>JARDYH010000001.1:355620153-356820153 GCA_029215795.1 Anniella stebbinsi
AATAAATGGGTATATATGGACATGTAAGAAGCTGGCGGTTGGTTAAAAAAACCCTTTATTTTACACGTGTAAGAAGCTGAAATGGCAATGTAACAGCTCATCTAAAGCAAAAGGCTATATGAACCTGCCGTAAACTTTTTGCTTAGATAGGTATAGGGGGATAGCTAAGAGAACCATAATTTGGTTCTATGGGCTAAACCTGTCATGACCAGGCGTGTTCCCCTTGGTATGGGGGAAGGGGTTTCAGGCTATCAATCAGAATCAGATTCTGAAGCTGAAGAAACAGGACTAGAAACATCCCACCTTACACAGGAAGTGGAGGTGGGGATTCTCCCAGGCTCTTCACCCTTCAAGGATGAATCTTCACAAGAGTGAGAACATTAACAACATGCATTCTGTGAGAACTCAAGAATCCTCTGAGGGGGAGGGGACTTCAGAGCTGTCGGATCCCAGAGTACGCTGTAAGTTCACACAGGCAGAGCTAAAGGTAGGCGAGAGGCAGTCAGCTCTGTTAGCCTCTCACCAAAGGCTTCTTCAAAGAAATCCTCCTTGAAGTGAAAGGGACTCATGGAAAAGATCACCACCTTTGTTGAAAGAATAATTGTCTCGCTTAATTTAGCCAAGCGTTAGCCTAGAGGAAGGTTACTTCCTAGATTTAAACTCTCTTGAGGTGCAAGGAGATGTTTATTTACTGAATAAAGCTTTGAAAATTACTTAACTGATCTCTTTATTGTCTCGCACTCCAGTAGGAGGGCTTGGAACTGTGACAAAATAACAGGAAGTGATAATTAAGTAGCAGGGTAATTTCAGTCTTGAAAAAGAGAAAAGTACACTGGAATAAGAAATAGGCAGGATGGTGCTGTTGTACTCATGTCTTGCTTGTGGGTTTCCTGTGGACAGCTCGTTGGCCACTGAGTGAACAGAATGTTGGACTAGATGGACCTGTAGTCTGATCCAGCATGGACCACCTTATGTCCTTATGGTTGTTACTCCAATTGAAAAGTTGACAACGTCAAGCTACAGCCACAGGATGCTCAGGGAGAAGTTGAGGACTTTCCAAAGAACTAGTACAGGTGAGTGGCATAAAGTTTTAGACCATTTCCTTCTGACCACATTATTTACAATTCTTCTCTGCCCTCCACCACCACTGCAGGTACTGTATATATACACCTTAAACTCTCCATAATCCTTCATGCATCTGATGAAGAAGGCTATATAGTCCACAAAAGCTCATGCCAGAATAAATTTATTAGTGTCTCAGGTATCACAAGATTCTTTGTTGGTTTTGTTGTAAACTAAGGGTGCAATCCTATGTTTCTTTAGACAGAAAAAAAGTCCAACATCCAGCATTCCCCAGCCAGGATAGCTGACTTTTTTCTGTGGAAACATGGCTGAGTTTCAGTGGAGGCTGGTGACTCCAGTTTCGGTGAAGATGTGAATCCATTTTGGGTTTCAGCCAGAGTTCTAAGGGAGCTATCTAAGGTGCTGAACCCATTTTTTGGCTAGGGTTCAGCACCTTGGATAGCTCCTTTAGAATTCTGGCTGGGGGTTTCATCACACCTACTTTTCCCCCCAGTTTGCATCCACAGTTTCCCCCTCTGTTTCCTGAGTGAGTCGAACACTGGGCACTTTCACGTCTGTGCATTGTTGCGCTCATGTGTCTTTTCACCTGTATCGCTACTATGCCGGCGAAATCTCCCACCCTGCCCCCCTACGTTCTCCTTCCCCTGAAACTGCGCAGTTACAGTAAACAACACACTATGCTTTTCTGTAAGATATATTAAACAAGATAAGCGAAGCAAAAGTATTACAATTGGTTTTTGGAGATGTTTGTGGTCAATGTTGGCATGGCAAGGGGAAGCCAACATTGTTCTGGTCAGGAAACCTAGTCATGCCTACTCAGGAGTAAGAACCATAGAGTTGAATGGGACCAAGTTCCTCACTCGCCTTCTCCGTGGGGTGTTTGGGCGCCCTCTCTCCCTCCCCTTTCACGGTTGAGCAGTTGAGCAAAAACACATACCAGGAATAGCCAGAGTGATGGCTCTCTGGTTCTGACTGAAACCCAGAAATCAAAGCCACCAGCCTCCACAGGGTGGATTATGGTTATTCCGAAGTAAATCCTAATTAGTATAATAGAGCTTACTCCAAAGTAAGGGTATAAAACTCTGCGTGAGTTCCTTATCGATGCTAAAGGATAGTACTAGTGTACAGTGATGGTCATTGCAAGGATGTCTGAATTGCTTCGGCCACAGTGTCCTGGAATGCAGCTGGGCAGCGCAAAGCTAAAGCAGCCAACAGACAAAGAGTTCCTGGGCACGCTGCAGTTGCAGCCTCCAAGCTGTCTCCCAAATAGGAACTCTTCATTGCCCAGGCGGAAACAGTCGCAGTGATTTGTGGAGCCGGTAGTCTCTCCACCCCCCACCCCCGACATCTTCAAGAAACGTTGTGGTCACAGGCTTGGAAATCCTTAACGTGCATCTGATCATATTCACTACTTGGAAGTCCTATAGAATTCCATGGAAATTAATATTCTTCTAATTTATCTATCTCCCCGCCTTTTATTATGCAAGACATATTTTTTTCTGTAAGCAGTTAAAGGCCGCTCACATAAAAATTAAAATGTACATTATCATCATCATCATCATCATCATCTGCTTACGTGATGGGAGGATAATTTTGTGATCTGCGCAGGACAATGCACAATACTAACACGGTTCCGTTGGGTTTAAATTTAATTTACGATGCAATTCAATCCATGTCTATGGTTCCGATTGAGTTTAATGGGACTTACTCCTAGATAAGTGGGAATGAATTTGCAGCCCAAGGGTACAAGCCTGTGGATGGTTGGCTGCGGGATGCTGGGAGTTGTAGGTAAATATACACAGGAATGCGCCCTTAACTGAATAGTACACAAGGAACTTAAGGCGGCATACACGATTTCCCCCTCTCTCCTCCGTTTTATCCCCATAACAATCCTCTGAGGCAAATTGGATCACCATTAACGGAAACTTGCGGCTCCGATGTCAGTGGGACATCGGAGTTTCAGTTAGAACTCTAAAGAGCTATCCAAGGTACTTCACACCATTTCTGACAGTAATCCGGAGCGGATTCACCACCCCACTGACATCCCAGCCACCAGCCTCCACTGGTTACCCAGAAAGTTTCATGGTTGAGCGGGATTTTGAATTCAGTTCTCTCCCGTTTTAGTGCTAGAGTCTTGTGGCACCCTAAAGACTAGTTATATTCCACGAAAACTTTCGCCAAAATAAATTTGTTAATCTTTTGGGTGCCACAAGAGTCCCTGTTACTTTTGCTACAAAATGCTTATCAAAGCTACCCCTCTGGAAATTCTGCTCTGACTTGGTGTTGCTCAGCTGTTGGAAATTGGTTGATTGTTTAAACATTGTTTTTAGATATATGTTGTTTCTGTGTGTGCTATCTGTCTATATGTCTTTATGTGAATGATTTTGCACTCTGTATAATGCATTTTAATGGTTTTTAAATTTTGTGAACTGCCCAGAGAGCTTCGGCTGTGAGGTGGTATAGAAATATAATAAATGAAATGAAAATGAAATCAAAGAGGAGGCACACTAACGACAACAGCAACAGCACAACACAAAAAAACCGAATAAATGAATAAATTTTAATTTTAAAAATTAATTTAAAATTAAAGTGTTTAAAATTGCAGCATGAGGGTTCTAAGAACTTGAACTACAATCCCTTTTTAAAAAAAAAAATTAATTGAATTTTAGTTTTATAACAAAAGGATGTAACATCCAATCACATCAAACATAACTACAATTCCCATAACCCTCTTGAATCCCCTTTTAGGCTGCTATGAGATGCACGTTGGGATTTATAGTCCCTCAGCCGGGGACTGTCGTCAGCCGGGCTGATTCCCCGACTACATTTCCCAGGATTCTCCGGGGTGGGGCTGGCAGTGGTTAAAGAACGGCGAAACGGGTGTGGCGGGCACAGTGCTAAGTCACAGAACTCCACGGTCAGGAGAGCCGGAACAAGCTGCGACTGTTTCTGCTGGGTTTGGCAGCGGGGGACTCCCACCAGCCATGTCCGATCCGGGAGGAGGCGGAGGTGGGGAGGACGGAGGGCTGGAAGTGACCGGCTCGGCGGTGCAAAATGTGGCGGACGTGTCGGTGCTGCAGAAGCACCTGCGCAAGCTGGTGCCGCTGCTGCTGGAGGACGGCGGGGAGGCCCCGGCCGCGCTCGAAGCGGCGCTGGAGGAGAAAGGCGCCGTGGAGCAGATGCGCAAGTTCCTCTCGGACCCGCAAGTCCACGCCGTGCTGGTCGAGCGCTCCACCCTGAAGGGTGAGTCACCCGCCGCGCTCGGCAGCCCCCGCCGAGTGGGGCCGCAGCTGCTCGGGGGTTGAGCGCGCTTTCAGCGGGGGGCTTCACTCCCGAGGCAGTGTGGCAAAGATGGACGGAAGGAAAGGGGGGATGGGATGGCCGGGCTTCGTTCAGCGCTCCGGTCGCGGCTTGAGACAAACAAGGGAGGAGCCGGGAGGGGGAGAAGAAGAAGAAGAATGGGGGAGAGGTGTGGCCGATGGAGGAGGAGGAGAAGGCGGCGGCTGTCAAAATGGCGGCGCTGCTCATTGCGGCTTTGTCTCCATTATCCTGACAGAACCCGATGGCCTCCGGGGCCCTTCCGCCGGGGCCGCCATCCCAAACACGCAGAGCGCGAAGAGAGAGGCATCCAGTGTTTATTTAACTCCAGCTCCGCTAATTTCAGTGTCTCTACTCTAAGTAGGGCTAGCATTGGATGAATCTCTCTCTCTCTCACACACACACACACGTACGTCTCTCTCTACTCTCACACAAGACCGGCGTGCGTTTGAAATAAATGGGGTTGAATCCAATGTTAGACCTACTTAGAGCAGACCCAATGAAATGCATGGAACTTAAGTTAGTCAGGACACACTGAAATCCTGTTCGTTTCAATGGGTCTACTTTCAGTAGGGCTAACATTGGATTCTCAGACCTCACCAACTCCAAAGGTGTAGGACTTCAATTCCCAGTATCCCCAGCCTGCATGAAGTTGTTCTCCAACATCTCTGGAGAGCACCAAGGCTAGAAAGGCGGGAATAGCCTTTTTTACTGCTCAGTGACTCAGTATGGTGACTCGGATGGATGCTGAGGCCTCTGTGGAAAAAGGCACAATCCTGTGCATGTTTAGATAGAAATAAAGCCATACAACTCCCAGCATTGCCTGGTCAGCCATGCTGGGAGTTGCAGGACTTTCCCCCCCATCTAAACATACATAGGTTTGCAACCTAAATTAGCTAAGTGACCAACACCTGCCTTTGTGGAGCTTGAATTCATAGTATTCATAGCCTTTTGCTAGGGTGGATTATTTCTACTCTAGTATTGCCTGCTCTTCTATTGGTATCTAACCCCAGTTGCTATTTTTGCTATTTCCCTGTCCCACTCCAAACTTATGTGTTATTACTCATATTATTATTAATTCATTTTATGAGTCATTGCTTAGCCCAAGTTCTTCGGATGACATACACAATAAAAACAAATATAACAAAACCAGTAATATACCTGCCAACTGAAGCTAAGTCTGTATTCCTCTCATGAAATTAATTCTAGTTTTTTTCTACACAAGCTTTTTATTGTGCAAACAACATGGCCTGCTGCCTGTGTCTTTACAGGGTTTCCATGCAACGTCATTGTCATTGTGTTAACGCCCCATATTTTTTGTTGCTCATTCTGCTTTTTTCTCTTGGTCCATGTAAGCCATAATAAATTTAAGGTGCCACAAGCCTCCTTGTTATTCTGACTGGTGGCGCTTCCCCAAGGTGACAGGCAGAGAGAGGTTTTTCCTATCATCTCTTGTCCTTCAGTGGAAATGCCAAGGATTGTACCTGGGACCTTCTACATGTAACCCATGTGTTTGATCACTGAGTCAATAGTTAAAGTTCAACTGACAACATGCTCTGCACACCTGGGTGTAATCCAGGTTTGTGTAAAAGTGCCTAGGGTTGTGCTTGTGGAGGTGAGAGTAAGGTTGCCAAATGGCCAGGAAAACAAACAACAATCTGGTTTGCTTCTGTGCCTTTGACATCATATCAGAATTAGCAGTTGATGCTTTTCCTGGCATGGAGATAAATACAGTGGCCTTCTCTTGTCAAGCTGATGTCAAGCAGAAGCAAAAACCAAAAGTTGACAACTAAGGGTGCTTCAATACAGAGGGCTCCTAGCGCTACCCAATCAAGAGGCCTTGTACAGCTATTCCATTGTTTCTTCCCTAATGGTTCTTTGCTGGAAAGAAAGACTGAACACGGGAGACCTACACTCATTGAAGATGGCAAACTTTGAAGCCCTTGTAAAATTCTGTGAGTGAGGCAGTGTGATTGCACAGAGCCTCAGTTGAAAGCACCCCTTCAATTAGAGGGCCAAAGAACAATATTCAAACTTCCAGGGTAGTTTGGCTTGTCTATATGAGAAAAGGAGCAATGCACTGAATTTTCTAATCCAGCTCCACCTTGTCAGGAACTAGATCTTGTTGAAAGTGCATTGTGAACGAAAGATGGTGAAGATCTAGTTTACCTTGCCCTACTTCAGCATGTCCTGTTGGCTGAAATTGTTGCCTAGGATACTATACACTTTTCTCATCTCTGGCTTCTGGTTTGGCAATTGGAACAGCAGGCAGGCTGCACTTAGGGAACTGAATTTGTTTAGTGGGCCCTAGTTGTAAGGTTACATGAATGGGGAGGCTTTATTTTCTTGCCCACATATCTTCCCTAGTTTTCCAACATATTGTGAAAGCAGCAAGCAGCTATTTATTCCTATGTTCTATCCCCTCTCCTCTCTTGAACAATGATTCCAGGACAGACACAATGAAAAGAGAAAATCTGTTTTGTGTGCCAGATCTGAGTGTGCTCTGTCTCTCTCTCTCTCTCTCTCGGAGCTTGAGACATGATGACAATAAATAGTGGCTGTCTGCTCTAACTCCTTTCTTCTCCATCTTGGTAAAGGTTTTATGTGACATTTTGACCTGGTTCGCATGTAACAACAACCCAATCCAAGGGTTGCCTTCTGCGCATCTGCCACTTACTCTTTTATCTCTATGTGAGCAGAAATAGAACTGCATACCAGTTCACACTTATGTATTTCTAAATTCATTTGTGAAAAACAATGCTATTCAGGAATCTGAACAGTCTCTTTGGAGATTACATGTGATAACCTTGCATACACTGGAAAGCTGCCATTAGCAGTAAGTACAATTGCCATGCTCTCCTATCTGCACTTAGACTTTCTGCAAATAGTACTCAAATATGTGCTGCTGCTTCTGCTGCTGCATGAATAAAATCGGTGTACAGCCATAGACATCCAGATAAACTTAACAGCCAGTTTAAAAGATAATTTTTATAGTTAGATACAAATAGCTTTTAGTCTAGTTCAGTAGTTCTCGAGTTTTCAATGTCCAAGGGCCTGTTTGCATGTTGATTAGTCTGCTAAGGAACCAGGCAGAATGCTGCAAAACATTCTGAAGGACATTCTAATATCTACAATAACTCATGCTCAGTTTTCGGCATTCTTGTTGTCCCAGTGGAACAGAGTATGACCTAGAACACAACCAACACTCTCCTGTAATTGCATACAGCAAGGGCACAATGACTCTTGCTGAGTAAACTATCAATATAGGAGCTATTCCTGCCATTGTTGACTCTTGTCATTGATGAACCCTTTATAAGCTGTCAAGGAAGCCTTGTGTCCTTCTGAGTCGTTGGAAACCCACTGGTCTAGTTAGTACATAACATTTTGCATATGAAAATTTTGCACAATACCTTCTGATAACATTGCTCTCATATATTTTCATAATGAATTCAGTAATTCCTGGTTTTTACTATTTGAGCAAACAGCTTGGGGGGGGGGGGTGCATCTTTATTAACGCTTGGCATTTTATAATGCATACAGAATGATCCTAAGATGAAATGCCAGTCAGCACCTCACCATGTTACTGTATCTGTATCTCCATTGCTTAACTCAAATTGGCATATGAAAGCATGTTTTGTATCGGATATTGATGAAATTACTGTGGTCAGCAGCATATCACATACAGTATAATAAGAAATAGTTTCTGCATGTGTTACAGGACAAAATATTAGATATAGTTTCTGTATGTGTTATGCAACAAAATGTTAGAGTTTAATAGGTACTAACATTGATAGGTATTTTGTAAATTTTGCCTTTTGCCTCATTTATCAAATTATATAGTGGATACTGGGTAGATTCTTCGCTGTAGGCACATATTTTCTCCTAAATGTGACTCTAATTTCCTGCAAGAATTTGCTATTGGCAAGTGCCTTGTGCTCACTTCCAATCATTGTTAATTCCCCTCCTGGAGGCCCTTCTCATTTTCCAAGCATAAATCTGTGGCAAGCATCACCCTGGAAAGACAACCTGAGGTGCTTGCTGAGTTTTGGATCTTAGACAAACAAGCTAAAGTCTGTAAATGTTAATGCAACGTAAATGTAGCCATTAAAAGTCAAAGGTTTGATTTAGGGACAATATAACTATAACTTAGCACTTTAGAAGAGAAAAGTAATTTTCAGAAGGTATATCTTATGAAAGAGAGGTATCCTGATGCTTTTGATTAAGATTTAGGCAAAAGGATACATGCCTGTAGAGACCTGAATTTTAGCAGCAGTTGCTACGGCATGTATTTTTTCCTGAAGATGGATCATGACCCCAGAAGTATCAAGATTACTATTTTTCATAATAAATTTTGGTGGATTTTCTGGAATTGGTTGTTTATTCAAAGTATAAAGCACAAAAACCTGACTCCTCTTGGCAGAAAGTAGTTTAGCTTTTACAATGAAATTTAATGTGTTACTTATTTTTTTGCCGTATCAAACGAAGCCCACAGTATTACTGTGTGTAAAGAAAAGCAGATAGACTGCGCTGGGTGAGAAGATGGGCAAAGTAGTTAGAAGTTTTAGTTAGCAAGCATGAATTGTAGTGGGGGGGGGGTTTAAAATGGCAAAGGACCTTGAATGGGCCATCTGAAAGGAGATTAACAGCCAAGGAGAGGCGTTGTAAAATGGAGATGGAAGGAGGGAAGGTGTGAACAGGGAGGATTGCAGCTGGCGCCAGGAAAGGGAGGGGGGGGGGTCTAAGAAAGAGAAAATAAAGTGGAAACTCTCGAAGAGGCTTGTACTTTTTTCCCTCTGGGTGGTTGCAGAGCCGGGTCCGGCTAGAGTAAGAAGTTTCCTTAGCTATTTCTGAAGTTGTTTATATAATTGGGTTTTATGTTATACATGCTGGGATTATGGGTTTTAAATGCTCCTAGACTTCTTAACCTGCTCTTAAGCTAATAAAGTCTTATATCTCACGGAATTGAGTCGTTGTTTGAATCCTTAGGTTCCGTGTGCAATCCAGGCAAGGGCAGAAGCCGAGGCCTTTGCCTTACACTGTGAATATCTAAAATTCCCTTTATTAGATCTGATTTCTTTCCTGCAGATATGCTTTTTTGTGTCTCATACACTTTCTCTTTCTGTTTTCCCATTTGGGCGTGCCTCTTACGTGGAAGTGTTGCTGTGCTGCATTGCAGTGGTTTCATTGCTGTAGGGTTGGCTGCTAAAGCAATGACATCATCCTCTGGACTGATAATCAAGTTAACAGTGCTCTTCATTTTTGTCTTACACTGTTCTTTTCCTATATACTTTTCAAAGATACTCAAAACAGCTTAGGGAAACTGTAATTATTTTAAATAAATCTTATTTGTTCTGAATCTTTAGGTATTAAAAACTAGAGTTTGCAGGCCTTGTCAGACAGACTCTTTATTTGAGAATCTCTGGAAGGATCTGTTTTGTGTTCAGAAGTGGAAATAAGACACTGAACATAGAATAAAGACCAGGGATAGGAAGGTGTTTGCATGAAATAATAGACTTCATTCTCATTAATCCCTCTAGCTTTGTGGTCATATATTTCTGGGAGTGCATGTTGGACAAGGCTGCAGTCCCATACACCTACTTGGGAGTATGCCTCCTTGACTATTACTTCTGAATAAACATACTTAAAATGAGGGTGGGGGTTGTAAAAAGTAAGTTTTTCAACACTCCTCGAAAGTTGTTTGGGACAGTTAGGTAATATAGTAGGGGGAGGACAAATACCAGTTAGTTTTGTCCAACTGCAATAGACCTATTTCCATTTCTTGATATATTCTTACTTTTCGTTGTTTTATGCCGCCTTTTTGCTGGAGCTATCAAGGCTCTGAAAACTTAGTTCAGTGATGATAAGGTATCGTCACCTACTACCGTATTTCTTCAGTTCTAAGACGCCATTGATTGTAACATGCACCTTAATTTCAGTACCACCAACAGAAAAAAAGCTTTGATTCAAAGAAAAATAATAAAAAATAAATAAAACCTTTGCCTTGAGCAAAGCGCGGGAAAATTTGAAAACTGCTATTCTAAGACGCCATCAAGTCTAAGACGCCATCGAGTCTAAGACGCCATCGAGTCTAAGACGCCATCGAGTCTAAGATGCACCCCATTTTTAGAGACGTTTATATGGAGGGGGAAATGCGTCTTAGAATCGAAGAAATACGGTAGTGACAGACATCTCACCAAGAATAGGTGTTGGATGGGTACTTAAAACTGATGCTAGTAAGATCTCCTAATTCTTTGCAGAGGATGTTGGTGATGAAGGAGAGGAAGAAAAAGAATTTATTTCCTATGGTATAAGTACTGATATTCATTATGGCATAAAGTCAAACAGGTGAGTCAAATCTGTTAAGGTTTCTTTTCTGACCATTTTAAGAATTGAGAGCTGGTCCTCTGGGTTCTGATCAATATGAGGGTAGTGTCTTTTGAATTCAATATGTCTCTTGTATATTGAATCAGTGTTTGAATTACAAAGTCAGTATTTCCCTATTTGTGACATAAAGCATGTGACAGACATGAAGTTACTACATTAAGCAAGAGAAAAGACTGGTTTTGATCTGGGCTTTCAGTAAATAAATAAAATGAGTAAAGTTCAGTTTTGAATATATCAAACTCTCTAGTATTTTCTATCTTTCGCCTTTGTTTAATTGCATAATTTAAAACACAGACACATTTCTGTATTTTCAGTATGGAAACTTAAATACACATTCTTATAATAGTAGTATTCACTTTTATGGCAGGCTTCCCTCATTCAAAGGCCATGGATGACCATATAACTAAATTAACCCAATTTTGCAAACTATCTGCCCTCTTGATTTTTGTGGCATTGCTGTGACATAATATGATACATCTAAGAAGGAAATAGATTCTAGCAGGTTACATGGGGGATAGAAGGGATAGAAATAATGGGGCATATAAAGGCTAGTCTTTTGCTCTTCCTTTTGCATATTGCCTAAGTTATAGGCCAAGAACATGATGAATGGGGAAAATTAAGATAGAGACTGAGCGGCTGTCTTCAACATCTTGAATTCTACAGCTGGCCAGGTGTTGTGGTCTTTCACTTTGGCTCTGTCTCATCAAGAAACTTCTGTTCCTTTATGTAGTACCAATAACAACATTAATGTAGAATCCATGTGAAGAGCCTGAATTTGTTGAGTGTCTGTGCATGCAGTTAAAATGACATGCTGTCACTGAAGAATCAGCACCACCTGACGCTGGACAGCACTTCATGTAGTTGTAGGTGATGACAAGAAAACCTAGAGGCTGTCCTGATGTCATCTTTTCCCTGGGGTAGCTCTGTGTCAGTTAGATGACAAAGCCGCAGATTTGAAGCCAGCCCGGGACAAAGAGACAAAGTTGCGCTGGTGAAAAGTCAGGGACTTACCCCAACTTTTCCAGCCACAGCGAGGTCAGCCCGGCTCTTCCGCCTTTCTGTCCTCTGTCCTCACTCAGAACCACTCTGGGGACATTCCCGGGTGGAAGACAGCCTCCTATTGGTCACAGGAAGCCAGGGGAGGGGGTGGGTCCTGCAGGCCTAAAGGCTGTCGGAAAGCCCACACTGCCTCCCCTCATTAGAACAACTTGCCACCACTGCGCACCAGGGATAATGCCAGGGTTTGGCAGCAGAGCGGCGCCAACCCAGCGCTGTGAAGATAGCCCCCCACTGTACTCCAGAATGGGGGACCACAAGCTAGAAGTCTCTTCAAAAAGTTAAAAGTAATTAGGATAAGCGCTTTGTTATTAAAGAGAGGCTTGCCTCTCCAGAATATCCCATGCAGTGTCTGAACAGGCACCATGGAAATCTTTGATCTGCCAGCTGGAAAAAGGACACTCTTAGCCAATCTACTCTTGAGCAAGGCCCATTGAGTAGATCCATATGGAGGGACGGCTTTAGCCAGACGTTTGATACAGAGCCTAACCAGATGATCTGCATTTTCATCTCTGCAGCAGCAGAGAATAAGTTCAGGATGGATGGAGGGACAAGAAGAGACAGTTTTTTCCTCCTCCCCCCTGAAAAAAAACTGGTGCAAACCCACTCTATGCCCTGAAACAGGATGAATCACCCTTAGCCTCTGCGGGACTCTCTTATATCTACTTTCTGCATATAGGTCAGGTAATATGTGTAAGCAAGATTGTCCCCACATAGAAGAGTGTAAACCTAATCACTGAAGCTTGGCTCTTTGATTTTATTTTTACGTTTTATAAATGTTAATTTTTTAAAGCTTTATTAAAACTCAGAAACATCTTAAGGTTTAGAAGACTTGTGGATTCTTCTTTTAAAGCTGTATAAGGCATGGTAACATCTGTTAATCTACATATATGAACCTGAAACATGTATGTTATTAAATTGAATTGGTGATTACTAATGTTTCTTTGCTCTACAGCTTGGCATTCATTAAACGAGCACCAATAATTGATGCAGACAAGCCTGTGTCATCACAGCTTAGAGTTCTCACCCTCAGTGAAGACTCTCCATATGAGACTTTGCATTCCTTCATTAGCAATGCTGTTGCTCCCTTCTTTAAATCCTACATCAGAGAGTCTGGCAAAGCAGACAGGTAACTACTTTATTTTGTACAAATTCTAGCTATTATACATATGAAGGAATAAAGGATGTGTAGGGAAATGAGAGATGGAAAAATATGGGGAAAGCACATGATGGTCAGGATCCTAAGAGCGCCTTTCACATGTTTGTGTGGGTCAGGGCTTCCCCACTTTTTTCTACCCATTGGAGCCTCTCATGCTGTATTCAAGACTGCTCCAAAATGTCCCTATTGTTTATTGGTTTTTTATTTATTACATTTATATCCTGCTTTTATTCCAAGGAGTTCAAGGCAGCATACATTATCCCTATACTCCCAACAGCCCTGTGAGGTAGGTTAGGCTGAGAGTCAGTGACTGGCCCAAAGTCACTCAGTAAGCTTCCATGGCCCAGTGGGGACTAGAAGCTGGATCTCCCAACTTCAAGTCCAACACTCAACACTCTCGTCACTACACCACACTGGCTGTCATTGTTGAGAGAAGCCTTTGAAAAGGAGCACATTGGGTGGCCCTTTGAATCCCCGCCTTTTTATCAAGTTTATGTATTAACTTAAAAAAAAACATTTTGAAACTTGGTAACATCTTATGTTGTCTATGGGTAGAGAGAACAGCTCTGATTTCATGCCACATTTATTGTAAGTGAATTTGTTTTTGAATTTCCATTTGACTTGCTTCCTTGTTCCCTCAGGGACGGTGATAAAATGGCTCCCTCAGTTGAGAAAAAAATTGCAGAACTCGAAATGGGACTTCTGCACCTGCAGCAGAATATTGAAATCCCGGAGATTAGCCTGCCAATTCATCCGATTATTACTAACGTTGCCAAGCAGTGCTACGAACGTGGAGAAAAGCCAAAGGTTACCGACTTTGGTGATAAAGTTGAAGACCCAACTTTTCTCAACCAGTTGCAATCTGGAGTTAACCGGTGGATTAGAGAAATTCAAAAGGTAAATTAGGAAAAGAAATTTAAAACCGTATTGGATAAACCAATGTTGTCTTCAGAGGATCTTTATTTTCCTTTCTTAGTGCACTGTTAGATTCTTTGCCAGCTACATTTTCTTAAAGTGAAGCTGAAACATTCAGTATGTAACCTACCTGGAGTGTATTAGGAATTGCGTGTCTGTAATGCATATATAAGAATGTATGGCAGTTAAACACTTTCAGGCCCACTGCAGTTTTGTTAAAGTAAACCTTGCATCAACTTTGAGTTAATTCATCAGGAGTTGGTGAATGTATTTTATAGAGTAGAGAATTTCTAACTGTGTTCCTGGATATCTGAGGAATCTTAGAGATTGTACCTTGGTTTTTTCAAGCAGAAGATAGGTCATGGAAGATGAGATTTCCTGAAAGCCGCTGTCTAACAATCTCTCCTGTAATGTGCAGCCATAGGAGAGTATTTGTTTGCTTGTATTGGGCACTGTCAAATCCCTAAAAGGTGTGATTGGTGTTCTGCATAAACCAAGAGTTCACTCTAGAATCCTCTGCAACACAAAGGGATTCCTGAGTAAACAGGCATGGGCTCCTTGATAGACAAGTTGTGCAGAGACTATCCTTAGGGAGGATGGATGTAAATAAATGTCTCTGAGCATGTGAAATAATGCGTATAGAACCAATTAGTCTTACATACTGCCTATGCATGTTTACTCAGAAATGGGACTTAATCTCTACTAAGTATGCCTAGGATTGTAGACCTAGTCAGCCATACTGCCTGGGGAATGCTGGGAGTTGTAAGACTTTGTTCTGTCTAAACATTGTCTAAACATGTATAGGATTATGCCCTTAGTGTTGGAAGCCTGTTTACATAGCCAAAACAACCTTTCAGAACATACTGTAGTAGTGGGATGAGGATTCAGAGGTACTGAGTTAATCTGACTGCATGCTTTGACTCCAGCGTATTTTGAACAGACGCATCTTTAAGCTCTTTATTAATATTTTCAAGGTAACCAAACTAGATCGAGACCCTGCATCAGGCACTGCATTGCAAGAAATCAGCTTCTGGCTGAATTTGGAACGTGCTCTTTACCGTATTCAGGAGAAGCGTGAAAGCCCTGAAGTCCTCTTAACTTTAGACATTTTGAAACATGGCAAACGCTTTCATGCTACTGTCAGCTTTGATACAGATACAGGTAAGAACTTAGAGAAGCTGCCCAGAAACAGAATTTGTCGGAACTCTAGTTCTTGGATCGTGTTAATGTAAATGTATTGGAAGTTATCAATGTCTCTTATCAACTCGAAAAAGTGAAACCAACTTTCTGCTGTACTACCCAGGTCTAAAACAGGCATTGGAGACAGTGAATGACTATAATCCATTGATGAAAGATTTCCCTCTGAATGACTTATTGTCTGCTACTGAACTGGATAAAATAAGGCAGGCATTGGTTGCAATATTCACTCACCTGAGAAAAATCAGAAATACTAAATACCCTATTCAAAGGGCCCTGCGCTTAGTCGAGGCCATTTCAAGAGACTTGAGCTCCCAGCTACTCAAGGTATTGGGGACCCGAAAACTGATGCACGTAGCCTATGAAGAATTTGAGAAGGTAAGTCTTGCTTATCTACAAATGGTGTGTGGGAGATCATTAAGCGAAATAATTATCCTGGTTGTGTTTTCTATATTGTATGTTATTTTTGTATTTTTAGGTGGTGGTTTGTTTTAGATTTCTTAAAATGATTTTCATGGTTTTGATTTTTGTGAACCGCCCAGAGAGCTTCGACTATAGGGCGGTATAAAATAAATAAATAAATAAATAAATAAATATTGGGAAGAGATGTTTTACCCTGAAAGATAGCCTGAGAATAATTTAAAATAAAATAATTTTTAAAAATAAAAGAATGCTAGTTCCATTACAGAAGCCACGCCGAACTCCTCCAAGCGTTCCAAAATCGTAGCACTGGAAGTAGAGAAGGAGCTGCTTTTGATGATAAGGCTGAGATATGTGGCAATGCTACCTAAGAGTCATTTTAAAAACAAAGTTGTTTCAGAATGCTGCCCTGGAGTTTCAAAATGAGGGGAAGGGGTGAAGTGGGTCATGACCCAGAAGTCATTGTCCAGTACAGTGTGGCATAACCTTTTGCTGCTCCTTAACAGCTAATTTGCCTATCTCCTCCCCACCCTCTGTAAAGTTCAGAGGCAGATCTTCTAAAATCACACCTTTACTGGATACGTACAAATGTACTAAGAGTTTGTGATGGAGCATCTTCCTTTCAGGTCATGGTTGCGTGCTTTGAAGTCTTCCAGACTTGGGATGATGAATATGAGAAACTGCAGGTCTTGCTGAGAGACATTGTGAAAAGAAAGCGAGAAGAGAATCTGAAGATGGTGTGGCGTATCAATCCTGCTCACAGAAAGCTGCAGGCTCGTCTTGACCAAATGAGGAAGTTTCGACGGCAACATGAGCAACTGAGAGCAGTTATTGTGAGAGTGCTAAGGCCTCAGGTAGCACATTTTTGCTTCCCTCTGACCTGTTGATAATGACCAATGCCTTTTAAAAACTTGAGTAATAGTCTAGATTATGTCAAAGCTAAGAAAGGAAGAACCCATTCTTCTCTTGTCCCAGATTGTTTTCTCCTTGAATATCTCTAATTCAGGCAGAATAGTGCTAAATCCAATTCCAAAAGATTTAATTCAATAGCAGAGAGCTCCCACTGCTGGCTTTTAGGATAAATATTGCAAAGGCACTAAAGATCCATGGCAAACAAGTAAACATGTGAGTTTAGATGGCAATGCTGGGTGGGTATTGAGACCTTGTTGGGTGTTGAGACTATATAGCAGAATGTTGTTCTTAGATTTAAAAAAATGTTCTTAGATTACTGCTACTACTATTGCCATAAGATTTGCTTGATTGTATCACTTTATGTAGGTGACTGCAGTGGCCCAGCAAAATCAGGGAGAGGTACCTGAACCCCAAGATATGAAAGTAGCAGAAGTGTTGTTTGATGCCGCAGATGCTAATGCGATTGAAGAAGTAAACCTTGCTTATGAGAATGTTAAAGAAGTAGATGGCTTGGATGTTTCCAAAGAAGGGACGGAGGCCTGGGAAGCTGCAATGAAGCGATACGACGAAAGAATTGATAGAGTGGAAACCCGCATTACTGCTCGCCTACGAGACCAGCTTGGCACGGCAAAGAACGCCAATGAAATGTTCAGGATCTTCTCCCGGTTCAATGCTCTGTTCGTCAGGCCCCATATCAGAGGTGCTATCCGTGAATACCAAACGCAGTTAATCCAGCGTGTGAAAGATGACATAGAGTCGCTTCATGACAAATTCAAAGTACAGTATCCGCAAAGCCAGGCTTGCAAAATGAGTCACGTTCGGGACTTGCCTCCGGTATCAGGCTCTATCATCTGGGCTAAACAGATTGACCGGCAGCTCACAGCCTACATGAAGCGTGTTGAAGACGTCCTTGGGAAGGGTTGGGAGAACCACGTGGAAGGTCAGAAGCTGAAGCAAGATGGAGACAGCTTCCGTATGAAGCTCAACACTCAAGAAATCTTTGACGATTGGGCCAGGAAGGTTCAGCAGCGTAACCTGGGGGTCTCTGGTCGGATTTTCACCATTGAAAGCACTCGCGTCAGAGGCCGGACAGGAAATGTCCTTAAGCTAAAGGTCAACTTCCTCCCAGAAATAATTACACTGTCAAAAGAAGTCCGTAACCTTAAGTGGCTTGGCTTCCGCGTTCCTCTCGCAATAGTCAACAAAGCTCATCAGGCAAATCAGCTCTATCCTTTTGCCATTTCTCTGATTGAAAGTGTTCGTACATATGAACGGACCTGTGAAAAGGTGGAGGAACGGAACACAATTTCCCTCTTGGTTGCTGGTCTGAAGAAAGAAGTGCAGGCTTTGATCGGGGAAGGCATTGCTCTGGTGTGGGAATCTTACAAACTAGACCCCTATGTCCAGCGACTGGCAGAGACTGTCTTCAACTTCCAAGAAAAGGTTAATTTACTTTTGGTATTTAGAATTTGGGTTTTGAGGTGGATGGTTACTGACAAGTTAATGTTTCAAAATAGAAACTTACAGCGATTTCCATGTAGATGTTCAAGGTGGTAGCAGGTGTTCTGCCAGACCAAATTTACCAGTAGTTTTGAAAGAGTTTTAAAGGTCATACTTACTCTTTTGTTTTGTAAGCTTTTTTCCCCAAAAAAAACAAAATGGCATAAGTATTTTAATTGCCAGATGTGCTTTAAATCTAACTACCAAGTGATACAATTTATAAAATACAGTGTTTATTTGCATTAGTGTCGCTGGGAGAGACAACTTAACACTGGTTATAGGGATGCATTTTTTTTGTCTAAATGCTGGATTCCTTATCAGAAAATATTGGGTGTTTCATGTTAAAAAGGCAGCAACTTGGACACTTTATAATGAAGAGGTGGCTTTATTGAAAAGGAATTTTGGAGTATTGAAATTGAACATAAGAAGGTTCTTTTTTCTATTTGCCTTTTAGGTGGATGACTTGCTTATCATTGAAGAGAAAATAGACCTGGAAGTCAGATCTTTGGAAACTTGTATGTATGATCACAAAACCTTCTCTGAGATCTTGAACAGAGTTCAAAAAGCTGTGGATGATTTGAATCTTCATTCATACTCCAACTTGCCCATCTGGGTTAATAAGCTAGATATGGAGGTAAGCTTTGCAGACAGTTGACATGAGAAAGTAAATGTAAGAAGTATAGCTATCTAGTTTACACATTTCAGAGATTTTGAGAAAAACGTTGCTGAAGTCAACATTTCTCTAAATATCCCATCATCTTTCAGTCACTGGAATACTGAGTTAAGCTACAATTCTTTGTACACTTAATTGGGAATAGGTTCCATTGAAGATTGTGGCACTTCTGAGTTAACATGCTGCATAGGATTGCATTGGTGGTCATGTCTGTATTTGGAAACTTTTAGGCTCAAGTCTCATTGCTTGGGTTCCAATTGGTAAGATTAATAGCATTTTTATAAGCTTTTCAGTTCAGAGTAACTAAAGGACACTGGATACTGCTTAAAGAATAATAATCAAATGGTGTTAGAAGAAAGGGACTAGAAGAACTTAACCATCGGACGTAGATGTTAGAACTTGTTAGGTATAGTGATCCACCCCACAGTTGTAAAGTCCACTGCTAAACAAGTGTTGGTTTCCTTACATTGATCCATTTGAATTTGCAGTAGAGCAAGTTGTACAACTGTACTTCAACCAGCCAGAAATGACAGGAGAGGTTTTATTCTTGAAATCCCTTCTTAGGAACAATTTGCAGGCGAATCTAATTTAGGACAGGACACTGCCCTAAAATGTTTAAATACGTTTACGTCTATGAGTGTTTAATGTCTGTTGGTAGGTCCTAATTTAAGTCTGCATTTCTGGAACGGCTTGAATTTTATTGAACATGTTCGCTTCCTAGATTGAGAGAATCCTGGGAGTTCGCCTGCAAGCTGGGCTGAGAGCCTGGACACAGGTACTACTTGGTCAAGCAGATGACAAAGCGGAAGTTGACATGGACACAGATGCTCCGCAAGTCAGTCATAAGCCAGGTGGAGAGCCAAAGATCAAAGTACGTGATGTCTTCAGTTGGTTCCATGCAGTTTGCATGCTAGAAGTGACCCATGAAGAATTTCAAATAGAGCTAGAAAAACTCTCTTGAAACATTGCTGCATAACTGATAATTGCCCTGTGTTCCCACAAGTACAACAAATCTAATAATCTTGCTCAGATATTGGTAACCAGAGAAACCTTAATTTTATTGAAAGGTTTCCGGGTTGTGTGATTACAGAGATTTTTTTTTTCACATTTTATTTTGAATGTTGAAATGTTTTAATATTAAAACCTATTTAATTATATTTTTAACTTTTGTATATCTCTTATTTATAGCTTTTAACTGTATATGTTTTAATTTTGTAAAGCCGCCTTGAGGCCCAGCATTGGGCAAAAGGCGGGATACTACTACTACTAATAATAATAATAATAATAATGACAATAACAATAATAATAGGCTTGGAGTAGTAGGGAATTAGTGTGCCTAGACTCTACTTTGCTGCCTTTGGCCCAAAGAGTAAGGGGTTTTGTGCTCATATCTCTCGTACCTTTTCCCATCCTTCTCTTTGGCCAACAATCTTTAGTCCAATTTAATTTCCTGTGCCTGATCCTAATGCTCTTCTCTGTCACATTGCTCCTGCCACCCTCAGCACTGGAAAACTAACCAGATATCAGTAATAAAGTAAATTAATACACTTTTATTTATGAATACTGAATTTGGAGATTTTGTTGCCAAGTGTTAATAACAGCATCATCTGTATAGGTGGTGTTAGAATTAGGGGTTAGTATTTCATAAATGAAAGGGACAACTGTGTCCCCAAGGAGCTTACAATCTAAATTTGACACTAAATATGAGTAAAAGCTTAGGCTTGGTTACACTTGATGGTGAAGATTAAGGGGTTAAGCCAAAGTCTTCACAAAAGAGGCTGATTTTGAGAGAGAATTTGAAGGAAGAGAATACATAACTGTGCGACTTGTATTTGTGCTATAAGTATATAAATACCATGGCAATCATGTAGTAAGTACCATACTTTCCAACTGAAGCAACTTTGATTTTTTAATGCATCTTGTTATGACTTCATCTAGCAAAACAAAGCTGAATGTTATCTTTATATTCCTGCAGAATGTTGTGCATGAACTGCGGATAACAAATCAGGTGATCTACTTGAATCCACCAATTGAAGACTGCAGATACAAACTATTCCAAGAATTGTTTGCTTGGAAGATGGTAATACTGTCACTGCCTAGAATCCAAAGTCAGAGATATCAGGTAAGAATTAAGAAATACACTTTTGAATCTAAGAGCGCTTGAGCAGACTTAACGTAACTCCTCAAGAATTCTTATCAAATCATACATTGCTTTGAAATTCAAAATGTGGCTTATATTTCACTCTGGATTTTGTTAGGTGGGTGTACACTACGAGCTGTCAGAAGAGGAAAAATTCTACCGTAATGCACTGACACGGATGCCAGATGGCCCTTCAGCACTTGAAGAGTCTTATTCTGCAGTCATGGGGATTGTAACAGAGGTTGAACAATACGTTAAGGTAAGATGAGCGTTCTGTTGTTTGCCATTTTGGGGTTATAATTAATTAAGACTATGAGGTGGGGAGCTAAAGTTTTGTTTAAAAGTACATTTTTCAATTTGCCAGTTCATATACGTGAGGGTTGGCTACAAAAGGGATCCCAAATTCTTAAAATGAATTGCTTAGGGTTTCTTTCTGTGTGTGCTTGATTTGTAGGTCTGGCTGCAGTATCAATGTTTGTGGGATATGCAAGCTGAAAATATCTACAACCGCCTTGGAGAGGATTTAAATAAGTGGCAAGCACTCTTGGTTCAGATAAGGAAAGCCAGAGGAACCTTTGACAATGCAGAAACCAGGAAGGAATTTGGGCCTGTTATCATAGACTATGGAAAGGTAAACATTCTGAAGGCTAATAGAGACGTTGTTTTTTTAAAAAAAAACATAGCGCTGAACCTCTTGCAGCCCAATGGCCAAAATCCATTTTGGAGAAGCTCTCAAGTGCCATATTCCAGTGGCAAAGAGGCTGGACCAAAGGCAGAGGAGCAGACCTGAAATATCAGTATATTTTAATGTAGAAGAGCCATTCTGAAACGTTGAAATATGGGGTAAATGGTACAAAAGCCAGGAAGCCACAAAGCAATCAATGGGGAAAAGAAAGGGGATGGGGGCAGGGGGCGTGGCTATCTGGGGAACACTGGAGGGCCAGGTTGGGACCCCAGGCCTGAGGCTCTGCACCCCTGGTGTAGTGTCTAATACTTTGCAACAATTTCAAAAGATCAAAAACATTGGTGTTGCCTTTGTTTTATTAACTTCACTAAATGTATGCAAGTGCAGACCAGAAGTAGAAGGTGTGGGAGATGGGTGACCACAGTATATAACAAAAGCAAGGGAAGCTTTTTGTTACAGAGGTAGAATGGTGTAGAGTAAATGTGTCACTGTCTTAACTGTGTAGGTACAATCCAAGGTGAACTTGAAGTACGACTCCTGGCATAAGGAAGTACTCAGCAAATTTGGTCAAATGTTGGGTCAAAATATGACCGAGTTCCATACTCAAATTTCCAAGGTAAGGATGCTCTCAGTGTGAGGTTGTAAAAACATTTGTCACAGTAAACCTCTCCAAGCAAGAAAACTGACTCTTGTCCCTAATCATAGTTAGTGTCTCCTGCTCTCACCTCACGTATAAGGTGAAAATCATAGCCTTGTTCCGTGCTCAGAGCTTGCTGATTTAAAGATCTTGGACAAAAAACTGTAATAGTGGGATGTCTGTTTGAATTCGCAGTTCACGCAGACATCATATCTATGCCAACCCATAATTGGGTATGATTGATATGCCCTTAGAGGCCTGTGTTGCATTGTAGAGAAGTGAATCTAAAACATACTCGGTTCTTTTACCATAAGATCTGTTTGTATATTTCCGCTTAGATTTACAAAATGCTTTATTCAATTACTTACAGTCACGGCAAGAGCTAGAGCAGCACTCAGTGGATACAGCTAGCACATCCGATGCAGTGACATTTATCACATACGTGCAGTCATTGAAACGCAAAATCAAGCAATTTGAGAAACAAGTTGAGGTAAGTTTTCCATGGCTAGTTTCTACAGTAGATTTCAACTTTAAAGTTTCATAATAAGGATACAACCTAATCATATATGTTATTTAAGCCCATCTCAGATAAAAACATTGCTATTCAGGTGACTTTTCCAGATGAAATGCCCTTTCGACTAAGATTATATACTTACTACATTCTCTGTGTTACAGTAGTAGCTGATAATTTGAACTCCTAACTGGCATTTTTATTTTAAAATATAACCTAACCTAACTTGTTTTTGCTGTTTGTAGCTATACCGTAATGGCCAGCGCTTGCTTGAGAAGCAGAGGTTTCAATTTCCTTCATCTTGGTTATACATTGATAACATTGAAGGAGAATGGGGTGCTTTCAATGATATCATGCGCCGAAAGGATTCTGCCATTCAGCAACAAGTGGCAAACCTGCAGATGAAGATTGTTCAGGAGGATCGAGCAGTGGAGAGCCGCACAGTAGACCTGCTGACGGACTGGGAGAAAACAAAGCCTGTAACAGTAAGTCTCTGTCATTTAAGGTAGGAGTCTTTTGAGACCCATGTGACCCACCTTTAACCCAAACATGCATTTGGGGAAACCACTTCTTAATTTCCTGCCATATATTTGTATGGTGATAGTGCTGCTACTGCAGCCTGGCTTAAGCCAGGCTATGATCCAGTAGTGGGTCCTGACCCACCAGTTTAAGACCAGTGGTCTAACAATATACATAGTACAACACTTTTGGGGGGGGGGGGCATCTCTCTCTCACACTCACATCAAAGGTATTAACTGACTTCACACTGATTAGGCACCTGAAATTTGGTGTACATATATATTCCAAGATACCTGGTTTAAGAGAAAAGTCTGAAAGTAGGATACGTCTACCTCTTGTTCTGAAAATGAGGACATGAGGTTATCCTAAAGTAGTTAAGGTAGTTGCATACCAGCTGTAAAGCTGAAATTTGGTACGCAGTCAAAGTGCCAACTTACATCATATTTATTTTATTTATTTATTTATTTATTACATTTGTATACCGCCCCATAGCCAAAGCTCTCTGGGCGGTTTACATAGGATTAAAAACAATTAAAAACAATATTCAGAAATTAAAACAGCAAAAAAAAAATGCTAACCTTTAAACTGTGTAATTAAAACTTATCACTGCTGCTTTGTTAAGGGAAACCTGCGGCCAGAGGAGGCTCTCCAAGCACTTACCATATACGAAGGAAAATTTGGGCGGCTGAAGGATGACCGTGAGAAATGTGCAAAGGCGAAGGAAGCTTTGGAACTTACAGATACAGGACTTCTCAGTGGCAGTGAAGAACGTGTACAGGTATGAAAATCCAATATTTGCGTATATGAATTTCATCCGCAGCGTTCTATAGTTAATGGAACTATAAATGCAAAGAAGTCTATCCAGTTATTGCCACACTGATCCATCAAACATTGCTAGAATTCTGTCACATTGTGTGTGTTTCTTGTCTTATTTAACAGTGTTTTGAACCATCTCTTGCATTGTAGGTTGCTTTGGAAGAACTGCAAGATCTTAAAGGAGTCTGGTCTGAGCTTTCCAAAGTCTGGGAACAGATAGATCAAATGAAGGAGCAGCCTTGGGTTTCAGTACAACCTCGCAAGGTACTACTTCAGCTATACATGTATTTGGGCTTGAGAAGAGTAGCAAGAGGGAGAGAGATTATAGAATGTCATATGTAAAATCTGCATTCCATGAAATTCTTAAGAATGGTTACCATAGTAGTATAGAAGTTAAAAGTATTTCTTGTCATGTAGTCGGTATTGCAACAAGCAAACATTGGCTCATATATGAATACCCAACAATAAACTCTGGGGAGATGCAAAAGCAATTTGATATGGGATTCAAAGATGCTAGTTGTTAAAGGAAAAAAGGGGGGAAGTCTGTAAGTCTTGCACAAGCCTATTGCATAAGCGCAAGCAACAATTTGGATTATGTAGTATTAGTTGATGAGATTAATTCGTACTTAGAGCCTTCGGATGGCTGCATAAAGGATAGCTTATGGGTAGGCATACAGCTGGGAGCTCTCTGTACATGGGGTAGCTCCATGGTGGCACTTATACAATGCTGCAGCCATTGCAGAGCCATCTTGGGGCTTTCCCCCGACGCTCCAAAGTAAAAACTCAGAGACGTACCCCGACTTCTTTTCTCTGGAGCAAGGCAAGGATGGTGCATCCGCCGTCTATTGCCGCTCCAGAGCCCCAGCAGAGGCATTGCCAGGTAGATGTCTACCCCGATTGGTCACTGTCCACCCAGGCACTGGGAGGAGGTGGGCCGAATGGCCGCCAGAATGTCCCACCACTTCTTCCAGCGTGGGGAGAAGTGAAGTTTTCCGTTCCCTTGGCAGGGAAAGCCAGGGAGGAATGGGTGGTGCAGTGGCGCACAGTGCGGCAGCAGCAGCTCTTCCTCCAGTGGATGTAAACCCCGTGCTTCCTCCTTGGCATGGGGACAACCCCGCAGGAGCAAAACTGCGGGGTCTTGGGGGTTGGCGGCACCAATGCGCCATCATCAGGACAGGCTCCTAGTCTCTGTCCTATTACAAAGAAGAAGTCAGCACTTGGTCAATGTTCTGGACAAACAATGAGGAATACTAGGTTAAGAGCCATCTATTAATAAAAATGACAAGTTAATATTCATCATTGTTTTACTCTGTCTACTAACTTGTTCAAACTACTTTTCTTGTCTTAACAGCTTCGACAAAGTTTAGATGGCTTACTAAATCAGCTGAAAAATTTCCCGGCTCGCTTACGGCAATATGCCTCTTATGAATACGTTCAGAGGCTTTTGAAGGGTTATATGAAGGTAAGCTTGCTTCTGAAAAATGCTTGGATATAACATGTGTTGATACTTAACAAGCCGATTTAACGCTTTCTTTTTCTTCATAATTTGTCTCCCTCAGATAAACATGTTGGTGATCGAGCTGAAGTCAGAGGCTCTTAAAGATCGTCATTGGAAACAACTGATGAAGAGGCTGCATGTGAATTGGGTGGTTTCTGAACTAACTCTGGGGCAGATTTGGGATGTTGACCTGCAGAAGAATGAACTGATAGTGAAAGATGTGCTGCTTGTGGCACAGGGAGAGATGGCGCTGGAAGAATTCTTGAAGCAGGTAGCTACTGGCTTTTAATACTTAACGCTAGTTAGTCAGTCTATATCCTAATGAACTTATTTCACCATAAACACAATACCGTGAGCCTTTCTCGTCATAACTGGAGGTAAGACAAGTCCAAATGCTTTCTTGGGACTGCTCTTATCTATGAGTCTGCATCTAGAAAGAGCAAAGAACAGCAGCCAAGGTACACAGGACAATGGAGGGAGGGACAGATGGGTCCCCTCTACAAGGATTCGCTTTTGCACCTAGTTAGCCGATTATGCGCATAATCGCAGAAGCGCATTTACGCCTAATCCCTCTGCACGAGAGGCAGCGACAGGCGGCAAAGCGCATTACCGGATGTCCAAAATGCGGTTTACAAATAGTTAATGCGCATAAGCGCATATTCACACAGTCAAAATGCGCTTTAACGGACGGAGCAAAATAAAACTCGCAATTTAACGCGCATTCGATAATGCGCATAATCGGAGAGATAACGCGCCTGTACA
Organism: Anniella stebbinsi; assembly: GCA_029215795.1. Taxonomy (NCBI): domain Eukaryota; kingdom Metazoa; phylum Chordata; class Lepidosauria; order Squamata; family Anniellidae; genus Anniella; species Anniella stebbinsi. The sequence goes on from JARDYH010000001.1 coordinate 355,646,339, forward strand.
CCCCATTTGCGCTCCGCTGGTGTGGAGGTAAAAATTTTAATGAGACTTCAAAGAACATTAAACCTCTCGTGAAGAGGCAGCCATGGTAAGAGGTTCACTTCTATTATGTATTTATTTATCCCTTTCTATTATCACTGGGATCTCAGGGCAGCGTGCAGATAAAATCAGAACAATGTGAGCATAAATAATTTACGCAGCTAAAAACGTATTAAATCGTTAACAAATTAAAACCGGTAGAATTTTTTTAAAAGCAATAAGACAATTAAAACCATGTTGTAACCACAGAGAATTTAGCCCTCGAAGACTTCGATGAAAAGCCATGTTTTTAAACGGTGCCAAAATGAAGCCAGTGGCGGCACCAGTCGGGCCTCCAGGGGAGAGTATTCCACAAGCGGGATGCCACAACAGAGAAAGCTTCTGGGTACACAGAGCTTTTGCATTCTGGTCTTGAGTGGAAGTCTCACTCTGCTTCCTGGTCCACTTGAGATTCCAAAGAAGCAGGAAGTCCCGGATTGGATTTTCAAAAAACTGTGGCTAGAACTGTGACAGACCATAGGGCTTTTTCTAAAAGTTTAATTCTAAACGTCTTCACTTCTGTGGAATGAAATCGTTGTAAAAGTGAAAGTATCAGAGGACTTGGCAGAGTTTTTAAGACTAAAGTCCTGATGTAATGAAGTATCCCTTGTTATGTGAACAGATTGCGCTCTATCTGGCTTTTTTCTTTTTGTTTCCTTTCCCTTTTTTTTTTAAAGAAGATGCATGGACCTGACTGGTTTTGCCCTCTACTCTAGCAAGTCAGTATAACACCACAAATTCTCAACAGTACTTTGCGTTTTACAGATACGAGAAGTGTGGAACACCTACGAGCTGGACTTGGTTAACTACCAGAACAAATGCCGCTTGATTCGTGGTTGGGATGACCTTTTCAACAAAGTCAAAGAACACATCAACAGTGTTTCTGCAATGAAGCTCTCGCCATACTACAAGGTAATGGCCAAATGCATCTTTTGCTTCTACTTCTTTATTTTCCGTCTGTCTTGACATATTTGAATATATTTAAAACGTGCTTCAACTTAAAGCCATTCAAAAGACGAGACAACCTATCGAACACCGAAAACAATTGCATAAGCGCCCATACAAGCCTGTCCCCACCCACCCCATGATCTTCAACAGAATCCTCCTGTGTCCTCTGAGGTCCCCAGAAATGTGTCTAGTTGGGATTAGGTAGGCTAACCATCTCAAAAGGAGGACAGGGCTCATGTAACTTTAACAGTTGTAGAGAAAAGGGAATTTCAGCCGGTGTCATTTGTATGCAATTAGTTCCTGGTGAAATTCCCTCTTCATCACAACAGCTAAAAGTTGCAGGCACTATACTGGAGTGACCATATACAAAAGAAGGCAGGGCCCCTGCAACTTTAACTGTTGTGATGAAGAGGGGATTTCACCAGGAACTAATTGCATACAAATGACACTGGCTGAAATTCCCTTTTCTCTACAACTATTAAAGTTACATGAGCCCTGTCCTCCTTTTTAGTTGGTCAGCCTAGATTAGGGAAAGGACCTTTTCAATGGCTGTGCCCAGGCTCCAGGGCTCCCTCCCAATGGAGGCTTTGTTTTGGGCCATGGGTCATTTTTAAAGTTTTATTACTGAATTGTTTTAAATTGCTGGAAGCTGATTTGTCACCTTGTTTTTAATAACTCCTATTATTCTCTTAGCTTTTTACTTTGCTGGTCTCACTGTTTTTGGTTTTCTTTTTCTAATCTTATTATTCCCCCTCCCCCCAAGCTCTGTTTAGGAAAGGTGGGATTTTTAAAAAAGAAATAATAAAATACAATGAAGCGCATATATATATATATATATATATACACACACACACACACACACACATATATATATCCATACATATATATACATATGTATATGTATATACACACACACACACATTATGGTAACAGACACCTAACTAGCAAGACTCAAAGAGTAACTTCGTTACATAAACTGAGGATCTCTTGATCTGTAGGTATTTGAAGAAGATGCCCTTAGTTGGGAAGACAAACTGAACCGTATCATGGCGCTCTTCGATGTCTGGATAGATGTCCAGAGGCGCTGGGTTTACTTGGAAGGTATCTTCACTGGTAGTGCCGATATCAAGCACCTGCTGCCAGTTGAAACACAGAGGTTCCAAAGGTAATGTTCTGATCTCAAAATCAGGTGTGAACGTGAGAATCGTGGTTACTCCATTCTTGGAAACTTTCGTGGAGAAGCTAAGGAGGCCTGTGTCAGTCATCTTTTGTGTATTAAAGTGTCCGTGCCTCAAGACAGTAGTGATATGTCATGGGCCTCTGTTTGTTTCAGTTTCTCTCCTCTTGACTTTGCAGCATCAGTACAGAGTTTCTGGCCCTCATGAAAAAGGTGTCAAAATCTCCCTTGGTCATGGATGTTCTGAATATTCAGGGAGTACAGAGATCACTGGAAAGATTAGCCGACTTGCTTGGAAAGATCCAGAAGGCTTTGGGAGAGTACCTGGAGAGAGAGAGAGCTTCTTTTCCTCGGTAAAGAATTGTGACACTTTATCACATTACACGTAGTTTTATAAGCAAAGTCTGACGTTTATACATTGATTACTGATTTCTATGTTACCTAATCATCCCTGTGACCTAGTCTTCTATATACATTGAGCAATAATGTCAGCTTTCTATTTCTAGACTTGATTAGTTAGCGTAGAAAAATACTAGATGCAATGACATACTAGGGTAGGAGTGTTGAACCTTGTTCAGCCCAAAACCCAAATTCAATTTCATAGAAACTCTTGGGGGGCCACATTCCAGTGGTGGGTGGGGCTGAGGGCAAAAGGCATAGGGGCAAAATGCCAGCAACTTTTAGCTTAAAGCTTTTACTGTCAGTCACTAAGCATTTCAATGTTTTGGAACGGGGAAAAATGTGCACTAAAGCCAGGCAACTACTGAATGATTGGTGGTTGGGGAAAGGGGCGGGGCCATCTAGACAATGTTGGAGGGCCGGATTTGGCCCACAGGCCTAAGGTTGAACACCCCTCTACTAAAGGTTTGTCATGTTTTGTGTCTACTGAATCACTTTTGGTCCATTAAAATGTTGAGCTTTGTTCTTAGGTTTTACTTTGTTGGTGATGAAGACTTGCTCGAAATCATAGGGAACAGCAAGAACGTAGCTAAACTGCAGAAACACTTCAAGAAGATGTTTGCTGGAGTGTCGAGCATCATCCTTAATGAGGACAGCTCCATTGTCCTGGGAATATCTTCACGTGAGGGAGAGGAGGTATAGTGGCATTTTCTGGGTCATATGGCATATTTAACGGACTTTGCTCTCTGATAAAAGCAACACTCAAACCGTCTTACAACTCTCCTTCCAGGTGCTGTTCAAAACCCCTGTGTCAATCACCGAGCATCCGAAGATCAACGAATGGCTCACGCTTGTTGAGAAAGAAATGCGAGTCACGCTTGCCAAGTTGCTGGCCGAGTCTGTCACTGAAGTTGAAATCTTTGGCAAAGCCACCTCAATTGATCCCGCTACCTACATCTCCTGGATTGACAAATACCAGGTATGGATTTGCTACAATCAAGATTACAAAGGTTATTGTGTGCTTTGTGGGGAAGGAAGGCGAAAGGCCTTCGGCTATGGGGCGGTATATAAATGTTAATAATAATAATAGCCAATGTGCTCCTTTTTAAAAAAAAATATCTAGGCACAGCTTGTGGTCCTGTCAGCCCAGATTGCCTGGTCAGAAAATGTGGAATCTGCTTTGAACGGCATGGGTGGTGGAGGTGACAGCAGCCCTCTCCAATCTGTGTTGACCAATGTCGAGGTCACCCTGAACGTGCTTGCAGACTCGGTGCTGATGGAGCAGCCGCCTCTCCGCAGACGAAAACTGGAACATCTGGTAAGCCATCACCTTCAGCAATTGTTTCCAGACCAGATAAACCAACTTCCACTTTCTTTTAAACATGTTATATCTCATGAAATGGCTAAGTTTTGTTACTGCACACACTGAAACTGCACTTTTTCTTTTCTTTTTGCCCCCCAAAAGATCACTGAATTGGTGCACCAAAGAGATGTTACGAGATCATTGATCAAAAGCAAAATTGACAACTCCAAATCCTTTGATTGGCTGAGCCAGATGAGGTTCTACTTTGACCCGAAACAGACGGATGTGCTGCAGCAACTCTCCATTCAGATGGCAAATGCCAAATTCAACTATGGTTTTGAATACCTGGGTGTTCAGGATAAACTGGTGCAGACTCCTCTTACCGATCGCTGTTACTTGACCATGACACAGGCTTTGGAGGCCAGGCTGGGAGGGTCTCCGTTTGGTAGGTTGCTGCTCCTATATGCCCAGTAATCACAAATTGTCTTAATGCTGGAAACAATTAATAGTGTGCGTTTGGGTGGCAAAGCAATTTCTAGAGCTCACAGCTGTGCATGTAACTAGCCTTAAATAAAAGGGTTTCAGAGTCTAGTTTGAGGAATATAATGCAACTAACTTGCTAAAGGTAAGCAAGTCTAGTCGTGTTCAGATACCACTGACAGATTGCCTGGTATCTCTATGTACAACACCCTAAGATTCCAGGGGGCTGTCTATGCGCGCCCAAAGCCCCACAGTGGCTGCGAATCTTCGTTGCGTCATTTATATGATGCAACCGCAGATTCGCAGCTACTGCAGGGCTTTCCCATGAAGCTGCGCAGAAAAAGGGTCGGGGACTTATCCCAACATTTTCAGTGGGAGCAAGGTCACCCTGGCTCTTCCACCATCTGACCTCGCTCCGTGGCCAATCCAGGGGGTGGTCCCGGTAGAAGGGGACCTGCGATTGGTCGCTGGGAACCAGGAAGAGGGCAGGGGGCGGCTCCAGGTTGTTTCTAGTACCCAGATGACTGCTGGAAATCCTGCACTCCCTCCTTGGCATGGGGATTACCTGATGCCAACTCAGGTAAGTGAATCTGCGGGGTTTTGGGGGGAAGCTGTGTCAACTCAGCTCCACGAAGACAGATCCCAGCATATTTTTTTTAAAAAGCAGGATATAAATGCAATACATTGCACACTGTGCTTAGCATTTAAGGAAATATACAAAGCACACATCCTCAAAGGAGTGAGGATTAGTTTGAAGGATGTTTGACTCTAACGTGGTAATGAAAGGATGCCACTTAAGGTCACTTATAATTGCTGTAACCATGTAACACATGCCTCTTCTTATGAACAGGGCCTGCTGGAACTGGTAAAACAGAATCTGTTAAGGCTCTTGGGCACCAGCTTGGACGATTTGTTCTCGTTTTCAACTGTGATGAAACATTTGACTTCCAGGTATGGTGCTTTTGGGAAATACATAGCTAACTTGTAAGTTTACTTCTCAGACCTGAGGAGAAAATGCAAGCACCACCACCATCTTACAGCTGCCAGTGTACTGTTCTGTGTTATAATATCCTAGCGTATCTCAGTGTTAGTAAAAAAGTATTTTCCATTTTTTTCTTTCTAGGCAATGGGCCGCATCTTTGTGGGTCTCTGCCAAGTGGGCGCATGGGGCTGCTTTGATGAATTCAACAGACTTGAGGAGCGAATGCTTTCTGCTGTATCTCAGCAAGTCCAGTGCATCCAAGAAGCCTTGCGAGAACATTCAAATCCAAACTATGACAAATGTATGCATTTTTAAAAATACTACAGCTAATTACTCTTGTGAGGCATCTAATAGGAGCTGCTTTCCCCTCTTGCAACTCTTGAAATGAGAAATTCTTCTGGTTTGTGTTCATTATCTCTCTCTCTCTTCCTTTACTTCAAATTGTCCCTTGTGTCATAGACTCTGTATTTCAATATAGTTGGTTTTCGGTGCAAGTGTGTTTTAGACATTATGCAACAGACGTTTGAGTGACTTGCTGAGTGACTTGCCTTTTCCTTGTCCAAAGTTTGGAGAGATGTAGGTATCTGTCCATCCCCAGGGAATAAATTTCCATCTCTGGGTTTTGACCAAGACATGGAAGTGTAATGGCAGAAAGCAGAAGTCCATTTTATAGACTACCACTTTGTATTACATATGAAACCATCTCGTTTTGCAACTGGGCCACTGGGAGTTCCTTGACATGACTATAAAAGGTAGCCGTAGGAGAGCAATCAGAAGCTTTTGATTTCCCATTTTAACAGATGGGAAAGCAGAAGTGAACCACTGTACTGTAAACAATGATGTACCTGCCATACATTGCTTTTGAAGGCTGATTGGGCTAAGAATCTCCTACTGAGTTGATCTAATGCTTGCTTTTAGCGGCTGCCCCCATTACCTGCGAGCTGCTGAACAAACAAGTGAAAGTGAGTCCAGACATGGCCATCTTCATCACAATGAACCCGGGCTATGCTGGTCGATCCAACCTCCCAGACAATTTGAAGAAACTGTTCCGCAGCTTGGCCATGACCAAGCCTGACCGTCAGCTGATTGCCCAGGTGATGTTGTACTCTCAGGGATTTCGGACAGCTGAAGTGCTGGCCAACAAGATTGTCCCATTCTTCAAGTAAGTAGCGCTGCCGAGCAAGGCGTGTAGCCTAATTTGCTTTTGGGGAGCTGTGTGGGTTCACATTATTGGCTGGTCCCACCAAGTGCTGGCATTCCTGTAGTTCTGAATCCATAATTATCAATTGCTCTGACCCCTTTTATTGTGCCTATGCTTAACAGTGGCATAACTTGTCTTGTTTGAATTGGATTTTACTTTTTTAAAATTTCGTGTTGGTTTTAATATATCAATGGTTTAATTTGTTTTAGAATTGTATATTCTGTTTTATATGTATGATTTTATCTGTATGCCGCCCTGAGATCCTTGTGATATAGGGCGGGATATAAATGTTTTAATAAATTAAATGACTAAATAACTACTGCTCAGCAAACCTTGTTTGACCCCCTATGATTGATTGGTTCTTTAGGGACAAATAAAAGAAGCCTTGGTTTGAGTCACTCAGCCAGACAGCTGTTGCATTTCGAAGTGTGACTTGTCAAAAGCATTACCTTCGGAGTTTAACATTAAATCCTTCAGAAACGCCCAACTCGAAGTGAACTTCAGCATGACTTTCTTATTTACATGTATTTGTAACTTTTGGCACCTTTGGCTCCTTAGATTATGTGATGAGCAGCTCTCCTCTCAAAGCCATTATGACTTCGGCTTGAGAGCTCTGAAGAGCGTACTGGTCAGCGCAGGCAATGTGAAGAGAGAGCGGATTCAGAGGATAAAACGGGAGAAGGAAGAGCGTGGTGAAGTCGTTGATGAAGGAGAAATCGCTGAGAACTTACCTGAGCAGGAGGTATATAGCATGGGTTGCAAGCGGGGTGATCAATGCAATTTGCACTTATTGTATTAACTTGTATGTGTGTTTTTTACTCCACGGTGTTCATGCTTATAAGGCTCTGTACCGCTTTAATTGTTGGTCAAGTAGCAGTAGGCTTTAGAAGAGCTACTTAAACTTACGTAGTCAAAATGCCGCTGTTATGAATCTCCATCTGAACACATTTCATGTATTTGCTATAGTGTATCAAGATCTGTTAAACATCAATATTTTAAAAATTAAGGGAAGGGTTCATTATTGCCATTGCATCATCTGTAAAGCATAACTCTCTGAATATATTAACAGTTTCAGATCTTAAGTGCTGCTGAAACAGGGTCTCAATTTGGCATTGCAGTCAGAAGCATAACTTCAGTACTGCGCAATTGCCTTGCTTCTCCTCACGTCATCAAATGTGGATTTTTTTTTCCTATATAGATCCTGATTCAGAGTGTTTGTGAAACGATGGTACCCAAACTGGTTGCAGAAGACATACCGTTGCTTTTCAGTCTCCTGTCTGATGTGTTCCCCGGCATTCAGTATCACCGTGGAGAAATGACTGCTCTGAGGGAAGAACTTAAGAAGGTCTGCCAGGAAATGTACCTGACGTACGGTGATGGAGAAGACATTGGCAGCATGTGGGTTGAAAAGGTGGGTTGCGTCAGCTCTCACGGGGCAGCAAGTGGGATGAAAATATGCAAGATTTGACTGGGAATCTGAACAAGGGTGCTGGAATTGTTGACATTTTACATTAACCTATCATGGTGTTGCCGCGTGACAGTGTGGAACCACCCCTCCCCTCTTTCCTTCATAGGTTCTTCAGCTCTACCAAATTACCCAGATCAACCATGGGTTGATGATGGTTGGTCCTTCTGGAAGTGGAAAGAGCATGGCATGGCGAGTGCTTCTGAAAGCGCTGGAGAGACTGGAGGGCGTGGAAGGTGTTGCCCACATCATTGATCCCAAAGCGATCAGCAAAGACCACCTCTATGGCACGCTGGATCCCAACACCAGAGAGTGGACGGATGGATTGTTCACACATGTCTTGAGGAAGTGAGTGTGTGTGTGTCATAAATGAGGTGTAAGCTAGAAAGTTCCCCCAGGCACCAAGGGCAGGAGGGCTAGAACTGGTTGAACTTCTCTCAACTTGTGCTACATTATTCTCTCATCTAGGATTATAGATAACGTGAGAGGGGAACTGCAGAAACGACAGTGGATCATCTTCGACGGAGATGTTGATCCTGAGTGGGTGGAGAATTTGAACTCTGTTCTGGATGACAACAAGCTGCTGACGCTGCCGAATGGAGAACGTCTGAGCCTTCCTCCAAATGTAAGACTGAGGGCTTCTTTTCACAGGCACCAGGAGTAAAAACTCCATTAATGTTGCAAGGGTAGTTCTGAGTAGGCTGAGCTCAATAAAATTAGTGTGCCTGGACAGTATTGCCAAATCTGGAAAATGCTTGGTAATTTTGGGGTGGTGGTATGACCATTTTATCATGTGGTCATTGATCAGGAAATTCATACCATGGTGGCATTTTCACCAGACACAGTACAGTATATAAATAGGCTTGGTCATGTTAAGCTCTGTTTAGCCTGGATAAATTAGGAAGAACTGTCTTGTTTAAATGTTTAGCTATGTGAGATTTAATTTGTATCATTCTGGTTGCAACATTTTTAACTTACAATACTTACTGCTTTCAACGGCCCCTCAACCAGGCAGGAGCTAAGGTTAGCTGGAAGAAGTAATCATTGCCAGATGTTGGATAGAGCTCTGTGGTTCAGATAACTCTGAAATAGATGTTGTCCAGTCATTACGTCTGACATTAGACCGCAGTTTTCAGATTCATCTTTTGGTTTTTCCTGTAGGTGCGCATCATGTTTGAAGTTCAAGATCTGAAATATGCTACTCTGGCCACAGTGTCAAGATGTGGCATGGTTTGGTTCAGTGAAGATGTTCTGAGTACAGACATGATTTTCAATAACTTCCTGGCCAGACTGAGAAGCATCCCTCTGGATGAGGGTGAAGACGAAGCTCAGCGTAGGAGAAAGGGCAAAGAAGATGAGGGCGAAGAAACTGCTTCCCCCATGTTACAGGTATAGTTAGGAATGTAGTAACCCATAGAATGGTTGCATACCACCTTGATGTGGGTCACGTGCAGTGTCTGTCTGTCTGTCTCTTTCAAACTAGGATATGAATAGTTTGGCTCTATTTTGCGGTATGGTAAGTTAAGGCTGTAATGGTAATGAAATGCTGTATTGACAGATCCAGAGAGATGCAGCAGCAATTATGCAGCCGTACTTCACATCTAACGGACTGGTGACAAAGGCACTTGAACATGCTTTCAAGCTGGAGCACATCATGGACCTCACACGCTTGCGGTGTCTTGGCTCTCTCTTCTCCATGCTACACCAGGCTTGCCGCAATGTAGCTCAGTACAATGCCAACCATCCCGATTTCCCTATGCAGATAGATCAGCTGGAACGCTACATCCAGGTAAGTCCCATTTTTCCAGGAGAAAACACAGAAAAGTTGCCAGACTGGTTAATCTTGTCATTTATTTTCATGTGCCTCTGAAGTAGGATGCTTTTTTTAAAAAATGCGCTTGTACTAATGAGTTTTTGACCTTTCACAGCGATACCTAGTGTACGCAATACTCTGGTCCTTCTCTGGGGACAGCCGCCTGAAAATGAGAGCAGAGTTGGGTGAATACATCAGAAGAATCACGACTGTGCCGCTGCCTACTGCACCGAATATACCTATAATTGATTATGAGGTAAAAGCCCATTTATGCGCACTGGGTGCCATTTTGTCAACATCAGCCTCAATGTAATTACTGCTTCTGCTGATGGTACTTGGATGAATTATAATCAGTGCCACAAAATGAATACCATACAGTTTGAATGATGTACTTAACTAAATTAATTTCTTAGTGGTTTATATCTAAGTTTTGTCACAGATTTAAAGAAACTTCAGTTTATTGGATAAGTACTAGTTTGAGGGTTTTTTTAAGCGGCATAAATTTGCATTTGAGATTAAACCAACTTGGGTTCCTCACAAGAGGAAAAAGTGGTGGATATAAATGTAATAATAAATAAGTCAAAAAAATCCTAGTTCTAAAGAAAAGTATATGTTTTCTTTTTAGGTGATGAACATTCGCGTCATGGAGACATTTCCCTTTCTTTTGTGCAGAAAAGAATGCCTCCTTGCCAGTTGCAGTTTTTTAGCTTAAAAAATAATTTTCCAGTATTTGCAAAGGGCCCACGATTTATTTTAACTTTTTTAGTTAAAATGGTTTTGACCAGCTAAATATTGCAATTAGAGTTGGGTCCCGAAGTAGCTGCTTAAAAAGCAACATTGAGACTTCGCTTCAACTGTAACAGAAGCAGATAGTAGCAAATTTTTTCTTCTTCCCATACATAGGTCTCAATTACTGGCGAGTGGGTGCCCTGGCAATCAAAGGTTCCACAGATCGAAGTTGAGACTCACAAAGTTGCAGCTCCTGATGTTGTGGTGCCAACCCTAGACACTGTCCGTCATGAAGCACTGCTGTACACTTGGCTTGCAGAGCATAAACCACTGGTACTCTGTGGCCCACCAGGTTCCGGAAAGACCATGACGCTCTTCAGTGCACTCAGAGCTCTGCCTGACATGGAGGTAAATAGTTCTTCATGCATCATTTCTCCCATTCTGAACATCTGAATGTGACTTGAGAGGTTACCCCATGTCCCGCCGTTAAAATGGCCTCCAGCAGCATAGAATCAGAATACTTCATTAACATTAGTTAGACTTGCACAATTAATGAAATCTATCAGTGATGGCCCTCACAATTATGGAACGATCTCCTCGACAAGGCCCACCTGGTGCTAACATGGCTAACTTTTCGGCGCCAGGTCAAGACTTTTCTCCCAGGCATTTAACAGCATATGCTGAATTTTTTTAATTGATCCCAGATCTATCTTTAGGCCTGGCTGAGAGTTCAAAGTTGTTTTTAAATGTATATTGTCTTTGTATGTTATCTGTTTTTATGGTTTTAAATTTTGTATATCGATTTTTAATGTTTAATGTTTTTAATCTTTGTAAACTGCCCAGAGAGTTTTGGATATGGGGCAGTATAGAAATGTAATTAATAATAACAATAATGACTTACCAGGAACCAGCATCGCTATTTCGAGATTAGTAAGATGTGTTCTATATGCCCGCGCTCCGTTAGTACAAAATACGGCAGCTAGGTTATTAACTGTAGCTTCCAAACTATCTTCAAAGATGGCCCCACACACTGTGCATTGCAGTAGTCCAGATATGATGTTAACAGAGCATAAATGACTGTGGCCAGGCGGTGAACAAAAGACAGCACTGATACACCATCTTCAGGAGCCAAACTTCTAAAGACCATGCACACCTCTAAACTTAATGCATAGTTTTTAATAGTTAGTCTTCCATACCAGGTTGCAGAATTCTCTCACTAAGATGTTATGCTGATGAAACACCTCTTGGATCTTACCTTGCTGTCCTACAGTGGTTGTGTCCTTGCATTTTTAGGTGGTTGGACTGAATTTCTCTAGTGCTACTACGCCAGAGCTACTCCTGAAAACCTTTGATCACTACTGTGAGTACAGGCGTACACCTAATGGCGTGGTGTTGGCTCCTGTTCAGTTAGGAAAATGGCTGGTGCTCTTCTGTGATGAAATCAACTTGCCAGATATGGATAAATATGGCACGCAGAGAGTCATATCCTTCATCAGGCAGGTGAGTATACACAGAATTTAAGAACTGAGCTTGTTGTTGTCATCGAACCCCCTCGTAAAAAACATTTCTACTTCCTCAGATGGTGGAACATGGAGGCTTCTACCGAACATCAGACCAGACATGGGTGAAACTGGAGCGAATTCAGTTTGTTGGTGCATGTAACCCACCTACAGATCCTGGGAGAAAACCTCTTTCACACAGGTAGCATCACAGCAATGTCTATATACCACACATGCGCTAATACCAGATTCTTCTAATGTGCTTTGTATAAAGTTTTAGAGTTTGAACTGCTGTGTATATTCATACTCCTGTGTTTTATTAAGTAGCTAGAATCAACATTTTAAATGGGCTGCTACTGTGTAGGCTAGTGGAAAGTAGTATTATAGCTCAAAGTATCTGTGTTGCTGCAGTATTAATGGAAGATGGTGTCACATCCCCATGGCAGCTCTTGAGTACTGACTTGGGCCATACTTGTGCTGAGAAATGCCTCCTGACATGAACCTACCTAGACACTACAATCAACATCTGAGGGCATCCTCCCAGTGTGTCTTCCAAAAGAAGGTTCAGAAGGTTGCAACGGGAGAGGGCCTTCTCAGTGGTGTCTCTCTCCCCCCTCCCCCCCCCCCCCCGAGTATGGAATGCTCTCTCCACCGAGGACTGCCTGGCTCCAAAATTGTCATCTTTTCGATGCCAAGTTAATAGTGTCATTTACTCCCAGGCATTTGACTGAATATGATGGGGCATTTATGTCAGTTGTTTTAATCAGTCCAGTATCTTATTTTAATAATTTTAGCTGTTTAAGTGGTTTTAAATTTTGTACATTAATGATTTTTATATTACATTTCTGTTATCTTGTATATTTGCGGTTTGTAATTTTTGTGAACAGCCCAGAGAGCTTCTGCTATTGAGCGGTATACAAATAAATAAATTTGTAGTATAGGAAACTTTCCTTCATGATTATGCATAGTAGAGGCTCTGAAATTTATTTTCCATAAGCTTTGCAGAAGACACAAGGTATTCTGGAATATACTTGCAGTATCTAAAGCTATGTATTTAGCCTAATGGATGAAATGCTAGAGAGCATATCTAGAATTAATTTCTTGCATGCCTTTCTAGATTCTTGCGCCATGTGCCTGTTGTGTATGTGGACTACCCTGGACCAGCTTCCCTCACTCAGATCTATGGCACTTTCAATCGTGCAATGTTGAGGCTCATTCCATCTCTCCGCACCTATGCAGAGCCTCTCACTGCAGCTATGGTTGAGTTCTACACAATGTCTCAGGTAATGGGGTCAAACAGTGCCTCTTGCAGCTTTTAATAGAATATTTAGAGGAGTAGTTAAAATAGTTTCCCAGTGACTACTAACTATTTCTTATCCCACTCCTTACAGGAAAGATTTACTCAAGACACACAGCCACACTACATCTATTCACCCCGTGAAATGACTCGATGGGTGAGAGGTATCTTTGAAGCACTGAGACCATTGGAAACATTACCTGTTGAAGGCCTCATTAGAATTTGGGCACATGAAGCCTTGCGGCTCTTCCAGGACAGGTAAAGTATAAATATCCAGAGAGTACTTTCACAGAATCACAGAATAGTTGAGTTGGAAGGGGCCTATAAGGCCATCGAGTCCAACCCCCTGCTTCTTCACTCAGCACAGAGTTAAACTATGGAATTGCTACCACAAGATGTAGTGATGGCCACCAATTTGCATGACTTTAAAAGGGGGTTGGTTAAATTTGTGGTGGAGAAGGCTACCAATGGCTATTAGTTCCGATGGCTATGTGCTATCACCTTTCAAAGTCCTTTGTGGTAGGATGTGGTAGGATCCTATATCTTCAAGGATCTAACAGAACACTTGAAGATATAGGATAAAGTAGTATTCTTTCTTGGACCACACTCAGTGAATACAGTAGTATGCAACTATTCAGGTTGTATATAACTCCTCTTGAGTGTTCAGACTGTAACAAGTAGTTCCAATAAGATTTTTTTTAATTCTCTGGGATTAACACAGCATTGTTTACTATACTATAGATTAGACTTTCCAGGAAATGCACATAGCTTATCCAATAAATTTTAAGTCATCATCATCATCCTTTATTTCCAGTCAACAGACAAAAGGTATATCAAATCAACACAGTTAAAATTGTACGTTACATATAAAATCATTAATTTAAGTCAATGGAATTATTTATAGGTCCTGTTTCGGGATCAAGACTCTGGACCTCTTCTCCCACACAAATCTGTCTCTTCCACATGAGTTCCAAACTTGAATATTGTTTAGCTTAGGGAAAAGATGACTGTCTAATTGGGAACTTAGTAAGGTATACAAAACCATGGATGGACACGCCCTCAAATTTATTTTATTAGCAACTCTCAAACTAATTGAACACTACTTTTCAAACTCACAATTTGAGTTCTGACTATGCGATGTAGTAAATGGGCTCACAAGACTAGAACTTAACGCTTATAGAAATTACCAGGGTACTCAGAATACAAGTCACTTGCCGGTGATGTCCCTAAACATAAAATTGCTGCAATTGACATGCAAGGGTTTCATCATTAGTTTGTTTTTATGGTTGGGAGAAGTGCGTTCATTCTTGTGAAATGGCATTAATGCCGAAGCTTGCCTGTCATTTCATCTTACCATAGTATCATAGTTGAATTGGAAGGGGCCTGTAAGGCCATCGAGTCCAACCCCCTGCTCAATGCAGGAATCCACCGTAAAGCATACCTGACAGATGGCTGTCCAGCTGGCTCTTGAATGCCTCTTGTGTGAGAGAGCCCACGACCACCCTAGATCATTGGTTTCATTGTCATACTGCTCTAACAGTCAGGAAGTTTATGTTATGTGCTTGCTAAAAAATTGTCATTGTTTTTACCCAGGCTTGTGGAAGATGAGGAGAGACGATGGACTGATGAAAACATTGACATGGTAGCTCTGAAGCACTTCCCTAACATAGACAAGGAGAAAGCAATGTGCAGGCCCATTCTGTACAGCAATTGGCTATCCAAGGTAAATGCAAACATCTGGTATAGTTTCTGCTCCTTACTTGAACTTCAACATTGATACACTGGTTTGTATGCGGATAGAAGTGTGTTGCTTTTAAAGGGTGCTGCTTTCCTTCTGTTAAGTTACTACACTCCATTTCTGCATAAGGTGATGGAGACGATCCTAGGACATTAAATTTCTCCTTAGCCAATTACAAACTAGTATTGCAGCTAAGCTACAAATTATTACTCCACCACTGGTAATGGATGTTGGGGTTTGTCTAAAAATCTTTCTTGTGGTAAATTTAGTCAGATCTATAATTACATTTGTCTGTTTTTCTTGCAAGTTACTATCTGGACAGCATTTACTTAGCTTCCTGAAGAGCATCGCACAGCTATCCTTTTGTAGAGCAAGCAACTCTCATTTTCCTGCAGTTTGGATCTGCTAGTTTTAGAATTAGATTCATGCAGGAGCTGATATATTTGTTCTCTCTTTTAGGATTATATTCCAGTTGATCAAGAGGAGCTAAGAGACTACGTAAAAGCCAGGCTGAAGGTTTTCTATGAAGAAGAACTTGATGTGCCACTTGTCTTGTTCAATGAAGTCTTGGATCATGTGCTAAGAATTGACAGGTACAAAAAGCCAGTTTCCTAGATGTTCTTCTGCAATATAACCTTCAGAAATGTATATTTCTGAACACGTCTTCATTTGTGTTTAGAAAGGGGATGCCGTTTTATCTTGCCTTGTATAGTGAATGCTCGAGAAAGACCTGTGCTGTTAGTCAGTGCTCGTTTCTCTAAGACTAGTTTCCCTTTTCAGAATCTTCCGCCAGCCTCAGGGACACTTACTTCTCATCGGTGTTAGTGGAGCAGGAAAAACTACTCTCTCACGATTTGTGGCTTGGATGAATGGCTTAAGTGTCTACCAAATTAAGGTTAGTGTCTCCACTTCTCCAAACAGAAGAATTATAAACACACTTCCCATGTATTACTGCACTTAACTTGAACTTAGCAGGCTCGACAAAAGCCTGGAAGCTAATCTATGACCGATGTTCACAGGTGCATAGAAAGTACACTGGCGAAGACTTTGATGAAGATCTGAGAACAGTATTGAGGCGATCTGGCTGCAAGAATGAGAAAATAGCATTCATAATGGATGAATCAAATGTACTCGATTCTGGCTTCTTGGAGAGAATGAATACTCTTCTGGCCAATGGAGAGGTAACTTAGTAAAGGCTGAACTTCCATTCTTTCTTATAAAAGAAAAAAAATGGTGAAGGGGAGGGAGAGAAAGCAGGCGTACCATCCAGTTCCATCCAGCTATGGGAATTTTGCCTTTGAGTGTAAGAGAAGCTGGATTGCAACCCAGCTGCGATGCAGTTTCATGTAATTATTGTTCCAAACATTGTATTAACTTTGTCAGGAGATCTTGCACATACTGGAAAAAATTACTCTCCCTTCCAATCGACTGCTGCTCTCAGGCACAGAAACTGTAATTTTCAGAGGCTCTGGTTTTAGGTTACCATTGGGTCCAGATAACTTCATGACCTCTATTGACATTGGTATCTGGAATGTTTTCAGAAAATTCCATATGTTGCAGAAATGCAGCAAAAGCTTCCCTTAGTGCAAAACTCCAAAGTTCCATGCATTAATTGGCCTGAGTAGTGTGTATTTCCTCAATTTAGGTTCCTGGACTATTTGAAGGAGATGAATATGCTACGCTTATGACTCAGTGTAAGGAAGGAGCTCAGAAAGAGGGCTTGATGTTGGATTCGCATGAAGAACTTTACAAATGGTTTACTAGCCAAGTCATCCGTAATCTCCATGTGGTCTTCACCATGAACCCATCTTCTGAAGGCTTGAAGGATAGAGCAGCAACATCTCCAGCCCTCTTCAACAGGTACATAAGAGCCTATTTACCATTGATACAGTGTGTGTGGATACATCACATTGTCATGACTAGGCCTGTTCCCCTTAGACTGGGGGAAGGAGTTTCTGGCGATCAGTCGGAATCAGATTCTGAAGCAGAAGAGACAGCGCCAGAAATGTACCAGCCTATAGGCAATGTGGGGGAGGTGATTCTCATGAGCTCTTAAACATTCGCCAGACCTTATCACTGAAAACGTTAACAACACACAGTCTCTGGGAAATCAGTATTTTTCAGAGGGGGAGGGCATTTCAAGTCTAGCTGATCTTAGAGTCTGCTGCAGACTTAAACGGGCGGAGCTAAAGGAAGGCGAGAGAAGGTCGGCCCAGCCAGCTTCTCAACAAAGGCGTCTTCAGAACCAGCCTCCTTGAAGTTAAAGCATTCTGGGAAAAGGCTTTTTCTTTTTCTTGAAAAGACAACTGTCTTGCTTAGTTCGCATAGTTTAGCCTAGAGGGAAATTCCTAGAGGTTAGACTCTCTTCAGGAGGGAAGAGATGTTTATTGTCTGAATAAAGCTTTGTGGATTACGTGGCAGACCACTTTATTGTCTCCCAATAAGGCGGGACGTTTTGGGAAACACGACACACGTTAACACAATTTAAATTCTAGAGAGTATTGAAAGTCTGTTTCGCTTGCTTTAGATGTGTCTTGAACTGGTTTGGAGACTGGTCGACTGAGGCACTTTATCAAGTTGGCAAAGAGTTCACCAGCAAAATGGATCTTGAAAAGCCAAATTATATTGTGCCAGACTACATGCCAGTTGTCTACGACAAGTTGCCGCAACCACCTTCACATAGGGAAGCGATTGTGAACAGTTGTGTGTTTGTCCACCAGACCCTTCATCAGGTGGGTTCATCCCCTCACTTTTTTGTGTGTCCCCTGGCAGCTTGTCATTTATCAGCTACAAAATTTAGTTCTACAAGATTTTATCTCTGAATTGTATTGTGGAGGATATTTTAAAGCAATGTTTACTTACTCTCTTTCCTATGACAGGCTAATGCTCGTCTAGCAAAACGAGGTGGCCGGACAATGGCCATCACTCCTCGCCATTACCTGGACTTTATCAATCACTATGCCAATTTGTTCAATGAAAAGAGGAGTGAGCTGGAAGAGCAGCAAATGCATTTGAATGTTGGTCTCAGGAAGATCAAGGAAACAGTTGACCAGGTAATTTTATTTATTTATTTATTTATTTATTTTATTGCATTTCTATACCGCCCAATAGCCGAAGCTCTTTGGGCGGTTTACGAAATGAGCCTCGAGAAAGGGCCGCGCGGAAAAGAAGGCATCATTTTTCACAGTCCTTGAAAGCCATTATGGCAAGATGTCATGAATAGACTTTGCTGTAATTGAGAATTCTGCTGTCAACCCCAGGTAGAAGAACTGCGCCGTGATTTGAGGATAAAAAGCCAGGAGCTGGAAGTCAAGAATGCAGCCGCTAACGACAAGCTGAAAAAGATGGTGAAAGATCAGCAAGAGGCAGAGAAGAAAAAGGTGAAGCATTAAAGGCTTTATCACACACAGTTATGCCTCCTACTGTGAGTTTTTGAGGACGAGAATGAGGCTCTGAGGTGTCCCCTGTAACTTGCTTCTAGGTTATGAGCCAAGAAATCCAAGAGCAGTTGCACAAACAGCAAGAGGGCATTGCAGACAAGCAGATGAGCGTGAAGGAAGATCTGGATAAAGTGGAGCCTGCAGTCATTGAGGCTCAAAATGGTATGTGAACGTCACCTGTTGTGTGGGGTTCTACGTGCAATCTGCTACATACAACAAGCATGTTCTGCTTTCTGCTTTTGAATTAGTCCTTTCAGGAGTAGCTCTTTTTTTTTACTGTCATCTCTGATAGAAATGTAATAGCTTCCAAAAAATCCAGTACTTTGCTCTGTGCACTTAATTCTTCTGGGAAACATTTTGATCGAGCAATAATCATGTTTAGGCTCTGTCTAAACAGAGCAATAGTTGTGCAGCTTTTCAGAATACCAGTTCTTGTTTCTACATAATATATGTCTATGGTGGCCATTCATGCATTTACTATAATTTCCAAAATGAATACAAAACCCTATTTTTAAGAACATGTAATTCGTCTGCAATGTAAACAACCCAGCCGTTTGGCTGGCAGATGTTTATAAGTTGCCAATCACTGCTTGTGTGTTTGAAATGGTATTTCTGAAGGATGAGAAACTGAAAAATCTGCAACATGTCCTTGCTCTTTCTCCTGTCCTTTTACAAGCACAACTGAAGTCGGTAGAAAATGAGCCTGGTAGACTGTGCCTTTAGTTTATACGTTTTAAATCAAAAGTTTATTTTTGCTGACGCTTAAAATCTTTCAAATCTTCTCTCAAAACTTGGTAATCGCCTTGATTTTCACTGTTTTCTCCCAAATCAATATCTTTCTCCTGGCTGATTGGGTTTGCTCTTACCTAGCGGTTAAATCAATCAAGAAGCAACATCTGGTAGAGGTCCGCTCTATGGCCAACCCACCTGCTGCAGTGAAGCTGGCGCTAGAATCTATCTGTCTGCTCTTGGGTGAAAGCACAACTGATTGGAAACAGATTCGGTCCATCATAATGCGGGAAAACTTCATCCCCACCATTGTAAACTTTTCTGCTGAGGAGATCAGGTGAATAATTTGGAAGTACAACAGCGGATGCTGCTGGGAACAGAAAGAAATTGTTCATGAAATCTTCTGCAACATGTCATGTTACAAATACAAAACAACACTTTAGGTTTAATTTCTGCTTCAGATAAGTAAATCTTCCCTTCAGGGAGAATGTTTACATTCTCTGAAAGTAACTCGCTGCTGGATGAAAAACTCTAGGACAATAAGATCCATTCAAGTGAAGAACGTTGCTTAGAGAATATATAGATTATCACAACGTTACTTTAATCTACCTATGGCTGAATCCCAGTCTTAGAACTAAGTTTCTTTCTCCACTCCCAGTGGCAGCCTTAAACATATGTTGCGTGCTGAATGTATTTTTCCATCCCCTTAATAGCTGTGAGCTCTATAAAGAAGCAACATCTTGTTGAAGTAAGAACCATGGCCAACCCACCTGCTGCAGTAAAACTGGCTTTAGAGTCAATCTGTCTCCTGTTGGGTGAGGAGACCAATGACTGGAAAAAGATCAGGCCAGTTATTCTCAGAGATAATTTCATCAGCAGCATTGTCAACTTTAATATTGAAGACATGAGGTATTTCTGGTTTTAGCGTTACTTACCATGGTGATGGGATAACTTGCGTCCTTGGCAATTGAATACTGACTGACGCACCCATACTTATCCGTGTAGTTCCTCAAACTTTTTTCCTGTTCCAGCGATGCTATACGGGAGAAGATGAAGAAGAACTACTTATCAAATCCAAGCTACAACTATGAAATTGTGAACAGAGCATCTTTGGCCTGCGGCCCGATGGTAAAATGGGCTATTGCACAGGTAAATATTTTGTGCCAATTAGGTCAGGAGGAAGAATAGAAATGCAGCACTATAGAAACTCTAGTGTTTCAACGTGGTGGTGAGGTGGGTTTCTGCCCCTTGCCGTTTAACCCAGCATCTCACTGGTAATCCAGCAGTGGCTTCCGAACAGCAGAGCTTTTAACTAAAACAACATAAGGGTTCACAAATTATGTCTGGGAGCCCAGGAGCAAAATTATTTCAACTGGCCTGCAAGAATGTAGTAAAAATGCCTCTGAAGACATGCAGAGTGTCTTTCTTCCCAGTAGCTGGTAGCCTGTCCCTTTCACAGAATTAAGGGAAAGGACTAATCATGCAGGTGGCATTGTTTCCCCTGAGTGCCCTGAAGGCAAGTGGACAAAACAAATGGAATTGGGCTTTCTTTCTAATATGAAAATGGGAAGCGGGAAAGAGAGAGAGAGAGAGAGAGAGAGGAGCAAGCAGGGTTAGGGAGAGTAGAAATTGCCCCCAGTCCAGCCAGTCAGTTCACAAAGCAAACCTTCCTGTAGATCATTTTAAAATATACTTGCAGTTGGAATGAAGTGACAGGAGTTTGTTGACCAGGAGGTATTTGGAGGGAATGTATTCTCAGAGTGAGGGGTGGAAACTGGGGCTGCAAAGGTCTTTTAACGGCTGCTGAGTTCCAGGAGGGAACTAGCACTAGGGTTTGGAAGCAAAAGATAGTACATAGGGGAAGCAGCTTCACACGTGGAGAGGGAAAGTAATGAAAACAATCCAGAGCAGCACCAGAGAGAGATGGGAAATGGATATGACCAGCCCCCCCTAAACCAGCCCTCCTAAACCAGATCTGTAGCAATCCCAGGAAGGAGAGGAGAAACGAAAACACCTTTGCCAATGCCATTCAGAACTTGAGAACAGGCTCTCTCAGAAAAAAATCTACTCCAGGTTTTTCTGACAGCCCAGTTTAACTGCTGTAATGCACCCTCCCGTCCAGAGCACTTGTGCTTGCTGTTCAAAGACTTTCTCACCCCTGGCCCGTTGGCAAGTGAGTTTGTTGAAGCCTGTAAAACCATATATGTTCTAGAACTGAGTGACTGGTCCTTTTTCCCCAGCTGAACTATGCTGACATGTTGAAGCGAGTAGAGCCCCTGCGAAACGAACTGCAGAAGCTCGAGGATGATGCCAAAGATAACCAGAAGAAGGCCAACGAAGTAGAACAGATGATTAGAGACCTGGAGGCCAGCATTGCCCGTTACAAAGAAGAGTATGCGGTGTTGATTTCTGAGGCTCAGGCTATTAAGGCCGATCTGGCTGCTGTGGAAGCCAAGGTGAGACTGCTGAATTTCTTCTTGTTCAGTCTCTTTAGAGTTTATCGGTGACTTCTCCCCTTCTACCACATCTCCTTAAAGCCTTCCTACTGAGAACTTGAATCTTGTGAGGTGGTGCATTGGACAAGAATTCTATCCTAGACGTTAACTATGTTCAATCACATTGATAATTGTGCTTATGATAACTATTGGGCCCTGAGCAGGTTCTCACCAGCCATCTCATCCCTTCTGGATTCCATTTTAAATGGAAAGCTTTTTGACAACACCAGAATTGCAACGTTGAGTGGTCTAGTTGAGGAATTGAGAAAAATAGTGGAATTCTGTACGTTTGGTGCTAACTGTGACTTCTAATACCTTGCAAAAGTTACCCTAGCAGTGACTATGGTTCAAGATTCTTCTTGCTTGGGGGAGTTAATTTTTGATATTAACTTTGTTACCTATAACCAGAAACAGAGAGCCCAGAGGTGAAAATGCAGTCAATGATTTCCCCCTCCCCTTTCCCCAGTCTCCTAAATATTTGATATAACTGTTTCTTTCAGAGAAGAAATCTGGTGCGATGATAACTGTTTGCATAAGTTTTCAAAGGCAGCTGGAGAGATCTTCTATCCCCTTTTTTTGTTTCAGTGTATTAATTGTTTTACTTCTAGGTAAACCGTAGCACAGCTCTTTTGAAGAGTTTGTCTGCAGAACGGGAAAGATGGGAGAAAACGAGTGAAACCTTCAAGAACCAGATGTCCACTATTGCAGGAGACTGTTTGCTCTCTGGAGCATTTATTGCTTATGCTGGTTACTTTGACCAGCAGATGCGTCAAAACCTCTTCACCACTTGGTCTCATCACTTGCAGCAGGCCAATATCCAGGTAAAAAAAAACTATCCATGGGTCATAAAATCAGTCGCTGCTGCTTACTTGAAAGCATTGTGGCTTTCCATTTAGTTCATTGTGCACCACTTCTATGGAGCTCAGAATCGCTTGTGTATGTGTCCCGGGGGGGTCTCCCACCTAGGCAGCTTACAGGGCCAGATCTGCTTAGCCTTGTTAGAACTTTCATGTACTTTCAGACCATTGCCTATTGCTCCCAGATGGGTGGTTGGTCCAATAAGACGATAGTATTTATGCAAGGGTGAGCTATTTGGACCAGCTGGGATTTCCCCAGCACATTCACCTTTATTTTTATTACAAGCCCCCTCCCTGCTTTGGCACATATTGCAGTGAGCGGATATGGTGCGTTACCAAGAGGATAACAGTATCCTCTTGGATATAATTTGAGGACAAAGGCAAGTCACACCTGGCACATAGACAACGAGCAGGAAGGCAACGGATATGTTTGCTTCGCCACAAACATTTGTCAGTTCTTTGCTTCCCTTGACTAAAACATAGTCATGCTTTTCTCTACAGTTCCGTACAGATATTGCCAGGACCGAATACCTGTCCAATGCAGATGAACGCCTTCGCTGGCAAGCAAGTTCTCTACCTGCAGATGACCTGTGCACGGAAAATGCAATCATGCTCAAGAGGTTTAACAGGTACACTTCATTATGCATCGCTTCATGCTTTTTGTGTACAGTAATGGCTTCTTTAGGCAGAATAAAAAACTCTCCCAGAGAAAGTCTTTGAAGGACACCTACTACAGCTAATTGTAAACTTTCTCTGTTCCATGAAGCCATATATTTTTAAAAATGTTTCTTTTGTTAATATGTGAAGCAATGTCTTTCTTTTGGGATCCCTAAGTTCTAATTAACTTGCAACAAATTGCTTCCTAGGTATCCCCTGATTATTGACCCTTCAGGGCAAGCTACAGAGTTCATCATGAATGAATATAAAGACCGTAAAATAACCCGTACCAGCTTTTTGGACGATGCTTTCAGGAAGAATTTGGAGAGTGCCTTGCGGTTTGGTAATCCTCTGCTCGTCCAGGTTAGTTGCTGGCTGCTGCAAGCTTCTTTTTTAAGAGTTTAGGGACAAAGGAATATGCGGATCAGCTCCCCAAAATTCTCCAGATTCATCTCGAACCTCGTTCTGAGTTAAGTCCGTCTCAAATTGCGAGCTTTGGTTTTTTTCCTTTTTGAATGCATATCTGTGGATATTTGCATGTATATGTTTTGAAATATACACATTCTTATTTGTGCGCATTTTTCAAAACTACTCATTTTTAATGCACATTTTTCCACACGCAGTTGAACGCATTTTGTTTTTGTCCACAAATCAAATTGCAAGCTCAGAAATGTACGGACTTCAATCGCGGATTGTGTCCAAGTTTGGGTTCAATCCGGAAAGGTTGAACTGAGTAAATCAGTTCACTATACTGGTTGACAAACGCTTACAAATGACTTTGAATGACTTTGGTCTTATAAAAGCAAACAATGCTTTTGTTTGTGTGTAACTTGAATGCAACTAAGGTTGGCTTATATTAAATATAGGACCTTTTTGCATCGTACACCGCCTAAGAACTTCGCTTGACCCTGTATAGAAGCATGCCTAAGCCCCATTGAAACCAATGAGGCACACAAGCACAACTAGTTAAACTGGTTTGGGGACAGTATCATTCTCCTGTAAACCCACTGATGATTTCCAACTAAAAATAACTTGCACGGTTTATCCAGATCCCTTCAGAAAATGATGGAAAAAGTGTCTAGTCATAAAGACTGCACATAGTTGAAAGCAATGCTAGTATTTTGTATAAGATCAGAACGACATGCCCAGGATCCAAAGAACAATATCATTTGTTATGTGAGCCCAAAGTGGTTTTGAGGTGTAGCACACAGGCCTGCTAATCAAATTAAAAGAAGACCAATCTCAGTGCATGTCTCTATTATTTATTTATTTATTTATATTATTTATTACAGTTATATACTGCCCCATAGCTGAAGCTCTCTGGGCAGTTTACAAAGATTAAAACATTGAACATTAAAATGGATATGCAAAATTTAAAAACATAAAAAGCATAAAAACAGGTTACATGTCATATTCTGGGGTCAGTTAAAACTCAACATATGCTGTTAAATGCCCAGGAGAAAAGTGTTCACCTGACACGGAAAAGATTACAATGTTGGCGCCAGGCAAGTTTTGTGGGGGAGATCATTCCATAATTGGGGGGCCACCACTGAAAAGGCCCTCTCCCTTGTTGCCATCCTCCGAGCTTCCCTCAGAGTAGGCATCCGGAGGAGGGCCTCAGATGTTGAGCGTAGTGTATGGGTAGGTTCATGTTGGGAGAGTTGTTCCGTCAGGTAAAGCAGCTCTCGAGATCCCAGCCCATGTGTAAATTGCTGTTGGAACCAGCTCAGGAATTATACTTCTACTGATTATGGTGCTAATTATTTTCCTTTCCTTTATTTCTTCTCTAGGATGTGGAAAGCTATGACCCTGTTCTGAATCCAGTGTTGAACCGTGAAGTCCGTAGAACTGGTGGCCGAGTTCTTATCACGCTGGGAGATCAGGATATTGATTTGTCACCATCTTTTGTAATTTTCCTCTCTACCAGGGACCCAACGGTATAGAACAGACTTACTTTATTAGCTTGTTAGTTGACAGGGAGTGGAAGGGAAAGAAGATTCTGTTAAAAAGGTGACTCTGGTATGTGACTCTGGTATGTGTTGTATTTGGTAGGTTGAGTTCCCACCAGATCTCTGTTCCCGTGTGACATTTGTCAACTTCACAGTAACTCGTAGCAGTTTACAGAGCCAGTGTCTAAATGAAGTACTGAAAGCCGAAAGACCAGATGTGGATGAGAAACGCTCTGATCTGCTCAAACTTCAAGGTTCATTATTATTATTATTATTATTATTATTATTATTATTATTAATTATATACCTTCCCTATAGCCGAAGCTCTCTGGACGGTTTACAAAGAAGAGGACTCTGTAAACAATAAAATTAAATTTAAAAAACTAACAAAAAACAGATGCTTATGAAATCTCCTTCTACCACATTTCCAGCCAGGTTTTTCAGGTTCCACTTGACTGGGTATGTTTACCAGAGTGAAACTGAAAATGTCGGAATTTTATTCTTCTGGAAGTGTATTTCCAGAATCTCATGAGCTGAACGAAGGGAATTATTTTTTGTCTTTTCAAGTCAATAAAACACTAAGCCAGTTAAATTTGAAAATGAAGAGAAGCATTCCTCACTAAAAGGCAACCCCCATTTTATTATAATTTTAATAATTATAATAAAATAATTTTATTACAATTATAATAATTTTAATAAGATTTTTATACCGTTAAAACCAAGAGGGGGGGAGGAATTATTATTTGTTTATTTGTTTGTTTTATTCCATTTATATACCACCCCACAGCCTAAGCTCTCTGGGTGGTTTACAAAAATTTAAAACATTGAACATCAAAAACACCGATGTACAAAATTTAAAACCATGAACCATAAAAACAAGTTATAATTACAATATCCTTTAAAACAACAATTCTGGGTCAAAGCACAACAACAATAATTCTGGGTCAAAGCACAACAACAACAACACAAAACCCTCATCATATGTTGTTAAATGCCTGGGAGAAGAGGAAAGTCTTGACCTGGCGCCGAAAAGATAACAATTAGACCCCCCCTTCCAGTTTTCTGTAGAAGCACAAATGGTGAGGGGTCTTTACTTCTTAATCATTATTGTGAGGGCCATCCATTACCAACTTTCTGATCCTCAAACTGAACAGAACCTAAGGGATATTGCAATCTCACAACAATTACGGGTGAAAAGGATGGAATCTGCTCATCCCCATTAAAATCTCATTAATACTACATTGTTATTGGTTTGTGGCTGAAAGCCTCTGTGGCGTTACCCCATGTTTCTGTTCCCTTAGGTATGTCTGCGTGAGTATGTTTAAAGAGTTCAGAACATTGGACTGAGTGAGTGTGGCTGGTGATGCTGGAAAAGGGAGTGGGGGATTTTAGAGTTCATGTGTGTGGGAGGAATAGGGAAAGAGGCAGTGTGAGAGGAGTGTGTGAGAAAGGAATGGATCTAAGAGTGTAGGGACTTAGGATTATTAGTATTAAGATTGTTATTACTAGAATTATTAAAAATAGGCAGGATTTAAATTGAATTTGAAGAAACTAAGAACTGTAAACGACAATAAACATTTTCTTTATTTTGCTACCATAAAACACGCATCAGCTTGGCTTTGTTTCCTGCTCTGATGGTTCATAAATACACAAATTACATTAAACCTTTAGTCCAGTATATTCACAGGAGAACCTTTTCAAAAAAAAAAACCTTACCTTTTCCTTTGGCTAAGGGGAAGGTTGTGATTCTGTTACCCTTCCCTCAGGTCTTTAAGTGGTGGTGCTCTTAGCCTGAATCTGTGCATCTAGGCCTAGTGGTTGAGGCTGTGGCGGCACAGCCTCCTACAAGGGAGCATGGTAGATATATCAGATTTGTGCTCGAATGATACTTAAGGGGTTTTGCTGTATTTAAAGGTGAATTCCAGCTGCGTTTGCGGCAGTTAGAAAAATCTCTTCTCCAAGCCCTCAATGAAGTGAAAGGACGGATTTTGGATGATGACACCATCATAACCACACTGGAGAACCTAAAGCGAGAGGCAGCTGAAGTTACCAGAAAAGTAGAAGAGACAGATATTGTCATGCAAGAGGTGGAGACTGTGTCTCAGCAGTATCTCCCACTTTCGACTGCATGTAGCAGTATCTACTTCACAATGGAGTCGCTAAAACAGGTACCACAGGGTTGACTGCTCGTCTTCCCTTCCTCTACTTGTTACCCATGTTTTGAGGACATTATGGCAAGATGCCCCAGGCACGCAAGCTGCTTCTTTCTCTGTTGTTTGATGACATGTTCTCCTTTTAAACTCTTTTTTAGATACACTTCCTGTACCAGTATTCTCTTCAATTTTTCCTGGATATCTATCACAATGTCTTGTATGAGAACCCAAATTTGAAGGGGGTGACAGACCATACCCAGCGCCTTTCCATCATCACAAAGGATCTCTTCCAGGTTTAGAGACGTTTAATGTTTGAAAAACACTTCACAATGGCTTTTTGTTTGATTGGGAACTTTCTGCCAACCTAATCTTTCTCAATTTGTATTGATAGGTGGCTTTCAATAGGGTTGCTCGTGGCATGCTACATCAGGATCATATAACCTTTGCTATGCTGCTGGCCAGAATTAAACTGAAAGGCACTATTGGGTAAATGTAGAATTCTCATTTCTTTTAATAGGTTGCTCTGTTTTCAGTCTCTTAAACAGTTTGTAGACTGTGTTGTGCTGATGGCTATTAAACTATATCCTGCCTTTTTATAAAAAGTGCACACCGTGGCTTTCAGAAAATACGATAAAAATACAACCTGAAACACAAACTGATGACCAAAACAAATAGCTAATTTTAAAGCAGCAGGATACTTGGTAAAAATCAAGCTTCTGAAAAGGGCCGCTTAAATGAAACCATCTTCACTGCTCACCTAAAAGTAGGCAGAGAGGGTGCTTTGAAAAATCCTGTGTGCCACAACTGATGAGGTCCTCCCTTGGGTGCCCACCCACTTATCGCAGATGTTGAAGGGACCTGAAAGAGCCTCTGAAGTGGAATGAAAGTCCCAGGCAGGCAGGCTCATATTGGGGAATGTGGTCCCTGAGCCAACACTTTGAATTGATTGTGGAAGCAAACTCGGAACTGGTGCAGCTGATGACGAATTGGTTTTATGTGGTCTAAATAGGCAGCATCCATCAAACCCTTGTCAGTTGCATTCTAGACCAGTTGCAGTTCCCATGAATAGCCCTGTGTAAGGCACATAACAGTAATCTAACCTGAAGGTGACAAGAGCAGGGATGACTAAGATGTTAAAGTTCCCTCTTCAGTTGAAATACAAGTACAGCACAGCACTTATATCAAACGCACCATGGGAGTTCATTTCTGATTCAAGAGAGTCCTAATTCTTATGTTAATTTTTAACATGGTAAAGCCACCATAAGCCAGCTCTTCATTGTTTGCACATGCAAGCTTTTACACATTTGGCATTTGCTGCATCATAGGGGCCTTTAGGTTTAGGTTTTGATTTGGTATCCAGGACATGGTAAACTTCAGATTGCATGATGTGCAGGTGAATTTTAAAAACGTCTCCGCTATATGAAAATGACTATGGAAATATCAGATTGGATTTACCATAAGGGAGAAAACAATGAATGATATAGGTCTTAGTGACCATTAACTGCTTTTAATTACCCAGTTTAAAGCGTTATCCATAGTATATACTTAAAATCAGAGCTGGGGAAATTATCAGGTGGCAGCTTGCAGCACATGTCCTTAAGTTGATGATGCTTCATGCCGCTTCAAGCAGAAACCTGGGAAATAGTGCCTGGGAAGCAGGCATAGAGTGAATTGTTCTCAATGTGATTTTCCTTTGTTTCACACTTGAAGGGAGCCTGTCTATGATGCAGAATTCCAGCATTTCTTAAGAGGAAAAGAAATAGTGCTCAGCAACACACCTCTGCCCAAAATTAGTGGCCTGACTGTAGAGCAACTGGAAGCCATGATGCGACTGAGCTACCTTCCTGCATTTAAGGATCTGGTTTCTAAAGTCAAAGCTGATGATGTAAGTACGTTTTTCAAATAAGAATTACACACGTACCTACAAATAAAGAAACTCCGTTCCTTGATCTAATACAAAGTTCCTTTATGCTGCATTAAATGTAACTGCTTTTTTCTGCACCTCATCCACAGCAATTCTGCATTTGGCTAGATAGCAGTTCACCAGAGCAGACCGTGCCCTATCTTTGGACAGAAGACAAGCCGGCAAGTAAGTCCAGATGTCCTCCATCTCAGGGTCAATTTATGTATTTAGTTGTATAGTGAAATCTCACCCTAAGAAGAGAAGTGCATGTGATTCCTCCATGTGGTGTGAAGGCAACTTTGCGGTGGGGCAGGTATATTCCACTTCCAAAGAGAAACGTACATAGCTGTAGCACATTTATAAGAACAAATTTTGGGATAATTCAGGCATTTCTCACAATACTACTTCGTTTTGAGCACTGAAAGAATGGACCTTAACATTCCTTGCAGTTGGCTGCTTGCCTTAATTTGGCTACTTACATAGCTGTTGTTTCCTGGCAGTCAGACTGATATATCTCCACAGTACAGATGCTCCATGCATGGCTTTCTTCTTCCTTAAGATTAAAGGCACCTTTAAGGCAGGAGATGGACAGCTGTGGACCCCACGTGCTGCTCAATTGGCTGCAGGCATTCACATCTTAGTGATGCTTGGAAACGGATGTCCGTTGTCATATGCTTTGTCCCAGTTAGACAGCCCTGTGTTCTTCTTCGTGGTCTCTGTGCATCACACATATGGGCTCGCGCCGGCGCCGAGCTCTCTTCGGGAAACTTCTATCTAGCTAGGATTTTTGGCGGGAACCCCTCCCCCCACCGTCCTATCGCGCATGCTCAGGGGTCCCGCCTACCTCAGTTCTTCTTCGACCGCTTAGCTGAACGCCTCGCGGGAGACTTCCTCCGTCGTCGGAGACTGTAAGAAGACAAAAGTTTTCAAATAAATTAGTTAGTTAGCTAGGTTCTAGTTTCCTGTTAGTGTTTGTTAAAAAAAAAAAAAAAAAAAAAAATAAAGGTTATAGATAAGTTTAGTTAAGGCGTTTTTTCTTCCCCTGCGGCCTATGGCGCAGACCGCGCTTTTCAAGCGCTGCTCTGGTTGCCGCGCCAAACTAGCCCTCACGGATGGACATTCTTTATGCCTGGGCTGTTTGGGAGAGGGCCATATTACTGACTCCTGCTCCCATTGCATGAGGTTTTCAAGGCAGACCAGGAGGAACAGGGCGGACCGGCTAAGAAGCCTGCTTTGGAGCAAAGCCCTCTCCGCCATTGACCGCCCGACCGTAGCCCGCATGGAACCGCGGCCATCTTCTTCTGGGGAGCGAGGGCTATCGCCCCAAGTACGCTCACGCCCAGCAACTCCTGGCTTATCCCCTGTTAGGACTACATGCCAGGCATCGTTGTCGCCTTCTCCCCCTCCTGCTAAGCAAAAGAAGGGAAAAACGGCGAAAAAGTCGAAACATCCATCGACTTCGACAAAGGTATCGAAGACGGGGCCTTCGACGTCGAAGCATTCGATACCGAAGAAACTCTCCTCGGTACCACACAAACCGATGAGCACCACGGTACCGACGAAATCTTCATCGGTACCGTCTTCGTTGTCGTCGACATCGAAAGCGCCAAATCAACGGAAACGCCCCTCATCGTTACCGGCGGACCAGCCCTCGGGATCGAGGTGCCGCCTATCGAGCACTCAGTCTCAACCAGGTCATTCAACTCCGCGAGAGGAATCATCGATCCGGCCCCCTTCATTACCATCTCCGGTACCGACAGAACCACGCTCGGAGCCGCAGGACATCCTTCCTTTCGGGTCGGACGTTCTCGTCATCGACGAAGAATACTCCAATCCCACCGGGACCGAGGCTTCGGTACCGATGCTCCGTCGTCGATCACGATCCCGCTCCGCCTCTAGAGACTGGGACCGCTACTCGGATCGTTCCCAGCGTATGCCTCCACCGGTACCACCTCGCCGGACCACGTCTCTCCTCCCGGCGCCGACACGTCGACACCGTCAGCCCCACTCGATACCGGAGCATTCCCTCTCCTCCCGGTACCGACGCTCACTACCGTCGCCGTCTGAAGACGGCTACGAGTCGGACCCGTCCTCGGTTCCATCGCCGGCACCATCGATGCCTTCACCGACAGAGGAAGTCGCTACCGAGGAGGGTGCCTCACCAACCATGGAGCTCGGGGGCTTTAACGAGCAGATGCTCCGCCTAGCCCAGTCGCTCGGGATCGACGTCCAGCAACCAGAAGAGGAGGAAGGGGACATCTATGATGTCATGAGGACAGAGCCAACCCCTCAACTGACGCTCCCTCTGGTTCGCACATTGTTAAAAACGGCCAAACAATCCTGGTCCAATCCAGCCACGCTGGCGCCCACCTCAAAACGGCTGGACGCCCTCTACAAAGTCAAAGAAGTGGAAGCCCCTTTCCTGGCTACCCACCCTAAACCGAACTCGATTATTGTGGAGGCATCACAGGGTAAATCGGGGCGAACTCATGCAGCCCCTGTTGATAAGGAAGGCCGAAAGCTGGACTCTGTTGGAAGGAGAATATATTCCTCAGCGGCACTGGTACTGAAAACATCCAACTACCAGGCCATGATGGCCAGGTACCAGTTGTTTCTCTGGCAGAAGATCTCCAATTTAACTGATTACCTGCCTGACGACCAGCGGGACCTGGCACGTGTTTTTCAGGCGGAGGCTGTTCGACTATCAAAACAGCAGATGACCACCGCCAGACATCAGGTGGACTCAGGCTCAAAGGCCTTAGTGGGAGCTGTCGCCCTCCGCCGGCATGCGTGGCTGCGTTCGGCCAACCTCCCGATTGAAACAAAGAACAGAATCGAAGATTTGCCCTTTGACGGGGAGGGGTTATTCAATACACAAACCGATTCTACAATGGATACTATCCACAAGGCGAAGATGACCGCAAAGAAAATGGGATTCAGCCAACCCCCTGCACAGTCCTTCCGTCCCCGGAAGTGGTACAGGCCTTTACCCTACCAGCCAGGACAAGGCCAGGATCGTGGTCAACGCTACCAACAACCGACTACGTCAACGTCTTACCACCAGCGCAAGGCCACCCCTCGGTACGCACAACCCCGCCAAAAGCAGACCCAACAACAAAAACGCCGTCTTTGACTCACCCCAAGACGTCTCAGTCTCGCCATTAAACAGGCTTCAGCCCTTTTACCAAACTTGGGCATCCATTACCACCGACCTCTGGGTGCTGCAAATCATCCAGCAAGGTTACAAAATAGACTTCGAAGTCCTTCCTCCTCTAGGCACTGTCAAAACCACACCGCCATCACACACTCTGATTCAGGAAACATGCGCCTTGCTGGACAAGGGCGCGATCGTAGCTGTTCCAACGCACCAAGCAGAAAACGGGTTCTACTCCCGTTATTTTACAGTGCACAAGAAGGACGGAGGACTCCGCCCTATCATGGATCTCCGAGGTCTAAACAAGTTTATCCGGCCTCAGAAATTTCGCATGATCACACTCTCTGCCATCCTTCCACTCCTCAGACGGGACACTTGGTTTACGCTGATCGATCTCAAGGATGCCTACTTTCATATAGCCATCCTCGAGGAACACCAAAAATACCTTCGCTTTGCCATCGGGGACCAACTCTACCAATTCGTCGTCCTACCTTTCGGATTAAAGACAGCTCCAAGAGTCTTTACCAAATGCATGGCAGCAGTGTGTGCGCACCTGCGATCCATCAACATCGAAGTCTATCCTTACCTCGACGACTGGCTAGTCGTCTCTCCTACTCGCCACCAATCAATCGCAGACGTAAACACGGTGGAATCCATCCTCTCCTCCTTAGGCCTACAAATAAATTACGAAAAGTCAGTTTTTCAACCAACCACTTCACTTCAGTTCATCGGGGTTCATCTCGATTCCTCGCCTGCAAGGGCGTTTCTCCCCCAGGACAGATTACAAACCCTACAACATTTAGCTGCCAAACTAAGTGTCCGAAGACGGGCAACGGCTTTTACAATCTTGCGCCTCCTGGGACTTATGGCAGCGGCCATCTGTGTGGTCAGATGGGCGCGGTTAAGAATGCGCCCCCTCCAGCAACTTCTCCTGAGTCGCTATACGACCCTGCAGGACCCGCGCAAACAAATACTTACCATTCCGACCCACGTACGACGTTCGCTCCTATGGTGGACACAGCCATCAAATCTGTCGCAAGGACTTCCATTCGTCGATTCTGGTCCCTCCAGGATTGTCACGACCGATGCATCACTGAGAGGCTGGGGGGCACACCTGGACGACCTGTTCATACAAGGAAGGTGGTCACATTCAGAGAGCTCCCTGCACATAAACAAGCTGGAGCTCCTCGCCGTAAAGAAAGCCTTGCAAGCCTTTCTCCCTCAGCTACGGGGACATCACGTGAGGGTGCTGTCGGACAACACATCCGTAGTTTGGTACATCACCAAAGAAGGTGGCACCCGCTCCCCCCGCCTGCTGCACCTCACCATGGACATCTTGCACTGGGCAATCACAAAGAATATAAGGCTCTCAGCTCTGCATATCGCAGGGACAGACAACATCAAGGCGGACGAATTGAGCCGCTCCTTCAAAGACACCCACGAGTGGGAGCTAGCCCCCCGGGTTCTGCATCGCCTCTTTACCCAGTGGGGCACGCCGGACATCGACATCTTTGCAACCTCCGACAACAGAGTCTGCCGGGCCTATTGCTCCAGGGCAGGCATGGGCCACGACTCCCTAGGGGATGCATTCCTATGGGACTGGTCTCGCGGTCTCCTATACATGTTCCCTCCGATCCCCCTTATAGCGAAGACTATCACGCAAGCCCAGCGTCACCAGGCCAACGCTATCCTGATTGCACCGTGGTGGCCACGGCAAGCGTGGTTCACGCCTCTACTCAGACTAGCAAACCATCGAGTTTGGCGTCTCCCATCCTCCCCGGACCTTCTATCCAGGGACAACGGCAGAGTACTCCATCCGGACATACAAACCTTACGCTTGACAGCGTGGAGACTCCAGCCCTCTGGCAAGGGATAATCTTACCTGAAACCATAAAGGCGATTTTGGACGCCTCTAGAAAACCCTCGACTAGGGCATCTTACTTAGCAAAGTGGAAAAAGTTCAGAACTTTTGCTGCTGAAAAAGGTTTCAATACTACCTCAGCCACTATCACGAACATTATCGCATTCCTACATTCCCTGCATACTACAGGCCTAAAGCTATCTTCTATCCGTGTCTATCTGGCGGCCATTGCAGTTCACCATCCGCTCATAGACGGATTCTCAGCGTTCACCCATCCCCTTGCCAAGGCTTTCCTTAGAGGCCTGCATAACCTCTTTCCACCCGTTCGCCCACTAGTTCCGCAGTGGAGCCTCTCGTTAGTATTGACAGCATTATCCGCTAAACCCTTTGAGCCGCTGGCTACAACCAATACCCGTTTGTTGACACTTAAAGCTGCTTTCCTAGTTGCCATTACGTCCGCAAGGCGCGCGTCAGAGCTTGCGGCGCTTCTTGTTGACCCACCTTATACGCAGTTCTTCCGTGACAAGGTCATCCTCCGTACTCCGCCGTCGTTTGTCCCCAAGGTTGCCTCAGAGTTCCATATGAACCAGGACATTGTGTTACCTACCTTTTTCCAAGCACCCGCCGATCCGTTATGCACCACGCTGCACGCGTTGGACGTCAGAAGGGCATTAGCCTTCTACAAGTCCCGTTCTGAAGGGTATCGCAGGTCACGCCAACTCTTTGTCTGTTTTGGTGGAAAGAATAAAGGGTTACCAGTGTCCCCACAACGTCTCTCCAAGTGGATTGTCGACACAATCACCTTATCGTATCAGATCCTCGGAAAAGAAGTACCCACTGGTCTAATTGCCCACTCTACCAGAGGACAGGCCACCTCAGCGGCACTCCTCCATGGCGCAACTCTTCCAGACCTGTGTAAGGCGGCCACGTGGGCGAATGCTTCCACCTTTGTGAGGCACTACCGCCTTGACGTTAGAGCGCGTCAGGACTCCTCCTTTGGCAGAGCAGTCCTATCTTCAATATGCCAGTGACCACACAGCGTGCCTCTCCCACCTCCGGTAAGTTGGCTTATTACTCGCCCATATGTGTGATGCACAGAGACCACGAAGAAGAAATGCAGGTTGCTTACCTGTAACTGTAGTTCTTCGAGTGGTCATCTGTGCAGTCACACAACCCACCCGCCGTCCCCTCTTGGCATCGCTGTTCTGATTGTCAAGTTGACTACTGCATGCTCAATTACTCTAACTCATAATTTCATTGTTAAATTGCCTTAGTCGCGAGGCCTAGCGGTCTCAGGGAACTGAGGTAGGCGGGACCCCTGAGCATGCGCGATAGGACGGTGGGGGGAGGGGTTCCCGCCAAAAATCCTAGCTAGATAGAAGTTTCCCGAAGAGAGCTCGGCGCCGGCGCGAGCCCATATGTGTGACTGCACAGATGACCACTCGAAGAACTACAGTTACAGGTAAGCAACCTGCATTTCAGACCCAATCATTGTCACTTTCTGAACCCCAGAGAAGTATTGGGAAACAGGAACCATGGGGCAACTGCTCTTTCAGTACTTACTTGCGAGGCCCTTTGGCGACTGAATTTGTGCCTATTGTTGCCTTATTGCCCTTCCCTCCGCCCTTCCCCTGCCCTGTCTCTGTTGAAATATAGAGGCTCCTTCTAAAATGTCATAACAGCCAAAATGCTAAAATATTTTATTTTAAAGCCCAACGCGTTTTGGCCTGTGTTGTTTTTTAAGGCCTTCTTCAGGGGGTTGATAAGAGATGTCTGCAGAAATACTCCTAACAAGATGATAGTTTCTTACCATAATTACTGGCGACTATCGTAAGAGACTATCATCTTGTTAGAAGTATTTCTGCAGGCATCTCTTATCAACCCCCTGAAGAAGGCCTTAAAAAACAACACAAGCCAAAACGTGTTGGGCTTTAAAATAAAGTATTTTAGCATCCTGAGAACCTGCTTCTCCCCCTTTTTTTTGTCCTGATTTGGATGCTCTCCTCCTTTTGGTTTTTCATAACAGCCAAAATGCCTGGCAGCCAAAAGGCACATAGCCCAGATTCTTGCCCCAGACTGGACAAAAACATAGCTGTTAGCTTTGCATTTATTTACAAAGTCTTTATCTTGCACTCCCTCCAAGAACCACAGTGTAGTGGTCATTGTTCCCTTTCTTCACCTTCCTCTCAGTTTCATCCTCACATCAACCCTGTGAAGTAGATAAGGCTGCGCAAGACTCAAGGGGCCCAGGGTCATCCAATAAGCTTCCTGAATGAGTTGGGATTTGAACCCGGGTCTCCTCAATCTTAGCCTAATGTTCAGACTGCGACATCACATGGACTCTGTAAATGCGTAATGGAACATAATTGCTCTAGATGCTAACTTTAAGCGAAATGGTTTTGGGGGAATGGGAATCATGGCATGAGAGACTTCAGAACTGAGCACTGGTCGTTTTCTCTTCCTTCCTGGTCTCAGCACCCATTGGGCAGGCCGTCCATCGTTTGCTTCTGATCCAGGCTTTCCGTCCCGATCGTTTATTGGCAATGGCACATCACTTTGTCTCCTCTAATCTCGGAGACAGCTTCATGTCTATTATGGAGCAGCCTTTGGATTTGGCACACATTGTAGAAACAGAGGTAAGTAGGCATTTTAAGTAGCGCTCTGTTCCACAGAGCTGCATGTGGAAGTTGTGCAGGTAGTGCTTCAGGACACGTTGCTTAGACTAACTGCAGCAAAGGATAAAATCTCAGGTCGCACTGACCTCTTCTCATGCTTGCACTGTGCTAGATAGCTTTATTTGTTAATGCAATGTACAGGGATCCCTTTTCATAAAATGCTTTTAAAAAACTGGTTGGAATCCAAAGAACTACACAACTAGTTTTGCATGTCTAAAGTGGCTTTAGGCTTGTAAATCTCAAACAGTCGTCCCCAATGCCACACAGCAAACCACTGTTAAAACATTACAGATTTTGAAAACCAATCTGTGATATGGCATAGCAGTCTGCCCTGTATAGAAAACATGGATCTTGGTTTCAACCTGAACCCTCAATCCAGAATCTTTAAAATGCCTGAGGTCAACTGGAACATGTAGAAAGAAAGGTCTCCTCTGAATGTGCAAGGCATTCTACCCCTCCTCTACCATTGAGTAGGTTCAACCTACCCATGCACATCTAAGATTACAAGGAAGGGTTTTGCTCAAATTCTCCTCATGCTGAAAGAAATGTTACACCTTCTAGGAGTCCTAAAAAAGAAAGAAGCAAAGCTACTTGCCCTGCATCTATCCTAATCTCTCCCTCTCTCCCTGTTCTCTTCTCTCCACTCTCCTGGATTTTAGGTGAAGCCTAATACTCCTGTATTGACGTGCTCTGTACCTGGCTATGATGCCAGTGGGCATGTTGAAGATCTTGCTGCAGAGCAAAACACACAGATGACCTCTATTGCTATCGGTAAGACCTCCAGACATTTTTGCCACTCTGAATGCAGTGGAAGACAACTTCACATTTCTAACATTAAATTGTCACCTTGTGTTTTTAGGTTCTGCTGAAGGATTTAACCAAGCAGATAAGGCAATCAATACAGCTGTGAAGTCGGGCAGGTAGGGTCTGCTCTATTTGCATGACTTTGGCATTATATCTCCTATACATATTCCAAGCCTTATTTAAAACCCATTTGGGGGGGGGGGGGGGTTAAACCTTTATTCTAGGTGGGTCATGCTGAAGAATGTCCACTTGGCACCCGGATGGCTGATGCAACTGGAAAAGAAGCTACACTCTCTTCAGCCTCATGCATGCTTCAGACTCTTTCTTACGATGGAGATAAATCCAAAGGTAAGCAGCAACTCAGAAGCAAAACCAAACTGTTACCTGAACCTTAGCAGGCCATTCCTTTTGAAAGTCTTACTTTTGGAAGAGGGGTGCATCTTAAAATAGGTATGGATTGAGCCCTTTTCCTATGAGTTTTCTTTCCTGCCATTTTTAATCTGTTCAGCTTCTCTCCACTAAAGCCAACAAATGCAATTATTAGGTGATAATAATAATTTGAACTTTATTCAAAGAGCTTCATACAATCTTGGCGATCAGTTAACAAAAATGCAAAATCTCTCCATGTTCTTGTCCTCCATTCTCTCATGTTGGCAGTTAAATGCCACTTTTTAGATTTGCCAGTGCAGCTTTATTTGTAACATTTTTATCGAAAACAAGGTACTTATAGCTATCATGATAAGCATGTTAATGTTCAGCACAAACTTGTACTAGCCTAGCAGTCTGAGAATGAGGAGGGTGTCTGCCAGCGTATAATGGTGGGGGGACTTATTCTGTTTTCAGGTGCCAGTGAACTTGCTACGTGCTGGGCGAATTTTTGTGTTTGAACCACCCCCTGGTGTAAAAGCCAACATGCTGAGAACCTTTAGCAGCATCCCTGTGTCTAGAATGTGCAAGGTAAGCTCTTGACTATTGAACAGATTCTGTGATTATCCAAACCCGCAGCACCACACAGGGTGTTCTGCAAAAGTACTAGTACTGGGATCCATCAGAGTGTTCCTTACATAAGAAGGAAAAGTGAAGGTGTTTCTTTTGAACAGAGAAAAGATGTAGGGTTGGACAAGATACTGAATCTCAAACAGCTATTGTTCTTTTGAATTGTTTGTAGTCTAATTTGCACCAACGCAAAAAAATAATGCTTGATGTTTGTTTTCCTTTCTCCTCCCCAGTCACCAAATGAGCGGGCTCGTCTCTATTTCCTCCTTGCGTGGTTCCACGCTGTCATTCAAGAGCGTCTGCGCTATGCTCCTCTTGGCTGGTCAAAGAAATATGAATTTGGTGAATCTGATCTAAGATCTGCATGTGATACAGTGGATACATGGCTAGATGACACAGCAAAGGCAAGTGAAATTGCAGGTTGTTCCATTTTACCCCTCTGTTTAAAGAAGGAAGGTGCTTGGACTTACGTACATGAAGGACAAATGCAAGTAACTCGGGGTAGCCAAATATCATGAATAAAATTCATTTTATATCCCATTTTTTTTCAAGGACCTTAAGACAGCATGCATCATCCCCCCTCCGTTTTATCCTCATAATAGCCCTATGAAGTAGGCCCAAGAATTGCCAGTGGTTAAGTGTAGATTTGAACCTAGCCACTATATCACTGTGGTTCTTGATTTGTAGTAATGCCCTCATAGACTTTCCTCTCCATAAGCCATTCCTCTTACAACCAAGTGGTCTGTATCTCCAGGGCCGTCAGAATATCTCGCCTGACAAGATCCCATGGTCTGCTCTGAAGACTCTGATGGCTCAGTCAATATACGGAGGCCGCATTGATAATGAATTCGACCAGCGCTTACTGAACACTTTCCTGGAGCGCCTCTTCACCACTTCAAGCTTTGACAGTGAATTCAAATTGGCTTGCAAGGTTGATGGGCATAAAGATATTCAGATGCCAGATGGAATCAGGTATTTGAATTTTACATTTAGAAGTAAGTAAGCATGGGCCACGCTGGCTCGTCTCGTGAACTCCTTGATGTTCTGGACATCTTGGTAATTATTTAACATTGTGCCTTGACAGGCGTGAAGAATTTGTCCAATGGGTTGAGCTTCTGCCAGATACACAAACCCCATCCTGGCTTGGGTTGCCAAACAATGCCGAGAAGGTTCTTCTCACCACACAAGGTAAAAATCTTGCTTCACTCTGCATCTTTCATAACCTTGGCTATCAACAAACAGAACTGCTGGAACAAGAGACAGCCTGTGGCACTTTTTAAAAAAATTACAGCTCATTGTGGCATGAATTTCATGAGCCACATTAATCAGATATGCATGATGATTTGGAACATATATATGCAGCGGGTGGATGGGTGGGTGGGATAAAAGCCAACATTTCATTCTCTGGACCTTAATGGCTTCAGTTGATCACACTGTAAGTCATACATGTGGCCAATTGTTAGTAAACCTACTATTAGTAGAGGATCAAGTTCTTAAAACTTTTGTATGGTTTTCAAAGTTCAGGTTTGGATTAAAAGGCTTATTGAATCATGCAATAAGTAAAATAAGCCATTTGTGTCTAACAGATGTTGTAATTTTAGCCATTTTTTCAAAATGCTGAGCATTTCACGTTGAAGGCAAAATCAAAAGGTATATTGTGTTTATTCTAGGTATCGATATGATCAGTAAAATGCTGAAAATGCAGATGCTAGAAGATGAGGATGACTTAGCCTATGCAGAGACTGAGAAGAAGGCACGAAGGGATTCTACCTCGGATGGACGTCCAGCCTGGATGCGAACACTGCACACTACAGCTTCCAACTGGCTCCATCTCATCCCACAGACTTTGAATCATCTGAAACGAACTGTGGAAAACATTAAGGTGAGAAATGCAGCCCAATAAGGTAATTTTAGGGCAAGAAGTAATGAAGAAAAGTCTTGCCGGACCACATTAATATCTTCTCAGCAGATGATGAAAACGTTTTCTCGGCTTCAGAAATTGAATTATGCAAAACTAAAATGTTGCTTTTCCTTTTGAAACCTAGGATCCGTTGTTCAGGTTCTTTGAGAGAGAAGTGAAGATGGGGGCCAAACTCCTTCAGGATGTTCGTCAAGATCTTGCAGATGTTGTCCAAGTGTGTGAAGGGAAGAAGAAGCAGACCAATTATCTGCGGACGCTTATTAATGAACTAGTGAAAGGTTGTCTATTCCAAACAACTGAGCTTCCCAAGTATAGGAATGAATAACTTGCTGCTGGTTACAGAAAATGCAGTGTCTAATGAGCCTAGCTTCTTAATTGTAGCATTTAGGGGATGAGGGTCATACAAAGTACCTGCAATAAACTAGACCTTCTGCCAAAAACACAACTAAGTGCTCAACCAGATTTCAATTGCAGAATCCATAGATTCTGCAATTGCTGGTGCTTTATTTTGGTATCTCCATTTGACATATTTTTGGCTATTTGGTATCTCCACTTCACATATTTTTGAAAACTTTCAGTGACTTGGTTTGCACAATGGCTGGCACCCATTGTGTCTTAAATAAGTGTGTTGCTATGGATAACAAGCAACCCAGAAGCCATGGGCTGCAGTAGGATTCAGAGGTGGCTTGTTAACCAAGGCAACAAGCCACCCTACCTGGATTCACATGCCACAATAAGCCATGGCAACTGCCCACCAGGGTTTGAATAGGGAGGCCGTGGGCTCTCCCACACTAGAGGCATTCAAGAGGCAGCTGGACAACCTTCTTTCAGGTATGCTTTAAGGTGGATTCCTGCATTGACCAGGGGGTTGGACTGGATGGCCTTGTAGGCCCCTTCGAACTCTACTATTCTATGATTCTATGAATATTCACAGAGGCAGCCACCATGCACCGCAACCCACCGTGGCTTGTTTAACCAGTTCACACAAAAGTTGGTACCCACTGTAGCTTAAATGGTGGGTACCGGCGATCATGCGAACTGGGTCATTGAAAGCTTTCAAAAATACATAAAACAGAAATACCAAATTAAAGCATCAGTAAACCAGCCTGTTATAAACTTGGATGCTTGAAAATTAACGCAAGTGCCCCTAATAAAGACATCTAATTGCCCTTGGTTTCAAAATGCTTGTGCTTTTAACTGAGGTTTAATTATACGGTACCTTTCAGTGAAGAAAAGCCCGTCGTCTTGAAATAGTGTAGATGCTTGCAAAAAGTGAGAACCTCTTTAATTCCTTTTCTCCTAGGCATCCTGCCTCACAGCTGGTCTCACTACACAGTGCCTGCTGGTATGACTGTCATACAGTGGGTGTCAGACTTCAGTGAACGCATTAAACAGCTGCAGAATATCTCCCAGGCAGCTGCTTCAGGTGGAGCAAAAGAACTAAAGGTGGGCAACAATGTTCTTTTCTGTTAAATTCAGTCTCATTAACATGAGGATGTGTATAAGAATGCCTTTCACTTTCTCTATAGCTTTGATCTGACCTATGAATAATTCATTTAAACCCACAGAATTTTGTGGGGGTAGTCAATCTTCTCTAGGTCATTTCAG
The DNA here is from genome assembly GCA_029215795.1 of Anniella stebbinsi. NCBI lineage: Eukaryota > Metazoa > Chordata > Lepidosauria > Squamata > Anniellidae > Anniella > Anniella stebbinsi. The sequence continues at coordinate 355,688,647 of JARDYH010000001.1, forward strand.
CCAACTATTTTATTTTATTTATTAAAACAATTACTGGCCATGTCAGAGGGCAGGCAGAGGGCATCTGCTTGCCAGGAGCTAAACTTCCAGGCAGGGGTGAACTACAGGGTGCAGGTCATGGAGATGGACAAGCACCAGGGAAGGGCCTGAGATGCCCGGGGCGGGGGTGGGGGGGGGGAGGGAATGACAGACACTGAACAAATGGTGAAAGAGGGGTTCAAAGGAATGAGCAAGAGGGGAACACAAATTGGAAGAGGGAACGAGTAGAAAAGAGAGGTAAGACAAAGGTTTGTATATTGACTTGAAATAATCCACCAGCTCTTTAGTTGCAGGCACCTGAAACTTAACCAATATATGAAGATGTTTCAAAGTAACTCTATACATTTGCTCAACAGAACATTCACGTCTGCTTGGGGGGCCTATTTGTACCTGAGGCCTACATAACTGCTACGAGGCAATATGTGGCTCAAGCCAACAGCTGGTCCCTTGAAGAACTCTGTCTAGAAGTCAATGTCACAACAACTCAGAATGCAGTGCTCGATGCCTGCAGTTTTGGAGTAACAGGTCAGTTGGGGCTCTGATTTTAAGGATGAAAACAAAGAAAATGCTCTCAGTGCTGGAAGTTCCATCTCTTTGGTGGGGCAAAGATAATGCTGAATGTACATAGCAAAATGATTTGTCATGTGAGGATCAGGAGTGTAAAATCGCAGAAGCAATTACCTTTAACTTGTATGTGCTACATCTGTATGGTGTGCTGGCTCAGGATACAGTCCAGGGGCTTATTGGACAATGAGGGACATAGGCACAGTAATTTGCAGCCCACCTGGCTTATGCTAGTGGCTGGCTTCAAGGAGAGGTGGAAGGAGAAAAATTGCCAAACTCCAAGTGGTTCCAAAAGCAAAACTTCTTACTTACTCAACAAGCTGTTAGTGGAGTACTTTATTGCATACTGGAAGGGGAGGAATTATCTGTGCTAAAGAGGTGAATGAGCACTACACAAGAACATGTAAATATTTCACTCTCTCTAGGTCAAAATTCTCAGTCAGTGTGCTTTTGTGGTTAGAGTGTCAATTTAGGGCGACCCAGGTTCAAATCCTGACTCAGCCATGCATTTCCCTGAGTGACCTGGTGCCAGTCGCCATCTCTTAGGCTAACCTATCTTGCAGGTTTTTGTAAAGACTAGGTTCAGACCACAGGATAACCAGTGGTTGTTTAAATAGTCGACAGTTGGTTATTTAACCCACCATGGATTATTGTGTTGTGTAGAGGGAGTTTATTAACCAACAGTCAGTTATTTGGCCAAAATAATCTACACTGTGCAGGGTTGGCTATTTGAACCACCATTGGTTATCGTGTTTGTATGGTGGGCACCGTTAGATATTTCCTCGGCCACCATTGATTATTTTGCCAGCCACAGAGTCACAAGGCAAGAGCAGTCAAAGCGGTGGCTGCTGCTCTAGTCCAGCTGGCAGGATAGATTTTGGCAGCAATGGCTAATGGGATACTAGGAGGAGGACTGAGGTGGGAGAGAGGGCGAGGGATGAGTGAGTCAGCTCAGCATGGACTAATAGTTAACTCACCGCTGATCCTAATCCACACCACAGTTGATTATTATCTTGTGTGGGAGTACCCCCTAAACAACTGTCAAGTTGTTTATTACTCCACCATTGACTATTGTGTTGTCTGAACACAGCCATAGTGTGAGTGCAGAAGGCATGGGTGCTGCCTTGAGCTCCTTGGGAACAATAGAAATATACAAAATTCTTAATTTTAACTGCACTCCTTCAGTCAATAAATTGGCACCCCTAAGAGTGAGGCAACATGAAAATCTTCACTATCATGGCTGAAATTGTCTTTTCCCCATGGAACAAAAGATTAGACCAATATCCAAGAGGTTGTTCATGTGACTATACCAAGCTATGCCTGTGTGAAATGTAGACATGAGGTGACCACATATGATCCTTAGTCACCTTTAATCTGTAATATAACTGATGGTGAACTTCATTAGTGAACGTTCAAGAGCTTTTCTCTCCCCTTAACTCAATAGGCCTGAAGCTTCAAGGAGCCACATGCAACAACAACAAGCTCTCGCTTTCCAATGCTATCTCCACCGTATTGCCCATCACTCAGCTTCGCTGGATCAAGCAGACAAATGCGGATAAAAAATCTAACGTGGTAAGTAAAGGCGGCCTGTTGGGTCTCAGGCTTTCCAGCCATACATGCCGCCTGTGCTCACTTTGTGGTGCGTCTCCTCCTCCTCTTAACCATCTTCCAAACCTGCTTATTTTACAGGTAACGCTGCCGGTTTATCTCAACTTCACCCGTGCTGATCTCATCTTCACAGTTGACTTTGAAATTGCTACCAAGGAAGATCCTCGTAGCTTCTATGAACGTGGTGTGGCTGTCCTGTGTACCGAGTAAAAAGTAACCTTTAACCTGTAGTAGCATTCAGATATTTTTTTTGTTCCTGTAATCCAGTTCTGGAAGGATGTTTTGACACTGCAAGGCGTAGTTACGTTGTCAGATGGTTGTGTGGAGATGACTAGAATTGATGTATTTGGAAGGTGTCTCAGCTGTTGGCTTCTGGAAGGATTTGTTGGTTTTAGATGGTTCTAGGTCAGTGTACTAACGTTGGATTAATTCTTAAATAAAACTTTACACCATGATTCCACATTTCGTGCTTTCTTTCAGAGCATTACACACTGATCAAAATGGGGTTGGGTGGAGCACCTTCCCTAAGAAGAAATGCTACAATAGTTGGGGCTTTTAAGTTTAGGAAAAAGGCAAAGAAGGGAAGGAAACACACGAGAAGTTTAATGGGCAGAGAAGTATTCCTTGCTCATGATACTTGGGCTCATCCAATGAAAGTGCTGGGCAAGCGATTTAGTGCAGTTAGGGAAGTACTTCGCATCGCCTGTAATGTCTAGAATTTGCCATGTCAAAATGTGGTGACTTTAAAAGCGGATTCATAAAGTTCATGGAGGAAAAGTCTGCCAGTAGCTGCTATCTGACTGCCAGGTTCAGAGGCAGTACACCAGTGGATACCAGCTGCTAAAGAACAACAGCAAAACATCTGTTCTAATGTTTAGAGTACCCAATGAAAAACCAGGGAGACTTCGGTTAAAATCCTGCTCAAGAAACTCACTGGCTGACCTTGGACCATTTACTCCCCCTCAGCCTTACCTACCTCACAGGGCTGTGTGAGGTTAAGTGGATCAGTAGGGGATTTGGAGCTGAGTACCATTGATAAGCTGAGAACACACAGCTCTACCTCCCTGTGACACCTGAATCAGGTGAGGTGGTTCAAGTTCTGGACCAGTGCCTAGACTCAGTAATGGGCTGGATGAGGGCCAATAAACTGAAGCGGAATCCTGGAAAGATGGAAGCCCTGTGGGTGAGTGGTTCACAAGTTTGGGAGATAGGTTCATCGCCTGTTCTGGATGGGATTGCACTCCCTTTGAAAGATCAGGTTCATGGCCTGGGGATACTCCTAGATCCATCACTGGAGGCCCAAATAGCTGTGGCTGCCCAGAATGTCTTTTACCAGCTTCGGCGTGTTTGCCAGCGACAGCCTTTTCAGGACAGAAATAACTTGGCCGCAGTGGTACAGGCACTAGTAACCTTAAGACTGGATAACCACAATGCACTCTATGTGGGGGCTGCCTTTAAGGCTGATACGAAAGCTGGAGCTGCCCCTTTTCATCATGAAACTCCTTTGCTGAGGGAACCATACTGGCTGCCTATTTGCTACCAGGCCAAGTTTAAGGTTTTGGTACTAATGTACAAATCCCTAAATGACTTGGGACCAGGAGGCCCGAGAGAGTGCCTTCACCCTTATTAACCTGCTCAGTCACTGATTTCATCAAAGGGCATGCTCCTGGTGTGTCTGAATAGACCGATGGCCCAATTGGAGTCCACCGGGAGAAGTGCCTTCAGTGTGGTGGAACTCCCTGCTTCTGGAGGTCAGACAGGTGCCAACACTGTGTTTCCAGTGCCTCTTGAAAATATCTTTATTTCAGGAAGCCCTCCTTGACTGACTAGCCACAGTTTTTATCGGTATTGTTTTTTTAAAAAAATAATATGGGGTTGAATTCTTTTATATTTTTATCTTTTATTCTTTACCACTCCAGAATATGTCTATACAGAATATGTATATAAATGTAAATGAATAAAATAAAACCCAGTGGGAGACAGACACCTGGCAGAGTGAGAAAGGAGGTAACAGTAGGCTTGCACTCTTTGAAAAATAAAAGGAAGAGATGATCACAAACACACAAGTGAAATGACACAGGCGCATAGGAAGGAAGCTGTCTTCTACTGAGTGCATTAGTGCATTCAGGACCTCAGCACAATATTTTTAACCCTGACTGAGGGTTTCAGGCCTGATTCCTTCCCAGCCCTAGCTAGGATTGAACCCGAGACCTTCTGTATGCAGACCAGGTGCTCAACCAAGAGAGCCGGGATTTAAGAAGGGGACGAGGGGTTGAAGCAAATGATTTTGCACACTTATGGTCTTCACCTTCTCTTTTATTTTACCCACAGGTGGCTCTTCCCAATGGAAATATCCACCAGCAGAGGGCACCAGTTCACCCCTAGACATACCCATGTTATATGTATACTAAATTAATCCATGGCTTTAAGTCACCCGTAATCTTTTTCTTAGTTTTTCTCCAGCACACTCTAGGATAGGCCGCCCTTGCTTCCCATTGACGTTGGGATCTTCATACAGGTGGTCGTCACACTCCATTGAGTTGGGCTGTAGCAGAGAATCTGAGGAGACATTTTCAGCAAGTCCACTGAGTTTCAAAAGATCTGGCCCTACAAGCCAGGAAGGTTCTCTGGCCAGCTGCAATATTTTAGCTGTTTCATGCAGTTCCAGTTCATCCTCCTGAGTTACAGTTAGAGAGACTACCCTGGGCAGTGATGGAGAGAGGGTCTCCTGGCCTTCTGAAGCCAAACTGTCTTCTGTAGTCCAGGCCTCAGCAAGGGGAGGCCTCAAAAGGATCTCCTTACTGTGACTTGAGTCAAGAGAACCCACACTACAGTCAGAGTTGTTGGAGATGTCTTCATAATCACCATCGTAAGGATCCAAGAACTAAAAACAACAACAGACACAGTTATACGCTTTTCACTTACAACAAGGGTTGAAGTTCCTCATCCTATCAGCAGGATATCTTATAACACCCAGTTCCCACTGGCATGATCGCTGGGATGGAGTGATGCAGATAAAAGCAAGATTATTCCCAGTGGATTGGATCACCAGGTGAAAGAGCAGCTTTGCTCCCAGCTCAAACCGTGCCTCCCACTTGTCTGTGTACCCCTCTTTTTCCCATATGAAGGCAGCTTACAACATTTTTGAAGACAATGCAATATAAAAACTAAACAATACCAAACCAAAAAAAAAACACTCTCAGCAGAGTAAAAATTAATAGTAGAGTAAATTAATCAGTGTCCGATGGCATTGATGGCGGGAATAGTGAGGTTTCAGTCCCACACGTCTAGAAGGCATAAAGTTGGGGAAAGCTATGCTACACAAAATTAGAGCTTTTCTACATGAGGCCTTTGCTACACACCCGTTATTCCCTACTCATGGTTGTTTACAAGTTCTTTAGATCACCCTGTGACCTCTCCCGCCCTCCCCCCCAGTTTCGCTTCTGCACAATATTTTTCACAAGTATTTTTTTTAGAGCAGGGAAAATGGGAAATTAATTCTGATTGGCGAAAGAAAGCACTATTTTCTCTTGTGTATTTGTGCTACTGTGCTATACCACAGTGCCACCTAGAGGTTATATAGCAGAAAAGCAGGAAAGGAAATACTCCTTGTGTAATGTTCAGATCTCAATACTGCGACGAACTGGAAGTAGATGCAGAGGATCAACAGTCTTGTGTACAAAAGCTCTTAGCTGAACAACTGATGGGTATATCAAACTGAGAACTGTTACCAAAATTATCAACTTTAGATCATCTTTTTACCCCTCTTTCACCCTGACCTAAACATATCAGTGGAAGCAGGCACTTCACGTTGATTTTCATATACTAATAACAACCTCAGTTTCCCAAGTGCCCATCCTTAGGTAGCCAAATGACACCACCCACATTCAAGAAGGAGGGGTCAGCATGCTCTGGGAAACCCAAAATTTGCAGATGTACAAAAATATTTAGGAAAAAATACCTAAAGCGGCAATGGTTAGAGTGTCGGACTGGTACTTGGGAGATCTGGGTTCTAGTCCCCATTCAGTCATGAAGCTCACTGGGTGAATTTGGATCACTCACTCTCAGCCTAACCTACTTCACAGGGTTGTTGTGAGGATAAAATGGAGAGGCAGAGGGCAGTGTAAGACACCTTGGATTCCTTGTGAGAAGAAAAAAGGTGGGATATAAATATAATAATAAATAGAAATGTAATAATAAAATGATGATGAACTTGCTGAGATGGGGGATGAAAACCAGGCGAGAGGGCAAGTAGAATGGGGTATCTTGCAGAAAGTGTCTAGACACTCTGTAAAGGAGTATGCCGTGCTGCAACAGTGTGTTGCAGGTCCGAAATACAAACCTGTAATCACCCCCTGAATAAATCATATTTCAAATCACATTCTGCAAATCCATACTTGTAAAAGGAGTGGGGTCAGGACTGGTAACTCAAATTCTGTTTTAAGAAGAAGAAAAAGTTGCAGACTTACCTGAAATTGTGCGAAGCTTGTTCTCTCCAAAGATCCTTCAGATAGCATGGAACTGGATGGAACCTGTTTTTGGCAAAACACTTTCAGATGTTTCTGTTGTACACACACGGAGCCCATGCATGTTAAACAGAAGAATTGTAAAATCTGAGAACTTGAGGTACTGTGACCTTAGAAACACCTTCCCAGCATGCATGTATACATATACTCCAATTGTCCCAATTTACCATGGGCAGTTCTGAGTTTTGGCTACTTGGCCTTGGTAAAATAACTGCCTTGTTTTGTCCCTATTTTGCCATGCAGGGAAATTATGGTGACGCCTTTTCAAAGTTTTATTTGCACAAGGGGCAACAGTTGACAGCCTTTGTTTCAGCACCTCCCCTTACCCTCTAAAACAGCGATTCTCAAAACCTTTTTTTATGGACCACTTGAAAATTGCTGGTTGTCACGATGAACCACTTAATAAACTTTTCTTGTTGTTCCACAAATCAAAACACATATACAACTCATATTTTACTCATCACAGCCAGTTTCGTATTATGAAAATCGTGGGCCCTCAGTTTGAAGGGCCCCCTAGCTGGTAATTTTAAAGGGAAAACTAATAAACTGCACCAATGTGTTGTTATAAAAAGACAGGCCCTAGATCAGAATGTTGTTAATCTATTTAATGATCCAGACAATGGGGTGCAAAACTAAGGTTAGGGACTCAAGAGTTTGTCATCTCCAGTGAACTAGGGTGGAAACAACACTGTTTAACCATTCAAAGTTCTGCAGGTTGTTCGGATACGAAGTACAAAAATGAACTTCCATCAATTAGCTCTAAAGTATTTTTGCTCTGGTTTCCAGTTTGATGTTCTAGATAAAAAAAATAATCAGAAGACAGCTTCATTTTGCTGGGGTTAACATTTTTGCACAAGCCACATAGGATAGCAACACTGCAAAAAGGTTTGGAAACTTTTCTTGGGGAAAATCATTTATTCGCCATTTTTCCTCTAGAAATTTGGGGAAACAATTGTTTCCCTTTCAAGACAATGCAGTATTTTGATGGTAGTGTTTTGAAATAATACTGCTGCAAAACCCTTAGACCCAAGATTCAAAGGTAATAATATGAGTTTCAGCAGGTGGCCCACAGATTTAACCTAGCTGGTCAGACAATGGATCCCAAAGCCAGAGACTTTGAAACCTGAGTGAGCGGGAGTGCATCCTGCAAGCAGAGTAAAATCTACAGGTGGTTACGTTCATAGTTGTCATGCCACATTATCAATGTTAATATGTTTCAAGTCTTTTACTTCTAAAAAAAAGTACACCATGCTTGGGCATTTGATGTCTCTACATTTCTTGAAACTGAATGACATCATTCTTAGGACCAAACTACATGTCATGGTAATTACGTAGCGTATAACAGAAGTTTGTCTTTTTACTCTTGTGTAAGCACGCATGGTCCAGATTTGGATCAGGACCATGGCACTCCAGGAAGGGAAGGTGTAAGCTCTCCCCAATCCATCCGCCCCCCACAACCATTGCTTGCTTGCTTTCATCCTCTCCCCACAGATTAGGGGCTGTTTGGGGGGAAACCAATGGGGAGAGAGTTTAAACCCTCCTCTCCCACAGTAGCATGATCCTGATCCAAATTGGGGCTGTGTGTGCTTACACAAGACAGAAAAGACTCAGGTATACACTATGCAATTTGTTCTTAGTCAGGGCTTGAAAAAGATAGCTTGAGCCATAAGGGTAAGAACGCTGCCGTTTAATTGTCTTGAACAAACCCTGTTGGTGGGGTTTCGCTATGGCTATGTCACACTAACACCACAAATGGGCAAGATTAGAAAGTAATAAGTCAGTAAACCTTGAAGCAAACATGAGACATTGGGTTATCTTGAATATAGCTGAGTAGTAAGAAGATCATCCTAGTCACACATGGAGGCTGGATCTACACACGCAATAGAACAGCCTTTCCTAGCCTGGCACCCTCCATATGTTTTGATTACAACTCCCATCATCCACAGACAGCTGTCTGTGGATAGTGGGAATTGTAGTTCAACACATCTAGGTGGCTCCAAGTTAGGCGAAACTGTAGTAGAATGAGATGAATGTATGGACTATACCACTTCCAGACTACAGGTGGGGGATACCACTTTGGAATGCTCTCCCTGTAAAAAACAGAAAGCAGAATCAAACTTCCTTGTATATAGAAAACCAGTACATCAGTTCTGACTTGTCATTTTTCCTGTCATTCTGTTTTTTTGTTTGCAGCAAGTTCTCAAAACATAGAGCAAGCATTCATAAATGCCATCTAGGAGCCCTGCAATATGAAGTAGTGCAGTCCAATGCTACTGTATGGCTCAATTCGGATGACACGATAGTCAGTGGTGGGTTGACTAACCCTAACCCTCACGCTAACCCTAGGGGGCACTCCCCACACAACATGGTAATAAATAATCAACTGTGGATGAGGATCAGCGCTGAGTTGACTATGGCAGCATTCGGATGACACAATAGTCAAAACAACTGACGATTGTTTTCCCCACACCAGTTGTTTATTGTGTCGTCCGAATTGAGCCTATGTATAGAGATCTCAGTGGGCCCAGGAGACAGTTTCTGCATTCAGAGAACTTACTGTACAGATTAGCTCCAAGTTAGCATCCGATTCAGATTCAGTGCTGGACTCAACAGTGCACTTTTGCTATGAACAAGAGAGGGGTAAAAATAAGACAGTAAATGTAAGAGAATTTGATTTACTTTCAAGCATTTGGATTCTGTTTCCTAAGCATAAGCCTCAAACGTTCGCATTTTCAAGGATGATGACAGTATTCTTAAAGTTTCAAGTTCGATACAGTTTGGTCACTTTTCCCAGCTTTAAACACACATAGAGTAGGGTGCTATTTGGGGAGTCAATCCTGTTTCACACACACATGATTCTGTCAGAAACACATGCATCCTCAAAGCAGTTCACTGGAGACTCACACCAAGGCTGAATTTGGACGACCCAATAAGCAACGGGGGGGGGGGGGATAATCGGCTGTTGTATTGACTATTGTGTCATCCGAATGCTGCCATAGTCAACTCAGCGCGGATCCTAATCCACACCACAGTTGATTATTTAATTACCATGTTGTGTGGGGAGTACCCCCTAGATGAACAACTGTAAAGTTGATTATTACCCCACCATTGACTAATGTGTTGTCCAAATTCAGCCCAAGGGTCAAAGGAGGTGTGTCAGAGGCGGCCATGTTTGTTTATTTATGCATTTGCCCCATTCATGTCTAGAGCAAAGGGCGGGAGCATAATTTCTAAATATGCCTGTGAGAGATGCTGAACTCCCGTCTTCCCACTTTGCACTCTGTAACTTGAAGCACTTTTATTCTTCAGCCCAATGTCCTTTTAGTACCATTCCTAGAGCACTCGCATCTCCTCAGCTTCCTACACCTTTTGTAAAAAGGCTCCCACCACCTCGGTAAACCTGATCTTAAGCCATGCTAAGCATGAGGCAGAGGAGCCAAATTTTCCAATTGTGTCTTATTTCCTCAATAGCAGCCACAGGGAACAAACTAGATTAGGGCCATAACATTAGGGTGTGAGGAGTATAACCATTTATTTCCATAGTTACCCAATGGAAATTCTGAATCTTTCAACCATGAAGGGTAATGCAGAATATAGTACCTCCCTGTAGTTATAAATTATTTTAAAAACAGCAACAAGTGGGTTTTGACATGTATAACTGGTTCCCCCTTAATCTTGAACCCCACATACCGCTGTGACAAATATTTGCCCAGAAGCCTTTGCATCTTACAAGACCTCACCAACCTGCAAAATAGGCTACCTTGCATATATTTATCCAAAATTGAGTTATTTGGTTTTCCATATGTTTAAACTGTGCTTTGTTTACAACTGCTATTCTTATATTTGTTCCATGCTCTTAAATCAATTGTAAATAATGTAGAAACTGCTTGAGATTTTGAAATAAAAGATACACCTGATCTCAGAGTCCTCTATTTCTAAAAACTCTGTATGTTCATACTGGGAATAGTGTAACCTTGCAGTTCCTAGGTGACACTTTTGTATCAGAAATACATACACACAGGATAGTTACTTGCAAGTCCATGATCAAAACTAACTACCCAAATAATATCCCAAGACAAGGACAAAATCTGTCACAGCACAGCAAGCCTTTAAATAGGGTGACCATCTGTAAAGGAGGACAGGGCTCCTGTATCTTTAACAGTTGTATAAAAAGGGAATTTCAGTAGGTGTCATTTGTATGCTATTAGTTCCTGGTGAGATTCCCTCTTCATCACAACAGTTAAAGTTACAGGCACTATACTAGAGTGACCAGATACAAAGAAGTCAGGGCCCCTGCAACTTTAACTGTTGTGATGAAGAGGGAATTTCACCAGGAACTAATTGCATACAAATTACACTGGCTGAAATTCTCTTTTCTCTACAACTGTTAAAGTTACAGGAGCCCTGTCTTCCTTTTCAGATGGTCAGCCTAGCTCTAGTTATACAGCAAGTGTGACAGGATTTCGTGCCTCTGAAGTAGCTCTTGGCCCCTCATCCAATTTACATTTCACAGGTGGCTCAAATTAAGTTGCTTCATCCCAGCCATAGCTCTGAAACTCAGTATATCAGTCAAAGCCATCAACAAAACCAGGTGTTGCCAATCATTATTACTTATCTACCTAGGTTTGTTTCAGGTTGTTGTTTTAATAGGCATTGTAAAAAAATATCTTACCATATACTTGTGAGCTAATCGCTCTATATCAGCAGATTTTTTTCCTGAACTCACAAGCTCACATGAATCTACTACAGAAAAAGGAGGAAGATTTTGGTTAAGAAAAGTCAACTAGGTCAGTTAGTGGTTAAAATTTTCCTCCCTTTCCCCCTTTAAATTTCCTGATACAAATTTAAGAAATGCCATCTTAAATGTCATTGGCACATGTAAATATTTAGACATTTAAGATTGCTACTGCTTAGCAGAGGCTGAACTGAAAACACTGTTAGCTGGAAGGCACAATAATACTCCACAAACAGGTTTGGTCTAGCAACAAGTCACACAAAGCCATGGGGAAACTCAGCCATTATGTTGTAGCAATATACCATTTAAGCCAATAAGACTGTTTTTCCCAAGTATATGTTTAAAAAAGAATAGAATTATAAGGAATTGAGTGCTTTTACACAACTCACCACCTTTTCCAAAAGATTCCATCCCAAAAAGTTCCCACAAAGTATTTAAAAGACTCTTTCTCAGTCTAGGTAGCACTGTGCAGAAATCACAGTGCAGAAATCACAGTGCAATCCTAAAGTAACTCACTCAAAACTAAGAACCACTGAGGCAGGATCTACACTACTGCTTTATAACGGTTTATAATGGGTTTGACAACAGTTCAGGCCCAGGACACATTCCATCTACCATTTTCAAAACGTTTGCATAGTGTTATATCCTGCTTGGTATAGCTCTGGCTTTGAATTCACTAGGACATACTCCTAGATAAGTGTGCATTTTGCGGCTGAAAAATCAAATTGCTCTGCTTTACTTGCTATATAGGTTATCAACACTTGTGGAGACTAACCATCCAGGGAGCTTTGGTTATTGGGCAGTATAGAAAAGTATATATATATATATATATATATATATATATATAATCTCCTTTAAATCAAGGACTGTTGTAAAACCAGAACAAAGGAGGAAGGTGCTTTATACTGGTCCATCTAACTCAGTATGGTCTACACTTTGAGTAGCCGGAGACCTTGCTTGGAAGAACCAGGCATCGAACCCTACAACTTTCTTTATATAAAGTGTGTGCTCTACTACTTAGCTGCCAGCCCCATCCCCATACCTTCCAGAGGTTTTCTACTTCGGAACTTTTTTCTTCTTCGCTTCCTTTGCTCCATGGATGCCGTCCTGTCTTCAGTAGCCTTCTGCATTCTCCAGTTCTCCCATCGCACTTTTTTAACCTCAAGTATTTGCACCTGCACACTTCCTTCTTAAAACCTCTACCTCTAAGGGTGCCCAGGTGTCAAGGTGGGCAGGATTTCTATAATAAAAGTTGTAGGGAGAAGGAATTCCAGTTGGTGCTGCTTGTCTCACCATTTTCCTAAGTAGCAGAAACCCCCTCTTCTTCCATTAAAGGTACAGGAGTCCCAAACCACATTTGTATCAGGTGAATGCATGCACCCCGCCCCACCTATCAACTGCTATTCCTGAGGCTGTTGTGGAGAGGTGGAGAGAAGCAGCTAGCCTTCCCATTACATCCTGATTCGTGACCTTTTGCAATACAACCTGCTGAACTTTGTAAGTAAGAACTAGTGCCTGAGTTTGCATTTTTCCTCCTCCCTCTTAATCCCCTTTCCTTTAGTGTTGTGTCTTTTGTAATCCTGAGGGCAGGAATTGTCTTATTACTGATCTTTTCTGAGAACCCATTTCTGCTGAGAAGTGTGGCAAAAATGCTTTAAATAGTAAATTAATTAAATACCTATTGCTAGGATGACCATATGAAAATGAGGACAGGGCTCCTGTATTTTAACAGCTGTATAGAAAAGGGAATTTCAGCAGGTGTCATTTGTATGCATGTAGAACCTGGTGAAATTTCCTCTTCATCACTACAGTTAAAGCTGCAGAAGCCCTGCCCTCTTGACCAGATACAAAAGAGAGCAGGGCTCCTGCAGCTTTAATTGTTGTGATAAAGAGGAAATTTCACCAGGTGCTGCATGCATACAAATGATAGCTGCTGAAATTCCCTTTTCTATACAACCGTTAAAGCTACAGGAGCCCTGTCCTCCTTTCCATATGGTCACCCTAGGAATGGAACAGCCATTTTACAAATCATTCTCTTCACCTACTTCCTTTTAGATGTTAGATTACATTGGGCTCCATCACACCTATTTTCCCCTGGTTTGCCTCGGTGTTTTTTACCTGTTTCATAAGCGAGTCCAGCTAATGGTCTGTTTCACGTGGGTTTGTGATATTGTGCTGCACCGTGAAACATCCCTTTCACTTGTTTGCTCTTTCACTCCACCCCACCCCTTTTCTCAAAGCACACCCCCCCAACGAAGGAAAAACCGAGACGACAGCAATACATGGAGGCTTAAGGGCGCATTAAATCCGCTTCGGGAAAATAATCCAGACTTTCCCAGCACCAAAATAATACACAAAACGGAGGAAAAGAGGCGAAATGGGTGCAGGACAGGGATGTCATGTGAGTCCTGCACTGCAAAACCAGGTACCAGATGTGGCGAGTGTGTGTTAAACCACTGGTGCGATGGAGCTCATTGTGGCTGGCAACCCTTGAAAGTGTCTCCCACATGAACCAGCCTGGGTGTTAAGATTATCTTCTCCAGATGTCCCTGCCTTCAGGGATAAGTGCACCAGCCAAAGATTTATTTATTTTTTTAATCTAGGTATCGGATAGTGTTTCTTAGCTTTGTTTTTAATACTTGGATGTTTTGTCCTGCTGTGCTGCTCTCCCCCCATTTTATATGCTGTTTTAGGATGCCATCCTAGGCTTACCTGGCAGTAAACCCCACTGAACACAGTTGAATGTAACATCCAAGGAAGCATCCATAGGACTCTGCCATTCATCTTTGTTTTTAAGCAATACCAGCATTCATTGAACTGAACAGCAAGGTAGAAATATGTTAAATAAATAATAAATCAGTCAAAGTGTCCAAATGCACTAAAGCCCAAATTTGAATTCCTATTTTGTGTCAAAGTTATATTTGTGCTGGAGATTAATCTGTTCCTTAAGAAAGAAAGAAACACAGCCAATAGCTTCCTTCTTCCCCAACTTATGCTTTATTTCACTGGAGCTATTTCAAAACGTGTCTATTTGTGAAGCTGTGAAAATCCATTTGTGCTCAGCAGAGTCTAGCATTCACAGAGAGTAGAAAAGAACCCAGTGAAGCCAGGTGATTCATTTCAGCATCACTGCAAAAAAGGGCAGGCAACATTATGAGTCATTTCCAGCGATATATCTCCACGAAATTAAAGGTTTATAGAGATTAAGAACTTTGGTGCCTGGTAATAGAAAGGTCACACAGAGCTAGAAACAATACAACCAAGGAACATAATAAATTGCCTTGAGTCACACCACTTGTCTGTCTGGCTCAGTATTGTCTACCCAAATCCAGGGCCCTCCAGATGTGTTGGACTACAACTCCCATCATTCCCAGCCAGGATAGGAGTTGTAGTCCAACACATCTGGAGGGGGCCAAGTTGAGAAAGCCTGCTCTACACTGACAGGCTGTGGCTCTTCAGAGTTTCAAACTCTAGAGCCTTTCCTATCCCTACCTGGGGATGCTGCGGATTTAACCTGAGACCCTCTGTGTGCAAAGCAGGTGCTCTACTACTGAAAGCAATCTCCAAGGGGTTACAGCAACTACCCTCTGAGGAAAGGTATACGTATTCAGGAATTTTAGTTTAGAAAATAGACAACTAAAATGGAAAATGATAGAAATAAGACAAGAACTCAGGGTAACCCAAGGCTTTTCTACATTAAGCATTTAATCCACACCTTTAACAAGGCATCTGCTTCTGGATTTTTTGTGGGATTAAAGTTGGCTCCCTTACACATGTTTCTTCCCCCCCCTCCCCGGAGGGTTTCTTTCTCTGTCTTTCTATATGTTCTCTTATACAACCACTAGGTGGCACTGTGGTATAGCATAATTGCACAATTACACACAGTTTCTGTGGCGTTATAGAAGCCATTCAGAAAAAAATACCACACTTTCCCTGTTAAGAAAAAAAAGGGAACAATGATTGCAAAGCACAGGAAAGGCCTGGAAGACGACATCACGTAAAGCATCCACAAATACAAGTGCAATCACAAGTGCACAGTAAAAGTCTCGTATAGAAAAGCTCCCAATGGTAACGGTGGTAGACAGCCAGTTTCATGTTCATGTGCCTATGAAGAGCATTGGGCCTAATAAAATACTTCCTGCTATGCACCTGAGAATCCCTTTCCCAACTGCCTCCGGCATTGGTGCTCTTCCTCTGCTTCTGTTTTGCTACTGGACCACCCAAGCTTGGGCATTCATGAGCAAATGAACTGGCACTGGCAGAACAACTGGGCAACTTTCCTCCAAGGACAACTTTCCTCCAAGGATCAAAGGAAACCTTTTTGGCTCAAAGACCGCATTGGCTCTGGGCAGTAAAGGCTGGTGGCTCCAATTTCAGTGGGGCTGTGAATCCATTCTGGGTTTTAGTCAGAACCAGACAGAACTCTAAAGGAGCTTATCCAAGATGCTGAACCCTATCCCCACATTAGGCTCCACACCTTGGATAGCTCCTTTAGAGTTCTGGCTGAAATCCAGAATGGATTCACAAACTCACTGAAATCAAAGCCACAAGCCTCCACTGGCTCTGGGCAAGCATGTACCCAAGGGAAGGGAGGCGCATGCTGGCATGGAGCCCTCATACATGCTTGCCCAGACACTCACACACCCCTAATACACATATTAGGCAACAGGGTGTGTGGGTGTATATGTGTAGATTGTGTTCAGCTCAGTGGAACGGCTGCCTCAAAGCCCCCTCCCACTGAGCTAACTTCACTCGCCCTCACATTTCCCATCAGGCCAGGCGAAACTCCAGGGAAACACCACTTCAAGGTGCTCTCAGCATCTTAAAACTGTGGCTCCCCACTGAACTGTCTTTGCCCGGGAAGGCTGGGAAACGCTGCTTCATGATGCCTCCTGATGGAGCCCGCTCTCCTCTCTGTCCTTGGCTTTAGGGAGGGGGCAGGGCCTTTGCAGGCCAAATTTGGCCCTCAGACCAGAAGTTCCACGTCCCTGTTATAGAGAGATCTGGGGAAGATGCGCAAGGAGGGGGAAAAGAAAAAAGCAAAGGCCCAAAGAAGGATTTCCTTCCTCCACTGCCCTGGTCCACTCCAATTCATCACACTTTTCTATTACACATAATATTAGCCGAGCGTCCAGTTTCTACCTCAAGCCTGGGTCGCACGCAGTTTCTTTTGCCGCAGTGTCTCCCCAACTCGCTCTAGAATCGGCATCTCTTTGGACTTCCTGATCATTGGCTCGTTGCGCATGACAACGTCACCGTCAGGCTTTACAAGCAGGGGCTGTGGCAAAGGAGCCATCACTGGGCTTGGCGAGAGCCCTGCAACTTCTGACGGCTCGACGTCCATGAACAAGGAGTAGTCTGGCACCAGCCCCGGTCCTTCAGTGAAGGCCCCTAGGCCTTGAAGATGTTCAGAGGTCCCTGGAGGACTTTGGGGCAGATCAACCATCAGCCCTGTGGGGAGGTTTTCGCTTGCTCTCTGGAGGTCATCGGTGGGTTCCATATCAATGTCATCATGTCTCCCTGGTGATGGAGGGATCCACGCTGCAGGTATTTGGAAAGATTTGGGGCCCTCCTCTTCCAGTCCTTTTCTCTGGTGGGTGACAGAGGAGTTGGGTCTTTGATGTTTTATGCCATCAGGAGAGTTCACACTACTATCAGGATGAATGGACAGCTCTTCCCAGAATCTGCCACCACAATCTGAAAGCTTCCACAACAAAGAAACACTAAGTATCATAATGCAAATACAAGAGTTCCTCATTTACCAAATTGGAGGGTGGGGAGAGAGCGGAGGACATTTAAAATATTCAGATAAGCAGAGGTTCACATGTTGAGCCTGTCTCAGCCCTAGGGCCAAATCCCATTTCAGAGAAGCTCTTGTGGGCTTCATTCCCATGGTGGCAGAAGGGCAAGGGCAAAATGCCCCGAACACCAGCATATTTTCACTTAAAGCTCTTACCTGCCAGTAACTAAGGGGCTGTCTTTACACAAGGAAAGGCCCAGGGTGGGGGCGAGGTGGCGTGGTGGCGAATAGACGATGCAGCAGCCACCTCACACCCACTCCAGGGCTTTCCTACGAAGCTGCAAAGAAAAAAAGTCAGGGACTTACCCTGACTTTCTTCTCCGGAGTGAGGCAAGTACGGCACATCCGCCATCTCTCTTCGCTTCGGAGTCATGGCGGAGGCATAGCCAGGTGGATGGCGACCCCTGATTGGTCACCGTCTGCCCGAGCAGAGGCCAGAAACCCCACGCTTTTGCTGCAGCATCGGGATTAGCCGCTGCCACCCCAAAGCAGCAAAAGCAAGGGGGGGTTGCTTAGCAGAGCAGCATCCCGCCGATGCATATGCAGCCCCTAAGCCTTAAGAGAAGCATCTCAACCTTTAAGAATGCGGAAAAACTGCACAAAAGCCAGAAAAGCACCAAAACAATCAGTGGTCGGGGTATGGGGGGCATGTGGTTGCATCTGGGGAACGCTGGAAGGCCAGACTAGGGCCCCAGATAGGCTGGATTTGGGCTCCAGGCATGAGGTTCTTCACCCCTACATAGAATGCAGTTTGCATAGTGCAGCCTTCTCCAAGCTGGGGAAGTCGAATGCCATAACACTATGGTAGCTGTCCCCATCTTAATGCCCTCCAGATGTGTTGGACTACAACTCCCAGCATCCTGAGCCAGCATGGCTAGTGATGCTGGGAGTTACAGTCCAACACATCTGGAGGGCATCAGAATGGGGACAGCTACTATAGTGTGTTATGACATGCAATTATGAGTGAATGAAACAGATCAGTGTTAGAAGTACATGATTTGCATGTAGGAGATCCCAAATGAAAGTTTTCCCATTTCTGTCTTAGTACTGGGTTAGTTAATGTTACTTTATCTATTTTCAGTATTTATATGCTGCTGGTTTACAATTAATATGACTCAACATAAAGTAGCTCCATACATCCTTGATCTATAACCAAAGTCACACTCTGACCCCCTCTACAAGAATTCGGTTTGACGCCTGGTTCTCCGATTATGCACATCTTCTTGCAATCACTGTTACAATAAGGACTGTACACGGGAGGCAGTTAAGCGCATAACTGGTGGCCCTACTGGTTGTTTGAAACACGCTTTAAAGTGGCTGAAATGCGGAGAATCACTTGTTTACATTGACAAATTGCGCTTTAACGGCTGCGGAGCAGGAAAACTCGCTATTTCACATGCATTCGATAATGCACATAATCGGAGAGAAAATGCGCATCTACCCCTGCTTTGCGCTCTGCTCTTGTAGAGGTAAAAATTTTAATGAGACTTGAAAGAGCTTTAAACCTCTCGTGTAGAGACACCCTAACTTACATCCCATTCATTTCAATAGGTCTACTCTACGTAGGACTAACATTGGAGTCTACCCAGAGTGTCAGACTAAGGGAGACCCACGTTCAAATCCTGACTCCGCCAAGTGGCCATTGTTATGAGGATAAAGTGAAGTCAGGGACCTGTGGCAGCTGCCTGATTGGATGCTTTAATAATCATATTTAGTATTTGTACAGCTCTTAAACTTTGTTAAAAGTCCTTCACATACATAATTCTAGCATACACAAAAACACCTGTTATGTTGATCAGTATTATTTCCATTTGACAGATGGGGGCTGAAGTTGAGAGAAAGTGTTTTTTCTGAGGCAGGGATCTGGAATCTCTGACCCATGGGAGGTCACCAGCATCTTCCCCAGACCAAAATCTCTTCTCTCCAATCAGAGTTGATTGGAGATAAGAGCTATCCAGCTGGGAAAACCTCTTATCTGATTTTGGGTCCAGATTCAACAGTTGTAGGACTTTTTCTAGTCAGAAAATACAAAAAACATGCATAGGATTGTACTCTTAGACACATTTAGAGTAGATAATTGAAAACAATGGGACTTAACCATGATTAACATAAGCTCCATTATGTCCTTATCAGTTCAATCTTATATGTATCTACTTATATGTATCTACTTGGAAGTAAGCCCCATTGCGTTCAATAGGGTTTACTCCCAGTGTTATAGGACGCTGCCTATTCATTCTACAAAGTTCTGGAGTATGTGGTATGTATGTGGATTGCATGCAGCTTTGCTCCCAAATAAGTCATCAAATCGTGGGATTTTAGAGTTGTAACAGGGACTTTGGAGGTTATTCTGTCCAATCCCCTGTTCAACACAGGATTTACAATGAAAGCTGTAGCTACAGCATCCCTGACAGACCTCCAGTGAAGGAGAGCCCACCATCTCCTGAAGCAGATGGTGCCAGTGTCAAATAGCAGTGTGTTCCAGTGTTTTTGAATCAGAAGACTGCAGCCTTCCTATCTGTATAGTGCTCTGAGTTCAACAGCTGTTTTGGAAAAAAAATAATCGTGGGAAGGAGGAAATTACTGGAGCGCAGAGTAAAGCTACCGTGTAACTTTTTCAGTCCGCTCCTACATATACCCAGGCCTTGTGCCTCTCTTCCCTATCACCAAACAAGAGCGCACCCTCGGAGCACCTTGTGATGAAAAATTGCACTTCTCCTCTGCAGCTTCCTGGATCCTGTCGTGCTAATGACACTGAATGCTGCCCTGGTGCAGTTTCTCCTCTTCTGCTGTTCACCTGCAATAGGCCAGAGGGAAATACTTGTTTAACATATTGTTATTTTATGTATTATTGCATTTATAGCCTGCCTTTTTCCTCCAAGGAACCTAAGGTAGCGTATATAATCCTCCTTGCCCTCTCCATTTTATCCTCACAACAATGGCTATGCAAAGACAAGAGGTTATCTTTTCCTCTAGGTTCCGCTAAAGAAATTGTGTTTCTTTAAGGGGCATTTGTGAAGGAAAGAGACCCCTTTCCTTCCAGGTAGGCGCGGAACTCTTTAGCCGAGTTCCCCCTAAGCCCACCTCCCTATCCCAAGGCCAAGTAGCCCCAAGCCAGACATTAGAAATAACCACACAAGTTAAGGACTGAATAGGCTGACCATATGAAAAGGAGGACAGGGCTCATGTAATTTTAACAGTTGTAGAGAAAAGGGAATTTCAGCCAGTGTTATTTGTATGCAATTAGTTCCTGGTGAAATTCCTTCTTCATCACAACTGTTAAAGTTGCAGGGGCCCTGCCTTCTTTTGTATATGGTCACTCTAGTATAGTGCCTGCAACTTTAACTGTTGTGATGAAGAAGGAATTTCACCAGGACCTAATTGCATACAAATTACACTGGCTGAAATTCCCTTTTCTCTACAACTGTTAAAGTTACATGAGCCCTATCCTCCTTTTCCTATGGTCAGCCTAGGACTGAAGCACTTTATTGAGATCCTAAGGTCTAACCACATAAGGCTCTAGTCGGTCCAATAAGCCGTTAAAATGCAAGCTGGGAAAGAAAGGGAGGGGTAGAGGGGAGGTTGGATGAGGTTTGAGGTAGAAGTTAGCAACAGTAAAGCAATAAAACTGTTCAACCCACTCTAAATCACACCCAAAGGGTGACAAGTCTTTCCCTGGAACGTGCCAGACCTGAAAGCAATAAATCTATCTATTCCCTAGCATCACCACGCTAAGTAGGGATCCCTCCTTCCACGCACTGGTCCAGGAGAAGATGGCTTCCACCCGGTGGGTATTCCCTTTATCCCTTTTTGACCAGCCAAAAACAATCCTCGACCGTCCCGCTCACGCCACCAGCCCACTCCCTGCGAATGGCCGTTTTCCACGGCTGAAGCTCTTGCAGCTCACTTCCAATTAACTCTGACCTTGAAGCTCGGGCCTCCCAAGATAAGAGTGAGAGGACCAGGTGTGGGTGTTGGGAACCAGCAGTTTGAAATCTTATACATTTCTCCTCAGAATTCTCCCCCTCCCACTCCAAGGCCCCAGTCCTGCAAGGTAGGCCAACTCTGGCCATTCCAGCCAGACTGTAGCCTTTCTGGCCCCTTCCTTCACAGCACTGATGCTAAAAGTTACATGCTTCTATTTTGGATGGCTGATGACTATCCAACTTCGCAAAAGGAGACTTCCACTCGTGCAGTGGAAATTTCCCCTTGCTCTCTTCCTGTGCATCTCCTACATCTTCTCTGGAGGGTCCCCAACACTCTGGAACAGATTTGGAGATGGCTACAGGGGGAGAGAAATCCATCCACCTGTGGTTTTTGTTCTGCTGGCGGATAGCCACCATCGGAAGTGAGGAAGCAAGGCCACAAGCCTTCATACACCTGCTCTGTATGTAGGCCTCTGTATGTAGTTTGGTTCTTGCAAATGAACTGCACGATGGGCTTGGAATGTGTGTGCCTGAATGTGAGGTAATGCTGAAGCTGCTTAATTGGAAGGAAATGCTTAATTGGAATTTCTAACTGTCAAGACCTTAAGACAAATAGACTAGCTTGATAAAGAGGATTGACCATCCAGGTCAATCTAACATTGCTAGAAGAGTTATAAGACATCTGTTGATAAGATAGAATGAAGTAAGTTTTCTTTTGATCTGTCTTTGTTTCGCTTTACAATTTGGTAACATGCTCTTTTGCTGACTGCTAATTGGGTAAAACGCTACTATGTATTAATATACCTGCCTTTCACACTGCCAGTTGAGAAGTTCTTTTGTCCGTAGGACTCTCTCCATACAACTGTATTACGCTCAATAAAACAGAGTTGCCTTACAACCAAAGTAGACTTTTATCCTTGACAGAACCAACCCACCTGTTTGGCTAGGCAGGAGCTACAGTGTGCTTCCACATCAGTTTATTTCTCTAGAATTTCCATTCTTTGTTCACACACTTTTTACAGAACATCCACAGCAAGGATCTACACTACTGCTTTAAAACGGTTTATAACAGTATTGGCAACTGTTGGGGCCCAGGACACACTCCACATAAAGTTTTCAAACTGTTTTCAAAGTGTTATATCCTGCTCGGTGTAGATCTGGTCCAGATGACAATGCAGGCATCCAGGGTAGGCATGTTAGGGCACCTGTTTAGGGTCCACAACCCTGCAGGGGTCCCTGACAAGAGTTCCTGGAGTTGCTCATCCTCTTCACCATGGCAACGTGCTTGTTCACCTGACTCTCCCTCTGGCCCAGACAATGGTGGTGATGGTAAGAAGGAGACGGAGATGCCACTGCCTACTTGCTCACCGGCTCTCTGCCTGTCAAGCAAGGAAGCAGCAGCAACGATGAGAAAGAGGAGTAGGAGTAAGAGCAGCTGGTGACAGCAGCAGTGAGAAGGTAGACTCACTGGGGGAGGGGCCCCATTGAGGGTGTCTTGCCCAAGGGCCCTCCAAAACCTGGAGCCACCACCGCATAAGACACTGTTGCCAAACCACTGACTTCCAATGTTTTCTGCATTGGGGGCCAAACAGAGGATGATAAAACAAACCCAAAGCTTGGCCAGGGAGACAAAGCACAATTAACGCCTTTCAGGATGCCTGCGCCTTGACAGGAAACATTTCTGCTTCGCAAGGTCAGCAGTTTTTACTGCTTGTTACTGCTCTCCTGGCTGGAGGATTAGTAAGTCATTTTCCCTTGAATAGCTCAGATTAGTTTCTCTTCCTGCTGAGGGGGTGTGTGTGTGTTTAATTTCTAATTTCCTCCCATTCTTTTCTTTTCTTTTTTAAATAGCAAGATAGCACTTTAAAAAAGGAATAAAAAGGAGTTCAGGTGATGAATCACTAGGAGTGCACAGGTTTTTGTAACCTCAGGCAGCCCAGGAGACAAAATTAGATGCCCACTTTATATGTGACCAAGGCAGAGCCATGAACAATAAAAGTGGTTGCTGCCCTCATATCTAGTTTGGCCTTGGGCCTACGCAGCTACCTAGGCCTGCAAGTGATCCAGCGTTAGAGCCCTTCGTTATTTATTAATTCATTTATTTTTAACATTTATATACAGCCTATTTGATAAAAAGCCAGTGAACAACAATTTAAAACATGAAGAAACAAAAACCTGAGAACAAATACATCATGGGTGGGCAATTTGTAGCCCTCCAGTTTTTTGGCCTACATCAACCTTAGCCAGCAGAGCCAATGGCAAAGGATCATGGGAATTGTAGGCAAATATGGAGAGAAACAAGTTGACCATCCCTGATTTACTGCAAGGGCTTCTTTCCTATATCTCTCCTTCTACAGGAAGGCTGTTAAGCCTTCTTGTAACCACCTTCCATTGCACCAATGTATCTTGTTCCCAACACTTCATGGAACTCTCTTTTTTCTAAAACTATCTATCTGAACTTGAGGCCCATGTCCCTTTTTGATTAAATTTCAGTCATAGTGACTGCAAAGCTAAGGGACATTTCATCTTCTCCATTCAACAAATATTTGGGGTCCTTTCCTATATGAAATGAAGGAATCACACACAACCTTTAATGGCACATCACAGTGTCATGCCAAGAATCTGGAACGACCCAGTCTTATCACCATTTCCTTGTTGGTTGGTTGCTTCAGTTTTTGGTCTGTTTCCCCCATTTAGTATCAGCCTGTTTTCCCCTAAATTCACAAAACAGGAATCTGACATACAGAAATTAACAAAGAGCTCCATCACACCAGCGATTTATCGCACACTCGCCATGTCTGGTATGTGGTTTTGCAGCGCGGTACTCACATGACATCGTCCCTGTCCTGCACTCATCTCGCCCCTTCCCCCCTTTGTTGCATTTTATTTTGGTACGGGGAAAGTCTGGATTATTTTCCCCTCTTGTTTTTTCCTTTGTTGGGGGCATGCGCTAATGGAATCTTGCTAACGAAAGGGGAGGGTGGGGCAGTTCTCCTCCTCCAGTACGTCGTCATACAGACTTGTTAGTTGGTTGAATGGACTCTAGTGCTCCAACACCTCCCCCCCCCCATTGCCCACAGAAACAGATCCCAGATGAAACCTTAAATCAGCCAGAGCGGGGGGGGGGGGGGAGAACCTACTCCCATCAGAGTACCATAACCAATGAACTGGAGGAGGAAAGAGAAGAGGCGGGTGGAGTGGAGAGTAGAGTGGAAAAGCAAACAAGTGAAAACCCTTGTGAAAGTGACCGTGTGTGATGGAGCCCTTGACATGCTTATGAAACAGAGGTAAAAAACACGGAGGCAAACCGGGGGGTGGGATGGGGGTGGAATAGGTATGATGGAGCCCAAAGTTGTGACAGTGTTATATAATAGAGTTACAAAAATGTACGAACCTACTTGATGAACCACATGGCCTGTTTCTTCTAGGAGTCCATCTGTGGACATGTAGAGTGTATCCTGTTTCAGAAACACATACAGCATAAATACTGACAAGAACATCTCAGATGGAAAGCAGGCTGTCATCTGCTTCCTCCTTATGAGTCCTAGTATCCTTAGCTAAATGGCTCTGAAATACTGTGTTAATATTTGTGAATTGCTGGAAAGGTCACTATATAAATGCTTAATAGTAGAATAGTCGTCACCTGATTAAAGAATTATTGCATGCTATCCTAAACACGCTTACTTCTTGTTAAAGTCTTGAGGATTGCAGCTGCAATCCTATACCCACTTACTGGAAGTAAGTACACCTAAACTCAATGGGTGTGTGAAAGAAAAGGAGGCGACTGTTATAAGTTGATTCCTGCCACCTACAAGTTTTGTATTTAAAACTGTACAAAATCCACAGTTTCTTGCATTAAAGTATTTTTTTTCTTTCAAATTTGCTGCTGAACTATTCAAAGGTGCCTTTCTAGTCAATTAAATATTTGCAGTCATGTCTGCTCATGCAATGGGAGTTTTCCTTCATCACAACCCCCACATGCTCCCCAAAACAGCTCCAGAGGGTCCCCAAAACCACTGGAGCAGTTTTGAGGGGGGCACATGGAGGCTACATAGCGGGGGTTGGAATTTGATTTACCAGTGGTGTCCATCAATTTTTTTTTACAGAAAATCTTCAAAAACTAGGCCTACCAAAATACATCCACACCAACATCCAGGAAGCAGTTATATTTAACACATGAAATTTCTGAATCAGCCCATCATGTTCATCTAGAAAAACTGCAATGCGCAAAAGAGATGATGATGATGATGATAATGATGAAATGATCAGTTAGGCAATTGTCTTATATATATCCTGACCTCCAAACTTCACTCCCCAAAATGTGAATATCCTTCGCAAACAAATGCTATGTGCAGAGGGGAACACTAGGTTGTAACCAATGTCAGGCCTTCTTAGAGTAGACCCATTGAAATGGATGGGACTCCAGTTACATTGAGTACAGCCCATTGCTTTCTTGAAAAGATCACTTTGGAGCTGCCAAAGGGAGTCTGCAGTTTCAGGAGTGCTTCCTCCAATTGTCAGACCACAGAGAAGGGAACAGGACCTGTCTTGACAAGGGGAAAGCCTCGGGGTGGATCTGCAGTGGTGGTTGGTCATTTACATGATGCAGCAGCCATTGCGGTGCCATCCCAGGGCTTTCCCCTGAAGCTCCGGTTTAAAAACGTTGGTGACTTGCCCCGACTTTTTCCGCTTGTGGCAAGGCAATGACGGCATCTGTCGCCTTGCTCTGGAGCTGCATCAGAGGCATGCCCCAGCTGATGCCAACCCGATTGGTTGCATAGGCTGGACAGGGACAGGGGGCAGGCTGACAAGCTGAATGGCCACTGGAACACCTCTGTGCTTCCCTGACATGGGCAGAAGGACACCCACGCTGGAGAAGCACGTAAAGGTTAAAAAAAAAAAGGTAAAAGGAAGTTTAAAAACAACAACAACGGGGGGGGGGGGGGAGTCCTGCGGCGCCTGTGCAGCGATGCACAGTTGCATATCGCTGCACAGGTATGGCAGCATGGGTGCGGCAGTGCAAGGGCACAGTGGCTCAAGAGGCAAACCCCACACTCGCACCTTGCCGTGGAGACAACTGGTCCAGGTCCAGGCCTGATTCGAAATGCTAGTATTAACATTCAAAGCCCTAAATGGCTTGGGGCCAGGTTACCTGAAGGAATGCCTCCTCCCATATGTACCTGCCCGGACCCTAAGGTCATCCTCAGGGGTCCTTCTCCGTGAGCCCCTGCCAAAGGCTACCAGGAGGGCCTTCTCTGCTGTGGCACCCCAGCTGTGGAATGAGCTCCCTAGAGAGGTTCGCAATGCACCTACATTATACTCCTTTAGACGCCAGGTGAAGACCTTTTTATTTTCTCAGTATTTTAACAGTTTTTAGTCTAATTTTTAACTTTGCTGTTTTAAATTTGTATTTTAAATTTGTATTGCTGCTTGGTTTTATCCTGCTTGTGTTCTTATATGCTAGGCTTTTATACTGTTGTTGTTGTTTTATATTTTGAATAACTGTTATGGTTTTAATTTTTGTAAACTGCCCAGAGAGCTTCGGCTATTGGGTGGTATAAAAATGCAAGAAATAAAGAAATAAACCGGCAAAGTGCGGGACAGTGGGGGCTCAAGGCGCCAATGCAACCTCGTAGAGACACCCCCCACAGTCTGCTAGAGAAGCAGCGGTCCTTACCTTAAGGTTGGTGTCGGAAGCTGGTCTTGTCCCAGACTCCACTGTGCATTTCTGCTTTGAAGGAAGAGAGAGGAGAGGCAATACAGCTAAATGGTTGACCACAAACGTGCCACAAATTTGTGTAACGTTGAAGTGATGCAGGAAAAGGGTGCTTGCTTTTTTTAATTGGACCAACTTCTGTCATTTTTAGGGATTTGTTTGAGGAGATTCCTAATGGTGGTTCAGGATTCTCAATGCCCTTTTATTAAACTAGATAGCTGACTTTTATAAAACACGTCTGTATGGGTGCTTCCAGAAGAAGGCTTGTAACCCTAACACTACCGATAAAAAGGCATTGTGCAGATAATTCCATCTTTCCTTCCTTAATGGATTTTTACATTGTTGCTTTTTTCGTTTGATTAAAAAAAAAAAAGATGGAAGAAGTAGTGGGAAAACATGGGAAGGTTTCAAATGAAAAATGACAATGTCTGGATGCCCTGTAAAACTCCACGAAAGGGACAGGGCAATTGCACAATACATCCTATGGGCAGGATCCAACGGTGTCATACCGCAAATGTAAATAGTGTTAGCAGAGCTCCGCTGAATCTTTCCATTACCCTATTACACTTGCGCAACATATTGTACAACAGGTTATACAATGGCTTGCACAACAGTTTGCATAATGCATAACTGCTTGCATAACCATGCTTGTGCAAACCTAACATTCATTGGATTCTTCTCTTGAGTACAGTTCAGTACACAGTTTGTACTAGTGCAACATCATTTGTGCTAACAGAATTAAACAGCTGGATACTGCCCATTGTCTCTACAATCTGGTATTTAGTAGTATACTGTCTCTGAACATGGAGGTTTCATGTACCTGTCAGGGCTCATTAGTAGATTTGTCCGACACCAATTTATCTAGTCCTTTCAAAAGCCATGTAAGCTAAGGATGCTTGTGGACTATATAGTTGTAAAATTACATATGTATGTTTTGCCAATGGGAATGAAAATGATTTGGCACTAAAGCAGGGGTGGGTAACAGATGTTGTTGTACAACATCAGCCCCTGCCAGGATAGCCAGCGGTCACCAATTATGAGAGCTGGAGTTCAACAACATCTGGAAGGGCACCAGATTGCCCATCCCTGTACTAAAGGGTTATACACTACTGTAAATCCTTTACTCACCACATCTGGTGGTGGTTTCCATAGATTAATAAGGCATTATATGAAGAAATTAAGGATGTGCACTGACCGATCGGATCGGATCGGATAGCGGATCGGAATCGGACCTGGGGGGTCGGATCGGATCGGAGTTACAAAAGTTTTTCCACAGAGGCTTGGGCTGTCAATTGCACCCCCCTCCCCCGCCTCCCCCTCCCTCTTTTATCTGTCAAAACTCCGTGTAGTTGTAACTTTTAATCTAAAAAAATCATAGCCACCAAATGCCTGGACCTATTATTCTGAAATTTCTGACAGACAACTACCCCTAACCCATCTACAAAGTGAGCAACTTTCAGACTTCTAACTTTTAAAATAAAAATGTTATAGGTGTTTCCTTCCTCATTGTTTCAAAAATGCCTTGCCACCACTTGCCTGGACCTAGCTTTCTGAAATTTCACTTACATATCAAGCAAAGTGTTACCTGTAATGTGCCAAAGTTTCCTGTTTGTATCTTTAAAAATAAAAAAGTTGGAGGCATAACTGTATTTACCCCACTACTACCCATTTTTCTAAAATTAATTGCCACACAAGGCAAGCACCTACATTTCTGAAATTTCACACACGTAGGTCCCAATGTACCACCTACAATGTGGCAAAGTTTCATATGTGGAACTTTAAAATTGAAAAAGTTATAGGCATTCCTGGTTATTTATTAAAAAATTAATTGCCACAAAATGCATGCACCAATCTTTCTGAAATTTCTCACAGATAACTACCCCTAACCCGCCTACAAAGTGCCCAAGTTTCATCCCTCTATCTTTAAAAATGAAAAAGTTATAGGCATTTTTGTAACACAATACTAGGCTATGGGAAAAAGCATTCAAAATGGCGTCCAATCCTCCGATTTTTTCCGATCCGGATCAGACCTCGGCAGATCGGATCGGAGGGTTGGTCGGATTGGATCGGAATTTTCTGATTTTGGGGTGGATCAGATTCGAATCGTGGATCGGATCCGATGCACACCCCTAGAAGAAATACTGTCTTTTGCATGTCCTTAAGTCTGCTTCTTATGGCATGCTAGCAGTTTTGTGCCCTAACATACAAAACCAACTTTCACAGAATTACTAATTTATATTAAAATATGCTATTCAAACATATGAAGATCCATGCTGGATCAGAAAAAAGTCTATCTAGTACAGCACTCTGTCCCTACAGTGGCCAACGAGATGCCCATGGGAAGACCACAAACAGAACATGAGTGCATCAGCACCCTCCTTCTCGTTCCCCATAAACTGGTATTGAAAGGCAACACAGCTTCTGATACTAAATATAGCTATCGATAGCCTTCTCCTCCATGAATTTGTGCAATGCCCTTTTGAAGACATCCAAGTTGGTGGCCATCACTATATCTTGTGGTACGAAATTCCTCAATTTAAAAATATGCTGTGTGAAAAAGTACTTCCTTTTATCTGTCCTGAGTCTCCACCATTCATCCTTCACTGGTTGGCCCTGCATTCTAGTATTACAACAGAAGGAGAAAAAAAATCTTCCTATGTACTTTCTCCACACAATGCATCATTTTATAAACCTTTATCATGCCCCCCTTTCTCACTTTTTTTCTAAGCTAAATAGCTCCAAACACTGTAACCTTTTCTCCTAGAGACATTGCTTCAGACCCTTGGTTAGTGTTGGACTTAGACTGGGAAAATCTGGGTTTAAATCCTCACTCAAGTTACGAAGCTTACTGGGATACTATGGACTAGTCACCAGTTCTCAACCTAGCCTTCCTCACAAGATAGTTTGAGGATAAAATGAAGTTCTTTGCCTAAAGTTCTTTGGAAGACATGTGGGATAAACATGTAATAAATAAATATTTTATTTGTAATCCTTTTTTCCAGGACTGGATAGTCCTGTCAATTTGAAATCTGAACATCATCATCATCATCATCATATACATCCACACCAACATCCAGAAAGCAGTCATAATTAAAACATGCTCAATTGTCAGGAAATTCAGGAATCTGTAAAAGACATCGTGACTTGGCAAAGCCCATCATGTCCGTCTTGAAAAACCACCATGAGCGAGAAAGATATATTTTAATAATAGTAATAAGCATTTATTTCATAAACATTAAAGAATATTTGTTCTATAGTCTAGAACATGTAGTTTGAGAGAATAAATAATTTGGAGTGGGGGATTTATAATTTACCATGAATCTGTCTCTTAGTCCCTCCATACAGTCTGGCCACTTGGCAAAATCCATTAGAGCTGAAGTCTAAAAAGAAAGGTAACAGAAAGAAAAAAAGCCTTCTTACAGAAGCACGGTCTACCAGATTCCCATATCAAAAGTGGTTGTTGTTTCTATAACTCTGGCATTTCGTCATCCACTCTTTCCATTCATCTTTAGCCAGTGAGTTATTACTATTTTGCTGTCTGCTTCTGCTCTTTTAGCCCTGAGGAGGGCTTTGGGGGAAGCTAAACTCCAGAGGAGGGTTTTGATGCTGATGCTGACTTCACCCATTGTGACTCAATACATAGCCCTGAAAGGGATGGTAGGCCCTGAGCTAGTCATGTTTTCTTATTCTGTGGTAACTGGGGGGGGGGGGGGGGAGAGAGAGAGAGAGAGAGAGAGAGAGACAGACAGACAGACAGACAGACAGACAAGGAAAACGTAAAGGGGATTTCCCAAACCCTATTCTGGGGGGGGGGGGGGGGGGAGAAAGTAATTGGCAGCAGTGGAGGGTGTTTCATTTATAAAGCCAGTATATGGCACTGCAATATTGCGCAACATTGCACGATTCCGGAAATATGCCACCTCTTTGATGGCAGTTTACATATATTATTGCATTTTCGGCAAGTTAAAAAATGGCAGAATAAAGCTGGAAAATGATGGGAGAGGCACCGGAGGTTGATGACATCATGAAAAGGACCACAAACTTCCACGAGTGCCCTACCATGAGTGCAAAATAAAAAGCCTCGTGTAAAGGAACCCATTGTTCAGATAGTCACTTTCATACATACAATCACACAACTTGGACTGGCCAATTCCCAAGCACAGGTGTGACAAGAGAAGCTGCATGCACACAAGTGAGTTCCTTTGGTTCAAGTAGAGGCTTCACTTCCCAGTTTTTCTTTGAGGCCCTGAGTCATACGTTTTGGCTCCTGGTTTCCACCTCCAACCAGCTGCAAAAAAATGGTGACGCCCAATAGTCCACCGTGTAGTCTGTTTTCCAGCCTCAGCACTCACAATGGTGTGTCCATGCTGTTTTCTCGTGCCCTTTTGGATTGCAACAGTCTTTGTCTTGCTTTTTTAGAAGTCAGCAGCATTGTCAGGGGCGCACCTTACCAGAACATCCTGTGACAGAAGTAAGTCACAGGATGTTCTGGTAAGGTGCTTTCTTAATCTTAATCTTTTATTTTATTGGCCTTCAGCCAATAATACTGTTTTCTCATTCAGAACATCATCACACCTACATTCCCCCCGCCCCGGTTTGCTTCTCGGGTTCCCCCTCCATTTCCTATGTGAATCTAGCATTTTGAATCACACCTGGTCGGTATTGCTGTGATACCTGCAATACCTGCCTGTTCCAAATTTGCCTTTCAGACTTTGCCCGTTCAGAGATACATCGAAACAGAACCTAAAAACTGCGACTTCAGGGCAAGAGAGCAGCACGATGGGGACGATGTCATGCGCGTCCAGCGCTGAAGAAGTGGAGCAAAGTCAAGGTGGGTGTGCATCAAACCGCGGGTGTGATAATGGCCTCAGTCATCTCATGCATTTCTTTTAAACCAACAAGCTATTTCTAACTAAACACAAGCTTTAGGCCCCAAGTCTAACAGCAGCACCACAACATGTTCACCATGGTGTATATAGGCTTATATCCTTGGATACTGGCGGTAGCACATAGCCATCAGGACTAGTAGCCCTTGAGAGCCTTTTCCTTCAGGAATTTATCCAACCCCTTTTTAAAGCCATCCAAGTTGGTGGCCATCACTACATCTTGTGGTAGTGAATTCTATAGTTTTAACTATGTGCTGTGTGAAGGAGCCTGAGGCTGAAATAACTGTGAGACGTCTCTATTAAACTCAGTGGGACTTACTTTTGAGTAAACATGTATAGGATTGCATTGTAAAAGTCCAACCAGCTGGAATGATTTGATTTTGTTAGTTGTGATTGTGCTTTCATGACTGGAGCATTAATTTGTTGATACCTACCCTGAGCCTCCATGAATGTCCTGGTTATGAATCCAAATATATAAACAGAATCAATAAAACCTTGGAAATTATTTCAAAATCATCTGAAACAAATCTATTGACATCTTATTCATGCTAGAACTATGAATCTACTAACTTTAGTGACAATAACAAGGTAGGATCTATACTTCCAAATCAGAAGCATTACAATATATAAACCTATCTTTCGGTCATTTTAATTCTATTACCCCCAAAATGCTAGCCGAAGGCATTTGCAAACTAGACATTTGGCAGCAAGGGAATCTGGTCCATGTACAGAGAGTTGTGGTACATGCTATATTATGACATCACTATTCTCTTGAAGCAAAGCTGCTTCCAGGTTCTAGGGACTTTTTCAGCTTACTAACCTTTCCTTCTAGGACTTTTTTTGTCACCCTCCTCTGGACTTATTTATTTATTTATTTATTTATTTATTTATTTTATTCCATTTATATACCGCCCCATAGCCGAAGCTCTCTGGGCGGTTTACAAAAATTAAAAACATTGAACAATTAAAACACCAATATACAAAATTTAAAAGCATAAAGCATAAAAACAAGTTAAAATTACAATATCCTTCTGAGTCAAAGCACAACAACACAAAAACACAAAAACCCTCATCATATGCTGTTAAATACCTGGGAGAAGAGGAAAGTCTTGACCTGGCGCCGAAAAGATAACAATGTTGGCGCCAGGCGAGCCTTGTCAGGGAGATCATTCCATAATTGGGGGGCCACCACTGAAAAGGCCCTTTCCCTTGTTGCCACCGTGCCTCCCTTGGAGTAGGCAACCGGAGGAGGACCTTCGATGTGGATCGTAGTGTACGGGTAGGTTCGTGTCGGGAGAGGCGTTCCATCAGGTATTGTGGTCCCAAGCCATGTAAAGCTTTATAGGTTAAAACCAGCACCTTGAATTGAGCTCGGAAACGTATAGGCAGCCAGTGCAAGCGGGCCAGAGTAGGTCTTATATGCTCGAACCTTCTGGTTCCTGTTATCACTCTGGCCGCTGCATTTTGCACAAGCTGCAGCTTCTGAACCGTCTTCAAAGGCAGCCCCACGTAGAGTGCATTGCAGTAATCCAATTTAGAGATTACCAGAGCATAGACAACTGAAGCCAGGTTATCCCTGTCCAGATAGGAGCGTAGCTGGGCCACCAACTGAAGTTGGTAGAAGGCACTCCGTGCCACTGAGGCCACCTGAGCCTCAGGTGACAGAGATGGTTCTAGGAGAACCCCCAAGCTACGAAGCCGCTCCTTCAGGGGGAGTGCAACCCCATCCAGAACAGGTTGAACACCCTCCATCCGGTCAGCAGAACCACCCACTAACAGCATCTCAGTCTTGTCTGGATTGAGTTTCAGTTTGTTAGCCCTCATCCAGTCCATTGTCACAGCCAGGCACTGGTTCAGCACATCCACAGCCTCACCTGATGAAGAGGAAAAGGAGAAATAAAGTTGTGTGTCATCAGCGTACTGATGACAATGCACCCCAAAACTCTGGATGACCTCTCCCAACGGTTTAATGTAGATGTTAAACAGCATGGGGGACAAGACTGACCCCTGAGGAACCCCATACTGGAGAATCCACGGGGCCGAGCAATGTCCCCCAAGCACCACCTTCTGGAGCCGCCCCGCCAAGTAGGAGCGGAACCACTGCAGTGCAGTGCCTCCCACTCCCAACTCAGCCAGTCATCCCAGAAGGATACCATGGTCGATGGTATCGAAAGCCGCTGAAAGATCAAGGAGAATCAACAGAGTCACACTCCCCCTGTCTTTCTCCCGACATAGGTCATCATACAGGGCGACCAAGGCTGTTTCCGTGCCAAAACCAGGCCTGAAGCTGGACAGAAATGGATCCATTCCAGTTGACATCCTGCTTAAACTGATGTTCAGAGAACTGGACACAGTACTCCAGAATGCTGAGATTTGACCAAAGCAGAATAGAGTGGTACTTTTACTTCTTATGATTGAGACACTATACTTCTGTTGATACAGCCCAGAATTGCATTTGTCTTTTCAGCTGTTGCGTTACACTTGTTTGCCTTGTGGTCTACTAAAACCTCTAGGTCCTTTTAACCTGTACTGCTGTTAAGCTAAGTATCCATGCTGTATTTGTATGCCTAATTTTTCCTACCTAAATGCAAAACTTTAACATTTCTCTCTGCTGAAGTTTGTTTTCTTAATTTTGGCCCAGTTCTCCATCCTCTCGAAATCACCTTGAATCCTGTTTCTGTTTTCTAAGGCAACGGTGGGGAACCTTTTTTATATTGAGGGTCACATTCCCTCAGTGGAAATCTCTTGGCAGTTGCATAGTAGGAGTAGGTGGGCTCAGAGACCACAGTGGGTGGGCAACCACTCCATTCTGTCTCCCTAATTTCTTCTTTCCTACCCACCCCGTGTGAAAATTAGACTTAAAAAAATAGGAGGACTGGGGGTGGGGTGAGAGTGGCAGCTGGGCAAGGATTAACCCTCTCCTCTCCATGTGCTGCAATTGCCCCCCCCCCTTCATAGCAATTAGACGTAGGGAGAAAGGTCTCATTGCCACGAATGTAAGCTTTTTTGTGATTGTGCACTTGGGGTGGAGCCAAGGAGATGCCACCAAGGAGATGTCACAGGCCTAGTCCATGGGCTGGCCATTCCCCTTGTCTAGTCTAAGGTATTAATTACCCCTCCCAGTTTAGCGTCATCTGCAAATCTGATGACATCCTCTGCTGTTTCATCCAAGTCATTTATGCAGATGTTGAACAGTGAGCTCATTAGGTACAACCGACTAGCTACATATCCACTTAATAAGCATTGCGCACTCCATATTGCACCAGCTTGTCAGCAAGACATATTGTCCAAGTAAGGGTAGCTGTGTATGCCTCACATTCTAGGCTGTGCAGCTACCACTACTACCAGTATGAAGACTTGGGGTGTCTAGAGTAAGCCAAACATGAAAGCTTTATATTGAAAGTGATGGTTCCAATATGCAATCTCAGGAATTTACAATGAGACAGTAGAATTGGCAAATGGAGATATCTTGGTCTTATCTATGGCAGAACAGGTTGCTTACCTGTAACTGATGTTCTTCGAGTGGTCATCTGTGCAGTCACACATATGGGCTTAGCACCTGCGCTGAGCCTACTTCGGGACTATTCTTTAGCTGAGAAAAATTTTAGGTGGGAACCCCTCCCCCACAGTGTACTGCGCACACTCCTGCGTGTTCCCGCCTTTCCCCTCAGTTCCTTGAGACCGTCAGAGTCGTCTCAGACCAAAGAGAAAAACATATATATATATATATATATATATATATATATCCTCTCTGGTATCAAAGAAGACAATTGATACTGAAGAGGGACTGGTGGGAGGGTTGTGTAACTGCACAGATGACCACTCGAAGGACATCAGTTACAGGTAAGCAACCTGTTCTTCTTCGTGGTCTCTGTGCATCACACATATGGGCAATTATTTAGCCAAACCCAAACATTACACTTACCGGAGGTGGGACGGTGTCAATGCAGAATAGATGACAAGATCGCTCTTCCAAAGTAACGGTCTTTCTTAGACCTGAGGTCGAGGGAATAGTGAGTCACAAACGTTAACGGCGTTGACCAGGTTGCTGCGCGGCAAGGATCGTCAAGTGCAATGTCTCTCATGAAGGCAGTCGACGTGGCAACGGCCTGTGTTGAATGAGCCCGAACATGGGTCGGTATCTCTAGGTTGAATAACTGGTATGCCAACTTAATAACATGCACGATCCATGCAACGAGTGCCTGACCACACACTGCTTTTCCCTTATTCGGGCCACCGTGACAAATAAAAAGTTTTTTCGTTAGGCGAAAAGTTTGTGTCCTGTCCTTGTAGAATGCTAACGCTTGGTGAACATCCAAGACGTGCAATCTCCTCTCAAGATCAGAGGAGGGAGAAGGGGAAAAGTTGGTAATACAATTGGTTGATTCAGGTGAAACTGAGACACAACTTTTGGTAAGAAGGCAACGTCTGGTCGCAAGACAACCTTGTCCTTGTGAAATATTGTGTACGGGGGATCAGAACGTAGGGCTTTCAACTCTCCCACCCTTCGTGCCAATGTAATCGCCACCAGGAAGGCTACCTTCCATGTAAGAAGGCAAAGGTCGGCTGTCGCTAATGGCTCAAAGGGTTTAGTCAAGAGCGCATTTAGAACAACAGAAAGGCTCCACTCCAGCACTAAGGGGCGGATGGGTGGAACTAGATTCTTGTATCCACGCAGGAACTGTTTAACTACAGGGTTTAACAACAACGTCTGACCTGCAACTGTTCCTCGGTGTGCAGAAAGTGCCGCCAGGTACACACGTATGGAAGAGTACTTTAGGCCTTTATCGTACAGGTGTCGTAGGAACAAAAGGATATTAGGTATTGATGCAGAGTTCTGATGGAACGAATGTGCTTCTGCAAACTCAGAAAATAATGCCCATTTTCTGCCGTACAATGCCTTGGTAGACTGTTTTCGAGGTGCCGCAAGAATATCCTTTACTGGCACTGTCAATTACAACTGTGGTGCACTATCCACGCCGTAAGGTTCAGTGTGTGGAGGGGTCTGGATGTTGAACTCGTCCCTGGTCTCAAGAAATGAGCAAAGGTGTGAGTGGAAGTCTGTAACAGTGACCCCTCACTAATCGGTGTAGAAGCGCAAACCAGGTTTGTCTCAGCCACCAAGGTGCGATCAGGATACAATCTGTTTTGTCCTAACAATCTTTGCTACAACCCTCATGAGTAGAGGTATTGGAGGGTATAGGTAGAAGAGTTGGCCGTGCCATATGAGGGCAAATGCGTCTCCCAGTGAAGTTGCCCCAATCCCTGCTCTGGAGCAGTGGAACTTGCACCTCAAGTTTTTTGCTGTCGCAAATAAATCTATTTCCGGGGTTCCCCATCTGTGAAATAGCCTACGGACAATCGTTGTGGACAGTTGCCATTAGTGAGAGGTTTGAAATTTTCTGCTCAATGTATCCGCGATGGTATTGTTGACTCCTGTGATGTGCAGCGCTGTCAAGCGTATGCCTCTTGGAATAGACCAACTGAATATCTCTACAGTGAAGTTTATTAAAGAGACCAATCTGGTGCCTCCCTGCTTGTTGATATACCACAGGACGGCGGTGTTGTTTGTCATGATTTGTACATGGTGACACCAGAGCCTTTCTCACTGCTTGGAGTTCTAAATAATTGATATGATGTGTTGATTCCATGGGCGACCATTGTCCCTGGATCCGCAGGGTTCCACAGTGAGCACCCCAACCTGACATGGAGGTGTCTGTGGTGAGGACCCTTGAAGGAGGAATCTGCGTGAATAGCATGCCTTCCATGAGATGAGGGAGGCAAGTCCACCACTGAAGCGACTGACGGACAGAATGTGGAATGATAAAATGGTGATATTTGCTGTGGTGCTTCATATCGAAGTTTTGTAGGAACCAAGACTGAAGCGTTCTCATATGGAGACGGGCCCAGTCAACTACTGCCATGGTTGAGGCTATGTATCCGAGCAGTTGTTGTATTTTTAAAGCTGACGTGGACCATCGGTTCCGAATCTCTGTTACTTTTCTTGCTAATATCATAGCTCGTGTACGAGGGAGAAATGCCCTTGCTACAGTAGCATCTAGCAGAGCTCCAATAAATAGAATCGTTCGTCTTGGGATCAGAGATGATTTCTTGTTGTTGACACAAAGTCCCACCAGCAATCAATCGTCGAGGTAAGGGTATACCTTGATACTGAGAGTTCTAAGGTAAGAGCATATGACGGCCATACACTTCGGGAATACCCTCGGGTGCTGTTGCAAGGCCGAATGGGAGGACCTGGAACTCGTAGGTCGAGCAGCCTACCAGAAAGCACAGAAAACAACGGTGAGGAGGGTAAATGGCAATATGGAAATATGCATCTTTGAGATCTACGGACGCAAACCAAGTGGAACTTCTTAAAAGAGAATCATTTGGAAAGTTGCCATTCTGAATTTTGTGGGTCTGATGAATTTGTTCAGCTCTTGAAGATCCAAAATAGGGCACAGGGTCCTGTCTGGTTTGGGTATTGCAAAGTATGGGGAACATCAGTCTCATTCCCTTCTGGGTGACCATGATCTGTCTCTGTAGTAGCAGGGATGCATGTCCTGATCATCGTAGTTGACCCATGGAGATGCATGTCGGCACTCCCTGATATCGTCAGGGTGGAGATCCTGAGTATTCTCTCTGGGATTGAAGCCTCTCTGCTCCCAGTGAGGTAAGCCCTGGTCAATAGGGTATCGCCAGGGCGAGGAACAGTGCCTGTCGATGTCGATAGGTTCTCGACGCCATTGTTCAGTATTGAGCTAATGTTGAGATTGAGTCGATGATAGAGGAGGATGGGCGTCTTCAGGCCGATCCTGAGTCTCCTCGTGGGAGGGAGAGGACAATATTTCAATCGCCAAAGCAGCAGGCAAAGCTAAAGTTTCCAGTATAGGCTGCAGTGGCGGAATTAAGAGCTGATGTTCAGCTAGAGCAGGGCGAACCTTTTTGTCTTTTCTTTGGACTTTTTGAGAGATTTGCCCTTGTTGAGAGTTTTGGTTTTATTTTCCGTCATAAGCTGTAAAGAATGGCATGGGGTCGGTGAACCTGCCCTTACCGGAGACACAGACGGTTAAGAAGCCATTGTTATGGTAGCAGTAGGGTTTTTTTAACTACAAAAACCGCTAACTAACAGTAGAGTATTACTGAATAAATTCTCTCAGCTATGCGACCAAGGAAACGTTAATCTACTCGGACGCAAAAGGAAGAACTTCTCTACGAGGCGTCAGCTATGGTGGTCGAAAAGGAACGGAAGGGAAAGGTGGAAACACGCAGGAGCATGCGCAGTACACTGTGGGGGAGGGGTTCCCGCCTAAACATTTTCTCAGCTAAGGAATATTCCTGAAGTAGGCTCAGCACAGGCGCTAAGCCCATATGTGTGATGCACAGAGACCACGAAGAAGAAGCTAGGAATCTCCCATTTTCAATGCTGCTGCAATGGAGTAGTGTTTCCATCCTGAAATGCTTATTTGTTTACAATATTTGTATACCGCTCCCCACCCAAAAGATTTTGGAGTGATGAACAACAAAAAGAACAAAAGAATAAAAACGTAATAAAAACGCCATTATTAAAAATTACATTCTGATAAATCTGCAGCTGGTCATTCAGGGAAAGCTTCCTGAAACATTTTCGGGAGGCACCAGAAGCAATACATTGGCACCTGCCTGACCTCCAAAGGCAAGGAATTTAATAGAAGGGGGCCACCACATTTAAGGCTCTTCTCCTGGTGGACCCCAATCAGACTGTAGGTCCATGTGGAACCAAGAACATGCCCCTCAGGTTGGTAAACGAGAACACACTGTCTCAGGTATCCTGGTCCCAAGTTGTTTAGGGCTTTGAACAGGAGTACTAGAACCTACTTGGGTTTTAAATATTACTATTTCAGACCCAGTATAGTGTCTGCTTTGCTGGGGATACTGTCTGATCCTCCAAGCTTAAGCAGCATGTGATCCTTATACAGGACTCACTGGAGCTGCCTTACTTGGCCAAACTGTGGACTGTGCCTACTTTATGTTGGTGTGTGTAAGCAAAACATCTTTTGAGCACTGGGGAGGGGGGCATGGTTCTCTTTTGTGAAAAAAAACAAGGCAGAGAAGAGACCTTGCTAGAAAAAAGGGACTTCTAGCTGATGCTAGTAAAAACAACCCCCTGAAAGGTCAGAGTCCTGCAACAAGAGGCAAGGCAAAAAATATTCTCCCTTAGAGTGGGATGGTATCCTGTGAAGGGTTAATAAGTATAGCTAGATTAAACCCACCTATGGGGAGAAACCCCTTCTACTTCTTCAAAGTATCTTCCATTATTGCTTTCCAGTCAAGCCTTGCTCCTGGGCACTCTCATTGAACAATTAGCAAACTGAGGTAACAGACTCAATGTTATAGTCAATTTGCTTTTAATCACCAATTTGAACTTCTAGACCCTACCAGTCTTCAGTCTCAAAATTGGCTTCCTTGAAGACCCTTCCTCTCCTCCATGCACTAGTGAGTTAGTAGCTCTGGAAATATTAGCCTCTCAACAAGCTCTGGCTGCAGTTAGAATTTCTCACAGTATTTATGTGGACTCCTGGAAATGGTCAAAATTTGTTATACAGCTCAACTTGTTTTTGCATGTTGAGGACTTAACACATGACCCAGCTCATTCATAGCAACCTTTCAAGTTTCCACAATGGCAATAGTTCATATCACAATCTTCTAACAAAAATACTCAAAGTTGTAGCAAGCGATATCATATAGTGTTTACATTTTTACAAGTTCCTACACTAGGAGGAATCGACGATGGAAGAAGATGGCACATCAGTTAAGCATGTGACTCTACCCTTAAAACCATATCACAGATTTTTCCTACATGGGTATTAGTGCAGAAGTGGAAAGAAATATGTCAAGGCAAGGAATAGGTAAAACCTAGAATAGCTCGCTTCTCTCATTTTCCACCAAGTAAGCAGAATACTTTTACCAGGGATGCAGACACGCACACACCCAAACATCCTAACACTGAACAAATGGAAAAGATGGTGAGTTTTAAGAAAAGCTCACAGAAAATTGACCTCTTCAACCTCCAACTATGCCTCATTCCTCATACTGGAACTTTTTTCTTTTGGAATAAAGATTCTTTCCCCACCTGTACTGGATTCAGATAAGGATGTGTAGCATCTCTCTACTAAGTACTTCAGATAAATTTTACCTGCCTACTAATGAGTGCATTGAACGGAAAACAGGGATGGCAGGGAATAGGGTAGATTCCTGCTAATTGCTTTAGATACTGGGAATGTGGAAAAGACAACAGCTAAATCAAAGTACATATGCTGAACATTTCTGCAAGACCTGGTCAAGCACTAGTTATGGTTTTCAGAATAGGGCAGGTTTGTCAAGTTACAGAACTTTCAGAAACCAAGCTGTCTTCATGAAAACAAAACAGGGGCCTTAATAGTTTTAGAGTAAGGTCTTAACACCCTTGTGGGTAACCCATCCTAATTAGTGACTTACCCAATGAGGCAACCCGCATCTTGTATAGAAAATAAAAGATGCTGGCTGCTCATTACCACCCTCTCACTTTTATATTTCAGATTTGTATCCTGTTTTCAACTGAGTCATGGCCACTGACTTACACAGCCATGAATATCCAAGGAAAGTGTAGATGTATGCAGCTCAACAGTGTCAACTTTGATAGAAGTTAACTGGCCCTTTCCATGTTGTATCCTCCTGAGTAAAATCTCTTGCCAGAGGCAGCTGATTAACCCCAATACAAGAACCTCAATGAAAAGCTAGTCATCCAGACCTTATCCAAGTGCTGCTCAATACAAATAGAATGCTGCTATCCAACAGGTTCATTCAGAACACTTTTATTTCTAGGTACTTCCAGAGTAGAACTGTACATGCAAAACTGCATTAGTCACAATAGATTTACAGTAGATTCTATTCTATTTTCAGTGTGGAATTCAGAATCCTTTTTACAGTATAAAAAGACTAAACATCAATGGCTTGGAACTTTGAATTAAAGGTCAAGCATTTCCAATATTTTCAGTTCCAATACCTAGTTACTAGGCATTGTATGTTACAGATGTTTAGTTAACAGAACTTCAGAGATTTAACAGCAACATTTGCAGAACACATTGAACTTCCCTTACCCCCCTTTTCAATCCACAGCTACTCTCAAACCCTGGCATCGACTAACCAATCAATATTCCTTACTTGCTAGTATAGATATGATTGTACAGTGTTATACATCAAGAAAGGACACTCCCTCAACGGCATCTCATGTTACCTAAAAAAAGCAAATGTAACAAAAATAAAGGTATGACATCTTCAAAAATAAATATTAAGAGGGAATGCAGACAAGTGTCAAGACTTTTGGCAGGTAACATTCATAATATACAAAATATAACTTATTCAAAGCCAAGGACAAAGGAAATATCCAAATTTTTCTCAAGTAATCAGCCATTTAATCCACTTCTTCCATTCGTGATGTGTCATCATCTCCTTCAAGTGGTGGCATCTCTTCAGTAATTGCTGGGCTGGTTTCTTCTGCAGCAGTATCATCTTCATCTATGCCTGTACAAAATGAAAATTTATAGCACAGTAATTGACAACTGATTTCTACACTTGATCTGTTTCCAGCTCTTTACCATTAGCTACCGAATAGGAAGTTACATCAAGTTAATTAAAAGCATCAGAAAGACTTGCCTGGTTATTGTTTTAACTAGACATCTTTACACAAGAATTCCCCCCAAAATCTGCACATTTCAGAGCTGTATGACGAGCGGGACAAGTTAATTAGAACTTGAATAGAGGTCCAACTTACCCAGACCAAGTTTGATCATTCTATAGATACGGTTGGCGTGTGTCTGAGGGTCCTCTAGACTGAAGCCTGAAGACAGGAGAGCAGTCTCATACAAGAGAATGACTAGGTCTTTCACCGACTTGTCGTTCTTGTCTGCTTCTGCCTTCTGCCTCAGTGTCTCAATGATAGAATGGTCTGGATTTATCTCCAAATGCTTCTTGGCAGCCATATAGCCCATTGTTGAGTTGTCCCTGAGAGCTTGTGCTTTCATGATCCTCTCCATGTTAGCAGTCCAGCCATATGTGCTAGTCACAATGCAGCATGGAGAAGTCACCAGTCGGTTGGAAACTACAACCTGCAAAGAATTACAGGAAGATACTTATCCAAAGGAATCCCTACAACTTGACGCTTCACTATTGATATGTTCAATGTGAACAACTTCAATGCATGGGGTGTAATTCAATTTAGTTTATCTGGTCATGAATCTGTGATAAAAAGATTCCCACTCCTCTCTAGGCACCCTCAAAATCTGCTCCAGGGAGTTGGCGGACTCTTTGGAGCACACTTTTGAGAGGCTGCAGAGGATAGGAGGGAGAAAGTCCCACTGCCTGAGTAGATTTCCGCTCCCGTGACACTGGTTTCTGCTCATGAGTATTTAGTCTACATGAAGGTTTTACTTTAATTGGGAGATAAAGGCCACATCAAAATGTCATAATCTGGAGTCATTTCAACACAAGAGCTGGCACATGAAATGTTTCAGCAGAATTAACCTCTGACTGGCATCTTCCCAGCAGATGCACACTAGGGAAGCTAAAAATGTTACAATTTAATCAAAGGACAAGAGGGGCATGGAAAACCTATTAGGCATCTCCAGTTAAAAAGGTATGAATTCCTACTGGAAAGACCTCTG
Organism: Anniella stebbinsi; assembly: GCA_029215795.1. Taxonomy (NCBI): domain Eukaryota; kingdom Metazoa; phylum Chordata; class Lepidosauria; order Squamata; family Anniellidae; genus Anniella; species Anniella stebbinsi. Next base: position 355,732,125 of record JARDYH010000001.1, read on the forward strand.
CATTTATTGCTACTTGGCTAAATGATCTGACAATATAAGGCAGTTTCCAATTTTTATCAAAGTCCCTCAAAAACTGCTTTTACCAGGTATCAGGTTTTAAGTACATGTGGGTTGCTTACCTTTTCTACTTTCTTTTCAAGTATATCTTTCATGATCTTGCAGAGGCTTTCAAATTTTGCTTTCTTCTCCTCCTGTTTCTTTTTCTCCTCTTCATCTTCAGGAAGCTCCAGACCCTCTTTTGTTACTGAAACCAAAGTCTTCCCCTCAAATTCCTTTAGCTGCTGTACACAGTATTCATCAATAGGCTCAATCATGTAGATTACTTCCAAACCATGTTTACGAAGCCTCTCCACAAAAGCAGAGTTTGCTACTTGATCTTTGGTTTCACCTAGAGTGAGAAAAAAAATCCAGCTTTAGACAAGTTCCATTCCTTCAGCAAAACCTGACAAACATGATAAGGACAGCTGGTTCACATCGAATACACTACTTTCCTCAAGTGGAATCCACTGCCAAGCCACAAACATATGTGACAAACAGGGCCAAGATAGCACTAGCCTAAGATGCTTGAGGCCAAGTATAGCAAACCTATCACAACCCAATCACCTGTGATATGGAATCCTTATGGTCAGTTTAAAATGGTAATTTTTCCTCATTCCTTATGCTGCATGATGGGTTTCCCCACAATATTAAGTTATCCAAGGCTTCCTTTAATTATGAGATCACCTTAACACTGGAAAGAATTGTATATCTATTGTAATGAGTTGATAAATATAATAAAATGATTTTTTTTTAAAAAAAAAAACCATCTACCTGGCATGGTCAACATGTGGCCCTCTAGATGTTTTGGCTTACAATTCCCATGGTCCCTCACCACTGCCTATGCTGTCTAGGGACAATGAAAGTTGAAAGCCAAAGTATCTGGAGGGCCACAAGTTGCCCACCCTGATCTAGACAATTTAAAGTGAAACTTACCTGTGATGTAGTATACATGTTTCTGATTGTCCTTCATCCGAGTACAATAATCCTTTAATGACACCATCTCATCCCCAGATGCAGAAGTGTAATATCTCAACAACTCTGAGAGTTTCTTGCGATTCTGGGAATCCTCATGTATGCCAAGCTGGAAGAAAATTGTATGTGGTAAGCTTTATGCAACACATTCCAGACAAAAAAAAGTTAAAGCACGTTCTCTGAACCAACCTTAATGTTTTTGGAAAACTGCTCGTAGAACTTCTTGTAGTTTTCTTTATCTTCTGCCAGCTCAGTAAAGAGTTCTAAGCATTTCTTGACCAAGTTCTTCCGGATTACTTTCAGAATTTTGCTCTGCTGTAGCATTTCACGTGAGATATTTAGAGGCAAGTCTTCTGAATCAACAACACCTCGCATGAAATCTGTGAAGAAAGTCTTCATTAGTATTACCATATGGACTGAAAATCTAGTCATTCCTAGACTACCTGTCTTAAGGTTTAAAGTATGGCTAATAATAATAATAATTTATTTCTTACCCGCCTCTCCGTCTGGATCGAGGCGGGGAACAACAATATGATAAAATACATGACACATATTATTAAAACTGCATTAAAACATCCTAAAAACATCCTTTAAACATTCTAAAATTCTACTGGATATGCCCGCCGGAAGAGTACAGTCTTTATGGCTTTCTTAAATTCTAAAAGACTGTTAAGTTGACGAGTCTCCTCCGGCAGGTCATTCCAGTCTGGGAGCGGCAGAAGAAAAGGTCCTCTGGGTAACGGATGTCAGCCTAGTCTTGGCCTTCCTCCTTAAGTTATTTTGCTAGTCTTGGCCTTCCTCCTTAAGTTATTTTGCTTTCAATTTAGAAGGAACAACTAAAGGGGAAGGCAACATGATAAACTTATTCATCAGGTGGGTGTATTTGCTGCCTTTACACTGATTTTCTTTACATCTTTCAGGCCCAGGGAAAGCTCCAGAGCTTTTGTCTTGTATGTACCAGGACATTTGCAGTATCTATAGAATTATTTACTTACTCAAATATTCAGGGATTAATTCTTCACAGTTATCCATGATAAAAACTCTGCGCACATACAGCTTAATGTTATTCTTTTTTTTCCTGTTTTCAAACAAGTCAAAAGGCGCACGCCTTGGCACAAATAGGAGTGCTCTGAATTCCAGCTGCCCTTCCACAGAGAAGTGCTGCAAAGCAACAACAACCAGGAGCAGAATTAGATAAACAGACTTGGACTGAGGTGTGGGTCAAGGTGCCACAAGACGGTATTACAAATACTTAAAAGTTAATAAAGTACTAGTGCCATTGCTTGGGGAGGAAATCTGCTTATGTATTTGTTTTCAAATCAGCAAAGAGTACATTTACTTCCAAGCAAACCAGTTATAGCATTTTTAATATGCCTTTTTGAAGCACATGCAGAACTAACGTTTAAAAAAGAATACTACTTTAGAAACTTGGATTAAGATTTCTGATGTAAAACTTAACTTGTTAACAAGATGTGTAACCACTGATAAGACACAGAATAGCAGTAACAATCTTACTTTGACTGCTAGGTGGTCTTCCCAGTCATTTGTCAGGCTCTTGTAGAATTCTCCATATTCCTCATTAGTAATGTCATCTGGGTTCCTAGTCCAAATTGGCTTTGTCTTGTTGAGCTCTTCTTGGTCAATGTACTTCTCCTTGATCTTCTTTTTCTTCTTCTTGTCACCATCTTTCTTTTCCTCTTCCTCATCAGAACCAACATCCTCAATCTCTGGCTTATCTTCAGCCTTTTCTTCTTTTTCCTCCTTCTCTTCCTCTTTTTCCTCTGCCTCATCATCGCTCACCTCTTTATCACGCTCCTTCTCCACCTGCACACAAAAAGAGTAAAACATGAGCCAGATGAAAGGTCAAAGAATTTATGTAACCTTGAGATTGCAAGGTAGCAGAAGGAGCAACCCACTCAGATGTCCCCCACCACTGAATGATAACTCCTACTTCAGTGAAAGATGTGCATAATCCTTTACTCAACTGTAAGCAAAAAATGTTAACACCATATAGACTATGACTTTTAAATATCACTTTCTTTACATGACTTGGAGTTTCAGCTAGCCTTCCAGATAGAAGAATGACCAAGTAGCCTCAAAAGTCTGAAGGTTACCCCAGTTAATGTGAATCTATTTTCTGAGTTTTCAGTGTTACGATTCTTTTTCATAGCATTTCCAAGCACTGGAAAAATGTTTACTCAGTTGTACCCATTCAGACACAAATATATGGGTACTACTCAATGGCCCCATTCAGAATTTGCCTTAAACCACGGCTTTAACCATGGTGGTTAAGCCAGAAAGCCAGGCCATGGTCAGAAGACACCTTAAACCATAGCTTTAACCATGGTGAATAAGGCTTTTTGCCTTATTCACCGTGGTTAAAGACTTGGTTGAAGGTGTCTTCTGAATGGGACCAATAACTCAGATCTCAAATAAAGCTAAGATATTTATATGTTATGCAAAACATTGTGTTTCATAAGAACAATCCACTTACAAAGAGTGTTATTGGATATCCAATGAACTGAGAATGCTTCTTAACTATTTCTTTGACTCGCCTTTCTTCCAAGTACTCAGTCTGGTCTTCCTTCAGATGCAAGATAACCTTTGTGCCACGTCCTAATGGCTCACCTGCAACACAAGGCATTTTATAATTTAACTGTCATTGCCATAAAAGCTGTTTTGAGAGCCATCAACTATTTAGTGACCAATGTTCTAATGGCTAGCTCTAGAATACTTAGCATATGGGAACGCATAAAATATATTAGTTCAGTGGAATTACTGATTAGTTTTGTAGCTTGGATTAGTATTAAGTAGAACAACAGATCTGTACAACAGATCTGCCATATTAGTCTGTATCAAAACAGGCCTCAGGAATTTTTTATTAAATATGAAAGCTCAGAGGTATTTTTACTTTCCCTATCATTTCTTTCTACACTTCCAAAGCAGCAAGAGATGATGCAATATAGTTGCTGTGGTTTTAACCCATCAATATCTACTAGCATGGTTCCTTCTATCTAGTTCTCGTTTGAAATAATTGTCATTTACAAAAGCGAGAGCTTAACAAGCTGCGCTTACCAGTGTCCAGTCTGACAGTGAACGATCCACCAGCTGACGACTCCCAAGCGTACTGTTCATCATCATTGTGCTTGGTGATCACGGTCACCTTCTCAGCAACCAAATATGCAGAGTAGAAGCCAACACCAAACTGTCCAATCATGGAGATATCTGCCCCAGCTTGCAAGGCCTCCATGAAGGCCTTGGTGCCAGACTTAGCAATGGTACCCAGGTTATTCACCAGGTCAGCTTTGGTCATCCCGATGCCAGTATCCACAATGGTCAGAGTACGATCATGCTTGTCAGGAATAACATTTATCTTCAGGTCTTTTCCAGAATCCAGCTTGCTTGGGTCAGTCAAGCTCTCATATCGGATTTTATCCAAAGCCTGCAAGGCACAAAGCAGCATTTTCAGCACACAGGAAACCTTAGCCAAAGTAAGCATTTTCCCCCTGTCCCTTAAAAGGAGATTTACTTACATCAGATGAGTTAGAGATCAGCTCTCTGAGAAAGATTTCTTTGTTGGAATAGAAAGTGTTGATGATCAGGGACATCAACTGGGCTATTTCTGCCTGGAAGGCAAAAGTCTCCACGTCTTCCTCCATTGGCTGATCTTGGGTGTGTACTTCCTCTGGCATCTGCCAAGAGAGTCAAATAATAAAATTTTAAATACAGACCATAGAAGTAGTCATAAAATAATAACTACAGAATATTGAACATCTTAATTATCCACCCAAAAAGGCAGGCTAGTATTTCAGTCATCTAGAGCAGGTGGGGGAAACAGGTTTTAGATGGGAGGATTGCCCTCCACCTGGCCCTCTATATGCTGAAAGAATGGGCATGGTCTCACTCACTGAGATCATCACTCCTGCCCTTTGCACTTTTACATGCTAAGAGAAGCCTCTCACACATCACAGAGAAAGGGACTTGGCTGACACTGAGAGTGCCATATGAAGTTCCCATGGAGGAGCTGACTTGGCAGGCATAGCACACTGCTCCCCCTCCATATATTAAATAAGGGGAATCTCCACCTCCCCAGGTTCCAAGTAGGGGGCAGGGCTTCAGGAGGAAAGTGGGCAGTGAGAGCCCCCAAACCTCTGTGGGCTGGAGGTTCCCCACCACTGATCTAGACAAGAGTTCTACTTTGAAATGTAGTGAGTACCCCAAGCTTAATTCTCAGCTTTAGATACTATACATACTGGGTAACAAGACTAATAAACTAATTTTTGGATAAGAGAAACAGTGCATTTATTTAATACAGTGCTTCTGACTAATAAACCTAATTAATTCAGAGACAAATTTCAAAAAATGTATCACAAGATTTCAGAGCTTCTTGTTAATGTTTGTCATGTCAGTTTCCCCCAGTTACAAAGACCCATAGTATGGGGGGTTTCTTCCTTTTTTAATACCGCAACATTTAAGAACTTCAGCTTCAACAGTAAGGCACCTCTCAACAAAATGCATGACAATGTGGGGCCAGATCGAACCTTAGTTCCCCATGTGAGCAAACCCCAAGCCTCCTTGGACAGACACTTGACAAATTGCATTGTTGTAAACTTACCTTCAGATGTAAAACGGCTGTTTTATCAGTGATTTTGAAGACACGGACTACTTCTGCAAAGTAGGTGAACAAAACTGGTCTGAAGAACCAGCTACCATCTGCTTTAACAGCAGATGGCAATAAGCAACTAAGACAGACCAAAGTGTTCTCTGTTTGCTGGAGGCATACTTTCTTGGGATTAAGTCCCACTTGAAACCAGCAAGTCTCAACTCTTGAGTAAACAGGCACAAAAAAAGGCTGAATGCTATTCGGTATTCTGTGTTTTCTGTAACTTAAAAAGGAGACATACTAAAACAAAAGACTATGCAATGAATCCCTATGGGCAAGTATGGTTTCTCTATGGGCAAGTACTGTCCTTTGTTTTAGTATGTCCCCTTAATAAATACCCCATCCACTCACACAACACTGACTTCCGCCCTACAACACCACCTGCAAACCTTAAATAAGGAAATACCAACACACTTCTCGTGGAACTGACCTGCTGCAGCCCCCCGGGGGCGGGTACACACATCCAACCTACCCAGCTGTTCTTTTCCCTCAGGGAGGAAGCGGGATGACACGGCCGAGAACGCGGCCGGTGCCAGCGCCACCTGCTGGCCCTGGAGCAGAACCAAGGGTTCTAGAAACTGCTAGAGTCTTCCCGCCCCGTTTGAAACCCCTCCCTCCACCAGCGCTCCCACGAGCCAATCCTCTCGCCGCCGAGGCGCTGCCAGAGACTTCACGTGAACGCCAGGGCCACGGCCACAGCTTCGCCCCCACCCCACCCCCCACGGAAACCGCTTCTCTTCTTCCCGCCCCCCCCCATTATTAGGCGCCAAGCCCGTTCTCACCGAGAATACCCGCCCGCTTGCTGCCTCTCCAGCATCCCCTCCCCTCGCCGTGCAGAGAGCGCCCACTGCTGCTCCCCACTCGTCGCGCCCCATTTCGCCTGATCACCCAAAGCTAAGCGCCATAGAGGCGACGCTATAGTCGCCCCTGTCCTCGGCAATGGGGTCTTATCAGAGGAAAAGGGAAGGGGGCGTGGCCTTTCTCGTATTCCTTTCCCTCACGGTGCACCGCCTCAGCGGTCTCCCCCCCCCCCACGAGCCCTTACCCCATGCGCGCGGGCTACCTCAGCGACGCACACCTTTAAACCCCCCTTCCCCTCCTCCTCACGCGCGGGTCCGTTAATAACGCACTTCGCCCTCCCTTCAGAGCGCGACCTGTGTTCCCCGATGAGAGGAGACACGGGTGCGTGAGGGCTCTTGACCTGCTCTCGCTTCTTTTCCCACCCCCCGCCCGTGCTCCTGGGGAAAGGCACCTTTACGGTACGCGCGGGACAGCCCGGTGGTCCCCTCATCGCCGTTACTACAGTTAGGATGATCATCAACGCGAACATCACGAGCGCCCCTTCTCACCTTGACGGCGCGAAGTCAACCAGCGACGAATGAGACCGGGCACCCGCGGACCTAGCTCCCTTCCCAATGCCTTACCAACTGCACTGCGTGGCGCCCCCTCCTCCCGCTCGCCTTATATACCCGCGCCGCCGCCTCTTTCCAGAACCATCGGGAACCTTCACTGACAGAGGAGGGAGGAGGGCGGAGAGTAGGCGGGGAATCTTCCAAGCCTTCGGCCGCGAGGGACGTGGGGAGGAGGAGCCAAGCTAGAGTAGGGGGCGAAAAAAGGAGAGAAGGTGGAGCCTGTGTGAAAGGGTGCGCATGCGTCTGCCATGTCTCTCGCTCCCTTTTCCTCCTCCTGCTCTCAGAGCTTCGAGCGGCGCTTCCAACGGCCTTGGTCCTCGCGTGGCTGGGGCGGCACGCATGCGCCGCCGAACGGGAGACACCCGTGAGGGGTTTTTCTCTCCTCCTTTCCACCCCCCCATCCCGTCGGCGCAAGGAAAGATTGCGCATGCGTTAACTCAAGATTTCCCCCACACACCCAGCCAAGTGTCTGGAGGGTCTGTTGCCTTCGAGGGAGGGGAAATCTGCAGGTTGGCGCGATGACATCATCGTCATCCCTCAGAACAACCGAGATGCTCGTAGCCCCGCCCACGCCATAAAGCGTAACTCGGGAGAGGGAGGAGTCGGCTGGGATCTTCCCTGGGAACCGTCCCCACGTTCGCTTCCTCCCTGCAGCGCCCTCCGAATGTCCTAGAAACAGCGGGAAACTGAAAGCATTTCTCCTCTCCCTTCTCCCCTCCCACACTTAAGAACCTTCTAGAAACGCGGAGGAGCGTTGGCTGCCCTCTCATCATCCTCATCTCATCATCCTCACACACCCAAAATAAAAGCAAAAACCGAAGAGCCCCAAGCCTTTATTTGGACATAAGCGTGTGTGGGTGCTGTTCGCTTCATTAGATGTATGAAGTGTTAACTTCCAAGTTGGCAGGTGTATCTACACACATGCTTTTATTTATTATTATTAATTGCATTTTTGGGCACTTCACATAAGTTAAAACCATGAAATCATTTTAAGAAATACAAAACAATCCACAATCTAAAAACACAAAATAACATACAATATAAAAACGCAACCAGGAGGTGAGGGGAATTGTAAATAGTGAGGTCAGAGGGAACTGAAATGCAGAACATACAAACAGGGATGATGACATTAACAGCGGATGTTCACAACCTGTAGTTGGATGACGGGGCCAGCGTCAAAAGCATAATTGGGCACTTGCTGAGGACCCACACCCCAGCAGTGGCCCACTGATGAGCCCCCTGGAGTTGCTCTCTTTTATTAATGCAACCTGCCTCTAGCTCTGGCTCAAGAATCAGTGGTGGTGAGAAGCAGCAGCAGTAGATGCCACAGCCAACTTGCTGGCAAACAAGTAGTAGAAATTATGAGAAAGGAAATGAGGAGCAAGAGCAGCTGGTGATGATGGTGGTGAGAAAGGCTCACTGAAGTGGGGGGCCCATTGAAGGGGTCTTGCCCAAGGGCCCTCAAAAACCTGGAGTGGCACTGTTGGATGATAACTGATACCCACCCCCCAAGTCTGTGTGGCACCTCAAACTTACAAGAGTTACTGTTGCATAAGCATCCCTTTGAAGAGACTTTGCCCATTTCTCCTTAACCTGGCGTGCCAGGGGTCACTTGGTAAACTGGGAACTCCATCACACCGGCAGCGATTTATCGCACTCTTGCCATGCCTGGTATGTGTTTTTGCAGCACTCACATGACATTGTCCCTGTCCTGCTCTCATCTTGCCTCTTCCCCTCAGTTTTCCATCTTATTTTGGAGCAGGGAAAGTCCAAATTTTCCCTTCCATGCGCAATAGAGCTGCTCCTCCTTCCTGTGTAGTGCTGTCCTTGCACTATATCAGACCATCCCATTTTTTGTTGGGAGCGTGTGTGTCAAAGGGCGGTCTCACTGACAAAAGAGGAGGGCGGAGCAATTCTCTGCTCAACTGCTCAACCTTGAAGGGGGAGGAAGAGAGGGCGCCTGAACACCCCGCAGAGAAGGCAAGCGAGGCCACCACCATCCATGCCCGGGACTTGGTCCCATTCAGCTCTATGGTTCTCACTCCTGAGTAGGCATGTCTAGGTTTCCTGACCAGAACAATGTCGGCTTCCCCTTGCCATGCCAACATTGACCACAAACTTCTCCAAAAACTAATTGTAATACTTTCTCTTCACTTATTTTGTTTAATATGATCTTAGGGGAAAGCATAGTGTGTTGTTTTACCATAATGGCACAGTTTCAGGCTGCTGTGCTATTGTATTTGCATAGAAAAATATATAAAACATATAGAATATAGGGGGGTAGGGCTAGGGTGACCAGATAAAATCCAGGTTAGGGCTCATGTAACTTTAACAGTTGTAGAGAAAAGGGAATTTCAGCCAGTGTCATTTGTATACAATTAGTTCCTGGTGAAATTCCCTCTTCATCACAACTGTTAAAGTTGCAGGGGCCCTGCCTTCTTTTGTATATGGTCACTCTAGTATAGTGCATGCACCTTTAACTGTTGTGATGAAGAGGGAATATCACCAGGAACTAACTGCATACAAATGACACTGGCTGAAATTCCCTTTTCTCTACAATTGTTAAAGTTACATGAGCCCTGACCTGGATTTTATCTGGTCACCCTAGGCAGGGCGGGAGATTTCACCAGCATAGTAGCGATACAGGTGACAAGATACATGAGCGCAACAGCGCACAGACGTGAAAGTGCCCAGCGCTCAACTTGCTAAGGAAACGGAGGGGGGAACCACAGATGCAAACCGGGGGGAAAAAGTAGGTGTGATGGAGCCCTGGATTAAAGAGGTGCCTAGTTACTCCAGCTTTATTACTGCTGGGATGGAGAAGCACTCTTATCCTTTCAGATGCTCTCATTCTTTCTCAGCTCTCATCCTTTCAGATGCTCATCTGTGCTGTCCTACTGGGTAGCACAAGTGGTAAGGATTCAGCTCAATGAACCAAGTCCTCTCTGCCATGTGCACACTGTCTCCACACAACATTTAGCCTTAATATTGCAGCAAAACTAGGTAATAGTAGAGTAGCCAAACCCATATCAGTGGCCTTTAAAAACTGTTTGTATTAGAAAGTGCTAGTGACATTCAGATTAGACTATTGTAATGCATTCTATGTGGAGCTGCCTTTGAAAAGAGTTTGGAAATATCAGCTGGTGCAGAATGCAGCCACCTGGATCTTGTTGGGAGGTAGGGTAGTTCAAGCAATACTGGACCAGCTGCACTGGTTGCCAGTCCATTTCCAAGCCCAATTCAAAGTGCTGGTTTGACTTTTAAAGCCCTTAATGATTTGGGACCAAGCTGTTTACACCTGTATCAATCTACCCATTTTTAAAGATCATCTTTGGAGGTCCTATTTATGTGCACACTGGTGTGAATAATTAGGTTGGCGGGCGTGAGGGAAAGGCCTTTCTGGCAGTGGCCCCATGTTTATGAAACTCTATTCCAGCAGAGGTTTATATGGCCCCATCATTGCAGGCCTCAGACAGGCATATTCCACTAGTTAAAAGTGATCTTGTATTGACTTATTTATATTGTTGTAACTATATTGTGTTGTTGGAGGTTAGTATTTATTGCTATTGTGGCTTTGCTGCTATTTTATTGATTCATATTGCTATCTTTTATGCTGATTTTATATTGTTTTGTTGTTTTATGGTGATGTAGTTTTTATTGTAATTATGTATTAATATGATGGAGGATTTATCCAACAATAAATCCAGCCTGTGGTCTAAACATATCTGGCCTGCAGCATCAGAGAGAGAAAGAAGGTGGTGCAGAGAGAGAGAGAGAGAGAGAGAGAGAGAAAGAGAGAGAGAGGGGGTGGCTTTTGGTTTTGTCTCTGCCCCCAACTGACTTTTCCCATGTGGGTCAATTTACCATTTTCTAACACTAAATAATCTCTAGATTTGTTGTGATGCAGAAACCACAGCACAACCATCAACAATCATCCATATGGATTTTAGTCTGTTCATCCTTTCTGTAGTTCCATCAGAGCTTCTTGCTCTCTGCTAATAGCAGTTCAGCCATGGCAACAATAAGTAAGCTCCCTTCCAAGAGCTTAGTCTAAAAACAGACTCCAGCGTTTAGTTTTACCCAGATCGCCCACTCAGTGCCTTTCTTCCATATTAGATTGTAGATGGTATCCTAGAGAAGCCATAGTGACTATCCATGGCTCAGATCTCCATCAAGACAAAGTACAGCCCAGGTGTGTATATAGTCAACAGATGGGTGAAGATTAAGGTCCCTCATAAGGCTGCATCCAATAGTGTCGTTCCGCTAGTGGAACAGAGACAACTAGCAGATTGAATTCCACCTCTCCACTGTGTGCCCCCGCTGCCCCCCAGATCTGCTCCAAAGTGTTGGACAACCCTCTGGAGCTGATTTGGAGCAGAGACATCCACTTGCATAACATTGGATTTAGCCCATACAGTTTTATTCTGTAAAACCCTAGAGGTATATCTCCATCTCTCATTGCAGCACACTAGGGCCCCCTCCACAAGAATGCGCCTTTGCGCCTGGTTCCGCGATTATGCGCATTATCGCGGAGGCGCATTTACTCACAATCCCTCTGCACGGGAGGCGGCGGGAAGCGGCGAAGCGCATTAAAAGATGCCCAAAAAGCGCTTTCCAGGTAGTTAATGCGCATAATCGCTTGTTCACACAGCGAAAATGCGCTTTAACGGCCGGAGCAAAATAAAAGTCGCTATTTAACGCGCGTTCGAAAATGCGCATTATCGGGGAGATAACGCGCCTGTACGCCCGTTTTGCGCTCCGCTCGTGTGTAGGTAAAATTTATAATGAGCCTTCAAGGCTCATTAAACGCCCCGTGTGGAGGAGGCCTAGGTTCTCTTGCAGTGTTATCCACAACATTACATGCTCAAGAGTAATTGGGCCCAAGAGTTACCAACCCTACCGTTCAGAGGTTCTAGGCAATGAGCACACTGGATGGGCAGAAAGTAGATCTTCAGGTGTTTGGACTTCAACTCCAGGCATAATTGGCAATCTTGGCAGGGGCTTGTGGGAGATGAAGTCATAAACATCTGGAGATCTGCCTTCCACCCACTCCTGCTCTAGTGTAGCTTTTTTCCTGGCCTGGTGCACTCCAGATGTGATGGAGTGCAAATTCCATTATTCCCAGCCACCTATGCTGGCTGGAAAGGATAGGAATTGACATTCAAGACATTTGAGGGCACCAGGTTGGAGAAAGCTGCTCTGGTCACGTGACACTGAAGCAGGGAGGTGGGAGAGGAAAGAAGAGTATCAGAACACCAACAAGTATGTTGGCTCCAAGCTTTTCTAACCTCAGGCGCATCCCAACATTTTCTCCAGCTCCATTAACAGGACATGCTCTTGCAAAGAGCTGCAACAAACTGGTGCCTTGAGTAGCTGAGCCCTGGCAGTGTCTAGCCTTATGCTAGGCTAGCTAGTGATGTTATTGCTGTACTTTCTTGTCCCTTATCACTTGCGATTCTTAAAAGACTGATCAATATAAAATGTAAAGATGTTGATATATAGATATGAAATAAGACCAATAGTGCAGAAATCAGGATTGGCTCTCTCTCATGTTTCTAAAATTCTAATCACATGCTTGTCTAAGTGAATATTTTACTGCTGAATCATTCATAAAGTCTGTATTATTTTAGTTTTGTTTTTGTTTCAGTTGTAGCTTCAGCAAGAAGTACAACATCGTCTAAGTTTGGGTTATGCCACTTCTCCATAGTAAGAAACTTTCAGTTTCAGGAATGAAGTTTTTCAAGTCTTGTCAGTCTCAGTCTGCAAGTGTCTGATAATGAGAAGGCAAAATTTAGGATTTGGACATTTATTTATTTATTTATTTATGTAAAAATGAAGGGAACAAACCATTAAATTCCTCACAAGCTTCTTCCTTTGATTTTGGATATTTGTGAGGAAAGAAAATGAATGAACAAAGAACAAGGCCTTATTACCTATAATTTGACTAAAAATAGTAATATGCAGTTTATTATTAATTATTTTAGGAAATTGAGGGGTGGAAGGAATAGGCTTTGAACTTTTATTTTTCTCATTACTATCTACTCCATAGACCCAAATATTAGCAGTCTGAGCAGATTTAGACTCAGGAGCATAAGAAGCAAACCTATATCAAATCAGACCATTGGTCCCTATTATTATTATTATTGTTATTGTTATTGTTATGTTATTGTTATTTACATTTCTAAAAAGCCAAAGCTCTCTGGGTGGTTTACAAAATATTATAACCTTAAATACAATATAAAATAAAATACATTTATGTACAAAACAATTAAAAACAATCAACAATAGAAATCCGAGGACGGGTTAAAACCATATCATATGCTGTCAAGTGCCTGGGATTACAGGAAAGTCTTAATTTGGTGCCAAAAGACAACAATTTTGGTGCCAGGCAGACCTCACTGGAGATACTTTTCCATAATCAGTGGGGCCACCACTGAAAAGGCCCTCTCCCTGGCCCATGGAGGAGGGCCTCAGATGACAATCATAGTGTACAGATAGATTCATACCAGGAGAGTTGCTCTATGGGGAAACTGTTCCTTCATTGGGCAATCCCACCACTAGCCACATCATATGGGGAATTATTCAGTTTGTTTTTAAAAAACGAGCTTTTGCACACATTTGTGTGGGGGAGGAACTCTGGAACCATTGTAAACCACCCTGAGCATTCCAAAAACAAACGTTGGGTTCTTAGTGTGGCTTGTTCAAGAAAAATAAGCCACATTGCATGGTTAACAAGCCCCCTGCAGAAAATATCCTGGGTTCAGACAACACTCTAACCCATGGTTCAACAAACAATGCTCGGTTCAACAACAACCCACACTCAACCACTGAGTGTGGATTAGTTTATTGTGCAAACCAGTCAAAGAAGAGCAGCATGTAGACCAAACTGGCATCGTTGGCAAAGTCCACTCTGCACTTCTGAAAGCATCAGCAAAATAAAACCATGTACATATACATTTCCTAGAGTTCGAGAAGAGCTTTAACACCTTATCTATAGCACCCCCTCAGATGGTACCTAAGCAATGCCAGTAGCAACCCACCCACACGTAGAAATAGGGAGGGAATACCATGCCTGCGATTCATAGGCAGTCATATGTGTTGTCAGAAGCAACCAGTGCCCTCCCACAGTGACACCCCAAAAATCTGGTAAACTCTTAAAATAAAAGTACCAAGATGCAAAGAAGAGGCATTGGCTCAATTCGGACGACACAATAAACAACTGGTATGGGGAAAACAATCGTCAGTTGTTTTGACTATTGTGTCATCTGAATGCTGCCATAGTCAACTCAGCGCTGATCCTAATCCACACCACAGTTTATTATTTATTACCATGTTGTGTTGGGAGTACCCCCTAGTTCTTCTTCGTGGTCTCTGTGCATCACACATATGGGCTCTGCGCCTGCGTGGAGCCTGTTTCGGAAACTTCTATAGCTAAGGCAAACGTTTTTGGCGGGAACCCCTCCCCCACTGTCTACTGACTCCATGTTCCCGCCTTTCTCCTCAGTTCTTTTTCGACCGCCTTGCTGAAAGGATGTCTTGTTGGGAACTTCTGTCTTTCTCCTGAGGAGAAAGCTTTAGAGTGCTAAGGTTTTTAGTTATTTTACTTTGTTTTAGTTCATTTTTAGTCTTAATTAATTAATTTATTTATTACATTAGTATACCGCCCCATAGCCGAAGCTCTCTAGGTGGTTTACGTGCGATTAAAACAATTAAAAACAATATACAAAAATTAAAGCAGCAAAAACATACAACGTACACACGTACATTTAAAACAATATAATTTATTGTTATTATATTCTTAGATATTTTATTTTCCAGAGATCTTGGATCGCTTTGAGGGGGATCGCACAGCCATTAAGGCCCCTTTTCAAAATGTGTTAAGTGCGTCAGCAAGCTTCCCCAGCAGACAGACTTTTCTCTGTTTAATTTGTTTTGGGAGAGGCTCAGGTCATCAAAACCTGTCGCTACATTATTATTATTATTATTATTATTATTATTATTATTATTATTTACACATTTATATACCATCCCATAGCCGAAGCTCTCTGGGTGGTTTACAAAATTTAGAACCATAAACATAAGACAGCTGACATTTAAAACATTTTAAACTGTTAAGCCTGGCTACAAAGTCAGTTAAAACCTCAACTTAAGCTGTTGAAATGCCTGGGAGAAAAGTTTTGACCTGGCGCTGAAAAGATAACTGTGTTGGCGCCAGGTCTATGGATAAAAGCTCTAGAAGCCATGGTTTCTTCCAGACAATTGTTACACTTATGGCACAGGCTCCTCGATCTACTGGAGACATGGCCGCTTCATGCCTCATCCGATCTTCCAACATTTGGAAGCTCCCTAGCTGTATCTACAGCAAGAGAGATATCTAAGAAGGCTGGAGCCTTCTGGGGCTATTCGTATGGAGCGATTCTACGGAGGAGAGCCCCTCTGCGTCCTCAGACCCTGACTCTGACCAAGGGTCATTCCGATCTTCCAACATTTGGACGCTCCCCAGGCTGTATCTACAGCAAGAGGGATATCTAAGAAGGCAGGAGCCTTCTGGGGCTGATCGCATGGAGCGATTCTACGGAGGAGAGCCCCTCTGCGTCCTCGGACCCTGACTCTGACTAAGGGTCATTCCGATCTTCCAACATTTGGACGCTCCCCAGGCTGTATCTACAGCAAGAGGGATATCTAAGAAGGCAGGAGCCTTCTGGGGCTGATCGCATGGAGAGATTCTACGGAGGAGAGCCCCTCTGCGTCCTCGGACCCTGACTCTGACCATGGGTCATTCCGATCGTCCAATGTTTGGACGCTCCCTAGCTGTCTCTACAGTGAAAGGGATATCTAAGAAGGCCAGGTTACATAGGACTTCTGGGGACTGATCGCTTGGAGCGATTCTATGGATGAGAGCCCCTCAGTGTCTTCGGACCCCCACCCTAACCATAGGTCGTTCCGATCTTCCAACATCTGGATACTCTCTACCTGTGTTTCTACAGCTAGAGAGAGACCAGGTTCCAACTCCTCTGCAGCTGTTAGCCCCCCCCCCCCCGATACTGAGGGTGGCCCCTTTGGCGGCGATGACTTAACTGGCTCCTTGGGTACCGAGGTCTAAGCTCTCGATACTGGAGCTTCTAACATGCATCTTCGATGTCAAGATGAGACGTCTAGCAGGCAGAATCGACATCACAGGCTGAGACTCAACTGCCTCCTTCGGTACCGAGCACCATGGTACCGAGCTCCTTGGTACCGAGCTCCTTGGTGCCGACTTCCTTGGTACCGAGCTCCATGGTACCGATCTCCTTGGTGCCGATCTCCTTGGTGCCGAGCGCCATGGTACCGAGCTCCTTGGTGCCGAGCTCCTTGGTACCGAGCTCCTTGGTGCCGAGCTCCTTGGTACTGAGCTCCTTGGTACCGAGCTCCATGGTACCGAGCTCCTTGGTGCCAGGCTCCTTGGTACCAAGCTCCTTGGTGCCGACTTCCTTGGTACCGACGTCTTTGGTGCCGAGCTCCTTGGTGCCGATCTCCTTCGTATCGAGCTCCTTGGTGCCGAGCTCCATGGTGCCGAGCTCCATGGTGCCGAGCTCCATGGTGCCGAGCTCCTTGGTATCGAACTCCTTGGTACCGAGCTCCATGGTACCGAGCTCCTTGGTGTCGAGCTCCTTGGTACCGAGCGCCATGGTACCGAGCGCCATGGTACCAAGCTCCTCGGTGCAGAGCTCTTGGTACCAAAATGAGATGTCTAACATGCAGCTTTGACGTCCAGATGAGATGTCTAGCAGGCAGAATCGACATCAAAGGGTGAGACTCAACTGCCTCTTTTGGTACCAATCTCTTGGTACCAAGAAGAGACGTTTAACATGCAGCTTGAAGTAGACATCTCCCCACCAAGTTAATTAGCACAGCCATTACAGGCTAGCTGCCAATTACAGGGCTGCTCCCTAGAGCTGCTACAATTGGAGTGCTATGATTTCAACAGAGAGAGTTTTTTATGCCTGTAATGTCTAGGGGCATCATTCTCGGGTCCCTGTAAAAAAAAAAAAAAAAAAAAGAGGGACAGAACTTCAACTGGGTTGCCTCCCCCGAGAATGCCATACCAGTACAGAGATTGGCATCAATTATAAGAGGGACACCTCTTGCAATGGGTCCGTAACTCCCGTACCAGGCATCGATACCAACTCCTATATTGGTACATACGCCTTTCTCGATACTGAGCAGCTCCATCGGTATCGTGATTGCCACTGGAGGAAGTTTTCTTGCAACTCCCTCTAGCTCTACCAAGATCACTGTCATTGTGACCTGTCCACAGGGCTCAACCATTGCCTCATGATACCGTCGTGAATGCGTCAGTACGTCCACCTAGCTCTTCTCCTTTCCAGACCCACTCTGTGGGGTGTCAAAAAGTTCAGCTTGGAGAAGATGGGTTTAATCATAGAACTAAACCTGATTCCCCTCAATCCTTAGAGAGCTCTCAGTTGGACTCAACATTGTTCTCTTCTGCATCGCCTGTTGATGGGGTAGCTGTACAGAGTGGAGCCTCCTTTGGAAGACCTATATCACTCTCTGATTTAATATTTGGCCCACTCCTCTACAGATCTCTTCAACCTGTTCTGGATTTGAGATGGCTCCATATGTACATCAGAATCACAAATTTCTGATGACACATAAAGCCCTGCCCCAGAATATTTACAAAATGTATGGCACTGCTCCTTCCATTCATTTGCCTTCAAGGGGTAGAAATCTACCCATATTTAGACAACTGGCTTCTGGTGGCTTCCTAAAAGGAAATGCTATTGAAGGCAAGGTGACGACTCAATTTATTGAGCTCTTTGGGCCTCATAGTGAACACAGAATCCAGACTCCCCTGGATCTAACAACCCTACATTGGTGTACTTGCACAGACTATTTGCTACGGGGCATGCGCTTTCCCACTTCCTCCCCCATCTCAAGTCCTCATACAAACACTTTCCTGTTCAACTGGGAATGTCTTTGCAGCCCTCATTTTTCTTCTCATTCCATGAGTACTGTGGTATGATAATATTAATATTGTGTAGTCCACACAGTCTCCATCATAGTCACCCCTTGGTGGCCGAGACAGGTGTGGCTCACTCTACTTCTGAAGATATCAGCCAATGGCGACCAATTGGGTTACCATCAGCTCCGCTGCAGCTCCGAAGATAAAAAAGTCGTGGTAAGTACCCGACTTTTAAAACCGGAGCTTCAGGGATTTGCTCCTGGATGGCTTCGGGATGCCAGCTGCATCATATAGATGACCTGCTGCCACTCCGGATACACCCCGACCGGAGGCAAAACTCTCGTCAAGATGTACCCAGACTGTAATTCCTAAATGGGCAATCTTTTGTCTTACAGCGCCTGAGTGGGTAGAAGAAAATAAATCTGGGGGAGCCTGACCCTGACACAACAGGAGAGTGGCTTTTGTCTTGCAAGGAGATCTGCTGGGCAGCTGATGAGGAAGCAGGATGTGCTTGGATGTAATTTAGACTGCGTCCAAACACATAAGAATACAGACAACTGGAGACTGACTGAGGAATCTGTCAGTCAGGCTGTGAGCTTACTGATGTTACTTAGTTGGGCATTGCCCCCTTTGGGAAATCCCAGTGGGGACATTGCCCCCCCCCGCTACCCCCCTCCCCCCATAGTTTATGCCCCTGCCTATGCTCAGACCCATGGCATGGGGTATCCCAATACCGTAACTACTTTCGACATGAGGTCGATTCCATTTTTTCATGCAGCCTGCAATGAAGTCATATACTGCACAATGGGATTCTTTTCTAAATACATGGATCTTCAGGGCCTCAAGCCCCATTCAGCCTCCTTAACGATGTCCTTACACTTACCCCCTATACACTATAGGGCTAAAATAGTTGTTGATATGCAGGTATTTTACTGCTTTACGTGTTTTTGCACCAACCCCATTGTTAGGGGGTTCCTCTGGGCATTACAAATCTGTCTCCTCTAATTAGGAGTTTCATTCTAGCATGGAGTTTCTCTGTCATGCCACAATCTCTGACATTGAAACCAGTTAAACCAATGGTACCTTCAGATATCACATTATTTTTCTTAGAAAGTTGTTTTCTGATGGCTATATCAACACTACGCAGATCGAGTGAATTAGCTGCCTCAGTATTGATGCACCCTACCTGGGCTTCCACACAGGGCTAGAACTGACAAATTCCATAAGACGCAAGAGTAGCAATGACTCGTGGAGTGGATTGTACATGCTATTAAACTGCCCTACAAGTTGAAGGGCTTGCAGCTTGTTGGTCCAGTAACAGCTAAGACGATGTGCAGTGCATCGAAGTCCGTATCTTTAGCAGGGGATTGTCGATCCCCTGCTAATATATTTATATTTGGTGTTGTTCCCCGCCTCGATCTAGATGGAGAGGCGGGTTAGAAATGAAATAAATAAATATGTAAGTCAGCTATTTGGTATAAGTCCTTTAACTTCATTACATGCTACCACTTGATTGTTTGTACCAGGACAAACTGGAATTTGGGGCAAGCAATTTCTTTGTCTTGTGAGGGAACATTGATCTACACCTACCCTCCACCAGGAATTTAGCTTGTTAATCGCCCATATGTGTGATGCACAGAGACCACGAAGAAGAAATGCAGGTTGCTTACCTGTAACCATAGTTCTTCGAGTGGTCATCTGTGCATTCACACAACCCACCCACCGTCCCCGCTTTGGTGTCGATGTAAATGTACTGTCGATACAGAGCGGTTTCTCTCCTGGTTATGGGGCCAGCAAGTCGGTCTCTTTGAACTGAGGAGAAAGGCGGGAACATGGAGTCAGTAGACAGTGGGGGAGGGGTTCCCGCCAAAAACGTTTGCCTTAGCTATAGAAGTTTCCGAAACAGGCTCCACGCAGGCGCAGAGCCCATATGTGTGAATGCACAGATGACCACTCGAAGAACTATGGTTACAGGTAAGCAACCTGCATTTGAACAACTGAAAAGTTGATTATTACCCCACCATTGATTATCATGTCGTCCGAATTGAGCCACAGGCCCCCTCCACAAGGATGCGCTTTTGCGCCCGGTTCGGGGATTATGCGCATTATCGCGGAGGCGCATTTACGCCTAATCCCTCTGCACGGGAGGCGGCGAGAGGCGGCGAAGCGCATTAATTGATGTCCAAAAAGCGCTTTAGAAGACGTTAATGCGCATAATCGCTTGTTCACACGGCGAAAATGCGCTTTAACGGCCGGAGCAAAATAAAAGTCGCTATTTAACGCGCATTCGAAAATGCGCATTATCGGGGAGATAACGCGCCTGTACGCCCGTTTTGCGCTCCGCTGGTGTGGAGGTAAAATTTATAATGAGCCTTCAAGGCTCATTAAACGTCTCGTGTGGAGGAGGCCACAGTGTCACATTGATCAGTGGAATATTGTGCATTCTATGAACGGTTTTAAACAGAAGCTGCACTTGAATTGCATGCAAGAAAAATAAGTTGGACAAATGAAAAGTGAAGATCATTGCATGTAAAACATGTAAGAAACAGCATCTACTGCTTGCAGAGATTGAGAATAGGGACAGGATGATGCCTCATTGGGTAAAGGCTGTTACATTTTCCATTCATCATGTGCTGTGTTTTAGACGACACTTACAAAATTAGCATTGCATGGAGTTGGTTCACATGTAATGGCAATTTTGAGTTAATTAACCCATGAATTGTCAGAATCTAGTGGGAGCAAGGAAATGTGTTGTTTTCAGCACACTCATCGCTTCTGCTTTCAATTAACAAGCTATGATTGCCTCATTTGTAGTTTGTTAGCATGACGTCTGAATCCGGATACCCTGGGTTGTTTAGGGGTTAAACAATCTAAAGTTAATCCAACAAACCATGGGGTAACTCTGATTGTTTAACCCCTAACCTCTCTCAGGGCAATTGGTGAATCTGCTGTTAGAGGGAATTTTGTTTTCTTCTTTGAATTGCACTGTGAAAAGTTTGTGAATAGAGGATGGCAATCCTAGAGTAAGCCAATAGTGTGGAAGCAACTAATATCATGTTCATGTTCATGTTCAGAGGAAGCTTACTTTAAAAGCCATGTATGTGCGCGCATGTGGCCCCTCCAAGCCGTTTTGTGCATCTCCTCCACGATCCCCAATGGTGCTGCTGTAGCCACAATCCTCACTACTAATTTGCTCCCTGTTTAGTCACCATTGCAATTCCTGCCGATTTCCCATGCTGCCATTCCCTTCTGCTGCTGAACTATTCCATTTGCCAGTGTCCTCAAAGCTGATTAGCTCTGGGAAAACAGCTTCCCCAGTAATCCAAAAGCTCTGTGGAGTCTCTGTGTGTTTGAGTATATGTTTATGTACAGATGTATGTATGGCTTGTTTGCAGGTAACGACAACCCAGAACATGGATTGAATATGGGTTGTTGTTGAATCATGGGTTGTCCTTATTGGCAAACCCTGCACTAAGGTTTAACTACAAACAACCCAGGAAGAGAACCCATGGTTTGTTGTTGGGTTGTGAATTCTGGGATGTTCATGGTTAACAACCCATAGCTAAACCATAGTGCAAGGTTCACACATAATATGTGTGCGTGTGTATACAGCTTGTAGGTAATTTATCCCTGATTTATACAGGTAATAGCTTTTATTTTTGAGGCAAATGCTTCAGAGAAATTGATGCAGTGCATACACTCTTTTGTTAGTACGCCTTCATCAACTCTCGGGTCAAGGTCATTCTGCCAGTTCTGTGGTGCTTCAAAAAGTATCTCTGGAAAGTGTAATCTTCTCCCAGGACTACAACCAGCACTGCCACAAGAAGGCATAATCCTATGCATATTTAGGGCTCCATCACGCCATCGTTTTATCGCACTCTCGTCATGCCTGGTTTGCCATTTTGCAGCGCAGTATGCACATGACGTTGTGCCTGTCCTGCACTCGCCCTGCCTCTTCCCCTCCATTTTCCAACTTTTCCTAAAGCAGGGAAAGTCTGGCTTGTTTCCTCCATGAAGGATTAAAGCGCCCTTCTGCCCCCGTGTATTGCCGTTCTCGTGCCATGTCCTTTGTTGGGGACATGTGCTTTGAAGGGAGGTCTTTCTGTTTCTGATGAAAGAGGAGGGTGGGGTGGTTCTCCGTGTTGAACGAATGGGCTTGTGCTGATTCATTGAACAGACTTTTGCTGCTCCAACCCCACCCTCATTGCTCACAGAAACGGCACCCAGCCGAAACGTTAAATTAGTAAAATGCTAGACAACAAAGCCAGAGTGTGTGTTGGGGGGGAGACAGCCACACCCATCACAATGTCTATCAACGACAAGAACCAATGAACTGAAGGGAGAAGGGGCAGTGTGGGGCGGAGTGGGAGAGCAAACAAGCGAAAGGAGGTTTCATGGATACCACAAACCCAAGTGAAAAGGACCATTAGGTGGAAATCACAGAGGCAAACCAGGAAAAAAAAGTAGGTGTGATGGAGCCCTTAGACAGAAAAATGTCCTACATTTTAAAATCTAGGAACGCACAAAAACTGTTAGTGGCACAATGTAACACTAACACATTTGCATCAGATGAAATAGACTCTAACTCACAAAAGCTTATTCATTAGGGTGTGCACCCAGGTATTTTTTTTAATGTGAACACTTATTAAATGCTCAATTATAAAGGACATTTATTTTTATTCATTTATATTTATTAAACACAGTAGAAACTGATGCCCTATTCCGTGTTCGACTTGCCTGACTGTGGGAGGGCCGTTGCAGTTGGGGCAGGGGGGTGAGGAGACATTCCTCAAGCCCCAGCATTGCTGGGGCATTGTGGTGACAGTGGCTGGGCTTACGAGGTGATATTAGCCTTTGGGGCCCCTACTCCTAGCCTCTTTGAAGTATGGCTCCGGGCAGAGAGGCTCTCAGCAGAGCAATTATTTTTCCCTCCTGCTGCTGGGAGCAACAGTTTTCTCTTAGCCTGAGGACCATTCCTGCTGTGTCCGGATCCCCTTCTGGATCCCTACTCAAAGCCCCCCTCAATTCGGCGCTTATTGCTTGAGACGTTAGGGTGTGCCTGGGCACACCTGGTACACCCCTTGCATCCCTTCCTGTGACCTTGGTCCCCTCTACAAGGATTTGCTTTTGCGCCTGGTTAGCTGATTATGCGCATAATCGCAGAAGCGCATTTACGCCTAATCCCTCTGCACGAGAGATGGCAAGAGGCGGCGAAGCGCATTACCGGATGTCCAAAATGCGGTTTACAAGTAGTTAATGCGCATAAGCGCATATTCACACAGTCAAAATGCGCTTTAACGGACGGAGCAAAATAAAACTCACGATTTAACGCGCATTCGATAATGCGCATAATCGGAGAGATAACGCGCCTCTACGCCCCATTTGCGCTCCGCTGGTGTGGAGGTAAATTTTTTAATGAGACTTCAAAGAGCATTAAACCTCTCGTGAAGAGGCACCCCTTTACTCATCCAGCTCCATAATCCTTTGCCATTCAGAGGTCTCCTTCTCTCTGAAATAACTCCACCTATTTTCCTTTGCTGCCCTTTATGCCTGGAATTGCTTACCAGAATGGCTCCATGCACCTTCCCTTATTTCCTTTAAGTCCCTCCTCAAAACACACCTTTCTCTAGAAGGCTTTGTTGCATCTCCCTAGTCCCTAGTCCTTATTGTAACTCAGTACATGTAATAGAAATAATATTCTTCCCCTATTTACCCATGCCTCGATTTCCCTGTTCCTATTGCATCCCTTTATGACTGCCTTCTTATTGACCGATTCTCATGAAACACACTTCACTGTAAAGCTCTTGACACGCAGATTCCACGAATAACAACGGTTTTTACTATAATTCAAAGTTTAGAGTTTATTTATGTCCATAAATTTTTTTTTAAGAATTAGACTACCTTCTATAACAATGTACTATAAAGTTTTATTTTTAATATCAGAACATTTCAAGAATAATTAAACAAAAATTAATTGCAAATTGGAGCAAAATGAAATATGAACACAAAAATAGTCTCTGTAGACCTTCATAATTACAGGTGCAGGCCCAAGTACAATGATATGCCAGTAACAAATGGCTGTAAAAAAATCAGGGCTAGACTGTGGATGAAGTTGGCATCTATCTGCGTAAACTTGTCTTTTGCCATGGACCACTCTGCATTGTCATGAGTTATGTATGCCTGTTGGCAAACCTCAAGATTCAAGTCGTTGATGGACCAGAACAAGGATGTTAATAGTGGCTGCCCTGGAGTTTACCCCAAGAATATTGCATTTCAGGAAGTTTTGTAAAGATAAAAGTAACACTTTGAATGTTTCAATAAACACAGTTAGTTCAGTTAAACCTTTCCTTAGGTTTGATTTTTCTCCATGACATATGTTCATGGGTAACCAACTGGTACCCATAAAAATAGGGCACGGGTTAGAACAGATTTGCATAAGTTAGCTCAGCTTGACAAAAGTTTAGCAAGAGAAGGCACAAGCATATATAAAGTATAAGCAGGCAAATTAAAAGAGGAACACAGACTCAAAAAAGGGAAACTAACACAAGCACCTGGTACACATGTAACAGTGGCAAATCATTCCGCAACCATTTTGAATATTCACTCCTGATCAGGGGTTGCTTTGTGATGTCTGAACCCAGAGACTATGAGTTAATCTTAACTGTGGGTCGTTTAACCCAAGATTAATCCATAGACCTGGTTTGCATTATCACATTTGAGCAGGCCAATCTACAGTCTTTGACCTCTACCAGTTCATTCTGCTGCACTAGGCTGACCATATGAAAAGGAGGACAGGGCTCATGTAACTTTAACAGTTGTAGAGAAAAGGGAATTTCAGCCAGTGTCATTTCTATGCAATTAGTTCCTGGTGAAATTCCCTCTTCATCACAACAGTTAAAGTTGCAGGGGCCCTGCCTTCTTTTGTATCTGGTCACTCTAGCATAGTGCCTGCAACTTTAACTGTTGTGATGAAGAGGGAATTTCACCAGGAACTAATTGCATAGAAATGACACTGGCTGAAATTCCCTTTTCTCTACAACTGTTAAAGTTACATGAGCCCTGTCCTCCTTTTCATATGGTCAGCCTATGCTGCACGGATAGACCAGGGGAATGAGGGCGGTGAGATGTGGACAGGGAAAGATGAGGACATGGTGTTGGGCTCTGCTTAGATTATCCTTTTGGTTAACAATATACCTTCTGAATATAAAAATCAAAAAGCAATGGGATAAGCAAAAGAGGTTTTATTCCACGAAAATTCCAATGCATTTCAGACCATATGTTGGTCCTTTTTTAGGGAAATTATAGATCAATGTATAAAATCTAATTAATGTTTTCAAAGTTTTGATAAACATTTGTATTGCTGTTGTTACAGTTAAGTTGTATATACAGCTTTAAAAAATACAGTGACAATACTATAATATAAATTTTATACATTGTTCTATAGATTTCCCTAAAAAAGGACCTACATGTGGCCTAAAATGTGTTGGAACTGCTTATTTTTGTGGAATGAAACACCTATTTTGCTTATCCCATTGATTTTTGGCATCCTTTGTGGGTTTTCCCATTTTGATGGATCCTCTGAATAGAAGCCCTTTAAAATTGAACAAGGTGTTAGTCCTTTCTTGTAGTATGAAACAGATTCACCAGAGGGAGCTAAAGCAATATATTCCTAAATATTTTACTCAACTATATCATTCTGCCTTTGCTATTTAGATATATTTAACATACAATTATAAGGAGGTGTTTTTTTGCAATTGGTCATGTATATGCTGTAAAAATATGATATAGTTTCACTGTAAATATTGGTAAACAATTCTATGATGTCATGTTTGCAACAAACCTAAATTTGCAACAAACTAGTTAACAACCTAGATTGTAGCTTTTGCCTGATTAGGAGTTGGCTAATTTGTTTTCTATGGGAATAGATGCATAGTAGTGCAAGAAATAGTAGTTTCAGGGATATATAGCCTTGTAGTGCCTGAGCCTTTATCATGGGATAAGTAGAGTCCACTTCATCAGATGCGTGAAATGTTATGTAGAGGGACGATGGGGTTATATGGCTCACACAACAAGACTTCCACTTGTGTGACAGGATTTCCCCATCCTCTCCTCCTTCCTGCAGTCTCACCCTGCATTCCTCAAATTTGCTCTGGAGCAGATTTTTTGGGGGGAATGGGTTGTAGGGGTAAGGGGAAACCTATTCTACTAGCAATTGTGTTCCACTGCAGGAACAACACCATTGGATGCAACCCGATGTTTGATATACAGGGAATCATTGCCCCCAATAATTGGTGATAACATCAGCATCTTAGTCTGGTAGAGTAAATTAACATCTGTAGTGGACCACCCCAACTAGGGAATAGAGAACTTGTGGGGTGCTCACCCTGGGAGTTCAATGTCCCGGGCTGTACAAATGCTTGAGAGGCTGTGTGAGCTTCCCGAGCCCTTGACAAAGCGCACTTTCCAAGGCCTCTGGAAAGAGCGCAATTCCCCTGGCACACCATTAACAGGGCCTTTAAGATGCCCATTGGCGGTGGGGTAGGGGAGAAACACGATTTCCCCAAGGCTGAGGAAACCGAATATTTTCCCCCTCTACTCTAATGGCGGTGGCTTTGCATTAAGAGGGCATTTAAGGCCCTGATTGGCATGTGGAAGGAAAGACAAAACACGCTTTCTGGGACCTCTGGAAAATTTAGTTTACTGGTTCGGTTTCTATCTTTTGCACAAATAAGGAACTTGAACCTAGTAACCAACTTCAGCAACCTAATGCTGCACTCTCTATACAAGGGCTGGGCAGACGGTGGATTCTCTTCTACCGGTAGACCTTTGTCTGATTTGCAGTAAATCAGTCAGGGTTTCCGCTTCTCAGTTGTTTAAGTACAGCAACAAGAAAAAAAAATCAACCTAAATCAGGCTGCTGAAATGAAGAATGGTTGGGGTAACTCACAGTAGACTTCTGTGTGAAAGGACTATCAGTTTAGCTCAGTTCTGGTATTGAATGCAAATCTGTAGGCTCAGAATGTGATCAGAGGCTTCCTGTTCTTTAATTCTGAGCGTATGTCTTTTGGACCTGGCCCAGGTTGGTGGATCTTGGGGTTCTAACAAGAGAAGAACAAAGCCTGAAGTCTGCCCACTCCCTGCTCTATATCATACTAAATAAGATGAGTACTTAGAGCAAAATGGAGAAGAGTACCCGTTTTGCTTAACCTTTATATCCCTCCGTAAGAACAGATAGAGGGGAATAAATTATATGTGAATCAGAGATGTGTGAATCTGAGAATATGGTACCAGCAAAGAACAGATGACACCACCTTACACTGAGTCAGACCATTTGTCCACATAGCCAAATATTTTCTACTCAAGCTAGCTCTTAAGATCTTTCCCAGCACTGCTACCTGAGATAATGTGTTGAACCTTGGCTCTTCCGCAAGCAGTGTATGTATTCTAGGGTGACCATATGAAAAGGAGGACAGGGCTCCTGTATCTTTAACAATTGTATAGAAAAAGGGAATTTCAGCAGGTATCATTTGTATGCATGCAGCACCTGGTGAAATTCCCTCTTCATCACAACAGTTAAAGCCGCAGGAGCCCTGCCATCTTTTGTATCTGGTCACTCTAGCATAACTCCTGCAGCTTAAACTGTTGTGATGAAGAGGGAATTTCACCAGATGCTGCATGCACAGAAATGACACCTGCTGACATCCCCTTTTCTATACAACTGTTAAAGATACAGGAGCCATGTCCTCCTTTTCATATGGTCACCCTAATGTATTCTACCATTAAGCTCTGCCTCCACCTCCCTGCACCTAGGACTTCAATTGCCATTCTTGCATCAAGTATCAGAGCCCTGTCCTACTGAACGATCTACAAGGCAGGCCCTAAACAAATCTTGTGTTCCTTTGCTTGGCACTAGGAATATCACAATCTAACCATGTGTTAGAACATAGGATAAGTTAATTTTACAGAAATACATGCTTGAGCTGAATTATAAACATGGTGAGCAATTCCACCACAGGTGCAGAATGTGACCACTCAAGTCTTTGTTAGGGCTAGATGGTCCTATCATCTTCTTACAACAATTCTGAACCAGCTGCACTGGTTGGCAGTGCATTTGTGGGCCCAATTCAAAGTGCTAGTTTTGACCTTTAAAGAAACAGATTGGGTCCACATTATTCGAAGGACTGGCTACACCCTAATTTACCTGCCCAGGTATTAAGATTACTGTTGGAGGCCCTATTGCTGGCACACTATTAAGATCTAGAACTTGGGCCTTCTCAGTAGTGGCCCCTGCTTTGTGGAACTCCTTTCAGAATATATGCAGCTGGCTCCATTTCTACAAAAGCCTCTTAAATTTCTTAGGCTTTTAATTGAAAAAGTATTATTACTGTAGATCCTGTCTTTGTTACTGGTTCATTTTAAATTAAAATTCCCCTAACTGAAGGTATTTATAAATTTCAGTTCTATAAAATGTCATAAAACAATTTGTTTAACACTTTGATACCACATCACCGAGTTCTTCCCATTTCAAGGAAGGTTATCACCCAGCTGATGTCCAAGACCAGCTGCCTGCAATTAAAGAGTTAAGAGTGATCTGATGTAGATACGAAACAGCTATAAATATCCACTGTTGTGTACACCACTTGGACTGTGTGGCATTCATTATTATCTTCATATGTTCACAGTAATTGTTCAGTGTGTCATAAGTAGTTGTCACTTACCATAATAGTTTTTTCATGTATCATTGGTATCTTTTGATTCTTTTGTTCTGGTTAATGACTCCTCTCTTTTTACAATATTGAGTGGAATTCTTCTCTTTTTTCTTGGTTTTTATATTGTAAAAAGGGAGAAACAGGTTCTCAGGATGCTGTTTTTTTATTTATTTCTTCAAAGTTGAAGAGCCAGCATCTTGAGAACCTGTTTCTCCCTTTTTCACCTGATTTGGATGCTTCTCTCCCCGTCTTCGCTTTTTATATTGTAAGCCACCACAGGAAGATTGCAATCTTGAGAAGTGGCTAAGAAATGCAAATCATCATCATCATCATCATCTTGGAAATCAATCCTATGCCCCCTATTCGGTGTTTGGGGAGGGGCATAGGATTATTCAGTTTCTGGGTTCTGAGGTCAGAACTAGGGCTCTGAACCCAGACCCAGAAACCATGTTCCCCCTCTCCATTGTAACCAGCATGGTTCTCTCCATATCAGCTATATCTTCATGCTCAAAAGCAGAGAAAAAAGGGTGGTCCTGGAGGCAGGGAGGGGAGGAGACCATGGAAGCTGCATTATGCAGCTTCCTATATCACCCCAGCCTCCTTCCTTCTTGCTCAGAAGCCCCACTGCTAGAAGGGGGAAATTGCTGCTTTAGTGAAAGTGCAGGGCATCCAGAGCAAGGATCGCCTCCATGTTCCAGACACCCTGCACTGGATACTCCACAGACTCTGGAGGCTGCTGTCTATCTCTAATTTTGATACAGCGGAGCCATCAAGCTGAGCTATGCAGCTGACAGACTTAGACACATTATGCCTGGCTCATCTTAGTTAAGCTATACCTGCTGGTAACCCTAGGCAAAGCCCCTGCCATGGTGCACCCCTACAGCCCCCTGAGAGAGGGGTCTGTCCACTCATTCCCCTGAGGGGGGGCACCCCATAGCAGGAGGTAGGGGGCAGGGCATCTACCAATCTCTTTTGGCTTCAAACTGCATGGATTGCAAGGCTGTGTGCCAGTTGGGGAAGCCTACCCCTAATGGCTGAAGATGCTACTGTAGGCTTTGACCACACAGACACAATTAAAATTTATGTATTTGTAAAACAAAATAACTCTGAAGTGCAAATTCCTCTCCATAGTATAAATGCCACATTTCAGCTGTCTAGCTTTCAGTCTTGGTGTTATTGTGATGGTGGACCAACAGAGACACGACCTCTTTTATGATTATACTCATAGGGTTAAAATCTTCTCACTGCAGTGCTGAAGCATGGTGCAAAGTTTGGTTGAAATCGATCAAATGGTATTGAAAAGGCAAATCTTTAAAAACTTTGATTGGCTGCCATTTTGTTTCAAGATGGGGGACATAATTTTCACTACACCTAAAACTATCTCAGAGGTAGAACAAATCCTAACAATGTCATAACTATTGGCTGTATGGTTTTCAAGTCCATACAAACAAACACTTCCTTTGACAGATAACAAAGACTTAAACCTGACCTAGTAGCAAATGTGTAGACTCAATGCCATGTCCTTGTGACAATGGAAAATTAAAAGTGGAAGAAAAACCATATACACTATCCCAAACTCCTTGGAGATTGGATAAAAATGCATGTATTCATTAAGTAACAAAGAGATGTGCAGAGTGCTTTCCTCACATACGCCCAGTCTCTTTCCTGTCCTTCTGAATCTCTCTCTCGCGCACGCGCACAGCTGCTAATACCCACTATACAGCTATCAGGAAAGTGTTTCCTCATTTAGCGCATGCTCCATGTTTTCCTCACTCCCTTCGCTCAGACGATTCCTGCCTCTTTTCACTTCCTACCTGAGGCTTTGCCCCGCCCCATCAACATCGCGCCAGGCAGAGCTCACGCATGCGCGGCGCCGCGGTGAGCGGGGGAAGAGCTTGGCTCCTCCCACCGTACGGCGTGAACGTTTTGTGGGCTTCCCTTCTTTCCCTTTCGGGTAGAAGAAGTTTTTTTCCTCCTTACTCGGGTGCGCCTGCGCGCCGGTCTTACATCCGGGCACTGGGGCAGGATGAATGCTCCTTTCCAAGATGGCGGCGGAGGGAGGAGGGAAGGAGATGAACGAGATTAAGACCCAGTTTACCACCCGCGAGGGGCTGTACAAACTGCTGAGCCACTCGGAGTACAGCCGGCCCAACCGGGTGCCTTTCAATTCGCAGGGCTCCAACCCCGTCCGCGTCTCCTTCGTCAACGTCAACGACCAGAGTGGCAACGGCGACCGGCTCTGCTTCAATGTGGGCCGGGAGCTCTACTTCTACATTTACAAGGGGGTCCGCAAGGTAACGCGCCGAGGAGGGGCGAGCGTCGTGTGGCAGGGCTGCTAGCCGGGTTGAGGAAGGGGCTAGGGTGAGGATAGCTCGAGGCTGAGGGGGCGCCGGCCCTGTGGCTGGGCTCACCCTTGGGAAGGAGCTGCCTGGCTGATGTGTAGCAGCCTTCAGGCATACCGTAGTTGTCCGACAAGGCGTCTTCCCCTCACCCTTTTATTATCCGTTCAAGAGTGTGCTTCCTTGTGACTTATTATTTTTTGGTAGGGCAAGGTGGAAGGTAACTTATATGATTCCTTCGGTTGGTTTTTGCGGAGGGTGGAGTTGCTTTTGCTCAACTCAATGGCGCAGGCTACTCAGGATTCTGACTACTACGTGAATTCACTTTATTATTTGTAAATAGGGGTAGGTTGACCCTTGCCTCGGAAAGTTTTAAGGTATTCGACCCTCACAGGGAGCACAGATGGTCCCTCTGGAAGTATGTGAGGCCTAAACATTAGATACCAGAAAAGTTGTTTATTTTTCTCATGCTCCTGAGACTGGAAAGACTGGATGGAGCTCCTGTTCTTCTGCTGGTTCATTTATTTATCACTTCTTTCCCTTGGTTTTTAGTTTGGTGTTCCTGGAATGTTTAGTCCTGGAGGGTGCAATTCTCTGCATGATTAGACAGGGAAAAAGTCCTACAACTCTCAGCATTGGGGGTACTGGGAGTTGTAGAAGCTTTTTCTATTTAAACATGCATAGGATTCTACCCTAAGAGGTGTATCTTTCCCCTTTAAATAAAAAAAGGAAGTTGATTGCCTGTACTATAGGAATTCTTCTTGTCCTCATTTTAAAGGACAGGTGAAGCCCCAATATATTCATCTGTTTCTACTGCATTATAATGGCAGGGTATTAAACAAGGAAATGTTTACACAATGGCAATGCTCATTAAAGTGCATGCATCTTTTAAGTCCTGGATTTAGTTAGGAAAACTGGTATCTTGCTGTTAAAATGAGACGTTACAATAGTGCCATGGGGAGGGGGAGAAAGGCTTGTTTTCGTTGGGAAATGTTCTCAAAGTAGTGAAGGTGTTTATGCATTTCATGTAAGTGGGTAGATATTTTTGTGCGTAATAGAAACAGCTCTCCCAGTCCTTCTCCTGACTTTAAACATATAATCACTGTTTAATTTGCTTGCTAATATAGCATAGGAATTCTTTTGCACTTGCATTTAAAAAGGAATGTAGGCATAACAAATCTTGGTTCTGTAAAATTAAACTGAAATTTTAATTACTATCATACAGTAGTAATATGATAGGTTAAATTGCCAGCAAAATGTAGATAGCTTTAGGATCAGTGGGTAATGAGTAGCCCTGCAGACCCAGTTAAGCATCCACCTACATCAAGTACAGCCCACATCCTGTACACAGTGTATCAGTCCTACATCTGTGTGAACCATTCACTTCAAAGAGAGAATACATTGTTGAAGTTTTATCTTCATATAATAGGGGTGTGCTAACTAATATTGAAAAATTAAGTTTAGTGGACTCATGTTTCATAGCTTGTTGAAAAGTATTACCAAATCATAATTGTTTAAGCTTTATAGCTTTTATGGCTCCTCTGTGCGATTTGCTGTGCCCCAATTATTCAAGTAATTTATTAAAGCATATGTTCATCTTTCCTCAGCTGTCTGGTCTGTACTATATTCAGATGTGTTTTGTATTGAATATTTACAACCATGTGCCTCTCACAGGAACAAATGTTCAGCAGGGCCTAGTCTGCATCACACTAAGAATGCCTTTGGCACTAACAATCACAGCTATAGAAAACAGTGGGGGAAAACAGTGTGGAAGTAGGACACAGATCTTTGAGTGTCATCTTACCACTAAAAAGTCAATAGTACAGCCATTATGTTTTATTTGGTTTCTTGTAGCAGCTCAGTATCTCCTTTTCACTGAAGAGGAGCATTTTATATTACATGACCAACAATAACTTCGGAGAGTCTTAGCTTTCAGATATGTTTGCATAATACTTTAATACACTACGGCTGCAATCCTGTGCACATTTACCTTGGAGTAAGTCCCATTGAACACACTAGGAATTATTTCCAAGTATACATCCACAGGTTTATGATGTAAGATAGTTAGAGACTCTTATAACCTTAGGAAGCTGCCTTATTCTCAGTCAGACTATTAGTTTATCTAGCCCAGTATTGTCACCTGACTAGTAGCAGCTCTTCAGAATTTAGGCAAGAATTTTTCCATCCTTACCTAGAGATATTGGACCTGGGACTTTCTGCATGTAAAGCAGGTGCTCTACCTACTGGGTTACACTCCTGCCCCTAAACAAGCTTCTGTGGCCCAGAATTGAACCTGGGACATTGGGATGAGAGCACCGAATCTTACTACTAGACCACCAGGGAACCTTACAAGTGCTTGATCAAAACAAGTATTTAAGGTGGTGGTACTCAAGCTCATGAATAGGAACTCAGCTGCCAGTGTGCTATAGATACCTATATTGGTATGCATGAACCATTGAATGTTTTTGTGAACTTATTTGGCAGGCAGTAGTACTTGATGCATCAGGGGATTTATGTCTAGAACTTTAATATTTTTTGTTTTTTATTGTTGTTTACATATGTAGATGAGTCTATAAGAAAAGCTTTTTTATGTGAGTTGATGTTTACTTGTTCAGGTGATAACTTACAGGATGTTAGACAACTTTTCAAAAAAACCGAAAGTGTGGTTTTTGAAAGAAATTGGTGTAAGAAAGAAGCAGAAAACTTGAAACATTAATGTACCTTCTGAACATAAATTTCAGTTAGAATGTATACTGTTCAGGCAAAGATCAGGTATTCTTAATAAAACTGTAGCATCAATCCTTTGAAATTTTATTTATCTCCATGTTTGTAACTTTAAGGCTGGTTTTCATGAAGTTGGTTTTTTTAAAAAAATGTTGTTTAGCAGTTAGTCAGTTTCAGGTAATTGCATGCAAATTCTTCTAATGCTGCAATTCTAATCACTTACTAGGGAGTAATCACCATTGAAGATAGTGGGACTTCTTTGTATTGATATATAGAATTATATGGTAGATTCAGCTATGCGTGAATTTGTTTAACTTGGCCACTATGCCCCAAATTATATTGATTATGCATACCATATTTGTTTGCAGTTTGTAAGCCTAATGTCTCAAGTTTTTCACTTCACCATCCCCTCAGTTTTCCAGCTTTTGTGGCTGGGATATTAAGAAATACTTCTAATTTATTTTATAGTCTTTATTATTACTAATATTAAAATAGTGCCATCAATATGCATAGCACTTTATAGAGCAACAAAAGAAGTCTTGGCCCAGGGAGATTATGACTTAAAGTGTTTACATTATGAATACAGTACAGAGAGCTGCTTTAAGCGGGCCCAAGACGGTGGAATTTTTCTCTTTTTCTTTTGTACAGCAGATTACCACTTATCACAAATTGTGGTGGTTTGCTATAGAAAGGGAAAAGACAAAAATTTCACTGAGTGCTTCAAAGTCCTTGAGCATGCAGAAAATATTCATATTTTAAATATTTTTAATCATAAGCTCCTCAGGGCAGGGATGACTACTTTTGTTCTTTAAAGCGTTATGTACATTGATGGTGCTGGTATTGAAACTTCACTTTAAAATCGGCTCATTATAAGGCATGCTGGGTAGCATGGTGATGAACTGCTGATTGAAATATGCAGTCCAAATGTTCTTTGAGTACTTGGTATTTGTGAGATTCTTTGGATCCCAGCCTTTTCCATCATTTTTACACATTATCTTAGGCTAGTCAAGTATTAGAAATGCATTACGTTCAAAGTGGGCGACATGATACTAAATTCAAGCTTGTTAAATTCTCAGGGGTTGAGAGTTCACAATGTTTTGTATGTGTGTGTGTGAGAGAGAGAGAGTGAGAGGTATTAACTCCTAGCACTTATTGCTGAGAACAACTGAAGATCACATGCTACTGTAGGTTGGAGGTATAGCTCAGAGCCTATTGCTAGGCTGCAGTGCTCTTCTGAGTGCCACCAAATGCGTGTAAATTTGTATTCAATTTCTGGTACCTGCATAATCTGCTTTTGACATATATCCTTTATAATTATTTGTGGCAAATCCACAATTGGCATTCTAGGGTATATGCTAAGACCTATAATACCCTCCTACCTGGGAATAAGCGCAATTGAATTCAGTGGGGCTTACTTTGGCTCAGTTTGGGCAACACAATAATCAACGGAGGGGGGAAGAGGCAACCGTCAGTTGTGTTGCTTATTGTGTTGTGTGGCAGACAACGCACACACAAGTGACGGTACGCTATTTCGGGCAATTAAACAACGGAGAAAAACAACAGGCTGCTCCGTTGTTTATCCCGAAATCCGTTGCCTAAGGTGTCGTGTGGCAGGAACCCCTCTCTGTCTGTGTACTATTCCACTCGGTCATAGAGTTCGCTGGCAGGAGCAGCCGAACCCCTCCCCCCCCCCCCGGCTGCTCCTATACAGCCAGCAGAACTTGTGGTGCATGATGGGATACAGCTGGAGGACTGCGGGAGGGGGGAGGGAGGAGATGCAGCAGCCCAGAAGGACGCCGGGACTTTCAGCCATGCGATGGGGGGAGGGGCAACATGTGTGGCGTGCACTGGCAAAATAATGCACTGTGAGTGTGTTATTAACCTTTCCATTGTCTAAAGTGTCATCCAAACCTCTATAGAATTGCACTGTAAAGAACACTTTAACTAGATTAGCTGTACTTCGAATCACAGTATTTACCAAGTGATCTTAACAAAGCAAGGATAGATTTTCCTTCTACTTAATTAGTATAATGTATGGTGGATATTGTAATCCATGCAGGTGTCTGAAACATGTTCTAATTATTCCAATTCAGATAATTCAGGTATTATCTTATGTGTACATTAGTTTTAACTTTGATTAGTCTGAACAAAATAGATGCTTTTTTTATGGAAGTGTGTTGCCATTGACTTCAGGTGTATTGCAGAGAACACTTGGCCTTGCTAAAATGTAGCATATTTTTAAATGCTTGTAATAAGCAGCCAAACAAAATGTACGGAAAATTCAGACATTAATAAGATGTCTCTGCTTACAGAGGAATCTGTTCCTAATGTTCTAGCCTATGGAGACAATCTGTTGATAAATAGTGACTATTGAACTTACATCTATTAAGCAGGGAAATGAGTGTGAATCTTTTTCTTACAAAGTATTTGAAACTTTATTCTGTCACAGCAACTTTAATGATATGTGGAGACAGGTATTTGTAGAAGTGCCACGCTTCTATTATGCTTGTCTCTTTTCTGCCTTTGAACCTAGACGTGTCCAACAGCCCAGGTGGAGGTGCATTTTTATGAAGCCAACCTTGCACCTTATTTGTGAGTACTCTGGACTTCAAGATGATTATGTGTGTCATAAATAGAGAGGAGATGGGAAATCCAGGAAATTGTGTTTCCGTCCCTGGGAATACAGTTTACAGTCTCTTTCTCTCTCTCTCTCTCTCTCTCTCTCTCTCTCTCTCACACACACACACACACACACACACCAGCAATGTCCTGAATTCAGTGCCCTGAATTATTGTGAACTACCCAGAGAACTTTGGCTATGGGGCAGTATAGAAATGAAGTAAAGAAATAATAATGTATTCTAAATAGCCTTACGTCTGAGCTCTTATATCTGCCTTATAGATCTTATGTACCCAGTTCCAACAGCCAATGGTTTCTTTCAGTATTATAATGGAAGAGTGAATTACTCAAGGGATGGATTGACCTGACCTTATGTGGTCTACTTTATTTCACTTAAAATCCCCATGATCCATTGTGTTACTGTAAATTGACAGCGTATACTCAGGATCTCTGGCAAGCTGAGGCACTTTTAATCAAGAGTGCATACTCAGTATCACTTAAAACAGATTAGTTTTAAGTCATACTGAGTATGCACTCTTGCTTAAGAAATACCTTCCTGGACCAGACCAGGGTATACGCAATCAATCATTCTGCAAGAATTCCAACAAACTGGCCAGTTGTTCACCAGTGGAACACAATCTACTTTCTGCCCCCCTTATTACTAGATGACTTCTAGAAAACAAAGGTTTGCTTTTTTAAAAAGTGAGCATTTAAAGTACAAACTTTCCCAGAGTGATGTTCATGCCAAATCCTCAGCTAGTTTGATACTCTTTTTAAAACTGCATTGTCAATAGTGTGGTAGGGTTAACAATTTATGACTTAAATCATTCGAGCTTTCTGACTTGCACTGAGATGTAACTGTAATTGTTTAATTGTCTTGTCTTGTCTTTTTGTGAAAAGGATAATGGGCTTAACATGAATTAAGTAGTTGCCTCCTAATAAGACACTTGCTCTTGGGTTCAGAGATCGATGGTGTCTCCCACTTGAAGCTAGACTTGATGAGGCCCACAGAATTCCAGGCTGCAGTTACAGTGGCTAACAGAAATGTACAGGCTCTCTGACTTCTAGAATTTTGTACTTCATGGCCTTTTTCTTCCATTGGAGTCAGGATGATTAGTTTTGTCTGGATTACTTTGCTGTTCATGTAAGCAATGGTTCTCTAGGAAAGCTGACTAATGATCTTGTGTTCATGACAGGCATTGGCTAAAATGTATAGCATCTGGTCTGATTGTCTTGAAAAGCAAGATGTCGGGGGGGGGGGGGGTTGGACTACAACTCACATAATCTTCAGCCAATATCGCCAGTGATCAAGAATTTCAGAAGTTGTAGTTCAAAACATCTGCAGGGCACTAGGTTGACTACCCCCGGTGTAGTCGCTATGGGTATATAAAGGTCTTGTAGCATGATCCTGTGTATATTAACTCAGAAAGAAGTTCCAACTATTAATTTGGTCTAACTTAGAAGTAAATAAGCACAGGAATGCTTCCTTAATTCATACCCTAACTTTCTAAAATATATTGAGCTTGTTCAGACAACATGCTAAGCCAAGGTGGTTAAGCATTTTGAGCTAAACATGATGGCTTAGCAAGTCGTGTGAACCATTCCTAACCATGGTGGCTACATAATCATCGTTTAAACATGCTCACTAACCATTTGCTGCAAGAGGGTTAGCGGCTTAACCATGGTTTAGAGTGTTGTCTGAACAGGCCCATTACGTTGTGCAGTGGTTAGGAGCACAAGCTTCAGCCCATGGTTCAAACATTTCTATGGATCACTGTAATGTGTTGTATATGGGACTATCTTTGAATATGGTTTGGAAATTTCAATTGGCTCAGAGTATGACTCTGTTAAAGGTCTTCTTTCTCCCATATGATCTTGACAGATACTGAGTTTTGCCTCTGAAGCCCTGCTCTGGCTGTTCCACCTGCAGAGATTAGATGGGTAGTGATTGAAGAGGGCCTTTTGAGTGGCAGTCCTTTGCCTTTGGAATAGCGACCCTGGACAGATCCATGATGTGTACCTATGCTGTTTTCTTTTAGATGTCAAGACATTTCTTTTTACCAGAGCTTTTAACTGAACTACTTTTATTTGGTCTTTTATTTTTTATTGTTGCTGTTTGTTTCATTTTGGTTTTGTTTATGTTAAATTATTGTCATTGTAAGTTTCTTTTAGAAGTGTTGTGTTCAAGAGACTTAATTTTAAAAGGTAAATAAAAAATTACCTCTGTCATGAATGCACTGGGTAGTCATAGTCAAAAACACCATCTTTCAATGGACGGTAAGGGTCTATCTGACAGGGCTGTTATAAGGATGCTTGAGCTGCTTTTAGCACTTTTTGACATGCTCGTACCAGTGATATGGCTATTTTCATTTGCATTTCAGTCACAATTTTAGCCAGTATGTGGCTGGTACTTCTCATCTTGCCATTGACTTGAGATAGTGACAGTAAGATTACATAGTTGGGTTGTATATAAACTGTATGTTTGATGTTTTGAAAATAGCTACCATAATAAAACATTATCCCTATCTTGTTTGCTGGCTATCTGGGTTGTAATGTTAGCAAGTGATGTGTTGCTGTTTTTGATATGCCTTCAATGCAGGAAACCCTGGGTTCAGTTAAAAGTGGTCACTTCTGGATCAAGCTTCAAGATGACATGAATTATAGGGTTACAGTTTCTTGGTGTTAAGTGTTTACTATGCCAGATTTGTATATTTGATATTTACAGTGCTCATTTCAATACAGTTGTCAAGTTCTCATTTCTAGTAAGACAGATTTTAAGGCAATAAACACTGGAAAACATCTGTGATCCTCTAGTTAAGTTTTTTTTAATTACAAGTCCGCTATTCCCCACATCATTTCAGAATCATGAGATAATAAAATTGATGTTGTTTTTAATGCAGAATTTAGGAGTGGCCTAAGTATGGTGCTTGCTATTTGCTTTTATTAGTCTCCTTGGCTAATAGTGAAGTGTGAGTTTAATACAAAGTTGTGACATTCATTGGTGGAACTTGTAATTAGAATAGCTTGGGGTTGATGAGAACATTAGCCTTTCAATGAATTTGTATACATTTGACATACTTTGCAAATATAAATGTAAGAGCCATGTTGGATCAGACCAAAGACATATCTGGTCCAACATTCTGTTTGCACATGGTCAACCATATGCCCCAACAGGAAGCCCACAAGCAGGATGTGAGTACAACAGCATCTTCCATTATGTTCTCTTGGAACTGACATGCACTAGCATACTGCCTCCAATACTGGAGGTACTATATAGCCATCATGACTAGCAGCCATTGATGGCCTTAACCATTAATTTGTCTAATCCCCTTTTAAAGATGTCCAACTTTGTGGCCATCACTACATTTTATGGTAGTGATCCCATAGTTAAAGTGCAGTGTAAACAAGTAGTTATGGGGATTGCCCCAGGTAATATGTTCCTCTCCAGTTTCTCCACACCATCCATTTAATTTTATGCACCTCTATCATATTTCCCCTTTTTTCTAACTAAACAGCCACAAACATTGTACCCATTCCCTTTCTTCATAGTGGAGTTGCTGTAGCCACTTAGTCATTTTGGTTGCCCTTTTTGGCGCCTTTTCCAGCTCTACAATATTGTTTTTAAGGTGCGTTGACCAGAACCATGAACATTGTTCCAAATGTGGTTGTACAATAGATTTGTATAAAGGCATCATGATATTAGCAGTTTTATTGTTAATTCCTTTCCAAATAATGCCAATCAATGCTTTCATTGAACTGTCCATCACAAATCTCTTCCTTGATCTCTCACCATCAGTTCAAATCCTATCACTGTATATCTGCTTAGGATTTTTTGCCCTAACATTTTTAATTATTTATTAATTGTTTTACATTTGTATACCGCCCAATAGTAGAACCATCACTTTACGCTTGTTTACATTGAGCTGCATTTGCCATTTTAATGTCCATTCTCTCAGTTTGGACAGTTCTTTTTGGAGTGCTTTGCTATCCTTTTTTAACAACCCCTAAATAATTTGATGTTGTCAGCCAACCTGGTCCTCCCCACAGCAAGATATGAACCTATTAATAAACACTGGTTCCATTACAGATTTTTGGGGATTCCATGATTGTTGTCACTCTCAGAGAATTCTAAAGGGTTAGTGAGACAGAACTTGCCTTTGTAGAAACCATGTGGACTTTTTACCAGGGAGCAGAGTTTTCTGGATATACCAATTAAATAGATAAATCTGGAGCAGCTGGAGCAGGAGAATGGGGGATTCAGGCCCTGGAAACAAGGGATAGGGTCTAGAATCAAGCAGATATTTTTGCTAGGACAGAGTTGCAAATAATGATACGAAAAGTCAATTAGAACCTGGATCTTTTCTCAGAGCAGAGGTATACCAATGTGAAGGATGCTGGAACTGAAAGAATGAACACTGACTGTCTGAACTCCAAGGTAGTTAGAGGGTTCAAAACAAAGGCAACAAAGCTCAATGGCTCAGAGACTGGACCCAGGAAGGGTTAAGGCAAAGGAAACACTAGTTTGGTTTCTTGCCACTGAATAGAAGGCACAGGGAGGTTCCTTGTCTCTTGACTATTTTTTCATCTAGCTTGCTGCATACAACAGCATAGCCCAAGCTCCAAAACAAAAAGGTGCCACCAAGGGTGCTCAGGTAGTGTGTGGTGTGGGTGACCTGGCTGAGAGGTGGGTACACTTCAAGACTGGATTATTATTTTTTCCCACTAGCCTTTTTAAAAACTTTATTTTATTCAATTATTGTGCATAGTACAATTATTGTGCGTTGTGCAACAAATCCAATAATTTTATAAAAAGAAACTGTTCCCATTCTTATTTTAATTACATGAACAGTAGAATCCACTAGGGCTTTTGATTATCCATTCAATAGTAGTAGCCTTGTGGATTAGTTGGGGGAGTGGTAATGTGGCAGTCAGGCAGGCATTTACCAACTTGTTTAATTTGAGAAGGAAGCAGGTATATTCTGTGGCTCCTTTGCCTTTGTGGTGGTTGCAGAACCTCAAGAATATTCACGGTAGCTCTCAGGCTATGCCTTCCAAAACAAAATTGATTATTGAAGCAAGATGTCAAGGCAATGCCAGTTAAGCCCAGAGAGCCAGCATGCCTGAAGCTATGTAATACAATATGCATCTCAGTCCTTTTTGTGTCTGGGTGCATTTCATTTATGCAAGTTTGTGCTCATTTTTGTTCTCATTTGGGCAAAACTTCCATTTTCTGGAGGAAGTGTTATTTTCTCTAATAGCTTACTTGACACTGCTCAACCACAGTGATGAAGTTGTGGGGCCTTTCTTGATCTGCGGTATAAATTTTACCTACCTCAGCTTCTAATATTGTGGTTTGAGTAACCACCAAGTGCTCTGGAGAGATTGACCCTCCTGACTTTCCCTTTTTATTTTCCCTCCCCATCCCACCTCCATTTTTGGATGTTCTCTTTTGAATTTAAATGTGGGTGTGTTGGACTTCTTTGGCAATTTTCCACTTACAGGTAAATTAAATTTGATAGCACTATGGTCACTGTTTCCAATTGGTTCATCTCAGTTGGCTGGAGGACTGAGATCCGAAGAGCAAATCTGTTGCCTATCCTAAACAAGGCAATACACTTTTTAAACTTTAAATCCTGGAAATGAATTGCTGTGCAAACTAAAGATATGAGGGCAAATTCCTTCTCTTTGGAAGAAGGTTGTTACTTTTTTTAAAACCTGGGACTGCTGGAGCACAATTAGAGAAATGATTTCCTTGATCTTGGCTGGTAATCTACCCTTGTCCATTCTAAATATTGCATAAATGGTATTTATAAATGTGCAAAATGACAGTCAGGCCATGGTGCTGTCTATAGCTGGGGCTTGTATAAACAAACAAGGATGTAACACAAATTAAGTGCACTACTTGTGCAAACATTCTAGGCTGTTGGGACACCAAAAAATGGGAATGAGCAAAGTGCAGTTCCCAACTGCAGCTTGGGATCCTTTTAACACTAGTAGTACTGGTACTTGAAACCTTTGATTGTTAATAAACTGTTTTAAGTGAGGCCATTGTAACAGTGTAAATTTGTAATGGCAGCCTTGTCCTTGAACCCTAGAAATTGCAGCTTTCAGGCAGAGGATTTTATTTGCTATATAAGAATGATTTTCCGCCTCCCTCCACAAAAACTCCTTTATATAATTGATTTATAAACAAAAATACTGAAGAGGCTTACAGAATCAGACATTAAAAATACAAATTCATAAAAGATACAAATACCATCAGTTTAAATGTTTAAAACCCAAAAGTTCAAAACCCAATAACAAACAAACAGGGGAGAACACTCAATCAAGGAAGGCTTGGGAAAATACATGAGTCTTCAACGGTTGCATAAAACATACCACTGTTGGCATCTCCTGAATACCAACGGGAACAGCATTCCACAAGGCCTGCCAGATTGCTGCCGAATGGCAATTTGTAAGTCATGGTACAATCAACAAGGCCTCTTCTGATTATCGTGGTGATTACTCAGGTCTAGACTGCGGAAGGCAATCCATCCATTTAGGGCCTTTATATGCAAGCAGCAAGACCTTAAATTTGGTACAATGGTTGGTAGGTAGCTATGCAAGGGCTTCACACCGGTGTAATTTGTGTATGGCTAGGTGCCTCACTTAACATCCTGGCTGAAGCGTTCTACAACAGCTACAGCTTCCATACTGAGCACAACGGCCCCACATAAAGTGCATTATAATAACCTAAATATTGGACTACAGTGGCCAAGTTATCCCTATTCAGGAAAGGGCATCATTGACATACCAACTAAAGCTGATACTAGGTGCTTCTTACTACAATAATCCCTTGGGTTTCTAATGACAATTATGAATCCAGGCTCCCCCCCCCCCCCCCCAAGAATCTGTTATTTCTGAGGAAGTGCAACTCCATCCAGAACAGGCAACCTCCCCAACTCCTCTATCCAGGAACCACCCATCCATAGTCTCCATCTTGTTGGGATTCAGTCTCAGTTTGCTGACCCTCGTCCAACCCATCACTGCATTCAGGGAGAGGATGGTACAATTGCTAAAGTGCTGAGGCACAGTTACCTAATACTACTTTCTGTAACCAACCTACACATAGGAATGGAACCACTGTAAAACAGTGCCCCCAGCTCGAGGAAATAATCCAAAAGCATACTGTGGTCAGCAGTATCTAAAAACACTGAGAATTCAATGAGGATCAACAGAATGACCCTCCCTCTGTTTCTTGAAGTGCCACCATGGAGAAATAATATTAATTCAGAATAATTATCACTGCTTAGTACCATAATCATTAAGCAAGAATAAGCTGTGATAGCTCAACCATCATAAATTTGTAGTGCAGATATTCTGCGTGGAGATGATCCCCTGCTTTATTTGCTATGCAGTTGTCTATTTAGCTACCAATTCTAAGCCTAATTTTCACCATCACATTGAGCGCAAGCATTTTTAGACTTGTGTGGGTTCATATAATTTATATATCACTAAAATAATGACCAAACTTGGGCAATCATGGTCCAAACTGTGGTTTAGTGACAGAGTGCCCCATGAGAGAGTATCCTCCAACCTACTTTTCTTGGTTCACTCAAAGTAGGATAAAAGATGCTTTCACATGTGTTGTGACGTCTGAATTAGGTGGGCAGCTAACTAAGAATGGCTTCCAAACTATGGTTCCACATTTTGGCTTCAAAGGCAATTCCTGGTTACAAGGAATCATATTTTGTCCTGGTTGAATGTTGCAATAAATTATGTTTTGAATAAACTAGGAAAGGGAGGAAGAAGCATGTAGAAAGCTTATAACTGCCAAATGGTGGCTTGGCTATGATGTTGTCAAAACCAGGCTGATGAAATTTCAGACTTTGCTAAAACATTACCTGTTTGCTATCATAGAAAAAATGTCTCCTCTATCCTCCATTTCCCTATATCTTTTCTTGCCAGAGTTCTCTCAGGAAACACCCGTCACGTTTCTTTCTAGGTTTAAATGACGTTGAGCATGAAACCAAACTAGCCTTTTTAATATTTATGCTTGGCTTTGAATATTGCTGTGGATCTGCTCGCCAGAATGTACCCCTTCCTTTATGTGCAGACACTGCAGTGTGTGAGTGAGCTGCTATTGGGGAAATCATAAGAGATTGTTGTGGGTAGAAGGGTGTGTACTTATCCTGAGTCTCTTTGGGACAGGCCCTGGAGATTGGAACAGCAGCTTTGTTAACTACAGCTGGTGGTTCCAGCAGCTGCATTTAAGCTCTGCTCA
Organism: Anniella stebbinsi; assembly: GCA_029215795.1. Classification (NCBI taxonomy): domain Eukaryota; kingdom Metazoa; phylum Chordata; class Lepidosauria; order Squamata; family Anniellidae; genus Anniella; species Anniella stebbinsi. The sequence goes on from JARDYH010000001.1 coordinate 355,776,828, forward strand.
CTAAGAGCTTCTCCCAGGAGGCGAAGTCCCTGATGGAGGTGAGACCTGCCCTTATGTGGGCACATGAGCAGGTGGGGGGAGGGAGGATGAAGTGAAGAAATACCTCTGTTCTCCTGAGATATGCTAAGCTCTATTTACAGCCAATTCCAGTTCAGGTCACTTCCACTGCTCTCCCCCATGTTGCATTTTGCAATTTGAGCTATGCACAACACTGAGGATAGGAGAAGGATTGAAGCTACAAGTTTCCTGACACTACCTACAATCTGATCCTGTATTCCTTTTCCTTGGCCACTCCTAGCTTTGTACCATTTTGTTTTTTCTGTTTGTGTGGGATTTTTTATTCCCATCAGACTTCAAGGCCATGTAATTTAAGAGCAATCTAAAATTAAATAAATGTTACAATATACAGTGCCTGTGGAATGGTGGTAGCCAAACATTTTAGGAGAGCTAAAAAAAACATGTGGGAATAAAAACGTGTTAACCTGGCATTGGAAGCTGTAAAGAGGTGCAACCTGCCAAGCCTCCCTGGAAACAATGTTATTGCAATGCTACCACTGAAGAGACCTGAGCAAACTCCACTTCAGCACAGCCTTCTCATTTACTGTAGCTAATATTCCATCAGAAGAAAACTAAAGATTGGTTTGTCATGATTAAAAAAATAGCCTCCTACATATTGATTCTCAACGCTTACAAACTGCCTGTAATTTAATACATTCGTAGAAACCTAGGAACTACATATGTTTCTGTCTCTTTTATAAATGAATGATGTAAACTGTCCATAGTCTCCAGATCTTCCTTCTGTCCTATAAGATTTCAAAATCACTGCTTACAATTCTAAGATTTCTTTAGCTTGATTTTTAGTGCCATAGAGAGGTAAAAGACCGTGGCTTAATATACTGATGTTTTCCAGTTAAATTTTTATCTATTCGCTTCCTAGACTGCCTTGCATCCCTTCACTGTTTGTTCTTTGTCTTGATTTTATAAATCTGGTCAGTATTTCTTGAGAAGGTTGATGTTGAGCATGCACTGAATGCTGCTTCATTCTGCATGAATATAACTCCCCATCAAAAAATGGATTGCAGCTTCTTTTATATTTTTCTTATGGTACACTAACCCGCTGTTTATTTAACCCATGAGTTGAATTCTCAGTTGTTGTAATGTGTGAACGCAGATGTGCTAGCAAATCATGATTTCTTAACCATTAACAACCCAGAGATGGAACGGTTTGTTGTTGGGTTGGGAACTCTGAGTTGTTAAACCATGGGTTGTAATGTGTGAACCCAGAATTGTGGGTTGTTCATGGTTGTTCAGGCTACAGAGGTGGTACGCAAGTGTAGTAAAAACAAACAAACACCATACCAAACCCCAGACATTCTACCTGTCAATACTACAGCCATGCAAAGGATACAGGAAAGGAGCGGGCAGAGGGGGAGGAAACAAGGATTAAGAAAAAAAACTATTGATTGTTCAATCATCTGCCAAACAAACCCTAGATAGGGCAAGAAACCATGGGTTAATTATGGGTTAAATAAACCACTGGGTAGTGTTTTGTATGAACCAGGTCATAGTCTCTTCTCCCTCATAATACTAAACAATGGGGGCATCCAATGAAGCTGAATAGTGGGAGATGAAAGTAAGTACTACTTTACACAGTGCATGTTAAACTTTGGATTTGGCTTCCACAAGATGTAGTGATGTCCCCCAACTTGGACAACTTTAAAAGGGGATTAGACAAATTCATGGATGATAAGGTGATCATGGCTGCTAGACATGATGGCTATATAATACCTCCATTATCAGAGGTAAAATGTCTCTCAAGTTTAGCTGCTGGGGAACATGAGCAGGAAGGTCCTATTGCACCATATTCTGTTTGTGATTACTGTAGGAAGAGGATGTTGGATAGGCCTTTGGTCTGATCCAGCACCGTTCTTCTTATGTTCCTACCTCTACTTATTTGGGGGTAGGAGATTAGTGACTGAGACAATCATTACCCCTCCTCTGTAGTATTGCAGTGGGATCCATGTACAATGGTTATAACATCTGGGATTGTTTAGCTTAGAAAAATGGTGAGTAAGGGGAGACATGAAAGAGTAGTACAAAATTATGCATGGGGTGGAGAATGTGGCTAAGGAGGCATTCTTCTCCCTCTCTGATAATACTAGAACCTAGTGGGGTCATCCCATGAAGCCAATTGGTTGGAGATTCAGGCCAGATAAAAGGAAGGACTTCTTCACATGGCACATATTTATGGAATTCACTATCGCAAAGTGTTGTGATGGACACCAGTTTGGATGGCTTTAAAAGGGGATTGGACAAACTCATGGAGGGTAAGGCTATCAATGCCTGCTAGTCCTAAAGGCTATATGCTATCTCCAGTATCAGAGGTAGTATGCTTATGGATACCAGTTGCTGGGGAACATTGCTGGGGAGGGTGCTGATGCACTCATATCCTGCTTGGCATCTGGTGTGAACAGAATGCTGGACTAGATGGACTCTTGGTCTGAACCAGCATGGCTCTTCTTACATTCTTCTTTTCTGTTATTTATTTTATTTCTGTATGGCCCCATAGATGAAGCTCTCTGGGCAGTGTACAACAATTCATAAAAATACAACATAATAAAATAGTCTAATTTTTCTAACAGAAGAATTAAAATGATGCAAACAGCAAAACACAATTTCAATGAACAATGTTTTTCTTAACAGACCTGTTCTAAAAAGCAGACATAGATGTGTGTGTGTGTGGGGGGGGGGGGGGGGAAAGGAGTATATAAAAAAGGGAGTTACACAAAGATCTATGTCCAAAATGGCTGTGGCCAGGCTTTGATCCTATAAGGTAAAAGAGCATGTGCATCTTTGGCCAGCTGTAGCCATGATTGGAATAGAGTGTGTGGCCCTCATGAACAGAGGGATAACCAGCATGTGAGGGTAGATTATAACTATCTTCACATTTCCCTCTCTCCTCTCCACAGTGCACATTCAACTCCATCGGAGCAACAGTATAACAATGTGTCGGCCAAGTAGCTAAGCCGCTACACAGTTAAGAATATTGTAGTGTGTGTGTTGGGGGGAATCAGATGCAGCAGTCCTACTTGGAAGTGTGATATACCCCCCAGTTGGCTTACCTGTGTGGTTTGTGTTGGCCTTGTATACTCAGTTGGGCCAGCAGAATAGAACCTGTGTTTGGAGTTCTGAGCAGAGTAAGGGTTCTGAGAAGACCAACAATGAGCTTGTTTTGAGGTTACAGGAAGCCAGATTACAACTGGACATCAGGAAAAACTTCCTGACTGTTAGAGTAGTACGACAATGGAACCAATTCCCTAGGGAGGTTGTGGGCTCTCCCACATTAGAGGCATTCAAGAGGCAGCTGGACAGCCATCTGTCAGGTATGCTTCAAGATGGATTCCTGCATTGACCAGGGGGTTGGCCTCGGTGGCCTTGAAGGCCCCTTCCAACTCTACATTCTATAAATTCTAGATTGTGCAGCGTGCTTCCTTTTTATTCAATATACCTTTACACCACCTGTTTTTCCCAGCATAGGGAGTGGGGTCTGAGGGAGCATAGTAATCAGACTAAGCCCACTCTTGTCCTGCCACTTGTGTGGTCTGGTGTATCCCTGGAGATCTGCTCATGTGAATTCTGATGATGACGTGGTGTATATCCAAGATATATCAGCACTGGGGGATATAGATCAAATCTTAAAAGTGCTTTAGCTGGTGTCGCTGGAGATCGGGATTGCATTGTACGTTTTCCTGGTTTAGTGTGAAATTTGAATTGGATCTATGTTTTTGGCAATCTGTTGAAAGAGGTTTTCCTGCTTTCTGCTCAAATCCTTATGACTTGAGAGAGACAAACAACTTAATAGAATTTCTCTCTAGCAATAGAATATTTTACCAGTCTACAAATATTATGTCTAGCACAGTACTTTTATTTTGCAGGGTAATTTAAGCCTGTGGGTCTTGCAAAGTACTTGCCTGGAAGAAAAGGTTACTTGCCTGGTTTCAAGGCATGTGGCCCATTGCAGGTATTGGGCTTCTCAGTTGTTTCAACCAAGCTGTCCAGCCTTCTATCCTGTTTATACCTTTGGCTTGGAGATGGTAACTGCTGTTAGAAAATTAAGAGAAACAACGTATTTTAATATTCTAAATTGCATTGTTAAAGTCTGCCCCCCTTCATTCTGAATGGGAAGAAAATAATTCTATCAGATGAACCCCATCTCCACCTGTACATCTGTAGGTAGAATTTTCAGGATAAGAACAGCTAGCTACTGTTCTTCCCCCTCCCCCAAAAAGCAAGGCACCAAAACTTGATGGACCAAGATAAGGAAAGATGAGTACCTGTTGCTCAGGGAAGATCTGTCCAAGTGAGTAGCGATCAGGCATTCAGTGTTTCATTTTAAAGCACAAAGAATACATTAGAAGAAAGCAGAGAAATTGATGTAACTACATGGAGAGGGGGACTAGGAAATAAGATTCTTGCTACATCCTTTTTATAGTACATATAAAAGTAGCTGAGAAAGCAGAATTTAATAGGGATAAATGCCAAGTTCTACACCTAGGAAAAAGAAACCAAATGCACAGTTACAAGATGGGGGATAATTGGCTCAGCAATACTACAAGCGAGAAGGAACCTGGAATTGTTGTAGATCACAAGTTGAATATGAGCCAACAGTGTGATGTGGTTGCAAAAGCAGCAAATGCTATTTTGGGCTGCATTAATAGAAGTGTAGCTTCCAAATCGCGTGAGGTACTGGTTCCCCTCTCTTTGGCACTGGTTAGGCATCATGTTGAGTATTTGTGTCCAGTTCTGGGCACCACAGTCCAAGAAGGATGCAGACAAGCTGGAGGGGGTTCAGAGGAGGGCAACAAGGATGATCAGGGGTCTGGAAACAAAGCCCTATGAGGAGAGACGGAAAGAACTGGGCATGTTTAGCCTGGAGAATGAAGATTGAGGGGAGACATGGTAGCACTCTTCAAATACTTGAAAGGTTGTTGCACAGAGGAGGACCAGGATCTCTTCTCGATCATCCAAGTGCAGGACACAAAATAATGGGCTCAAGTTACAGGAAGCCAGATTCCGGCTGGACATCAGGAAAAACTTCCTGACTGTTAGAGCAGTACGACAATGGAACCAATTATCTAGGGAGGTTGTGGGCTCTCCCACACTAGAGGCATTCAGAAGGCAGCTGGACAGCCATTTGTCAGTATGCTTTAAGGTGGATTTCTGCATGGAGCAGGGTTGGACTTGATGGCCTTTTAGTCCCCTTGCAGCTCTACTGTTCTATGTTTGGAAGGCAGATCATCTCAGAACAGGAGACATAATCATTAAGTTTTCAAGCATAAATAGAACTCTCTCTGGAATTGCTGTTCCTGAAGGCAACTGTATGTGTGACAGTAAACGATGGGCTTTTGAGTTGAGAAGCTGTGTTGGCTGCACAAATCAAAGCTGATAGTTAAATGTTTCCATTTTTAACCACAACAGGAACATGCTAAATTTCTAGCCAATGTGTTGTGAACACATGGGAAACTTAGTTTTCTGTTTCTGGAATTGTTGTAACTTACTATTATAACTCATTTCTGTTTGGGTTGTATTGGGACCTGAGACCAATATCTGAAAAAAATATCTGTAAATGATTTTTTAAATAAGTCGTCCAGGACCTCCCTCTGTCAACGTGAGTTTGTATTTCTTTATTAAACTGAAAGCCAGCCTTTCCAATAAAAACATTGCTCAAGGCAGCTAACAACAATAAAATGCAGAATTATAATTAAAACGTAAAAATAAACCACTTAAAACTTGTCAATAAAAAAGAAACAAGCAGCACCCGTTATTTAAAACCAACTTAAGGACAACAGAAATAGTGCTTGCCTGCAGGATGTTCCAGAGCATTGGGAACAACAACTGAGAAGCCCCTCCCTTGCATTCCTGCCAAATATCCCTGTTTAAATTGTTACTGCTTATACTTTCCAATAGAAGTCACATCTCTTATAACACCTTAGATTACCTTATGTTATATTTCCAGGAGCTTTTACTTACTTTCTTGCTTTGATAGGCAGAAATCCTTAAATTGTCATTGCTGCATCTAAATAGTTCATTGACGTGCTACATTAATGTTTCCATTGCCAGATATTAAATATTAACTCTGCAAATGACTCAAACTCTTAAGTTTGCTCCACTAAGAATGAATTTAGATTATTCTTGAATTTATGATTTCCCATTAAGCTATCAGGTATATTAAATAATGCATCATATTTCCTGACCGTAGATGTTTCTGAAGTGTTAGTATGATTTGGAGTCTAAAGAGTTCACTGTATCAGAGCAGGGAACAATGACCTACTTGAGGAGGTTTTTGGTAGGTATGTGAATGTGGTAAACGATGTGTGTAAAGCAGTTGAACAATATTAGCATTTCTGCTGCCAACCTCCGATTGTGGGGTATACGCAAAGAACTACACATATAGGTGTCTGTATGCAAATAACTTCTCAGTGCTTGAATTGGTTGGGATAAAATATTGTTTTAACTGGACCCGTTACTCTGGTCACTACAACCCTCTTGCCTGGCTGTAGTCATACTTAAATCACCTACAGAGTCCATCCGAGGAAGGGAGTAAAGGACCTCACGACTGCCAAGCAACTGCCAGCTTTCCTCCCAACAGTGAGGAGGTGCTGGAAATCCCTGTGCACCTGCTAGAAGGATCTCTGACCACCTCTGCAATTTCAAAGTTGGGAGGAAGGCTGACCACCCCTAAAGCTCACCATGGGCTCAAGTACTTGTTGGAGCATCTCTACAACAAGAACCAGTCCAACCTTCTCTTAATTCTCTTATGTTTTGTCCACACATGTTCAATCAATGTCTGGAGGGGGAGCAGGCTTCTGTTTACTAGCCCTGCACCTGACTTCTTTACGTTCAGCTGAAGGCAATGATATATATATATATATATATATATATATATATGTGTGTGTGTGTGTGTGTGTGTGTGTGTGATTTGGAATCCTAGTTGCATTAGGATTACTGATCATAAGATCCTTACTGCTTGTTCTTTTCTGCGGAATGTGCAGAGGTTCTTGGTAAGGCTACTGATGCATGGTGGGCCAGGGTGGGACCAGCAGCCACAATAATGCTCTTTCTATGTGTGGATGGAATGTGAGAAAAGGACCATATTTACCTGAAAAAACATCTTATTAGACTGCCCAGTGATATTCCATCTATTCATTGTTGTAAATTTTATGAAAAAGTGCATTTTTAGAAATTGTTTTTTTCCACAGAAAAATATAGCACTGGAAAAATTTCCACACCACATCACTGCTAGTAGCCTTGACAATTTTATGAGGTGGAAGAGCAAGCTCCCAAGAGGAAACACTTTACAACAACGCCTTGTCATCCAACAGTGGCCAGCATTCATTCTTGCTTCTGTCCCACCCCTAATATTGTTCTGTGCCTTTCTCCCTGTTGTGGAGAGAGACACCTGCCTGCAATCTGAGTAGTTAGGCTATATATGATGATGCCATTTTTTAAAAAATGTGAGTGCTTTTCTGCTGGCTTCTGATAGCAAAGTCAAACTTCCAAATGTTACTAAACCAGATTAACAAGTTTCATGATTATGAAACAAGGCTAATTGCTTTCACGTTTGTTGTGCTGCTGGGGGCGCATATTTTAATTGTTTCAATTTGACCCTAGGGAAGGGAGAAGCCCTGAGCAGAAACCATTTTAGGAGGCCTACTGAAAATGAATTGCACAGTCATGTTTGGAGCAACGGCTCATCCCTCCAGTCCCCTTGTTCTTCCCACCACCACTGCTGGGGGGGGGGGGGGGGCACCAACATAAGAACTTGTGTGTATAAGCATGAAGAACAGCAATCTTATTCACGTGGTTTGGATTATCTCCCCCTGCCCCATTTGATCTGGAATACCTTCCATATCAGGAACGTTAAGGCATTTTGCAGCGACGTTTTCCCACAGGCAGATAGTTATTCATGTTTAACTCTGTGAAATACAATGGATTACATGTCTGCTGGTTATCTACTTTCATAACTCGTTTGTTTGTTGGCTTATTCACTTGGAAAATTGTGATATGCAAGATCAATAAAGGGAAAGGTTTACAGCCCTGGCCTCCTTGCCCTGTTGTTGAACTCACACTGATGTTTAACTTGTCTACATAACTGTTTACCCTGATGTTTTGTCATTGGGGCAGAGATGGTCCACCGTAGAACTTCCATCACCTCCCTCCTTTTGTTTGCCTTTCTCCAGCCACCTTATTTCTCTTTTGCCACCTTGCTGCTGCCTTCCTTTTAAGTAGACAGTGGCTGTGTTTGGACATCACAATAGCCCATGATGGGTTAATAAGCTACTCACAATAGCTTATTTATTAAATAGCTTATGATCTACCATCACACGAGTGGGCTAATAAGCTACTGTGAATAGCTTATTAAGCTACTGTGAGTAATTTGACCCTCCCTACCCCAAACCCGTGTCCTGCTGCAGTCCTCTTGCATGAGCAGTGGTGATTCACCTCTGTAGCGCAGCCTCCCCCAGTTAGGAAGCACCCAATCCACTATCAAAGCCCTACACGGTAACTCAACAGGAGGGAAAATCCCAAGTGCCCTATAAAGGGGGAGTGGCTAGAAAACTTTGGGGGTTTGGAGGATCAGGGCCAAACTCCACACAGAGCCTCTGCTAGTTGGGAGGCACTCAATCCACCATCAAACCTCTGCACATTTACTACGCTCACATTGTTACCTATCTCTGTCCACCTCCTCTGAGTTACTGGATCTCACTTTAGCATTTCTAAACAACTGGTTAGGGTCATTACTTCAATTTAGCATTAAATCGCAATTCTCCCATCCAAAGTAGCTACTCCCAGTATCACAACGATTTCATCATTGTATAGATATATCATGGTGTAGATATTTCAATGTGGAGATACATGGATTTACAGATATCAGAATGTGTGGATATACTACTTGTACATATTTCAGTATGTAGATACAAGGATGTATATTAATGTGTGGATATATCACCAAATAGATATTTCAATGTGGAGATATATGGATTTACAGATATAAGGATGTATAGATATATGGTTGTAAGCCAGCAAAGAGCAGAGCGGCAACTGTTTTAATCGCTCTTGCTGCGCAGCTCTGTAGCCAGCCAAAATAATCTACGCACAATATGATAACCCATGATGGGTTAAATAACCCATTCTGCAGACTGTGGGTTATCAAGTGGTTTGTTGTGGCCAAATAAGCCATTATGGGTTAAAAACTCCCACCAGACTACACGATAACATACAGATTGTGTGTATGTTGTATGTTTTTGCTGTTTTAATTTTTGTATATTGTTTTTAATTGTTTTTAATCCTATGTAAACCACCCAGAGAGCTTCGGCTATGGGACGGTATACAAATGTAGTAAATAAATAAATAAATAAATTGTGACATCCAAACCAAGTCTATGATTTAACAGATCCATCTGGAAGATGTGAAATGCACTGGTAGATGGCATTGGTAGCTTACTGATCACTGCTTTGCGCTGAGAGGGGAGGAGATGGAGGATTGCATACTTTGCACCATTTGTTCTGGGGAAGGATTGGGAAACTATGCTGATCAGTGTGTGAAAATGGAGTGAGGGACAGTCTTATTATGGTTTACAGAGGGAGGGAATCTTCAGCATGGCAAGAGGATTATGGACGCCATCAGTAACCTGCTGGAGGTATATTAACTGGCCCAATTTGCATGTAACATTAAACCAGGGCTCCAGGGGAACCCTTGCTTATTGTTTACAATAATGTCCTTGTACAAACTGCCTGGTTGCACCTACTGCAGGCGGGAGCAGCTAAATACACCACATTCAGATCTTTTATCTGCAGTTTGTTTAGCATTACATGCAAATCAGGAACTCTGGATTGTCCCTGTCCTGACAAGCCAAAGTTATTGGCCATTGTTTGTTGTTGCTTTATGATTCTTGCTTGTCGGGAGAAAGATAATCCAGAATTCCTGGTTTGCGTATAATGTTAAACAAATTGCAGATGGAAGGTTCATGATTTGTTTAGCCACTCATGCTTGGAGTGGGAGTAACTGAGCAGTGTTTACGAACATGCTGCTCATAAATGATAAGCTAGGATTCCTCCAGAACACTGGGTTATTGTTGCATGTGAACCAGGACACTTGTTTTTCCCTTTTCCCCTTCCATCTCCTGGTTTACATTAACCATAGTTTATTGTAACATCTGTAATGTGGAGACAATGGTTACAGCTGATCATGGCTTCTGATTCTGTCTTGGAAGCATACTGGTTGATGGTAACCATAGTTGGCCCAATTCAGATGACATGGAAAACTATGTTTATTGAAAATAAAGAAGTAAAGATGAGAATTGCCATTGCCATTGGCTCGCTCCACTCCTGCCATGGTCCTGATAGTCAAAACATGTTTTCGCTATAATATCCTGAACTGTGTTTGTCATATGCTATTCAAAACTAAGCTGGTTAAAAGGTTCCAGAGATAGTGGCTCAATTCGGACGACACGATAGTCAATGGTGGGGTAATAATCAACTTTACAGTTGTTCAACTAGGGGGTACTCCCCACACAACATGGTAATAAATAATCAACTGTGGTGTGGATTAGGATCAGTACTGAGTTGACTATGGCAGCATTCGGATGACACAATAGTTAAAACAACTGACGATTGTTTCCCCCACACCAGTTGTTTATTGTGTCGTCCGAATTGAGCCAGTGTGTACTTAAAATATTTGGTAGTCTTAACAAGATGGTATACTGTGTTGTCTTAGATTTCTTAATCTTAGATTAAGGTGGTCTATAACCCTGCCATGTCCTTTTCTTTATTTCCTCTGCCTCATTGCGAAGTGCAGTTGTGTTTGAAGTTCATCTACTTAAACTAATCTGCTTTGAGTTTCCCACAATTTGGCATTTATACTCTTCAGGGTTCCATTTGGTCCTCTGTACTTTTCAACTTCGACATGAAACCTCTGAGTGAAGTCTTTGGAGACTTGAAGTGAGCTGCCATCACTATCTTTTCCCTCTAATTCAGATTAGGCAGTAGGAGTGCTAAATCCATTTCTGAATGAGAACCGATAAACTGATACTCAATCCAAACAAGATAGAGGTACTATTAGTGGTTTTCCTATTTGGGCTGCACTCATGAAGAATCAGGTTTGCAGTTTGGGAGTGGTTATTTCATGTTTGTCATTAGAAGCACAGGTGATTTCAGGCATAGAGCTGGAGGCAGGGGAAGATTAGTGTACAGCAACTGTTCCTGTGTGAAGCATTGGTTGGTGTGGAGTTGACAGAAATCTGGTCTGAAGGAAAAGCTATTGAGAACTTATTTAGCTAGAGAAGTCTCTTGTACATATTAGGAATGGTAAGAACATAAGAAATGCCATTCTGGAACAGATTGAGGGTCAATCTAGTCCAGCACTCTGTTCACACAGTGGCCAACCAGCTGTCGGCCAGGGACCAACAAAGCAGGACATGGTGCAACAACACCCTCCCACCCATGTTCCCAAGCAACTGGTGTGTATAGGCTTACTGCCTCTAATACTGGAGGTAGCACATAGCCATCAGGGCAAGTAGCCATTGATAGCCTTTGCCTCCAGGAATTTTCCAACCCCCTTCATAGCCATCCAAATTGATGGCCAAGAATATATATATTTTTGTAATTATAGATATAAAACATTGAAGACAAGGTGTTCATATATTGGTACCAGGTCTTTACTCCCCTGAAATGACTTCTAAAAATGATGTAATAGGAAGGCTAGGGAACTACAATTTTAGAAATTTTGAAGCCATGGGATTTTTTAAAAATCCCCTTTAAGATTCCTAGCATGGTTATTTCTTCCATTCATTAAAATTTCTGATCTAAACATATATTTTACTTATATACATCTCAAGGATACTCCCAAGTCATGCTCAGCTTCCAAACATGTGACTAAAGTCACTATATCATAATATGTGGGGAAATGTACATTCTTGACAGTTTGGTTTGTGAACTATAGAGGCCTGAGTTTCTGGGTTTGTTCTGGCTAGATGCTATAGCAAATCAATGAATATAATTCTAAATCCCACATGTGAGAAAATCACTCTACATTATTTTGCCACTGCCATCACATGTAAGCATTTTAAGCATTTTCAGCCTATTATTTGAAGAATGGCATTCAATTCTCTTTTGTATTTTCTTTGGTATATAATTCCCCATAATAAACAACATTATTTTTATTTATTTTGAAAGTTTTACACTAGCTGTAGCGTCAGTTCCATTCTATGCTATAGGAACCAGGCTAGTGGGTTTCTTTTAGGTACAGAAGGTTTATTTTATGTAGGTTTATTTTAGTGACAGCAGTTAAAGATGTTATAGTTGAGGCAGCATTACCTAATGATGAAGTCTAATTGGGAAGTTTATTAAAAATGGTGTCAGTGAGTTCCAGAGACCCACACCTCAAAGTTTTTTAATATAAAAGAAAATAAAAAATAAGGTTTGGATAACACTCATCTTGTTGCATTACATGTGATGGCAGTGGCAAAATAATATAGAGTGATTTTCTCACATGTGGGATTTAGAACTATATTCACTGATTTGCTATAGCATCTAGCCAGAACAAACCCAGAAACTCAGGCCTCTATAGTTCACAAACCAAACTGTCAAGAATGCACATTTCCCCACGTATTATGATATAGTGACTTTAGTCACATGTTTGGAAGCTGAGCATGACTTGGGAGTATCCTTGAGATGTATATAAGTAAAATATATGTTTAGATCAGAAATTTTAATAAGGAATGGAAGAAATAACCATGCTAGGAATCTTAAAGGGGATTTTTAAAAAATCCCATGGCTTCAAAATTTCTAAAATTGTAGTTCCCTAGTCTTCCTATTACATCATTTTTAGAAGTCATTTCAGGGGAGTAAAGACCTGGTACCAATATATGAACACCTTGTCTTCAATGTTTTATATCTATAATTACAAAAAAAAATAAATCATAATTCCAAATTGTTCAGTCTTTCCAGTACAGATTGATAATAAAAACCTGGCTAATTATACTGTAGTTTTAAGTGTTTATATTTTATTTTATATTTTATACTGTATTCTGTGGTTTAAAATTTTGTGAAGTACCCAGAGAGTTTCGGCTATTGGACAGTATAGAAATGTAATAAATAAACAAAATAAATACATTTTATCAGAAAACAACAACAAAACAGTCATTGGGAAAGAACAGGGAAAAACCCAAATGCTTCTGATTTTTCACTTCCCTCACTCCCACAAGCCCTAGGTGCTGTAGGTAGATACTGAGGAAAGCTTTTTCAGTTGTGGGTCTTAACCCTAAAATGCAGTACCGGAGTACCAACTCTAGAATGCTTGTTCCAGAAAGCCTTTACCTGGTACTGTGATGTCCTTTTAGCATCAAGCAAAAGGCCTTTTTTATTTTCTCACGCCTTTTAACTTATTTTAGCTTCAAATAGTTCCTTATCTCAGACCTGTGATTTCAAGCTTCATTTGCATTTTGATAGATTTGCATTTACATTGTGTTTTATATTTTATATATTTTGATGGTTAGCAGCACTTAGAACTTGTTATAAAATGTGATAGAAATGCTACATTTAAATAAATTGATCAGGAAAGTGGGTGGGATGTAAAGCACTGTCTCCTCTTTGTTTTGTAAAAAGGACCACTCTGAAGTTTGTGAGGGAGCATTCATAGAAATAGTTCCTGGCAAGGAACTTTAGTCAAAAATGGAAACTGGAAGTGCAACAGAGGATCTGAACACCTGCAGGGGATTCTTTGCATCCGAGCCAGTATGTTTAAAAACAAACAAATCTGTCCCTAATTTACATGGGATGCTTGCCAACTCCATTAGTAAGGTAGACTCATGTAATTTAAAGAGCAAGAATATCTGTTTTACCTTAACACTGAATTATCACTGTAATGGAAAGGAATTCACCCATTCAAAGTAAAGCTAGTTCAGAGTTTATGCCTTGTGCTGCCTCCGAGTTAAAATAGTACTGTAGCCCTTATGGCTGTGACAATCAATTTAGAAGACATCCATAAACCAGCTGGGTCTCATTTTTAGAATTCAAGCAGTGCTGTAAAATGACATTTTATTCATATCTACTTTAAATAAAATGTGGGTTCCAAAGCTAAAAGCAAATTTGGACTTCTATGCATTCCTTATGTGTCATAAATCAGCTGTTTGGAGGATTTTGTTGCTACAAGTATTTTTACAGTCTGCAGTGACAAAACATATTCAGCACTATGTTTTGTCATTGCAGCCTAATTTCTCCCTATACCTATTGGACAGCTTAAATGTGGTCAAAATAACATCCCTACAATTTGGCAGAAATAAAAAATCAGAATGTTGCCCAAACATTAGACTGAAGAGAATGCACAGTGATTAATCATTTTCTCCACATTAGAATGTCTCCATAGCAACCTAAGATACAATTATGCAAACTGCACTTGGTTTTTAGCTAACTCATTTCCATCTAAGTAAAACTTGAATGAATGGATTTAACTTCTCTGTTGCATGTATTATGGGACAGTATAAAATGTGTGAACAGCTTCTTTTTAACTGAATTGCCACTTACTGTATAATGAATACATTCAGATACAAATGAAGATGGTAAGCTCTCTAGATCTCAGTATAGCTATTTGTATAGCAAGGTATAAGTATTTATTAACTGGTATATTTAGTTGTTTGCACCTGGACACCCCCCTCTGTTTGAGGGCCAAAGTAGACATTGCATGCAAATTTGTGTAACATTCCCATAGCAACCTGAAAATAAAATACAATAATCATAAGCAGTATTGGGACGGGATGATTGGGAATGAAAGAACAGTGGGTGGAGGGATGCTTAATCATAGTAGCTGTTTTTCGTGCTCCAAATCAGTCCCGCCCCCAGTCTGTTCTTTCCCCCCACAGAAACTTGCATTTGAAAATCCTTGGGAGGGGCTAATTCCAATTGAGAAGACCAATAGCTAGGGAAAGGATTAAGCACCCTTCCTGATGCTCTTCTATGCCCAATCCGCCCAGATCCTGATTCTGATTTTTCTAAAGAACAGCATAGTAATATTACACAAAACCCACATTTTCATGCATCATTGGTACCTTTTGATTCTTTTGTTCTGGTTAGTGACCCCTCTCTTTTTATAGTAATATCACACACACACACACTTGCATATAATGTCTAATTTGGTCATAAAATGCATTTAAATTGGAAATTCTCATTTGAAGTGGGCTAAGATCATTTTAAGGATTATTTATAGAAAGTGACCAACCAGCATCATTGAATATGACTTGGGCTTCCAGTGGACCTAGTTAGTGGAAAGCATTTCTAGTGAGTTGTGCCTTTACATAACTGCAAGTATCATCCAACTTATTCTGTTGTAGATGAGCGGGAGCACTGTCAAGTTTTTATACTGATAAGTCATCCTTGTACAACCATAGGGATAATTGTCAGAGAAACAAATCAGTTGTAATATTGCACCGGACAAAAAGAATGAAAATCTTTATGCATTCATATAGCACAGTTGCATGAATTGCCATCTGAAGCACTTAGTCAAAAGATAGAAGTTGATGTAATACAAAATAGACAGTGGTGGTATGTGTATTGAAAGAATGCAATTTGGATGGTGCTAGTGCTCTCCATCTCCACTTATCTGAAGTTGTGCAGATCTCTGGCAACAAGATTCAACAGCTTGAATTGTGTTAAGGGGCATTAAGACCTATGACTTAAACAAATAATAGTGCAGAAGAATGTAAAACAAGGGAGAAGAGATCTTTGTTTTCAAGGGTACCACCTGAAGCCTGAAAGAAGAATGGTTGATTGAACCAGGGTTTTGTAAACGTGGATGAAAAAGTAGTCTAATCCAGCAGTTAGGCAAACAAAGAGCAAGTTGTGGTAATTGAGAGAATTTGTGTTGATACTTCTAAAGAACATAATAGCATTTATTTCATCCACTATGTACCCATGTTTACATACAGTACATTTGCCAGCCCTTTGTATCACTGGAAAGTGGTATATAAATTCTGGCATAAATAAAATACTCACCAAAATATCTTAATGAGAGAGGTTGTTCTTCTGTGAATATTAATTTTGTCTTGTTCAGTGAGTCCAGGTAATTGACTCAGAGGCCAATGCTGGAAGTATGTAATGAGCCAGAGGGGAGGTGTCACCAGAAAGAAGATTCGTTGCTTTGTTGCTATCAGATGGAACTCTGCAAGATGTGGCATAGACAGCAAGGCTTCTGAAGATCATAGTGGACTAACAGGTCTATATGGAGGCAGGGGAGGGGACACTCTTTCAGGTAACCTGGTCCTAAATTGTTAGGGATTTTATGTCAATAATAATACTTTAAACATGGCTCAGTAGCAACCCTGTAGCCAGTGCAGCTTTTTCAGCATAGGTATGATGTGTGTATGGCAAGGCACTCCATTCAACAGTCTTGTTGCTGCATTCTGCACTAGCAGCCCCAAATAGAGAGCAATACAGTAGTCCAGTCTTGAGGTTACCAGTGCATGGATGATAGTGATTTTGAAGAGTTTGACCTGGTTTTCATTTATCAGTGGCACATCCTGGGTTAATTTACCCATGATTTTGTTGTGGCATGGGCCAGGTGCATTCTGCAGCCATATTGATTATTCAAGTCCTGATTGGGCAATTGGTTTTTTTTATGTGACTTCCAAACCCAAACACTATAGGTTAGTCATGGGCCCAAAAACCCATGTTAAATGTAACCATTAATTTTGGTTAAGTTTTGGTTGTTGAAGCTATGTTAATTAACCCATGATTTGCCATCATTACATGCGAACAGCCCCTGTATATATTTACCTCATTGAATTAAAAGCTATATAGCCACTTACATTTGTGTCTATGGTGTCATGCATTGTTTGCCATCTTGAGCCTGTGGGCATTTATATGGGAAGAAATGACAGAAGCACAATTTGGAATGGGTGGGATCAATTGTAGTACGTGAAAAGCTGAAATTGGATGAGAACAGGTACACTTTGGAGATGTAAGAGTCTGTGTAGCTTTCTTAGCTAGCAAGAGGATAGAAAAAGAGTTTGTACTGGAAAGATTACATCCAGCTGCAAATAAAACTTCACTGAATATGGAAACGTCAAATTAAAAAACAAAGCCATAACTGGCAATGGATAACATTGAGCTTGTTTTCAGTGCTGCAAGCCTGTCACTTCTTCTGTAAGTAAGCCATTTTTTACCGAAATGGGCGGTAACTGGGGTTACCACATTTCATTTGCCTTCATCTTGTTTATAGCAGCCTGATATACACAAACGTAGCTGGTGATTTTTTTTTTCATCACCTTATTCCATGCCGGGAGAACCTTTGATTACTTAGCAGCCTGACATGTAGAAATAAACTAGATGAGGCTTTTCCTGGTGTAGACATATCACAATGGGAAAGTTTCCACATGTGAACCAGCTATTAAAGCTACTAAAGAAACAGAAGGTGGCAACCATGGAAGTATCTGAATTTAAATCACTAAATGTATGCTTTGTGGAACTGGCCTTGAAGATTGTTCGGAAGCTACTGTTGCTACACAATGTAGCAGCTACAATATCTGTGCAAGCTAGGTATTATTTATGTAGCAGCATCAGGGCACATGGTGCTGTACAATGTAAAGGTATTCAGATCACAAAACAGTTCTGGTTACACTGGCTACCTATTTGTTCCCCAACCCAATGTAAGGTGGAGGTTATTTTAGTCTTTCAAGGCCTAAACAGTTTCGGGCCAGGTTACTTTAATGACCGCCTAGACCCATATAAGCTTGCACATGCTCTACAATCAGTATCAGAGGCCCTCCTTTCTGGTCTTCCAGAGAGAGCAGGAACCAGAGATAGGGTCTATTCAGTAGTGGCCCTATGCCGATCAAACTTGCTCACTAGTCAGGTGTGAATGTCCTTTTCAGCTCATTTTTATTCTGGTCTGCATTTGAGTAACTTCTGATATATTTTAGATTGCTGCCAATTTTTAAATTCAAAACTGTACCATCTGTTTTTATTCTATATATTGTATCATTAGTCTATGATGTAAAACAGTAGATTAAGATTTTTCATTTTAAAAAATTGATTTATTTGTTTTAGCCACCTTGTAAAGACCATGTGCTCTGAAAGGCAAGAAGGAAATACATTAAATAATTTTTAAAATCCTCCATGGTTTAAACTGCTTTACTGGGTCTTTGAATCTCTCGCTGTCAAAATTATATTCTTATTTGTCACAGATTAAGGGCATAGAAAGCTGCTTTATGATGAGTCAGAGCATTGGTTTGTCTTGGTCTATACTGTTGATACTGGCTGGCAGCATCTCCAAGATTTCAGGCAAAGTTCTTCCTTAGCTCTACCTGGAGATGCCAGTTATTGAACCTGGGACCTTTTGCATGCAAAGCATGTATTCTACCACTGAACTACTGCCCCTCTGAAGTTTGTTTTTGGGTATGAGTGTGGAAAAAGGGAAATCTAACTTGAACTATAGCAGATTACTGGATAGCAATGTCATTGGTGTTGGCAGTTGATAATACTCCTAGTAATATTTGAACAGCAATGGGACTTTATAAATACATGGTAAGTCATTCTATAACTTACGTCTTTTTTGCCACAAAATCTTATGATAGCCACTGACTTAGGTGGCATATTCATACAGATTGATCAAAAGCTATTAGCCATGATGACTAAATGGGACCACCATGTTCAGTGGTGGTAAGCCTGAATACTTGATGTTGGGAATAAACAGCAGAGGACAGTTGTTAGCTTCATGCAATGCTTGGGGACTTCTGGGAAGTTTCTGTTGGAATGGGGTGGTGGCAGACTAGATAGCCTTATTAGATAAAGTCATGTTTTGCCCTCCAAGTATCTTGGCTTTAGATATTATACAGTATTGATTTGATTTCAGTATCTGTCAGAGAAAATAGGCATATAGTTGTAACATAGAAAACAAACTACCTATTTACTTCTCCACCTGTTTGGCTCAACCGTTATGCTAGATCCAGTTTTGATTACTCTCCCAAACCAATGTGTCACTCAGGTACACCTTCACACCAAGTAACTGTCTTATAGATAATTGTTGACTAGTGTCACTATATCAACAGTCTTTACTTATGCAGCATGGCAAGAGTGGTCTATCTGTCCTTTCCTCCTGCTGTCTGATAAAATTGTCATTGCACAGAAATGTATTTAGAGAGGTGGAAAATAATACTGTAATAATAAAATACTGATTTTACTGCAACAAAAGCCAACTGTTAATTACATTTATTTGCAGCCTCTGTTCTACTCAAGGCTTGTCTTTTGTGTGTCTTGCTGTAACAAACTCCTAATTTTTGGTGTTTTAATCTATTATCTACTGTCACGTACACAGCAATTCAAAAGTAAACTTCATTTTCTGCTTAGTGGACTCTTAATAGCCCCCCCCCAGACACCAAGCTAAATCAGTTACTGCTGTAGTATGGAACAGGAAAGAGAGCATAACATCTTTGTAATTTGGAGCTTTTGAAAACCCTGTTTCGACCATTTAGACATAATGAAACATTCAGGGCTTCTAATCCCACTCTTGCTGTCAAAAGTCGTAGGGTTGGAGCCAGAAGCATGAGTAGAATTCTATTCATGAAATGGGGCTTTCTTGCTCCCTCTTCACTGCTGCCCTCTTGTTCCTGCCATCCATTACTGAGTGTCAGGGGCCCTACATACAGCATGGGATGGAGTGTTGGTGGTTGCTGTAGAAGGGTAATTCAAGAGGACACCTTGGGCAAACAAACACATTTAACCTTTGGATCCAACCCGTAACAAAGGTAGACATTGCTTCAAATAGTGAAAAAGAACTCCCGAAACCTTATTGATTATATAATAGCTTGAAAGTAGGTTGTCAGTCCACATGCTCTGTGAACAAAATCTGAAAATGCACAATTCACAGAAGCTTCAAATAAAACTGGATGGAGCTGAAAGTGGTAGAGAGGAAACTTCAGTAAGTCTTACTCAACCTGGTGTCATTCAACACATCTGGAGGACAACTGCACATGTTGGGGGAGGGAAAGGTAAATGCACACAGTTGTCCAATGTAGCTTAGGTATGGCTTAATCTTGAGTCAATAAAGTAGAAGAAATGCTGTCCACAGAGTAAATATTTGATTATCCTTACGTTTCCTCAAATCGGATCTTAAATCACAGTGCTTGTGACGGGTTTACCAACTGCTGGCTCCCAATATCAGGGCACTTCAGGTCTGCGTATGATTAAGTGGGAAACAAGGAGTTTCCTGCTGATCTCCTATCCAAGCAATGACCAGACCTGGACTTACTTAGCTGTAGCAAGGTAGTTATATTATGTGCCTTCAAACAATACCCTGGAACCATTCAGATATTTTGTGCAAAATAGGCCATAATTTCCAAGGCCAGTCACGTCAGCATTAATTTGCTCCAAATAAACTGTTGGCAGTTTGTATTGCATTTTAGGAGAATGTAAACATGTTTCAATTGAGCAAACAAATGGCTTCTATTTCAACCTTAATAAAAAGCTAAATGTAGCCTTGTTGAGTTGAATGTCTCACAAAAAATCAGGATAACACTTAATTAGCTGTTATCTGGGCAGCTTTTCTGATGTTTACATGTTCCCTGTGTACACTAACTCTTAGGGAGCTAAACGCCCAGAGAGCTTTGGCTATGGGGCGGTATATAAGTGTAATAAATAAATAATTTGGGCTTACACCCATGACATGTTTCCATATATTTTTACTGTAATTGAACTGTGGTTGATCTGTGACACATTTGATTCTTTAAGACCTTTTAAAATATTGAATTGTATACACATGCGCATACACACACATGCAAACACTTATAACAATTTCAGTTACCCCAGAGGAGTGAAAATCCCAAGTGCACCCCAAAGGAGGAGGTGGCTATCAAACCTTGTGGCTTTGCAGGATCAAGACAATGCTTAACATTCAGCCTCTCCTAATCAGGGGGCGGGGCAGGGGGGCACCTGATGCAACAACAAAACCCTGCATAATTACACCTGAAGGTAGGAAAATTCCAGGTGTACCAAAAAGGGGATGGCACTAATAAACCCTTGAAAGTTTGCAGGATTGGGACCAAACTTCATATAGACTCCCTTAGTGGGGAGGCACCTGATCTGCCTTCAAAACCTTGTGCAATCACACCCAGAGGAGGGAAAATCTGGGTGCATCAAAAAGGGGTGGCACAAATAAACATCTGGAAAATAAGCAAAAATAAAACAGTGAAAATGTGCATTTTCCCAGGTACGAATTCATGCAAATGCAAATATTTAAAAGTAAACTAAGACCTGTTTTTTGCCATTAACATCAATAAATTATAATGCATATTATTTTGACAATACAATGGCTGGGGGATGCTGGGAGTTGGAAGACCCACCCCAAAAGCACACTAGGCTTGAACATCAAGGAAAGTTTTTATAAGCTTGTGTTTAGATGGTACTTAACAAGAGCAAGACTAAATAAGACCTATAAGCGTGCTGCAGATAAATGCTGGAGGTATGGTTCGGAGAGAGCAGACATTTGCATCTCTTTTGGACTTGCCTAATATAAGATTTAGGTTGTCACTGCTGAATGAGATCAGTATATCTTTGGGCTATGCACTCCCTAAGGACCCATTAGTAGTTCTTTTTTGATACTTTAAGAGCATAGTTGCTTGTGAGGGTATTGAAATGGGGATTCACCTCTTAGCAGCAGCTGGAATGGCAATCAGTTTTAGTTGGAAGAGGGTCAACCCACCTTCAATTAATGATTGATGTCTTAGGGTCATACGTTACTATGGTTCGACTGACTAATATGGTAAGAACTGGAGAAGGGAGATTAATAGAGGTTCAATTTATAGAAAAGTGGAGTCTTTTATTATTTATTGGAATGAAAAAGCTCAGGAACCATTAAAATCCTTTTCTTTTTCCGGTATGATTTAATGTCAGCTTTTAATTTCTGATTATTTTTGATGTCAAAAATTGATCTTTGTGAGCAGTATTTGGTGATGTTCCCCAGCCAACTTGGCCATTGGTCATTAGACAAAGGGAGTGACCTACCAAGAATACCTGGTGAATTTCATAGCTGTACGTATTGGAACCCAGGTCTCCCTTGTCCAAACAAAAGCTCTATTCATTTCATCACGGATTATTCAGAATGACTTTGAAAGCCAGAGATATATCACCAATGTATTTGGTAAGGGATGTGAAGTTTGTCGGCACAGCCTTTAAAACAGTGGTGCAAAACATTCTTTCCCTAAATGAATGTGCTCTGTAACTGATCGGCAACTTTTTTTATGAACCCTGACTGCTTGTGAGGAAGTCAATCTGTGTCTAGCAAACTACATTCTAGCCTTCTGATGATCAGAAAAATAGTGATGCATGAGAATACCAGACTTTGCCAACCTTAGGACATGATTACAAATTGTTTACTTAAAGTTGGCTTTTAGATGTTTTCTAAATCTGTAGCATTGCCATATGTGTTACAAACATTAGACTTGTTCTGTTGTAAAGCACCCTGGAATACAGTATTCTCACTGCTAATTTTATTTTCAATCTTTTTTTGCAGGCTGCTGACTTGAGTAAACCAATAGATAAAAGGATATACAAAGGAACACAACCTACGTGTCATGACTTCAATCATTTAACAGCCACGGCAGAAAGTGTTTCTCTACTAGTGGGCTTCTCTGCAGGCCAGGTGCAACTTATAGACCCCATTAAAAAAGAAACTAGCAAACTGTTTAATGAGGAAGTAAGTTGATGTCTTTTTCTTGGTGCATGTATACTTTTTATAAGTTCTCTGTGTACGTATTAATTTATTTTTCCACTCTTGGAAACAGTTTGCTTGGAGAGATACAGGAAAATCCTTTGAATAGGAAGATACTTCTAATTTACATACTGTTTCACTGTAATGTGATTCTTTCTGCTCCACAGCCTCTCACCCTTCGCTTTCTGTTAGGTGCAGGAGCACTGTATGGTGTTGTATAGAATAGTACATTGTGCCTTTGAGCTTCATTAGATCCGTACCATCTCCTGAACTCAGGCACTTCCATGTTCTTCCTCTCTTGTGCACATTCTAACTCTCTTCCCCCCTTTAGCTTTCATAGTCAACATTCGATGTGCACCTGTTTTTTTGCTAATCGTAGTTCATGCCAAACCACAGTTTGAAACTGTAGTTAGGGATGTATTTGCAAACTATGCTGGTGTAAATTCCACATGAATCCTAGTTAACTCAGATTGAAAAGAAATTGAGGCCTGTGTGAGAAAAAAATAAGTGGTGCTTGGGCATTTTGTCTGCTCCAACACTGAAGGAAGTCAGCGAAGAAGCAGAGATGACTATTCTCTTAGCCTGAGCATTCCTTAAAATTGTTAAGTGAAGGAATAAAACCATTATCCAATTTGTACTTCTGTTGTTTCAGATAGCAGTACACACTTTGAAGCTATTGTATTTACAGAGTAGGTTTAATTTTGAGCTCCTTCACTTAAGTTCTCAGACATTTGAAACCAAAGAGCTCCTTTACGCAAACCCATCAGCTTGAACGCAGTGAATTCTTTGATCTCTTAGGTTGAACAAGCACACCCATCTTTGCAACTCTTCAATTTCAAAAGTCTTTTGCCATGCAATATGGAGAGGCTCTTGTTCAACACACACAGAGTACTACTTAGAAGTGTTTTTTTAAATCCTAGCCACTGAATGATGATCTACTGCAAAGGAATTTTAATCAGAAATATAAGGCAATTATAACCAAACTCCTTCCTCTGCCTTCTCCTAAATGCAAGCCAGAATCATCAGTTCCCCATAGATGGATCAGTACAATCCAAATCAAAAGATGCCAGAACATGCTTTAGATAGACATGGCTTTATCAATTTTCTCAGTAGTTGGAAAGGTTGGAAAGGAAAGGATACATCTAACATCTTTTTGCTGATGGTAAAAAAAAAAATCAAAACATTAACTGGGAATCTAATTTTAATTACAATTCAATGGATTTATTATAGAAGGTGGATCCTTGAGTACCTCCTCCTTGAATACAAAATCTGCTTTAAGTGCTATCCTTGTGAGTGGCATCTTCCTGAGTTGTATTGGCAGAAAAAAAAATCATTTTGTGTGTGTGTGTGTGGGGGGGAAATAAGAGTTATCATAGTACAGTTGAATGTGCAGCGGACTTTGGGGCAGGCAGGGTTTTTCATGGACATTGCCTTAGATAAAAGTATAGTATGCTGCCTATTTATAAAATATATAGTGAATGGATATGCACAATCATGAGGCTTAAACAAGCCATGGTGTCTGCTGGGCGCAATTTGAATCATCATTGCCTGGGCGTGGCTTGTCTGTCGTCCGACATGAGGGTTACACATCCCTCGAACAACCTAACAACAGTCCAAGGGTTGCTTGAGGGATGTTTGACCTTCCAGCAAACCATGCTGCCTGGTTCGGATGACATGACAAGTCGCACCCGGTCTGTGATAATCCAAATTGCACCTGGCACATACTGCAACTAAAACAAGCCACTGTAGCTTATTTAAGCCATAGTGATCATGGTAACCAGGTCCTTGGCTTGGATTGTAAGAAGTTAACTTAAGGAAGTTCATGAAGGGAAGTTGTTCCCATCCCTTCCTTCCCCTATCCTATGGAGAGGCTTTTCAAGGGAGTGGCTGCAGGATGAAAGAGGGGATGGGAAACCTTTATTTCTGTTATCCTAGAATCTAAGCCACTGCCTTTCCAAGAAGTGCTCTCAAGATGGTGAGCAAGGAAAACAGTCACAATAAACCACCACTGTCCACCTAATATCACTGTAGAAATTAAGCTCTGTCTTCCACCGCATGAGAATACTCTTTCCCAAGTTAGTTTCTCTTTCTGGGGAGTTTCAAGGTACACCAGCTTTTTATAGCAAAAGCCCTACAATTTTGTAGAGTTCTATAATCGTTTTCAGTCTCCCTGGTCATAACTCTTGTTTGGATCACAATATTTTGTTTCATTGACTCTTGCAGCTTCTATATTAATCTGTGTAGAGTCTGCTTTTTGGAGTACAATTCAGAACAGTCCTGTCCAAGCTTGTCTTTTATGCCTCCTTATCTCATATTTCTATTTGACTTTCTTATCACACATTTCTATTTGCTATGTGTTCCTCCACACGACACCAAATTAGGATCATGCCTCCTGCCAAGGTGATGTCAGTGTCCACTTCTACAAATACAGCATGTTTTTATTGCAGCTCTCAATGATGTTGTGCATTGCGCACCGTCATGTTGCTGGATATCCTATATCAAATAAGTCAAGAGGGTAAAAGCTGAGATGGGGCTGTCTCATTTCATCTTTAAATGTAGTTTTTTAAATCCAAGGATTATTCAAGTTATAGTAAATGATTATTTGCCCCAAATGAAGCCTCTATATCAAGAACCATCCATAGTAGTACAGCCAACTCTCATTGCGTTCCCAGTATTTTGGAGTGGGAAGGACATTGTTTTATTGCTGGTTTCAAGAAACTGGTATCACTGTCATTTGTTTTCTCCCCTCTGCTATACTTGAATATCTTGGGTTTGCAGAATAATGATTAAAATCCACTTGAAATACCATTATTATAACTTAAAATAATGAGAATGCAAGCCAAATCCCAGTGTTTGTTCATAAGAACCCAGCAGAGGTAATGGAAGGTATAATCGGAAACTCCAAAACTTTTCTGCTATCACTTGTAACTAATTACCTTGAACGTCTAGATTTTTTTCATTATAGACAAAAGGCAGTATAATATTTGTTAATTAAAGGTTTTAACATCCAAATATTGGATCTTTCTTCACTCCAACCTCCAGTCAAGTCTCAAAGTAATTTTCTTGCAAAGTATGCTCAATTTTAAAATCACAATTATTTCTATTGCAATAACTTGTTCTCCCCCCCCCCCCCCATTATCACTTCACTACAGTAAAATCATTATATCTTAGTACAACAAATTGTCAGTTCTCTGCTGGATCCCTAAAACCAGGATCCTTTTTCCAAGGTTGAATTCAGTGAACATCTTAAGTTTTGTTTGTTTTTTAAACATATTCTACATCCAAGTCAGATTTTTAAGAGGTGAGTATTTTTTCTTCACAGAATGTAGTTTCCTGAGCCTGACTGACTTCCTTTTGTTAAATTGTGTTAAAGGGAGGTTTACCACAAATATGGCTGAATCTTTTATTGTTCTCCATATGGTAAAAAAGTACACTTTTTAACAATAGCTTTATTATTAAAAGCTATTGTTATTGGAGGGATTTATTTGCACTTGGACAAGGACTGATAAAGGGGTAAGTTTTAAAAGGTCTTTTATGCAAGTAGAATAGTTTCATATTTTAAATGCAGACCGGCACAAAATTAATAACATTATTAAGTGAAATTGCAAAACTGAGATAACTCTGATGTGTACCTTTTTTCCTTTGTTTTTCAGAGGCTAATAGACAAGTCCAGAGTAACTTGTGTAAAATGGGTGCCCGGCTCAGAAAGTCTCTTCCTAGTAGCTCATTCCAGTGGCAATATGTACTTGTATAATGTGGAACACAATTGTGGTACCACAGCTCCACACTATCAGCTACTTAAACAAGGAGAAAGTTTTGCAGTCCACACATGCAAGAGCAAATCTCCACGAAACCCTTTGCTTAAATGGACAGTAGGTGAGGGTGCCCTGAATGAATTTGCATTTTCCCCAGATGGGAAATTCTTGGCATGCGTAAGCCAAGATGGATTTCTTCGTGTGTTTAACTTTGATTCAGTGGAGTTGCACGGTACAATGAAAAGCTACTTCGGAGGACTGCTGTGTGCGTGTTGGAGCCCAGATGGAAAATACATTGTAACAGGTGGAGAGGATGACTTGGTGACTGTCTGGTCTTTTGTGGACTGTCGGGTGATAGCTAGAGGCCATGGACACAAATCCTGGGTCAGTGTTGTGGCCTTTGATCCATATACCACTAGCGTAGAAGAAAGTGATCCAATGGAATTTAGTGGCAGTGATGAGGATTTCCAAGATCTTCTTCATTTTGGAAGAGATCGAGCAAATAGCACGCAGTCTAGGTTATCAAAAAGGAACTCTACAGACAGTCGCCCAGTAAGTGTAACATATAGATTTGGTTCAGTAGGCCAAGACACACAGCTATGTTTATGGGACCTAACAGAAGATATCCTCTTCCCACACCAACCCCTCTCAAGAGCAAGGACACACACAAATGTCATGAATGCCACAAGTCCTCCTGCAGGAAGTGGTGGAGCTAACCCAGGAAGTAATGGAAACAGCATCACAACACCTGGAAACTCTGTGCCCCCTCCTCTTCCAAGATCAAATAGCCTTCCACATTCTACAGTCTCCAATTCTGGCAGTAAAAGCAGTGTCATGGATGGTGCCATTGCATCTGGTGTTAGTAAGTTTGCAACCTTATCACTACATGACCGGAAAGAAAGACACCACGAAAAAGATCACAAGAGAAACCATAGCATGGGACATATATCTAGTAAGAGCAGTGACAAACTGAACCTAGTTACTAAAACCAAAACAGACCCAGCAAAAACTTTGGGAACGCCTCTGTGTCCCAGAATGGAGGATGTTCCTTTGTTAGAACCTCTTATCTGTAAAAAGATAGCACACGAAAGACTGACTGTGTTAATTTTTCTTGAAGACTGTATAGTCACTGCTTGTCAGGAGGGATTTATTTGCACATGGGCAAGGCCTGGTAAAGGGGTAAGTTTTAATCCTTAATGCTGCATCAAAGAAGTAGAACTTGAATAGGTAGTTTTTCTCAAAACATAACTGAATGTTGAATATAAAATTTCTTTATGCTTAATGTAAAAAATTATTTCCTCAGAGCCATACTTTTGGATACTGCATGCCATATTTCTGAACGATTTGAAGTGTCTGGCCTGGGTAAAGTCCTTTTGAAATACAGTTGCCTTCCAGCCGGAGATGTGTTGTGTATCCAAAGTGTCAGTGATAGTTTTCCTATATTTTCAAAGCTATTTTTGTAATACATGATTGAGACAAATCTAAAAATCAATTAGTGAGGGTTAAATTGTAAGGGCATTCAGGAATATAATACGTTCACAGCTTGGGTAAGCTGTAGCTTGGTATAGTGTAATGCATTGGGGCAATTGATTTAGAACGCTTACCTGGCAGGAATCCATAAAGCAGGATGTATTCTCACTTTTTTCAAAAGCTAGTCATAGTACTGAAAACTTTTAATTCTCCAGTGATCATCAAGACAATTTGTAGTGTCTCCATTTAAAATTTGAATAAACTGGTATTAAATATGCATTGTAATATTCTGACTTTTAATATCAATCTACTCCAACCATTTCTATGTGTAAGGTCATTTTTAAGTCCCCTAGTGGAATGTATCCCTTACTAATATTTTCCCTGTCACTTTAAAGTACTTTCATGTTAAAAAGTATTTTTTAACTCATGCATTTTCCATTAAATCCACAGGCTTAAACGTGGCAGTAGTAACGTTTTCTTTCCTGTTGAACAAAACTGACATTAGCTATTTAATTTTTTAGCACTTTATGCTGACAATGTTTGGTTTGCCTTCAATATTCATTAGCAATTTGCAGTCCATGGCCAAGATCAAAAGAACCTTGAGTCGGCTTCTGCTAATACACTTTGTTGTCTTGGGTTCGCCCTCCCCAGAGAATAGCCACCTGTAAGGCTTTGGGAGATCCTTTGGTACAGAATCCAACACAGTGGGGCTGGAGCTGGAAACAAAGGCTAGCAAAGTCTGTATGCATGGGAATGTTTTAGTCAGGGACATGGGAACTAGTAGATAAACCAGTGATGGTACCCGAAATGGCTGGTGGTTGACTTTTTTGGAGAAGTAGTATGGGCACTTTTTTGATATCTTCCTGAAGGTCAGCCCTAAAATACTTGAAAGTTGTCACTGAGAATTTCCAGAGTGCACAGATTTTAGAAAATGTATGCAAGAAGAGATCTTCAAATAGAAATCAAAACCCACTATGACTGCAAGGTTTCACAACTTCTCTAAAATGGATAATAAGAATTCAACATTTCAGTGACATTTTATAAGCTTGTTCTGATATATGGTTTCTCCTGTATGCCTTATCATGGATAGACAATCGGGAAATGTATGGCATTGTTTTTCATGGGGTGAGGGAGGTAAATTGTAAGGATAAATGACAAAACTGTTATATGTTCTTTTTTGCTAGAATCGTGGAAATGTTTGTATATTTATCAGTCTGTTCAGGGGGCAGACAGTATTGGCGGAAACTTTAAACATGTGCATTGAAGTGGGCTATGCATGGAGCAAAAATATTGGCCCTCTGGTTAATCAGTAAGGTATTCCAAAGTAACATAACACTAGCCTCTGGGCTATTTCCATTTTTATTAAGTTAAGGGTTCTATAAAGGAGTTGTGAACTGTGCCAGTAAAGCACAACTTGCATGCAGTAAGTTTGATTTGAAACACATTTCAAATATTTCAGAGATAGAGTATGCAGTACCAAAAGCTAGGATTTCTATATTTGGCCAATGCGGAAATCTTTAATTAAAGGTAAGTTTCATGCTGATGCTATTCACTAGGTCTTTGAAAACTAATATCGCACACTGATGTAAATGCCATTTTGTTTAGGATGTATTTACTTAGAACGGGATTATTATTATTATTCATTATTTTTGCAGTTGGTCAGCTCACTCAGCTGGCCTAAACTAGCAAGTTATGTTTACAGGGCTTTAGCCAGGGAGGTCTTTGTCGGAAAGGTGTTAATAAGCATCCTTTTTGTTTTATAGGAAAGCACTTAACTAAACTTTGTACCTATTTAATGAGTTT
The DNA here is from genome assembly GCA_029215795.1 of Anniella stebbinsi. Lineage (NCBI taxonomy): Eukaryota > Metazoa > Chordata > Lepidosauria > Squamata > Anniellidae > Anniella > Anniella stebbinsi. The sequence goes on from JARDYH010000001.1 coordinate 355,806,611, forward strand.
CCAGAAACATGCATGGTAACATATTTCTTCCCCCTGGGTTATACACTGCATATTTTGTCTTACCTAATCCTATAGTTAAGTTTTTAAAGAGTTTAAAGCTGCTACTTTTCTGTGTTACCATTTTGTCCCTGACATGCCTCCAAACAGCTTCCATTGCCATTTTCCTCTGCTAAAAATGGTTTTCCACCTTTGCCAGAAGATCTCAGTTGGATAGAAGGGGTCACAAACGTCCAGTTTGAGGAAAGAATAGGTCAGAAGACACAACCAGTTGTGCAGTCTGAAACCTCACTGCTACTGAGCCAGCCCTACCATATTCCTTTCCCTATCTGTCTTTGGTCTAGACTGTTGCAGTCAGGATAACAAATGGTATGTTTCTACAGAAGACCAGGGTTAGAATGGACCCTCAATTCTTAGAATAAGTGTTTTTTGTCTGGCTGCTATTTGCCTTGGCTGGAGTATCTAAACATAGTTTCAGTATCGGGAACCCATAGGGCAGAGGGATACACTGCCAAATTGGAGTAAGAAGACTCATACTACAAGCCTTAGGACTTCCTTCTTAATATTCACATCATGTCTTGAGCGTCCTCGTGTCCTTTCAAATGTAAAGTACTGTGTTCAGTAGATAATGTGGGAGAAGCCCATGTTGCGTATTACAGCAAAAAAATTAGAACGACACTAATTTGTGAGGAAACAGCCTACTCTGCAGTCATCAAACTTCTCAAATAATTTTGGGAAATTATATGTTGTAATACTGGGATAAGTTAAACTGCATATAAATCTCTTGTCCATTTCCTCCCCAATTACATTGTTAGTTTGGTAGAGATAGCAGAAGTCTCTTGCATTTCTTTTGTAATGCTAGTCATACCTAGATTTCTGTCAGAAAATGGGACGAGGTTGCACTTACAGCTAAATCTTCATTGGCAGAAGGGTGTTGCCTTCAGTGGGACACCTACCCAAATCATCTCCATTCTACAACCACTTGTAATAACTTCAGGGAAAATTGCCATTACTTCTCCCAAAAACCCATGGTAAGAATGGGCCAACTAGAAAAGAATAGTTGAATGAAATGTCAGCGTATACCCTTTTCAGAATAATGTGTTACCAATTTGTACAACAAAATGCACATGAAATTTAGAAAATTCATTTGAACTATATTGTACAAAGAAAATCTAGAATTCAGTTATAGAACATCCTTCAGTTTTCCAATAAATAGCAACTGTAGTACAGCATCATCTTTAAATGTGTTCTGTCTTGGCTAAATATTTAACAGACACTTTATGCTACTATATTTGTAAATGGGAGGAAGTTACTACTACATTCTCAATGGCAAAGGGCATTTTATTGGATGCAATTGAAGCATAAAGTGTAGTCGGTAACTACTATCCCATATCATTTAACATTATTTTGAATTCAGGGATGGTTTGGGAAGAGTTCAATCAGTCTTGAGTTTGGTATTATAAAAAGAAACATCTTGAAATACAAACACACTGCAAACAGGAGTTTTGTAATTCGTTGAAATGTGGATATAGCTTATTTATACCATTTTAAGAAAGTGCTTGGTCAAGAATGGGCTGGTTACTTCTGTAAAGCCAGGAGCAAGTGGTTGCCTTATAATGTGGGTGCCCAAATTAAGAGGGGAAGATTCTTACTAAAGAGTTTTCAGTACTGTTTGATCTTTTGGAACTCAGTTATGTACTTGAAAAAACTGTATATGTCTCCCTTCTATCACGTTCAAGCTACTAAATTTGCATTTAGAGTAACTCCTGGCCTGCTTGTGCTAAAAGAAAGAAAAAAACCAGCTGATTTACTGTCACATAACTTGTGTAAAGTTTAAAAGCAAGTTTTTTTCCTGCATTTATGAATCTGTATACATGAATTTGTTAAGATTGACACGTTAGGTGATACTGTAAAAACTGTAATAATATAGAGAAAAATCAACAGTAAAACTCATATGTATTTTCTTTATAAACATCCATCTAATTTCTTGACAACTTGAATAAATTTCATAAGAGCCTTTCTAACACGACAAATTGTTAAACTAAATAATTGACTGTTGCAATAATAACGAAGCTTTAATAAGTATTGTTGGTATATTTATAATTTTTAAAAAATCATGTTTGTTTCATATTGCTTATTTTTTAGTGTTTTATGTCACTGTTTCAGCTGAAGAACCCTACTAAATACTTGACATTACAGAATAATTTACTGGGGTTGTCGTCTGTATACTGACATTAAATAAAAAGTGTGACTGAACAGTAAAATGTAGATAACTCTTGGGTATTTCATACCTACTTCAAATGTTGCCTTAGAGTTTTTATTTCTACTATTGATCTGTCATAACGCATGTTGATTTGAACTGTCATAGATTCCATGCTGGATTGTTAAACTCTACTTAGCTGAAAGAATATGCTGTGGATTTGGTTAAAGTGGTGTTTTCGGATAAAATAGAACAATGGGGTTAAGATGGTTATGTAAATCCATTAAAGAGTCATTGGAATAGAGAATTGATGCCTTTTGGATTCTACAGGAGCTCTTTCATTTGCCAACACCTTGCTTTAATGTTTAAGTGCTTTAGAGTTAGTTACTTACCACAATTAATCAGGTGCCTAAATAGACAACCCAAGACCAGTTATACCCATTTGGTCAGGCAGGCTATGAATACTGAAAAATATTGGACCGATTTGGTTCAGTGTTCTCTCCTAAGCAAGACTTCATATCTTACATCTGAAACATGCCATGTAGTGGTTAGAAGGTGTCTTTCCTAGGTTGGTACTTTCAAGATGTGTTTTAAAATTAATCTCCTAATTTTGTTTCCAAAGCCATACCTCCCACCTACTGTTCTGTTCAGTTTTCTAGTTACCCAGTTCCTTTGCTTTCTAATACTTGTGGGTGTGTGCCATAATAGTGTTAAATGCTATCTGTGTGTTTTAAGGAGGCACTATTAAAATGCACAAAGTGAAGGGAGTTAAATGAAGTTCCTCCTCCGTGCCCTGTTGACTTTAGATGAAACCTTGTTGTCATCAGCTTATGTCACAGCCAAATTTGTGTTTCCAGTTTGGTTTTAATTTAACTTCCATCATATAGTATTGCTCAGGAAAGGCATATAAAGATTCTCTGTTCCGGCTTAAGTTTAATTCTTTGATCATCCCTAGTTTTGAAATGGGCAAACCAGAGAGCTTTCAAGGTTAACAAACAAGAGGACAAAGCTAATATCTATAAATACTGCTTCTGAGTGCACATGTTTCTGCTAAATTAGCAAATTTGACCATACCTTGGTGATATCCTACACACACACACACACACATGCACACACACACACACACACACATATGCACACACACACACACACACACACACACACACACACACACACACTGGACATGTGAATGGTATTTGCTATTGCTGGTTGAAATAGAATATGCTTATATATCCATTCATCCTGTGTATTTTAGACCTTTTAGTAGAAATGTCACACCACACATGTCTTATCCACTGAACATAGCTAGAGCATAGTGCCCCCCCAACTACAACGGATTGCTTTTTAGGTTCTTTTTGATAGAAGCCGTCTTTATTGCAAATGGGAAAGTGAATGAATTCTTGGGGTGGGGGTGGGACAGACTTTTTCAGGAAGTCTGGAAGAATAAACTACTTTACATGTAAACCCAGGGGATTTGGGGATTCCTAATTTTTGTAAAGATACTATTAGAAAAACTTTTACAGAATACTTTCTCTTTATAGCAGTTAGCCCCTTTCTTTTTGTTCAGATAGCTGAACAAGCCCTCACTATCTCCAGGTTGGTTGCTGTGTGTTAGGGCAGGGGAAACAGTAATTTGCATAGTTCTATTGTCTGAATTTTGCTGCTTGTTCAACCTTTAAGTATTAGTTTGCTTTGCCCAAGAAAAAATTATTGAGTTATTCTGAACATATTGCTTTCATGTCCTTATTTGCCAAGCATTTGAAAAGAAATAGTTGATTTTGAAAGCATAAAACATTTTGATATTGTTTCATTGTACAACCTGTTCCTTAAACAAGGGAATAATCCTCTCCCATTCCTGAAAACGTTATTGAGTAAAAGAATCCCCTCAGGCAGTACAGCTCTGTGCATGTGCAAAGGAATGCCCCTGAAGAGCAACTGGATTATCCTCCTAGGCTTAAGTTGCTGTCACAATGAACAGGTTCAATTTGTATTATGTCCTTTGACAGAAATGGCTACCTTTTATTCTACCAGGTAAACAATTGAAAGGCGCCTATGTGTTAAACAAAGTTACACCAGTGAAAGGTATTGCCATGCATATGGTTGGTGTGTGCATGTGATTGGGAGTGAGAACACCTGACCACTTTTTGAAATGTCTTGGGCAGGCTCAATGGATACTAAGTGTAGCCTTGCTCTTCTTTACTTTAAGAATGCCAGTCTAACAGTATGGTTGAATAACTGCTATTGATCTATTTCCCCACCAGGGAAAAACAGTGCAAAAGGGGGCTAGGAATAAGTATGTGATATACAACTCACACACTTTTGTTGTTCTCACTCCCCCCTCTTCTGTGTAAATTTGATGTAGGTGAGATTTCAGTATTCCACTTTAGACGTTTTAGCAGAAGCAGGGGGAAGGGTCCAGTAAAAATAAAGCATGACAGTGGCTTCTGCTCAAATTGCTGTGAATGTTTGACTGCTATACTTTTTATACTTTTATCTTCTGCCTTCCAGTTGACCTGTGCTTGCGCTTTTGAGGTTGTATGTACAGTTTTGTGGACTGAGTAGTAGTCCCTGGATGGAAATCTTTTTATGCAGGTTGTTTATGAGTGGAGTGTTTAGAGTAAATACCGGATAGTGGAAACTTTCTGTTCCATAGCCTTATTATACAACTCTTAATTTGTATCCCGTCAGGTTCTTCAAGGTTGCTGTTGGAAATCCACACTAGCGGTACCCACTGCTATTGTAACAGGAAGCTAGCAGCTCCTGAAGGAATTGCAAACGAACAGAAATGCTCACATCTGGAACAAGGTATGTCAGCGGAGCGCTCAGAAGGGAACTCCGCCAGACTGTCCCATTCCAGAAATGATTCATTTCGTGCTAGCAGTTGGTTCTGTGGGTGCAAAGGAGTGAGCGGAGATGCAGCAAAAGTACTGGATGCTGGCTTTATTTTCCTACCAGTTCTAAAACATAAAATGCATTACGTGTAACTTAGCCAATAAGATACTGTTTGATCCATTTCTTAAATGTAAAAGTATAATTGCTTTAGTTTAATCAAACAATAATTATATATACGTTCAGTGTTTGAGATGGAGCACTAAGCTGCTGCACTGTAAGGTATCAAACGTGCCTTGATTTTGCTGGCTGGAGAACTAGAGCTTAAAAGAGAAACTATCAACATGGAATAAACAAAATGTTTTTATTATTTTACCTTAGAAACAGTCTCCACAGTCTAGCATTACCCAGAAAAAGATGAAATACAAACAAAAATTGGAACATAGTGCAGCAGCAGTAGGCTGACTGTACAACTGACCATAAACAATCTAAAGTAATGTTTGACTTCAGCTTAACAGTATTAGGCAATTATCTAATACCCAATCCTGTAGATTCTTAGATCCTTCAATTATTAGAAACTGTTTTGAGGAAGTAAAGTGCCACTAAAACAATATTTTAAAACTCTGCCCTTAAAAAGCATTTCACTCAGTATGCTATTTAAGGGCAGAAAATAGTTTTACATGATTTTTTCACACACATACATGCACACAGGTCCAATTTTTTTGCACTGGAAAAAAGGGGCCTCTGGAAAATCTTTACAATCTTTTCCCTGACTTTCATCACATCTCTACACTTACACAATTATTTCATAAAATTGATGGCTATCTCAAATAGTTTTACCTTACACAACACAGTTACTCATCTATTGTTTACGTGTTCCACTGTGTGAATAAATTGCTTCGGTTTGACAAAATTTGTTATACTCATATGGAAAAGTGAGGGGAGGCTGCTCATAATATTTGAACTACTTGGCCAAATGTTTTGAAAAGAATATTGAGTACCAAGAGTTTTCAGTTTTCAAATGCTCATCCGACATGCCCGTAAAAATGAGCCCTCCGGGCTTCAGTTTGATCCTGATCATGTTTACCTGGAAATAAGTTTATAGGAATCAAGTGGACTTGGTTTCAACTGAAGTGTTGGGATCCAAAGAGCTAGATGTTACCCAAGGGTTTGTGAGTAACTAGGAGAATTTTATTTCCTTACTTTCAATAGGCAACCTCACCCATGCCTTATTTTACACCTCTTTTGATCACTCTTCCCCCCCCCCCCAAGTTGCAAGGTGTGTGGCAGGAGTGGAGATGTCTGAATAATGCAAGTCCTTTGAGCATTGAACTAGTCACACAGTCGTATGGATCCAAGCCTAGTGTTTAAAAAATCACAGTGCAAAAATGGGATGGACATCCAGATGAATTTCACAATAGTGTGAATATGGTGCTTTGTGCTAACTGGGTTCACAATTTCTTTGCCTGAACAACTTACAGCTCACCCCATCCCAAAGGCTTTGGTAACGCAATAGAAACAATGAAATCAGAATGTCACTGAAATGTGTTCACTGTTCGCTGAATTAACCTTGTGCCCAAGCATCTGGTTAACGCATTGCCTTTGAACATGAAAACTTTATTCATGACTATGGCAGTGACTATAGTCATTGGCAGCTGACTATAGAACAAAAATCATCATGGAGGATGGGCCTACAATGGCTATTATTGGATTGTGTCTGTGTGAGTGTTCCACAAGCGCAAGCCCATAGCTCAGTGACGGACTGGCCTTGCCCAAGACATTTTGCTGCCAAAGGCAGAGAGCAAATAGCACCATGTCAAGGTGCAGAGTACCCAAGGCCAGCCATGTTATTTTGGCACTTGGGGCAGAAAATCCCACCAGCATCTCTTCTCTCTGGCTTTAAAAACACAGTAATAAAACATTAAATAACCACTTGCTTGCCCTTTCGTGATGTTCAAAACCATCTGCCTGAGGTGACTCTCACTCTACGTAATGGTAGAACTTACTAGGTGTAATCTCTGGCAAGCATCTCTGCTTAAAGGATCTCAGGTAGCAGAGATGAGGAAGGCCTTGGGGAGCTGCTGGGAAGGCCTTGGGGAGGCAGATGGACAATAACCTCTGTTTAGGGCAGGCTTGTATGTTCACACAAGCATGACAAAATGTGGAATTTGGTGCATAGCAAAGGCCTCATTGAGCTGATAATCATTTCCATTGTTTTAAACTTATAGCATGTATAGCTTCAAAGATAGTTTTGAATGGCTGAACGGCCTAGAAGTTCTAAGGCAGAGTGATAGATAAATACGTTTTTGATGAGAAAGGATTCAATGTTCTCAAGCTCTGGCAGAAGCAGAATATGTTATGCAAATGCAGCAAATATATGTGCAGAACTTTGATTTAAAAACAAAATGAAACCACAAAGGTGCTCACAGCCGAGCCAAATTGGAACTTCCTTATTCAAAGGCTATATACTAGTTCTGAAATCAAATGGAAGAGGGGTTATATAGTTTTTGCCTTCCTGTGAAATGAGTCTTTCCTTGAGCAATATTTCAGGGCTGTTCATTGGGGGCAGGGGGAGGATGTATCCACCCAGTACTCTTGCATTGAGGATGCATGTCTTTGCACTGTACTTCCTTAATTTTCAATGGGATGCACATGTAATACACCTCCCACCCGAAGAAAGCATGGACCCATCTAATGGGAGCATCTTCCCTTCCTACCTTTAAAGAACCAGTGTGAAAATACCTGTAGAAGAGTAAAGTCTGTGTGTGTGAACAACACACCCTTAGAATTTTTTATAGTGAAAATTGAATCTCACAAACTCAGTGAAGCACTTCCATACCTCTCCTCAAGTAGATCTTGGGAACAAATATTAAGACCTGCTTTATGAGCATCTGATTAACTGATATCAGAAGGCAGCGATCATCTGGATGTGTGCCTTAACCAAGCAAAGCAATTTGCTTTTATGACGCTGCTCTAGGCAGGAGTTGTCATATTTGAGCGCAAGAGTGAGAAGACCATATAGATAAGTGATCTTTAATTGTTCCAGACCCAAGACCAAGCTCAGACTCCCAACCTGCAACAAAGAACCCACTTTCACAATTTTCTCCATGCCCAAGATGGCAACAACAGCTTTGCCACGGCCCACCTGGACTGATCTCGTGACCCACCAGTTGAAGACCACTGATATAGATAACCTGACTATAGGATAACCAGTGATGTAGGGCAGAAAAAAATCAGTTTCGTAAGTTCATTAATAAGAATGAATGTCAGTTGCAAATACATTATTAGACAAGTGTGGCAGTTTTGAAGTTGCAATCAGTGTTTTTCAGCTGATTATCTTTAGCTACTGTATGAGAGAATACATATAAGTCATTGAAATACATATATAACTTAGAGTGAAATAGAACTAACAGTGACAGTGAAACTGAAGCTGCCCCAATAACCTCAGTGGAAGAGAATTAAACTCTGTTGGAATAGATGAGTAGTTGTCAATGGCTCAATTCGGGCGACACAATAAACAACTGGTGTGGGGGAAACAATTGTCAGTTGTTTTGACTATTGTGTTATCCGAATGCTGCCATAGTCAACTAAGCGCTGATCCTCATCCACACCACAGTTGATTATTTATTACCATGTTGTGTGGGGAGTGCCCCCTAGGGTTAGCGTGAGGGTTAGGGTTAGTCAACCCACATTGACTATCGTGTCGTCCAAATTGAGCCAGTATGTCATGCACATTTCTTTGGGTTGCTAATATTAGTGCTGTCAACAGTTTTCTTAAATTTAAGCATTGTAAGGGAAATACATGCGCTTGTCTTTAATTTTTCCCAAGTATTCCAAGAAAAAAAATATTCATAACATTTAAATCACATTAAATGTATTTTAATTCCCCCATAAAAGATTTCAGGTCAAATACTTGTGGTGTATTGTTGTTTCTGTAAGCTGCTGTCGTGATGTATGGCTTGGATCTGACCTCACATTTGATTGCTACTTTTTCACTTCCCTGATTTTTTCTAATGCTATACCTTTTATTCAGAGTGAGTGTTTTCTTAATAACTCCTTTTGCCACTTGTGTTCAGCGGTTTTACACATTAGTCTCTGGGACTGAAGTTCTGTGGTGGCCCTACAAGGCACACTACCCTGTGTAGTGAATAATTGTATATTATCACAAGTTAGCTACTGAACTTAAAATGATGGGTGTGGAACAAATTCTAGTGCCGCTGGAGCAGCTATGTGTTCTGTGCCTATACCACAAATGTCCTCTTGGCTAAAACTGGCTTAGAGGTTTGGCAGGGATGAAAACATCAGATTAGGTTCTGGTGACTTGTCTTCTCCAATGCAGGGGCTCCTTTTACAGGTTCCTGTTTCAAGAGCAGGAAGTATTTTTCATTAGCACTTTCTCAATATTTGGGTCAGAGCCAGAAAGAGCTCCTGTAGACTCTGAAGATATAATTCTACATTTCAATAGGACTTGGATCTTGAGTTTGACTAACCTGATTTGCATGATACTAAGAAAAAGGTCAGCAAATCAAAATATTGGAAAATGTTTTTTAGTGTACTAAAGAAAAAGTTAGGTTAGGTATACAGGTTAGGTATAGTTCTTGGCAGATCTACGAAAGGGTGGAAATGTGTATGTAATGCAGAAATCAAACTTCTGTTCAGTACTTCTAAAGTCTACTTTGCCAGCCTTGTTCATAATCTCATTTCTGATTTGAAAAACACATTTAAGTTATACACTGAAGACAAATTACATTGACAAAGGAATATGTGAAATATCTGTGATGACTAAAACTTGGTTTTAAAATATTGATGGGAAATGATGGGCTGCCAGTGCCGTTTGCATCAAATCTGGGTGAAGTTGCATGTTAGGGCTCTTCTCAGCGAGGTTTATTAGAACAAAAGTGACTTCCTCATTAAAGACAGAGTCATTCCCTGGGATTTTCTATGCAGTGTCTGAAATAAATGACATAGGAGCATTGGATCTGCTGGCTGAGTAGGTCCTCAAGTTGGGAAGGGTTCATTTTGTCATTAGAAAAAAGCAGCGTAGGGTATTATTTCACAGCCAGCAGTTCTGTTTGCAAGAATGTCCAACAGACTGCAGCATCAGTTCCTGTTACTGGGATATATGAGGCAATTGAGAGCTTTCTGTTTGAGGCATCAGGCTGAAGACCCTCTCATGAACAAGCATCTCCATCTGGGATGATTACTCATGAGTCACTCTGCTTTATGGGTACAAACAACATGCCACAAAGAGCACCAGTAATCTGGAAGGAAGAGTGACACAGGTGGATAACTATCTTCTCCCAGTAAAGGACTCCGATTGCAACCATGCCCTGTAGCTTTCTTATCTTTTTCTAGTGTTTTAATAGAATAGCTTTAGAACATATTCAGACATTTTGTATGATACAAGCTAAAATATAATCCTTACAGTATATTCGTGCCACATTCTCTAATAGTGTGAAAACAACCAAGAGTCCCATGGCACCTTAAAAATGAATACTTAATATAGCATAGGCTTCTGTGGACTACAGCCCGTTTTGGATGCATAAGAATACTTCATGCATCTAAAGTGAACTTTAGCCCATGGAAGTTCAAGCAAAAGTAAGAGTTTGTTTTCAAGGTGTGGCAGGATTCCTTGTTTTGCTACAACGTACTACAACTGCTACTCCCTTGGAATTATTATCATGTGGGGAAACTTGGGAAGTTACTTTGTACTAAGCTACCAGATGAAGAGTGAAATCATCGACATAAGACTTTTGAACAGTGTGGTCTTCCAGTTATAAGTAGTGTATGCCAATACACTGTGCACTAAAAGTCTGCAAACGTAATTGTTTAGAAAAGTAAATGTTGGGTTCTCTTGCTGGATTAATGTAAATTGCTTTGTTTGCAGGGTTTATTGCCATCCCAAAACCAGGCCAATTCTCCAAGTGGAACTGTAGTATAGCCATCACACTCCTGCTAGCAAATCTTTGAACACAGAACAAGAAGTAATGACAATGGAACCAGGAGCTGCTGTTCAGCCAGAGAGCACCACAGTTCTTAAAGGCAGAATGTAAACTTGAAGTTATGTGAATCACATAGTGTTTTACAAAATAATAATAATAATGTAATTAGTTCTTTTTACAGCTAATATTTTTAGGCTGCTCGCCCAAAGAAGAATTTTGCTTAAAAATGCTTCTTTTGGTGTTGCAATTAAAAATAGTAAAACCTTTTCCAGTTTCTTTATAATTCTCAGTGTAATTTAATCATATACATACAAAACACAGACACGTGTAAAATAAAATGTTTCTTAAATCCAAGTAAGTTTAATGGTGTTATAAATTAGAATTTCACTGTTGGTTTTTTTGCACTGATTTTTTCTTTTTTTAACCAGAAATGGTTAGCCTGGAATGCTCTCATGGGAAATGAAAGTCATTACTTTCTGGCTTTAATGTAATTCAGGAAGATGGATGCTGCAATCATAGGGGTTTTTTTTTCTAAAAAGATTGTTTGCACTTAAATAGCTTAATGCTAGTAGAGAATTACTTTTAAATGGCTGTTTTGGACATCCTCTAAAGCTATGTTATGGAGAAAAGAGATCCTTTGTATCTATTAAAACATTTTATTTTAATAATGTTTTCAACTACGATCAATCTGTATTATATGTGTAAATAATGTAATTCAGTGATTGGGGGAGAAATCAGTCATTATACTAGTAATTTTCATCATTTAAGAAAGTGATATTTCTAATCCAGAAAAAATACATATTAAACTATATTGAATATGCAGTTTTGTTTACGTTCTGTTTAAATTAAATCAACTTTGATGTAACTTCTTGAATGTAATATTTTTGGTATGGACATGGTTTAATCTTTGTAGAAGATATTCCTTTTGAAAACACTCAGGTCAGATTCACTAGTTATTTAACTGGGCTTATCTTTATTAGGAAATGTAATTCCCTTGCACTTTATGCGAAACAGTTTTTTTCCTCCGACGACAATCTTTAGAACACTACACGAATTCTTAAAATAAGCCTAGTTTTTTTAAAAAAAATATGTTAGTCATTCAACAGTGGCACTAGGCATTTTCATATACTAGGAATGCATAGTTTAGCATATGTTAATGCTAGTAGAGACACTTAAATGTTGGTTTAAAATTATTGTAACACAATGCAATAGGCTGATACTATAGAATAATGTGCCAAAGTATGCAATTTTCCTGTTTCAAAGAAAAATTGATGCCTTGTGTTGGAGAATAGATTTGAAAATCTACATAATCTTAACTGCTGCTTGATTAGTTCCTATTAAACTGATTTTGAACACACTAAAAATGGTAGAATCCCCTCCAGTTTTTCGTTGAAGAAAATGCTGTCTGTTTGATAACAGGAACTATGGGGCAGGGTACTTCTCACCTGATTTCAAAATCCCTGTCCTTCTGACTTACAGACAGAGGCATTAAGCCTTTCCTAGCTACTTCCTCATAGGACAAAATCGCGTTCCCTTTTCTCTCCCATCACAGTCCTTCGTGTAAATAACATGGTGGCAAGCTCTGAGGCACAACTGGGAAAGAAGTGGAATGACTTGAATACCTGTGGTTGCAACAGTCTCCTCCCCCTGCTATCTGAAAAAATATTGGACCACAAAGGCTACAATTCAGAGAACATGTTTAGGTATATATATGGCATTTTTCCTAGCCATGGTGGCTACATAATTACAGTTTAAACGATGCTCACTAACCAATTGCTGCAACGGGGTTAGCAGCCCTAATCGTGGCTTAGTGTGTTGTCTGAACAGTCTCCATATGTGACAAGCTAGGGTGAATCATTTTTTGAACAGTGTATTTCAAAAACAGATTGTGGGCATATATTGCCCTGGAAGTAAGCCCTTTCACATGCCCAAAGGAGCTCTCTGGATTGTAATCCAGGGCAATTTTTAAAATCAGTTTGAGTTTTAAATAGGGAAATGACAGCATTGAGATACTTCGCATAATCCAGGCTTTCAAAGCCAAAGCTTTTTCAGCTGCTGCACATTGGATTGGATCTAGACTTTGCATTATATGAAAGGAATAGTTGCTTCTCTTTACAGGAGTCATTTCTGTGGAGGAATCCAGTTGACAGAAAGTGAGAAGGCAATGTTTGCTGTTTCCCCCATTTCCCTGCAACTGCTTATGTCCTACAAAAAACTTGTTTGGGAGGGTCCCAGACCAGCAAGTCCCATTTCCACTGGTGGGAACAAAGTCTAGATCCAAACATTTGTGTTCACAAGCCTACCTGCTAATATTTGATTTTATTGGTCGTGTGTGGCATGATGACACCCTGAAAGGGGGTGGAGTAGGGAGAGGAAGAAAGCAGATTCTTAACTTATAAAATCTTCCTTACCTGGCAGCTTGAGCAGATTCTTACTTGCCTCAGGCAAATACTAACAGTCATGTTTAAGAACACAAAAGTATAAACTTACACATAACTCAAATATAATGAAGGTTTGTTTTGCAAAACAGTCCTGACAGCTGGATAGATATACTTTCTGTGTGCATATGTACACATACATTTCACTTTAATTGTGTGAGCAAGTAGTTCAGGAGAGAATTTAGGTGAACAGTTCACAAAGTATCTCTACGATTTGGCAACCAAATTTTAAAAGTTTAGAGACAGAGTTTTGTACTGAAATAGTATAAAGTTAATAGACTAAAGGAGAACAGGACTGTGATGGGATTTAAGTTCTTCGGAGATAAAATGGAGAAGTTGGGAGTGTAGGTCATCTCAAATGCATGGGAATCCACATGTTGTAACTTCAGACCAGGAACTAGAGCAGCTTTCCTCAACTTGGATGTCCTCCGGTGTTTTAGACTATAACTCTCGCCATTCCTGGCAGGGGCTGATGGGAACTGAAGTCCAAAACACATGGAAAGCCCCAGATTTGGGAAGGCTGTTAGATGTTTGCGCCTAGGAATCCTATCCCTTCTTTAAAGCCTCTTTTTCTGAATCATGGTGTGTCAAAGGCCTGTGCTAGCCTTTGTATTTGTCTAATGGAGTTCTCAGCTGTTGGAAGGCTACCATGAAAACTGGCCTTTCCAAAATAAATCCTTTAGATTCTTCTTGAGAGTTAAATCAGCCTTCCCCAACCTGGTACCCTCTAGATGTGTTGGACTGCAACTTCCATAATTCCCAGCATGCACAGCTCTTACTGGTGGGGAATTATGGGAGTTGAACTCCAACAAAACTGGAGGGTGCCAAGCTGACGAAGGCTGAGATAAATCATTCTTGCTGCAGACTGTCAAACATTCTACTCAAAAGCTGAACAGCGTGACCTGTAGGAAGTGGGCAAACTTGCATGTTTGTGCTCACTGTGTATGACACTTTTATTTCTGCTAGTTATAGGGGAGCTGTCCAAGCAAATGTGCAGGACTCTGGAGTCCCATCTCAGCTGTAAGAAGTAAATGCATCTACCCATCTGCCTTCTAAGGGTAGACCTAACTTTGCAGGCTAGAAACTTCAAGAGAAAAACCACTGAGCTGAATCAGCTGTCTTCTACACATGCATGCAAATACTGAACACATACACAATCCAGCCCTGAGCTACCTTCTGTAACTTTTAGCTGATGCCATGCGACCCAAGACTACTTGCATTAACTCTTATTGCACGAGGAGGAAAGAGTCATGCTAGAAACGTGAGGGATAGGGGCGGTGTGTGTGTGTGTGGCTTTATTAACCTGCATTGCTTATGCATACCTAAAAGCAGCAGGACTTCCAAGCTGCCCTACCCCTTTCTAAAAGCAACTGCCAGGTAAGTTGCCTTCAAACTGCAGGTGGTGTGGGAGAAACTTCAGAAGTAGCTTCTCATACAGTGCAGATCTTCTGCTGGACATGTGAGGTCTTACTGCAGTCATTCATGCACAAGTGAACTGAAACTGCCTTATACCAAGTCCATCCAGCCCAGTAGCAGTGACTCTCCAGGATATCAGGCAGAAAAAGGCCTTTCCCATTACCTGCTACCCTCTGGAACGAATTTGGTACAGAGTTGGGAGGCTTAACTACAGAGTTCTCCTAAAGTGTTGTCAATATTAAGCCCTTGCAAGTTTTGACTGACTGGAAGGAGCCTTTAGAATCTTGGAAAGCCAGAGTCTGGCTGCTTTTACAGAGTGAATATAACATGTAGCCCAGCAAAATATTTCGATGTTAAATTATTAATATCCTTTCATAAATTTGGAATGAAAGTCAGGTCGGGACTATTTAAAATATTTAGAACCCTTTGCTTTTTGAAACACAATGCACTTTCTCCAGGTGGGGTCTCTGCATCTGTCTTTTAATAGGAACATGTCCCTGCCTCTTGCGCCCAACATTTGGGCTTTGAAGAAAGCCGTTACAACTGTGAAATATTAAAGCTTCTGCGTGATTGGCTTGAAGCTGCTAAAAGATACTTTTTCACTCGTGGAATGGAAAGCCTTTAGCATTTTATAAACTGAGATTTAGGCTACATGAGTGGAACTCTGCTTCCAAGACATTCCTGCTAAAGGAAGGGGGTGCGCAGGAGAAATCATTTTTGCCAGTTCCTTGTTACTCCTGCAGTCGCTGCGACCCCCCTCCTCAAAAGGAGGAGGAAGGGAGGGTTGATGAAAATCCTCCCCCTGAATTTAGTACCACCCAAAAACAAAAGAAACCATGCCGTTCATGGAAAAGCCAGTCTGAATCCAATCCATAGCATTTTACAACTTTTTCCAAATGCCTAAGAGAACTGTCACTCCCATGAACAGAAGAAATACAGCACTTATGTAGTATAAAGTTTACATGGATGTTCTAGTTCATGCTCCCTTTGAATGCTTCCATGGTTTTTCTTCAAGACACCTCTGCAGCCTCCAGGCTTGAAAAAGGTAAGCTCTTGGCTATCCTTGTAGCATCTGTAACTCTTGTAGGATTACTTATTTATAAAAATTTATTCCTTGAATCTGTGAATTTAACTGTATGACAGGTTTTCATTTCTAATGCTTTTGTTGATAGATACAGACATCTATTCAATTGGTATAGCCTTGTTGGTCAGACAAGGTCCATTAAATTTCATCCTCTGAAAATTTTAAGTTGTACCATAAAAATTAAGAAATGCACAAACTATTTTTCCTCGTTACAAAGATTGTGTTGTGTAAGTGGATTTCCTTTTTGTAAGAGGAGAGAGTAGTTAACCTTGAAAGTACCTTTTCAAACTCAATCTTGTAATAAAATGATCCTAAAAATCCTATTTTATCTTTTCTGGTAACTGTGAAAGACTAATTTAAAAAATCACGTCCTTGGAGGAGACAACTCCCTCCATCCCAAGATACTTTCAAATAATATTGTTTCTTCTAGCACAAATGCACAATGTGAAAGTATTGTGTCAAATTGTACATCAGTTGAAAGATGCTTACATTGTTCAAACTTCCATACTATAGGAAAACATTTGAGAGAAACAGCAAGATTGACTTCATCTTGTCATGAATAATCCATGCAGAAACAATCTGCCCATTTACATAAGAAATTTCATGAAACATCTTTTAAACTAGATTACATTCAAATCAGGTATTATAACATACTCCCGAAGATACTAACCAGACATGTTTTGAAACTATCAGTGACCATCAAAGAAGGTTGACTTTGATTACCTCTCTACATTCACGAATACAAAAAAATACACAAATTCAGTTTTACATGTCATAAATAAACACGATATAGTATTTAATATAAAAATTGTAACAATTCCATTCCTACCAGTGCAGCACACTGAAATATATGATCCACTTAAGAGAAAACAAATTTTTGTATATTGCAAACTTTTAAAAAAACCGATGTGCATTCTGAGTTACGAAAATGGTGCTTACATAGCTCCTTAAAAAAAAGTTAAAAGAAACAGATTATTGTAGCTTCTTGCTGCAGCATTTGAGGAGATAAGGCACTATTGCCGTTGATGTACCTTTTTAAGACTATGAAGAGCACAGGGGAGTCTTTGTCCATCAATATCCTCCACCTCTTCTTTCCAGAGCAGGCAAGTGGTACTGCTTCACAGGAGACTTAAATTCCTTCTGCTTTTCAGACTGTTGACGAGACAACATACGTTAAAATGCGCTGTAATCTAGCTGTATAAAATTGTATGTAATCTGATAAGCAAGGCAGAATTACCTTGCAATGTGTCCCAAAATATGTTATAGGCTGCAACACCTGGACTTGTCTGTTGGTTGCTGGGAGGGTAAAAACTGACTGAAATGTAGGATTAGGGTAAGAAGTCAAGTTGGTTACTGCAGGAACTGTCAGTTTTGGCAACTCTACTGCATAGGGAAGTCCATGATGTCCCAGTGGATTCTCCTGGGCTCGCCTAAGAAAGTTCTTTTAAAATAAAAATACAAGTTCAATTTTCGTAAAGAACTGTCTGTTCTTCAGGTTAAACGCAAGTGTTTGGTCTCTTTTTTACATGTATTTGTGTTGGTTTGGTTGTTGCCACGTCTGCTGTTCCTCCCACATTGGTCCAAGTACATACAAACATTTCCACTCAAATGATTCTTCCTGAGAGATGTTACTTGTATGCTATATATGAACATGTCACCAAAAAAGAAACTCATGGAAGGAAGTCTTTACATGTACTTAGATCAAGGCAGGAAGAAAAACACAGAGATGGTGGCAACTATGTCAATATGGGTTTTTGTAAAGGGTGTCCAAATATAATGTTCCTTGTTAACTCTTGCCTATGCACTGAAGAAAGGCACATGCATGTTGAAGGTAGATAGAGGTTTGCATTCTTTGTTGCTGCAATTTTAAGAGAGAACCAAGCATTTCAACGAATCCTTAAAATTGCACTATCTAACTTTCTTAACTTGCTCTGTTGGTGATATAATATTAAAACTTCTCAGAGCAATAATTGGAATATCTTTCCATAAGCCAGACAAAGATCAACAGGTAGTTTTTTTTTAAACATCGAATTGGATAAAGTCAAGGGCCTTGGTATTGGCAGCTTAAATCTGCTGCCTTGAGAATATAATTGGGGGAGGGGGCAGTTTAACACTGATTTCAGTGTAACTTTGGTTGTTCATCTGAATTTTCCATCTCAAGTGATCCTAGAAAAGCCGTACCGATATTAGTGTTTTTCTGTTCCCTGCTTGTGACAGATTTTGTTGGCCTGAATTGCACAGAATTCTGTTTGGGACCTACTGACTAGATGACTTTGAGGTGCCCCTAAAAATATTGCTCAAGTCTGATGGGTTGCTTTTGAAGTTAGGCCCAGCCCTGCAGGTGGCAGAGCTAGATCCTTCATAGTTTGATGACCAATGTACATTGACTACATGAGCCTGGATCCAAATTGGATTGTGCTCATAGGAAAAGATGTGTGAATTACCCATTCCAGCAGAGCTTCATTTTGTGATCACACAGGACCACTAGAAAGCATCATGAATTCTAAAATACTATATCTAAAGCTGGGCTATCCCATTATACTGTGTGTTGCTCCAGTCTGTAATCTACCTGAACCTGCATTTCTCACTTAGCTGGACAATGTATGGATACAAAATTCTTATGAGCCCTGGAGCCTTTTGATGCAAGAATCCCAAAGTATGTTTCATCTGTCAGGGACTATCAATCAATTATCAAGTTTGATACAGGGCTGTTCTGTTAGGGAGTCAAAATGGCAACACTTAAATAGGTTTATTACTTAGTCTTTGATTTAAAGATTACCTGCCTTTGATCCTCCTTTGAAATACGCCGCAAACTGAGAGACTCTCTTTCTAATGGGTTTTGTCCTAATCTCATTTTTCTGCGCATGGTCAAAGCTTGTTTCTCTGCCAACCTGTTCAGTGCAAAGCCAGACAAAATCTCACATAAGAAATCTGAAATTCAATTGTCAACTGGAGAGTCAAATCACCATAGGAACGCCAGCTTCTCAGTTATACTAAACAGTGACTTAAAATGCAGCTGTTAATTGCCCAGGGCCTGTGAGAAAATCTAGGTTTTAGCTTGAGGCTATAGACTACCCTTCCCCAACCTGGTGCCCCCCATTGTACTGGGCTACAACTTTCAACCCCAACCCACTGATTTTAAGTCCATGATCCTCATTTATTCAGTTCATAGTCAAGCTACAGTGAGTACTTCCTTACCTCAAATCTCTGAAGTACGGGTGCTGTAGTGCTTCGTGGGCACAGATTCTCTCATCAGGATCATATTGTATCATTGCATACATAAGTGTTAGGCTCTTATTGGACAAACTAGGCATAAATGGAGAGATGCCTTTCCCTTTTCTGATGGGAAAATCAAAGCTCATCACTCGTGACCTGCATTAATCCAATTAGAAAACATGCATTCTTGTCAACTGACTCCAAACATCTTACCGGGGGAGGGAGGGGATTACTGAAGAGATAAAGCTGATATAGAATATCTTCAAAGTTGAAGGGAGTTCTTGCTCTTCATCTGACAGTCCCCAAGCCTAACCCACTGAATGGTTTAAACATTTTCCTTCCCAGCTCATCAAGGTGAGAACTGCCAAAACATGGTTTTCTTTTGAATCAGAAAAGGCAAACTATAATCAATATATTCCTTTCAAAGTGTATTCTGGGTGAGGCTAAATATGCATAGAAGAGTGAGGAACCAGTGTGCTGATTAACTTTCCATCAGCTACTGTCAAGCAGAGGAAAGGTGCTGTGAGCTTGGTAGAAATAAAAGAACCCAGCTATGCAATTCATGAACAAAAGTGTTTCAGAACTGAGGAGATGTAAGATCCATAAGTTATGCAATCTCAATCAGCTAACCAGCTCTGAAGCAGCAGAGCCTAAAAGAGCTTTGTAGGAGAACTATCTTAAACACCGCAGGTTCTAAGGATGGGGGGGGGGGGGACTTGTGGCCCTCCAGATGTTGTTGGACTGCAACACCCATTACTCCTAGCCAATATAACCAATCCAGCAGTCCTACTACATCGGACAGCCCATAGGTTGCCCATACCTGCTGCAGAAGAAGGGGGAAGGGAAACTACCTAGGTTGTTGTCTTATCTTGGATTCAGTACACATACACAACATTCTTAGAAAAAAATAACTCTTCCCCTCTGTAGGCCTTGAATCCCTCCCACACAGCCAAATTGCTCCAGGGAGCCCCCCCGACCCTCCAGAGCAGATTTTCAGGGAATGCAAAGGGAGAGGGAATCAATCCTTCTTGTTCCTTTGATGGAAGCCATCCCATCAGCAAGAGAAGTTAACTGGATGCAACCTAATGCATGTTCTACTGCTGAGCAACTGGAAGCTACTTCCAGACCCATCCTTGACTCAGAGCCTTAAGCAGATACTTAAGGCTCAGAGTGGACTAAATTTGTTAGTCTATTCTCTTTATTTTAGGGATGGACTTGTAAACTGAGGCTTCTTGACATAAAGCATAAGCATTCTGCTTTTAAAGAAGATGATTCATTCAAACTCAAACCACAGATGGAATGCATTACTAATCTCAAAATGTAAAATGTACTTACTGCTTGAACTTATTGAGAGTCCTCTTAGGGGGTGTACCTACAATGTCATGAATTTTTGATATTTGGTCCAATTCATTAGATCCTGGAAAGAGTGGGTGGAAACTGGAAACAAAACATGGAATGGAATTGGCAATGCTGAAAAGTAGACTAGATTCCAGTGGATGAGCTTGTTTTCTTACCGTATTGTCTAGCTACCATTGTTTAACAACACTGCTGTTGGTACTCGGTTCCCCCCCCCCCCCATTTTTACATCAAATATTGAGAGGAATAAAGAGAATTAAGCACTAATAAGAAGAGAACAATGCTATGGGTAGTCTCCCTACACATACTCCCACCCACTGTATTTTGCTCCATAGGACACTCCTTTAGTATGGGAAAGTGTGTGAGTGTGGACTAGAGCAATTCAGACTAAAGCTATTTAAGTATACAAAAGCTTTATCAGCCAGTGATGGACCATTTGGTGATAAGGACCACAATCTAGAGCAGAGACGGACAGAAGATAAATCTTAATCTATTATGAGTTATCTGGGTGATTTGCAGATTGGCAAGGCTTTCTGACTCCCATCTGTCAAACAAGAGAAAAAGTCTACCCCTTGGGGGTGGGGAGAGAACCAGGAGATTATTTTTGTCTTGTCTGAATGATGTGCTCAGACACCTTAATTGTTTGTGTATGTCCACCCTCTTGAGTCACTATTTTTCATGTCAGAGTTCTAGTAAAAAAGTTCTGAAGTCTGCCCACCTGATCAATTAAACATGCATGTTAGATACGTTGGCTGTGAAATTAATTTGAATCCCTCCTTTTTTCCATAGAAGGTTCCTCTGTGGTATCGTATCCAGGTCCTGCCCCTGACTAAACCCAGATAGGCTTAGCTTCAGCAAGGTTGCTGTATCATATGCCTTCAGACCTTACCCTGGTCTGAAGTCACCCTATACTGCATCACAGACTCCTCACTTACAGAATTGGATTCCCATGCCAGGTAAGGGCATGCTGTTTAACAACAACAGAAGTGTCAAACATATGAACTGCCTTATGGAGTCAGACCATAGGTCCATCTAGCTCAGTAGTGTTTCCTGACTGGCAACAGCTCTCGAAGGTATCTGAGATCTTCTCCAGGGCCCTTACCCAAGCTAGTGTTGACTAACGATGCCAGAAATCAAATCTGGAACAGTCTCAATGCAAAGCATGTGCTCTACCACAAAATTTCAGCCTCTCTCCAGTTTTTTTGCAGTTATCTAGATTGCTTCTGTGACCATCCCATCTGCACAAGCCTGCCCTTAATGTGAGTTTCTATCTGTTTTTAAACCGGTCAGACTTTCAATTCTTTCCAGATAAATAATGTACCTTGCAATTTCATAAAAGACGCAGCCAGCACTCCACATGTCCATTTTGTAACTGTAGTAGCCATCTGTGAGAAGACATTCAGGGGCCCTATACCACCGTGTGGATATATATTCTGTATATGGCTGTTTGGAATGTATACTCCTACAGGATCCAAAATCCCCTAGTTTCAGAAGATCCTGCTGCAGTAAGATAAATTGTACATCTCAAATGAGAAGTCATTCAAATACAATGTAGAACAATAAACTAGCCATTTCAAGCCTAAATTAAGCAATCCTTGTCTGTTTTAGGTGTTTGAGAGAAGAGGGAAATCTGACCCATTTTTTTTAATACTTAGGACTTCAACGGCCCATTGCCATTGTGTGCACAGCGCATATGGACTTTGGAAGGTGTGAAAATGTATAGGCTTGAGTACTAATGCTTCAGAGAGCCACCTGCAGAGGATACTCCAGAGAAAACTCTTTAAAAAGACTGACCTGGTTATGAAAGATGGCTGGCTGCATTTTGCTAATGGTGGCAGAAAATAGTTGCCCATCCACTGGTCAGAAAGGAAATAGGGATAATGCTACTTATGTAAATCAAGCATCTAACACTTACTCATCAGAAATGTACAGTGCATTTTTTCCTTAAGAGCAAAATGCACTTCTAAACTTCAGTCCTACAACAAGAAATAGCCTCAATGGTTTTGAATCAATTAAATACCACTATTCATAAAAAAACTGGAATGGAAGTCTCATGTTTTCATACTACGATGAGACTTCTTACCTTTATTAATATGTTTTCTGGTTTTACATCTCTGTGAAATATTCCATTCCTGCATCAAGGAAGAATTCGGGAGAAAATAAGTATTTATACACTAAGACTGGGATGCAGAAAGCCCCACGTGCATTAAGGGCTTTCTGTCCCCTCCCCCATTCTCAACACAGCTCCTCGCACCCCTCCTGAAAAGCCATCCCTGAAGATCAGGAGGAACTCCAGTAAAGCACTCATGTGGTGGGAGAAAACCACAGCTGGAAGGGAAAATCGTTACCCCCGGTATCTTCACATAGCGGCACCTTAGGTGTGACTATGGGACTCTCCAGATTTCATCGCAATTAAATAAATACATTTGCAGAAAGAATCTGTCCTACCTGTGCATGTGATCAAGAGACTTGCATAACTGGTACATATAACTCATTATTCTCTTTTCAGGCAATGGTTTTTTCCTCCCTAGAATTTGGAACAGTGAAATGAAAGTTTTATACAAAGGTCACTTTAAGATGGAGAGCTTGCAGTCACTTCTGTCAGTTAAGTAATGTTTAAATAAAGCTCCATAATGTTCTGCTTATGAACTGTGGTAGCATCTGTGTTTTCCTGGATGTCCAGATGGCTGCTGTGGCCAGGAGTGCCTTTACACAGCTTCAGCCAGTATGCCAGCTGCACCCCGTCCTGGAGATGATAGATCGGGCCACAGTAATGCAAGCCTTGGTCACTTCCAGAGAGAATACTGCAGCATTGTCTACCTGGGGCTGCCCTTGAAGAGAGTTCAGGTGCAGAATGCAGCGGACAGGATGCTTTCTGATGTGCTCAACATACAGTGCTTTTCAGACCATTTATCAACTGATTAGTTTCCTAGCCCAATTCACGTTGCTGGTTCTTATCTATAAAGCCCTAAAGCACTTGGAACCAGGCCATCTGGGAGACCACTGCATCCAATATGATCCTCATACATTATGGGCTTCTTTGGAGGCCCTGCTTTATATCCCACCTCCTAAAGAAACATCTCTCCTATGCTAGAAACACTGCTAGCATAGGAGACTGGGGATGTGGAGTAAATCATACCCATTGCATTCTAACAAAGTACCATGAAGAAGGACCTGAGGGTCTGAAATATGTGGGAGCTCTTTTATATTAAACATCATTTTTTCCCTACCCCTTCGCCCTTGGCTTTTTTGGCGGTGCCTTGACATGGCACATCGATTTGCTCCTCCAAAGACCACTTTCACTATTGCAGGATAACAGGACAGGAGTTATGGGGAGGCTCCTGCTGCTCATTGAACATCAGTAGCAGGCTATATGCCAGCCTTACCCAGATGTTTTGGACTACAAGTCCCAGGATTCCTGACAATTGGACATGCTGACTGGGGCTGGTGGGAGTTGGTGTCCAAAACATCTTGAGGGCACCAGCTTGAGGAAGGAAGGTATATAGTGTGTGGGTGTGTTGGGGAAGATCTTTTTCACAGTCTAAAATCCAATCAGCAGTTTTGCCTTATCTGTGGATGTGACCTTTTAATCTCCACCCCCCCCCCCCCCCAAATACAGCAGTGCTTTGCTTCAGCAGTATAGTTCTTTATCTCCGGCAACATGGACACACTGAAGTGAGCAAGAGTAATTTACTCCCCACTGCATTAGGTGTGTGCTCCAGAGGAAACTGCAACTGCTTGAGAGCACAGGTATGAATGCACCTGACTGACAGATATAGTAGGTCATTTGGTAACATTATGATGCCCAGTGGAACTGAACAAATGTTCAGTTAACAGTAAACAACCATAATATATGCTATTGCCTCCCACAGCAAGTGGAACCTCACCACATTGCACAGTATGAGGAACCTTGAGCCTTCCAGATGTTGAACTACAACTTCCAACATCTGGAGGGCCACATGTTCCCCCACAAAACAGATCTGATGCAATAACTTATTGATCTCTGTTCCCATTTTGTACTTTTCTTTCAACCTGCCCCTTCCTTTCCAGCACCTCCAGACAGGCATTTTCCTTCAGTATCTATAATTATATAGAGATATAATCTCTGTATTTCAAATCCTTTCTCTATCTTCACCTACCACGAAGGGAACCATCTACTTTCAGAACAAGGTATTGTGTGTGTCTGTGCAAGTTTTTTTTCTGTAGCCTTCGGAAAAACTGCACAGTTACATTTAACGTTCATGATTTCAGCAATGCCCTACTTAACCTATTTTGGTCAGACTAAACATATGTCTGGATTTTTGCATGAATGAATAAATGGCATCTGAAAAAATATTTTTCCTGTGTTGGTATAATCTACATACCTTTGATCAGTTCATAAATGTTCATGTCCATAAGTTCACATATTAATGCAACAGCACCAGCTTTCTTGTCACTAAAGAAAATAATTTGTTTTAATTTAACTACATGGAAGAAAGCAAAGAAGAAACTTGTATAAACATTTTGGGGGAAGGGAGATATTCTCATACACAAAAAGGTTGGATTTATTATTACGGTATTAGTTTACATGATCGTTTTTTAAGTTTCAGGGTTTTTAAAATCAGCTTTTGAAAGCATTTAAATTAGTGTGAAAATGAACTGAAAACACAGTAAAATGTAGCAGTCATACAGGAGTGAAGTCCCATCTGTAGATCTCCATATACCTTAAAATTCAAAAACATACCCATGCTCCATCTGAAGATATAATAGTTTAGTTAAAACCAGTGCTTACTCTTTCTAGAACAACAACGTGAGTGCTATGACCTCTGCTATCAAACTTAGTTTACCGACAGCAACAGGATGTGACATTTACTACTGTCATAAACAGAAATGATTCTCAAACTATCATTTACAATTTGAACGTATGTCACCTTATCCTGTATCAGACTATAAATCTGTCTAGTTCAGTATTATCTACTTTGACAGGCAGTGGCACTCCATGGCCTCAGGTAGGGGTCTTTCCTTACTCAAGAACCTTTAACTGGAGAGGTCAGGGACTGAGCCTGGGACCTCCTGCATTCTCTACTATCGAGTTATAGGTCTTCTCCATAGGGAAGTCAATTTGGCTGGGCTACAGAAGAGTTAGACCCCATACATTGTGTGTGTGTGGAGTCCTGTTTGGAGCTACGAAGAACCAGTGACATGACAGTATTTGCTCAATGTTTTTTTAAGTATAAAAAGCTTTAACAACTGCATTACGAAATTTTCATTCCAGGAGCAGCTAATCATGGAAACTGTAAATAGCACAGGAGGTGAAGTCCTGCAAAAGTATATAAGGAATTTAAGTCTATAGCATTGAAAAAAATCTGAACTTATGAGGAGTATGAAGGGTTACTTCATGGCTGCAGAATACATTAATGAAGTCCAAATGTTTTTTTTAAAATCCTAACCAGGTGTAGGCTTCCATTGGGTAAGTGCCATAAGATCAGCTTCCATATATTAAACATCATGCTTCCTAAGGGCTTCAATTCTTGAGTCCCATATTGGTGGTGCTGACATTTCCCCATCATATATGCAGCCAGAGACCACTGATGAAGACAGAATTAAACAAAATTGTTTTTTAAACTGTGTATACATAGATTCATAGACCAGTGGAATACATGGATTCATCAATGGAGATGATGGGCCTGTTCAGACAACACGCTAAGCCATGGTTAGGCTGCTAACCCTTTTGCAGCAAGGGGTTAGTGAGCGTATTTAAACTGTGGTTATGTAGCCACCATGGTTAGGAATGGTTCACACAACACGCTAAGCCATAGTGTTTAGCTTAAGACACTTAACCATCATGGTTTAGCATGGTGTTGAACAGAGCCAGTGAGGTATATCACTCAGCCCTTACAAGCTGAAGAGATTAGTAGCTCAGGCATCCCCATTTCCCGACACAAGCTACCACCCTGGGAGCAGGGGGTGCAAGAAAAGGCAGAATCTCATAATTCCACAGAAAAATAGAAAGGCTCTCACCTCAAAATAATTGTATTTAATTTAAGACTTGCCTGGCAAATTAAACAGTGGTTGAGCACTTCCACATAAAGAATACTCAAGGTACAGATACTCAAGGTACAGAAAGGGAAGGTGAAAGAAATCATGCAGCACTTACAAAATCACTTCACGCAATGTAAGGATATTAGGGTGCGGATTCAGTCGCCTTAACGCTTGTATTTCCCTCAGATTGTTCACATGGTCGATACTAAAATGCAGTTTAAAAAGTGCAAAAGATTAGGCCACAATGTGCAAATTGTAATTTTGCATAAATCACCCCTGGCCCCAAAAGAATAAACCTGCCTTCCATTTTTATGTTGTGTACATTTTGTGGACTGAATCATGCAAACGACTTATAATCCCACAAGCCCTTGAAGGCACAGGCTCATCACACACAGAGATTTGTGCAGGAGGCGGTGGCCTCTAATATACTATGTTTATTGCTCATCAGGATGAAGAGGGGCAAGCTTCATTACAGGTGTTAATCAAATCCATTATCAAGAAACGTAGCGATTGCAATGTTATACTTCCTCTTTCAGGGCATCCATGTTTTTTTTAACATTGCATTTGTTAATATTCATAATTTATTTTTAAATCTAATAATGATATTGAAGATTAAACAATATGCTTAGACATTGAGGTTAAGTAAAAATAGTATCTGTAAATTCAAGAGGCAGCTAGACCTACCTGTCAAAATGCTGTTTCATTTGTTTACATGCATAATGTTGTCCATCTTTTAGACTCTGAACCTTCAGAACATCAGAAAATGTTCCCTCGCCAATTTTACCAATTGTTTTGTATTCTAAAAAGGTCAACATTTAAAAAGAAAAGTAGGTTTTAGTACTGATGGCAAGCTTAAATTCCTTAGGATAAGTTCTGCTTCATAAGACATCTTAGTAAATATAGTTTATTTATTCAAACAGCAATGTTGTTCCCTGCCCAGAATTATGATAAAGCGAACCCTTCCAACCAACTCTTATTATCACTGTATCTCCCACTAAGGTTATATCCCTTTACATTGCATAAAGATTATGGAAGTATAGCTCTTATTATTGACAGTTACGTGAGAAATTCCATCTTGCTTGAGATTTGTGTCTGCTGAAATAAGCCCTGGAGGATTTTCATTGATTCACTCTAGCTCCGATACTTATTAAACTGTATAATATTGGTTTTCCTCTCTGGTAATTTATGGAATGAAAATGTTAACCATGTGTCAATTTACTTTTCAGAAATATTGAGTTTGTTGTGTACAGCACCAGAAAAAAAAAAGAGACTCATGAAAATATTACCACTATTGTGTCCACATTAAAGCCTGTTCAGTCATTGAATTGGGCTATTTTTACACTTGCAGGAATCCTCCTGTAAAATGTAGTGCAAGAGCGGGGCAGTTATAGCTGTAGCAACATCTGTAATCTCCTTGTGCTCTGGTATATAATTTGGAGAGTTTGATTCAAATGTGACATTATTTATTTTATGTGACATTACATTGGTATTCTTCACTGGAGTTAAGTCACTGCAGACTAAATCAATCCTAACTTTCTGTCTAATTGTCTCCTGTAGATACCTCTTAGTCTTCCCCCATATATATCACCCCTACAGCAACTGCTTCTAGAATCCTTCACTGGCTAACTTTTTGTGACAATTAACTCTTTCTGACTGCAGCTAGCTGTAAAGAAAAAAAAGTTCTTTCTGATGTTATTGGACTATTAATCCATACAGTTTCAATAACACTTTGTAAACAATTATACTGCTTCATAGTTTCATAATTGAAGAAGCAGATCGCTTTCTACATTATCATTCTTTGATACCGGAGGAAACTTTCATTTGTGGGTGCTTATAGTGCAGCTTACTGCAGCTCCAACAAGTATGGTGTAGGGCTCCTGAATTCTGTATTTCTATCCAAACAGCAAACGTCTGTTTACAAAGCAGTGAGCTGCCCTATGCTAGGAGAGACATACATTTTGTATATGTCATGTTTCTCTTGCACTCAATATTTTTTTTAAAAAAGGGGGGGGATCCACACTTGTATATTCACACCAAGTGGTAAGAAAGCAATTAAATGAATTTACGCTGCATATTTGTGTGATGGCACAACCCTCCCCTCCACTAAGTGGGGACTACGCCCGCGTAAGCATGTATTTAATATACAGACTTGGAGTGGCTTTTATGGATTTCCAGGCAATCTCCCATTCAAGCAAGGCTTCATTTTTCAGTGTGCTCTCATATTACTGTATGGACTTTTAGGCCAATCAAAATGGGCAGAAAAGGTCAGAGAGAACATAAAAGGAAGACCAGCTTAATTACATACCGTGTGGCTAATTTTTGAGGCATTTGACCGGTCATGTGTAAAAAAAAGCCTTGTCATAAAACATTAGGCCAAGGCCCTTTTTGGTGCATTTTTGAACTCCCATCTATAAACCAACGTGATGTAGGCTGCAGTCGGAAATATCATCTGAAGGGAAAGTATGATGCTTAATCAGCACCATACTTTCAGCATGATGCATGCACACTCTTAGCATTCCATACATTGTGCCCATTCCATCTCCTATCTTCTCATGTGGACTTTATCTTGCAACTGCTGCACAGCTCCATCACAATACCTCTAACTCCTTTCATAGAGCTCTCCAGGTCCCCCACATGATGTCAGGTGCCCTGATTTCCTCTGTATTAGGGACACTCATGGGTCAGGAACAACTATGTATGTCTCTCTTCCTCCCACCCACCCCATTATGTCTGAAGACACACCCATGATCCTATACTACTGCCGTTTCCCCCCAGTCCCACTGGGGAGGGATGAGAAAAGCACAGATTGCCCCTGAGCTGGAATCTTAGAAAAGGCATCTGCATGTTTCTGCAACCCAGGGGTGCATTGGCCCAAGGTCTTCAAATGGCCTACAGTCATAGGCCAATGCATTCCAATTAGAACTACTGTTTAAAACAAATACTTACACTTCTAAAACATTCAGATCCATTGGAGAGTATGGAATCTGAACATGCAGAAGACAAAATGTGCTCTAGTATTTAAATATGCTACTAAGAAAAATTGGGGTGTCAAGGCCATTGCCCCTGCTGATCCTTGTTAGTTCACACAGACTACTAAGAATGAGGCATCCAAGGGACTGACTAAGACCATTTATCTATCTAGCCTGGTATTATCCACGCTGCCTAGCAAGATCATAAGCAGAGCTCGTTCACAGCCTTGCTGCTCAAGATTTAATAAATGGAGACGCTGAAAACTATACCAGGGGCCTGATGTGCTCTCATTGATCTAGGCTCCTCCAAAATTACCAAACTCTATGCTGACTTCTACTTTAGAGCTACATAGTCACGATGCTGTCGATAAGCAGTTAAAAAAATAACACCATGAAAATAGAGGTGTTTCCTTTACAATTCCACTGATTTCAAGGGGAACTATACCCCAGTAGGCTTGCACATCTTTACACCTGTGGGAGTAAGACCCATCAAATGATGTTTCTGCATAAACGTGCATAGGATCAGACTTTTGGAAGCGTGTTTAGGATGGGCTGCAATCTTAATATTTATCATGGCATAAGCTTTCATAGCGCATGTTATAAAATTCACCAGAAGCCTCAAATTGAGAATATGCTCGGTGTCCAAACACACCTGGCTGGAGGAAAAACTAACTGATAAGTAAACCAAATCAACATAGTGAGAATGGAAGATAACATGCCAAATACGTATAACCAAATGCACACCCTGACTGTAGGACCACTAAGCCTTAACAAGCATGCTTCCAAACAGAAGACTCCTAGCACTACCGATCAAAAGACATTATCCAACTCTTCCATCTTTCCCTCTCTTTCTTTCCCTGCTAAGAAAGAAATCAGAAGCAGCAGTGGAAAAACATGGGAGAGTTATAAATGAAAGATGGGTGCTTCCAGGCAAGTATTTTATGGTGCAATCACACTGCCTCATTTATGGAATTTTATAGCAAGTCCAGATGACATCTTAAATTTGTAACTCTCTGCTTTTTCCTACTGCTTCTTAACAGAAAAATAAGCCATAAATGGAGAAAAGATGGAATAGCTGCATAATGCCTTTTGACTGGTAGTGTTAGGAACCCTCCATCTAGAACGGGTGCAGAATCTCAGGCCCAGGTGCCCAATCTGGCCTGGGGTTCCCCAGACAGCTATGCTCCTTCACTCCCCCCCACAACCGATCATTGATTAATTTCCCAGCTTTTGTTTAGTTTCCCCCCATTCTAAAAAGGTTGAAATGCCTCTCCCAGGGCTTAGTTCCAGGCAGTAAGAGCTTTAAGCCAAAATATGCTGGTATTTTGGTCCTATTCATTTTCCCTTGGCTTCAGCCATTACTGGAATGCCCCCTTTCCCAGCTTCTCTGAAATGAAATTTAGCCCTCCGGCTGAAAGAGGTTCCACCTGCAGTCCAGAAACATCCAATATCATCCGAGGTGCTTTCAGATGAGGCTTTTATTGAGCCATCACCCTGCCTCATTCACCAAACTTTACTGAGGGGTGGCGAAGATGTCCAGACAGTGGCATCTTCCACTTGTAGCTGTCCTGTTTGTTCCAGCTGCTTCCAACCATGGAAAATCAATTATGAAAAAATACTGAATAGCTGCACAATGCCTTTGGATTGTTCACATCAGAAACCCTCCATCTGAAAGCATCTCTGGAGCCTGTGTAAAATTCCTTGAACAAGGCAGGGCGATTGCACAACAGAAATCTCATCTGGAAGCAACCTAGGATACTTATAATGAAATGGAAATAGATTACTTTTCACAGGGCGAGAACCAAAGACAGAGGCTGTGTTCAGACAACACTTTAGTCAATGGTGGGTTAACAGTCAATTCACTGTTGGTTATTTTGTGGGTACTCCCCACACAACATGTTCCTACACAACTGTGGATTGGTTGGGGCTGGCACTGAGTGGACTAATAGTGGCATTGTGTGGGCTAATAGTCAACCCGGCATTTGACTGTCACAGCCCCCGTCCCTCTCTCCACCGTCCCTCCTCCCTCAGTCCTCCTGGTGCTATCTCAACAGCCATTGTGAGTTCTGCTGGCTGGACTAGAATGGCAGCTGCCGTTTTGGTCACTCTTGCCCAGGAACTCTACAGCCAGTCGAAATAATCCATTCAACCCTGCAAAATAGTCCACTGAGCCCGACAGACAAGACACTAATCAACAGTTGTGCAGTTAGTCAATTCTGCAGAGCGTTGTTTATCTCAGTTGGTTATTTTGGGGAAATAGTCACTCGTGGGGTGGTCTTTCTCCGGCAGACAACACAATAACCAACCGTTGACCACTCAACTGATGGCTGACTACTTAAACCACCTTTGGTTATCGTGTTGTCTGAACTCAGCCAGAGAAATGCAGCCAGCTGTATGACATGAATTAAAGCCTCAACTCTTTCTTCAGATGTCCTTCGGATATTTTAACACAGTATCCTGGGTTCCCTTTCAAACCCACGATCTGCCACCATGTTTTGAAGGAGGAGAAGGCAGCAGCCTTTCACTACCAGAGCCAGGATCCAGGCTCTGCAATCTCTAAAGCTCACTCTCTCTTGCCTGAACCCCAAAGTTATTGTAGGGCTGCTGTGTTGGGAGATGCAGATTCTGGAGTGGGGGGGGGGCAGACTAGGAGAAAGGGGCAAGAGAATAGGGCAACCTTCCCCAAACTGGTGCCCTCCAGATGTGCAGAGCTGTAACTCCCATAATTCCCAGCCAGTAGGTTGGGGACTATAGGAGTTGCAGTTCAACATATATGGGGGCGCCAGCCTGGGGAAGGCTGGAACAGGGCAAATCCTTAACCCCCCTCTCCAGCTGCCTATCCTGGCTCTATAATCCCCCAAAGATAGCTTTATCAAAAACATGTTGCATGGAAACAGAAAAGGGGAGGGTCCATTCTCCACGTCCCCAAACTTCCCCTCTTCTCTCTCTTTTGTTTTTACGACACCCTCACTCTCCCCCAAGCCCAATAAATTAAAAAACGCGGGATGCTGCCTCCCCCCACCCACGGGATGAATGCCATTCACCAATCTCCCCTCCCCAAAACGTCGCGCCCCTCCCCTCCCCTGGATCCACGTTCAGGGCTGAGGCCAAGGGCTGCCCCTGCACCCCCTTGCGCCCTTTCCCCGTCGCGTGGCGGTCGCCCCCCTCCCTTACTGTTCATCCTCCGCTCGCTCTGCCCACGGGTTCTCTCCGGGGCCGAGCGGTGGGGAGGGGGCGGGGGCGGAGGACGCGGGCCCTCCCTGAAGCGCCAGACCCCCCCCCCCGCCCCACGGCAGAACTTGTCAGCGCGCCATGTTGTATCCCCGTCACCCTGGCAACCCCAGAGCGTCAAGCTCCTCCACCCGAGAGCACGACCGTGTCAGCGCGCCCCGCCCTCGCCGCGAACAAGCAACGCAAGCGCAGTGACTCACCTCCGCCCTCCCCTATTGACTGCGGCAAGCATCGGGCGGTCTTCATGTTTGCAGGCTCTCTAGCCGCGCGCATGCGTGCAGTCGGTCCGCTCCTGATCCTCACCCCCCCTCCCGACCTTGTTACCCTCCGTACGCAGACGCAGTCTCTGCTTGTCTCCCTAGGAAACCACCGCTCCCCCCGGTCCTTTGTTCGTGCGCAGCGTCTTAATTCTCGGTGGGAGGCCGGGGGTGGGGGGCGTCGGCTCTACTTTCTCCTGCTGAGGCTGCCGTAATGTGCGCGTTCGCCTGGAAGACAGCCCAGTTGCCCTTAGCGGACTTTCTTCCGGGTTGGATCCAATGGATTGCATCCAATGTTAAATCTAACTTAAAACCCATTCATTTCAGTGGGTCTACTCTAAGTAGGACTGACATTGTATACAATTCTCTGAGTAAGGACGTTCACGATTATGCTGTAAGACTGCAGTCCTGTGCCCTTGACCCTAAAGCAGGAGTGCAACAGCACCCTGCCACCCATGTTCCCCAGCAATTGGTGCACACAGGCTTACTGCCTCTTGATATTGGAGGTAGCACATCGCCATCAGGTCTAGTAGCTATTGATAGCCTTCTCCAGGAATTCATCCAACCTCCTTTTAAACCCTCCAGATTGGTGGCCATCACTAAGATTCCTTGTGAAGAAGTACTTCCTTTTATCTGTTCTGAACTTCGTCTCACCAATCAGCTTCAGGGTTCTAGAATTTTGAGAGAGGGAGAAAAATGGCTCCCTATCCACATTCTCCACACCATGCACAATTATGTACACCTCTATCATGTCTCCCCTTATGTTCCTTTTTTCCATTTTAGATGCCCTTTTCTACACTTTTTCCAGCTCCATGATATCTTTTTTTATGTACACATCTGTCAGGCATGCCTTAAGGTGGATGGATGCCTGTATTGAGCAGGGAGTTGGATTCGATGGCCTTATAGGCCCCTTCCAACTCTACTATTCTATGATTCTAAGTATGGTCGCACCATAGATTTGTACAAAGGCAGTCTGATGTTGGCAGTTTTCTTCTCAATTCCTTTTCAAATTATGCCTGACATGGAGTTTGCCTTTTTTTTTTTTTACAGCAGCCACACACTGGGTTGACATTTTCGTTGAGCTGTCCACCACAACCCTAAGATCTGTTTCTTGATTGGTCACCACTAGCTCAGATCCCATCAGCCTATACTTGAAGTTGGGATTTTTTACCCCAGTCTGCAAGAACTGAAGTCAATCCTTTAAACAATAGAGTGTGCAAATGACTTTTGGGTCAAGAAGCTGACGAGACAAATCCTATGCATGTCTACTGATAGAAAACCATTGTGTTCAATGGAACTTACTCCCATGTAAGTTTGTATAAGAATTTGGCCTAATTTCAATCCTGTGCCTGTTTGCTTGGAACTGTGTTTAATGTATGGAGCTAATGCCAAGATAAATGTAAATAGGATTGCAACCAATGGTGTAGTGGCAACTTTTCATCTGCAGGAGCTCATCATGACAGTTCCATAGCGTTTAGGAGACTCCAAAACTGCAGACTGATATGTGTCTGTTGTAGGTCTTTTGTAAAGCTAATGGGTTTTAATTACCCATTCAAGACAGTTTCCCCAAAATATTTTGCATTGCAATAGTTCAAAACACTATGTTGTTGCTGGGGAATTCCATTTTCCCACCAGTTATGGTAAGATTGCAGCAAAGCTCATATGGAAAAGAGAGGTAACAGTAATTTTAATGTTAGTAATTAAAAATTCCTGGTGCGCCAAGGCAGGTGGCTACACAAAAGGGTGCCTTTTCAGTGATGGCACCCCATTTATGGAATGCTCACTGCAGAGAGGCTTGCCTGGTGCCTACATTATGCTACTTTCGGTGCCAGATTACCTTTTTATTCTCCTAGGCATTTTAAGAACTGTTTTTAGTTCTCTATTCAGCTGCTGGTTTTAATCTGGCTTTATGATGTTGTAATGGTATTATTCTTTACTGCTGGTTTTATTCGGTTTTTTTAAAAAAAAACCATTTGTACTGTACATTTTACATGAGTTGTATCTCACCCAGAAGACTTGGTTATTGGGCAGTTTAAAAGTACAATAAATTAAATCCGACCTTGTGAGCCTAGGCTCCACTACACCACT
The DNA here is from genome assembly GCA_029215795.1 of Anniella stebbinsi. Lineage (NCBI taxonomy): Eukaryota > Metazoa > Chordata > Lepidosauria > Squamata > Anniellidae > Anniella > Anniella stebbinsi. Next base: position 355,841,655 of record JARDYH010000001.1, read on the forward strand.
AACTGCAACCTAAGGCTGCAATCCTGTGCATACTTATTTAGAAGTAATCCCCATTGAGTTTAATGACACCCCCAGGAAAAAGGGGTCCCTAAGGACAAATAACTAACAAAGCCCCACTGTCACTGAAACAGAAGTGTGGTCCATGATTCAATTAAACCTTTTCCCATGTTCAGATCCAAGCTGTTATCCAAGGCACACATTTGGAAATAAATTCTGTAGGAAGTTCATAGGACATCATTCAAAACAAATGGGGTCATTAGTATTGACATCCTATAAGACTGGCACTAAAATCCTACATTAGGGAGCATTCCATCACATTGTAGTCAGTGGGATTTACCATTTAATAAACATGTATAGGAGCAAGTGTATATTAGTTTCCATCCAAGTACTTTGATTTAACAGTAGATTTTGGGAGAGGGCGGCTACCATATTTTCCAGATGGAGAAAAAACCAAGTTACCCTGAAAAAAAAAATCTATATGAACAAAAAGTGTCAGTATTGCAAATTAGCTACAGTAACATTTTAAAAATTAACATGCTGGTGTTGAATCACTCTTGCATGGATTTATTTATTACTTTTATTTATTTATTACATTTGTATACCGTCCCACAGCTGAAGCTCTCTGGGCGGTTTATATAGGATTAAAAACAATTAAAAACAATATACAAAAATTAAAACAGCAAAATAATAATAATAATAATAATAATAATAATAAATTTCTTACCCGCCTCTTACAACATACACACAATCTGTACATTTAAAACCACTTCAACACTTCAAAAAGCTACAAAAACAAAACAAACCCAGGCTCCTCAGATATTGCCAAATGCCTGAGAGAGGAAGAAAGTCTTGACCTGGCGCCGAAAAGATAACAATGTTGGCGCCAGGCGGGCCTCGTCGGGGAGATTGTTCCACAATTGGGGAGCCACCACAGAGAAGGCCCTCTCTCTTGTTGCCGACCTCCAAGCTTCCCTCGGAGGAGGCACTCGGAGGAGGGCCTTAGATGTTGAACGTAGTGTTCGGGTAGGTTCATGTCGGGATTGTCCCATTTGCAGAACTGGGACTGTAAGAATATATTCACTTCGCTGTGAATTGTTACCCCAGTATTATGTTCCAATTTGCTAGATCTCAGCAACTGCTGCACATATTGAGACAATGTGGATTCTGTGTAATGGGGATTTTAAAAATCCAATTTTCGGAGCTGTCTCCAGCAGTGAAAATCAATTCAACTGTGCACATTTTATCCTTATTCTCCAGCTATAAAAAAACCCCAGTCCAACAGTATGGTGGTATGTCTATTGATGATGTTATATTTGACAGACATGCATTAATTGAGGTACAGGTTACTAATAGTATACCTGATTTCTTCTCCTATTGCCTTTTTTGTAATTGCAATTAAAAACCATTTCACACTCTTCTCAGAGAGATCCTATTGAAGATACGCTGCTTAGCTTTGCCGTGAAAAATAAATTTGTGATTTAAAGAAGCATAATTACTGTTTCTATGTACTAAAAAAAATATCAAAATTTAGCCTGGGTGATTAGCAGAAATAATACGAGGGATAGCTACTTGCCCATCTGGCCGGTTAGCTCAGTTGGTTAGAGCGTGGTGCTAATAACGCCAAGGTCGCGGGTTCGATCCCCGTACGGGCCACAAACGACCATTTTCCTTCTCAAGAGAATACTTGTTAATCTATCCTACAACAAATAATCCACCAAACGCTTGTAAACTAAGTTTATACGCGACACAAGAAAAAGTAATTTGTTAATTTTATAAAAAAGAATAATGGCATGTTTAAGATCCAAGGGAAAATGCTGGACTGAAAAATTAAATTATCCTTACAATAACAAAACAAAAAAGAAACTTTAGCTCCACCATTTAATAAAAAAACCCTCTTGACTTTACATTTCTACAGACATCTTAACTGCTCGCTACGGAAACTACTCAAGTCAGAATAATCAAGATTTTTCAACCCATTTCATCTCGTTGCGACCGAGTGGTGTATTTAATCTTCCCTTTAGCAACGCCCTCAATTAAAATATATATTTTTTAAAAGATGCCTCTTGATAATGCAAACAAAAAGCGCCGCTTCTATAATCCAGCCCTGCTTTTATTTGTATTTGCCCGAAATCCGGGCAGAGCCGAGTTTGTCTTTAAGAGCAGCTGCGAAACTAAACTTGCAGTGGCGCATATACCACAATGCACGAATTCGAAGAGGAAGCGGGATTCCGTGAAATTACAAGAATGCGTTTTGAAATAATTTGTCCCATGTCGCTTTCCACCATGACGATTCCCCTCCTCCTCTAATAACGTATCTCGACGGTGGCTCATTTCTATTGGTTCGGTGTGGCTGGCTTTTGAAGTGCTCGCGCGTGCGCATAGCCAGGACTGGCTTGAACTGTGTTGCCCAACCGTCCGTCCCCTCACACTATTAACAAGATGGCGGCTTCTGAGGGGACGAGCGGTGTTGCTCAGGTCCAGGCGGCAACTTCCTCTGACACACTTTTATACCGACAGCCGGAAGACAGCCTGTCCACGCTGGAGGCTGAGGTCGGCTGCAGGAACCTAGAGGAACCGCCGGGGGTTGTGGTCGGAAAAGGCCCGAGAAAGCTGCTGGACGAGGCGCCTCCTCCACTCCTTGGAAATGAGGTGGGGAGAGGCGACGCCGGGATGTCCGGGAGTCACTGGATCGCCGAGGCTGCTGTAGCATCTCAGCAGAATGGAGCTTTTCCGTCGCCAGCCCAGGACAACGACATCTTGGCACCGGCGCCGCCTCCTCCTCCTTGCCCCATCCAGGGTCAAGACTTCAGCTCAGCGACTTCCGCCTCGCCTTCGGGGGCCCTGCCGCCGCTGTCCAATATCCTGCACAACGCGGCCCAGCAGCTGCAGAGCGCGGCCCAGCGGGTCGCCTTCCAGCAGGGCAAATCTGCCGCAGCGCCTGTTGCCCCCACCAGGCTCCTTCCGCCCAAGGTATAAACCTGCCGGGCTATTTGGGGATTTCCGTAAAATTGGAGGGGTGGGATGGGAAAGGTGATTCATGCTAAAGTAGCTAAGGTCACCACTGGCTCAGTAATAGCGTTATATGATTTCCTCCCTCCTTCCCGTAGTAGAGAATAGTTCTAGGGAGAGAGCACCTGAGACTTTCCATGATGTATTGGTAATTGTTGTATGTACAAATATACAAGGTTACTAAGGTCCAGTGTTAGCCTTTCTTAGAATAGATCCATTGAAATGAATGGGACTTAGTCATAGAATCATAGAATAGTAGAGTTGGAATCAAGCCCAACTCCCTGCTCAATGCAGGAATCCACCTTAAAGCATACCTGACAGACTGCTGTACAGCTCTGGTGTGGGAGAGCCCATGACCTCCCTAGGTCATTGGTTTCATTGTCGTACTGCTCTTAACAATCAGGAAGTTTTTCCTGATGTCCAGCTGGAATCTGGCTTTCTGTAACTTGAGCCCATTATTCCATGTCCTGCATTCTGGGTTGTAGAATCAAGCAGGTGCTCGTACAAGGCAGCAGGCTTCCCAGAGAGCAAGTTTAGTTATTATTTATTACATTTGTATCACACCTTTCCTCCATGAAGCCCAAGGTGGTGTACTTGATCCTCTTTTATTTTGTCCCCACATCAGCAAAATCACCAAGTGAGGTTCATAGCCGAGTGGGGAGTAGAACTCAGGTCTTCCCAGTCCTAATGCAACACTCCAACCACTACACCACACTGGCTTCCCCACATAAACTGTTGATTTCATGGGTGCTTGGGCACCATATTAAGGTTGGCATTAACTGACAGTAAGGACTTCACAGTTAGCACATGTGGACATCCAGTGAATGGTCTGAAGTTCTAATCATTGTCCAGATGGGAGACTGCTTGGATACCCCATGTATGTGCCTTGAGTTCCTCGGAGGAAAGGTGAAATGTAAAGACTAAATATCCAATAGCACAGTATTATGTGCAAGCATATGTGCATGCACACATTACATAAATGTTGCATAAATAATGAAAAGGAGATGCAACTTTAACAGAGCAATCCTATGGGCCCTGGAAGAGCATCCCAGGGACCATAGGATGTGGTGGATTTCTCCTTGGGGGCAAATTTGAGATCCAATTCTTTCCCCCTCTCCCTCACAGCTGCCATGGAAAGCTGCTCTTCTGAGGTTGCAACAGCGATGTTGGAAGAGCTTGGGAAGGGAGAAAATGAGTTCGACAGTGACTGTGTTTCGACAATACAAAAACCATAAATGTTTTTAAGAGTCAACTGTCAGTGGATTGGTCAACGGTTGTTATTTGTGTTGTCTGTTGGGCAAAACCCACTCCACAGTTGATTTTTCCGGCAGAAAAATAACTGGAGAAACAACTGGCTGCAGAGTTGATTTCTCGCACAACTTGTGTTTTTTGTGTTGTTCAAACCGAGCCAGTGGTTTTCCCGACCTCTTGAGTTGATTTTTTTCGCCTGGCTACAGAGTTCCTAGGCAAGAGCAGCCAAAACTGCACTGGCTGCTCTGCTACAGCTGGTACAACTTGCAATGGCTGCTGGGATGGTACTGGGAGGACTGAGGGAGAGGAGCGGAGGCTGTGTCAATCAAATTCCGGGTTGAGTAGTAATTCACTCCACGCGAGCCTCACACACCCACAGTTGTGTAGGAACATGTTGTGTGGGGAGTAGCCGCAAGAAATGCAACTGTGAGTTGACACGTCAACCCACCATTGACAAAAGTGTTGTCCGAATGCAGCCAGTGGGAGGGAATGAGACTTAAGATCTGTAGCATTTTAAAGCCTCTCCGTCACCCTTCTCACTAACAGCAAGGTAGGTTGAGCGGGTTGTCTAGCTGAAAATGGAAAGAAAAGGAGGAACAGGCTGCTTCCTTCTTTCACTCCACCTGCCTGCAGGGCATGGAATAGATAGACCACTTCTGATCTCTGAGCCCAATTAAGCAGCAATCCCTTAAGATTGTGTTCTTAAGGCTGCAGTCCTCTGAGCATTTGAGAAATAAGTCCCTTTGATTCTGGAGCTTAGTTCTGAGTAGACTGGTATAGAATTGCACTGTAGGACTGCAATCCTACAACCATTTACCTAAGAGTTAGCCCCATTGAAGTTATCGGGGCCTGCTTCTGAATATGCATTTTATCACAATAACCCTATGAGATCAGTTAGGCTGAGAATCAGTGACTGGCCCAAAATCACCCAATGAGCTTCATGGCTAAGTGGGAACTAGAACCTGGGTCTCCTGAGTCCCAGTCCAACACTCTAAGCAGTACACCACAGTTAGGTAGTGACCCACCAAGACTGAACTCCCAATTTCTTCTTAACCTCAGCTAGAAACTCGTGTGAGTTTTCTTTCTCTTCCCATACTGACACTACCCCTCTGCTGAACTGAGGTGTACCACCCTCTTCAAAATGGTAGGTGTGTCATTCAAAATCGAAGAGATTCCTAACTATCCAGAATTCATTGCCTAACTGTTCTCTCCACTGACAATTGCAAGCTATTAACTAGCAAAGTACCTGCCAAGGACAAATACCAGCTAGCAGTTAACATTATATGGCTTCTCCTCACCCTTCATCTCCATTTGATCCCTATTGGAAACTCATATTTTTCATTAATGGCTCAATCTATTAATTATTATTATTTATTACATTTATATACCACCCCATAACTGAGGCTCTTTGGGCAGTTTACAAAGGTTAAAAACATTCAACTTTAAGTTACAGTAAAAATCATTAAAATATCATTTACATAAATCACACAAACAAAAAGTTTACACAAAGACAACATATATCTAAAAACAATATTGAGCAATCACCATCCCAAACTTGATGCCCTCCAGATGTGTTTAACGACATCTCCCATCATCCCAAGGCAGTTAATTTTTTTAGATTGTAAACTGTTGCAGACGGGCTGTTTCTTTGGCTTATGAAACTTCATAAAATACCATGTATTTTGGTGCATTATTACATACAAAGAACATGATAGTTCAGTTCAGCGTAATACAGGCTCCTGATTCCAGGGCACCTTATATCCATTTGTTTCCAATCACTGAATCACCCCACATATGCTTCCTGTTATTTTCCTGCCCCTTTAGATGTTGAGCCACAAGTCAGTAAACTCTCTTATTCCTAGTGGTGCAGTGCCCCTGGGTAGGCTGACCATAAGCTTGCTATTTTGAGTTGTCATTCCCCAGGGTGTTGGAACTGCTGCCACTACAGTTACTGTCTCTGCTCTACAAGGGCTCTTCAGCCAGTCTCCAGAAGTACTTATGTCATGATTTTTGTGACCCCTGACACTCCATAGCTCACTGCCTTGCTGGATCCCACAAACACACCAGTGGAACCCATTCACCTATAATGCAATGCATACAATGGATACATAAACTATGATACATAACATGAGATATGTAAAATGTGATGCGTAGTATGGGGAAACTTTGTGTATAAACAGTCTTGCTTTTTTTCTTAAAGCAATTGGAAACTATCTGTGTCCAAGTAGAGTCTGAACAGACAAAAGGGAAAGAAAGGTCAACGCTGTTTCCTGTAACAGTTCAATCCAAAAATGTAACTCTGGCTCAGACAGCTGAGAAGAATTCCAGGAGTTTAGGACTCAATGTCATCAATCCCCAGATTATTCAGATAAAGCCGGTTGCAGGAACTGGGTCACAGCAATTTTTCTTATGTAATTCTTCTGAACCTACAGTTCAGCTACTTCTGCAGCACCCTTTACATCCCCTTGGACAAGTATCTGTAGGTAATCTAACAACACACGGACTACTACATGGACAGAAAAACAAATCTGTAGCTGTAGCAGATTCTCCAAATTTTGCTCTGGTTTCAGCTTGTTCAGCAAACTCATTAATAAACCAAGAGAAGAAGCAAGAAGAGCAAAAGGTTAAAAAATCCCTCAAGGTGAAAACCCGTTCTGGACGGATTTCACGCCCTCCAAAATATAAAGCTAAGGATTACAAATTCATTAAAACTGAAGACTTGGCGGACTGCCACAAGTCTGATTCTGATGACTACTCTGAGCTCAGTTTGGAAGACGATGAAGGTGGCAAGGAGAAAGAAGTGTGTTCATTATTTGATCCTTCAAATTATGATCTGAGACCAAAATTGTTTAAATGTCAATGTTGTGAAAAATCCTACATAGGAAAAGGAGGATTAGCACGGCACTATAAACTTAATCCAGACCATGGGCAGCAAGAACTTTCATCATCTTCTATAAATGGGATGTCACTACTGGAGTATACTGGGAAGGTAAGTATTGAAAGTACCCATTCGACTTTTTTTTTTACCACCACCAATTACTGTCACTTTAATAAAAATGGATTAACAGTAGAATTGGGGTGGGGTGGGGAAATCCACCTATGGGCATTGTGCGAAATGTAATATATTTTTTCTGTGTAATGAACCTTCAGGGATTTAAGTGGAATCTATCTTTTCAGATTATTGAGCGGCTGGTTACCCACCCCCTGTTCTGCTCATTTCCCCTCTCATTCTTTCCAGTGCAAGCAGCATCTCACATCGTAACCTCAGTATGCTCTGTGCTTAGAAGAGAGAAAGAGAGCTCTGTGACAGAGGCATGTATTTGAAGGACTGGGCTGTTGAAGCTGCATGCTGGTCTCTTCATATCTCTTTTAATCCTAAAAACCCAGCAGCTCTTCAAGGCTAGAAAGGAGAATGAGAACCATGTGCAGTTCTATCCCTGCATTGTGAAGGGAGACTTGCTTTGGCTGGAGGCCACTGGTTACAGATGCGGATGGTATCCAATGTCAAATGAGCAGAAGTCTGCTCACACAACAGGACTTGCTCTGGAGGGTCTCCCAACCCTTTGTAGCAGTGTTTGGGGGAGGCAGGGCAGAGGGGGAATCACCCCTCCTAGTTCTGCTGATGGAAGCAGTTCTGCTGAACTGCTTAATTGGATTCCACTGTAACTATTTAATGACGAACCTGATATAAAGACAATTTCTTATTTGTGTATAAGAAACCATGCTATACAGACATTTTAATTAACTATACTATGTGCAATCTTAATTGTCTATGATGTTAAAAGTAATACATTGTTAGTTACATGTATTATGACTTAAAAAGCTTTAAAATACTTTTAGTTATTGGACTTGATTGCTTGATATCTTTGGTAGGGTGCAAACATTTTGCTACTTTTCCTTGCTTGCGTGTATTCATCGTGAATATTGAATCTTGAAGTTTGTTTGGAAGTAGCAAATGAAAACTGCTTGCCAGTTGCAAGGGTGGAGAATGCTAAAATTTCCATATCTGAGGCCTCATAATTTAGCCTCATCGTTGCCCTATCCATGCTCTTTCCCATGCCACAGTATTGTTTTTATTCTACATTTCCTCAACGCTCATTTAATGGAGGAGGAATCCAAAAAAAATCTAAATAAATAAATAAAAGGTGGGTGGTACTGGCTTCTGGAAGTGGGCAGGTCTGCATCAAAATCTTTTAAAACAGCACCGCTTAGTTTGACAGAAAACTCAACTCATGAGGCAGTGGTATTGATGGTACAGTGTAGCAAGGCCACAACCAGGTTAGCACAATGTGGCTTCAGAAAAGGAACTTGTCATCTTACTTGTCTGGAGGTGAGTTGTGGGAAGTCTATGTACCTCTTGCTCTGATGGTTTTCCAGGCTCATGGACTACTGAAAAAATCAATACATAAAGGCAACAGTTTTAAAGGACTAATACTAACTTTTGTTTTAGTCTGATACAGCTGCAGAAGATAGAAAGTCTGCAGAACAACAAAATGCCCATTTACTACACTCTGGTCATGGAAGACCCAGGCGACCAAGAAGGCGTGGCCGACCAAAGATGTCTGAAAGATCAAGGTATTCTGGAAGATTTAGCAGACCTGGTCAGTTCCCTTCCAAGACTCTTAATATGTCAGCAGAGCATCACAGTGTATTTAGAAGGAAAGCTAGGCTAAAAGAGGTATGATTCTTTTCCACAATTGTTGGTGCTTATTGTCTAATAGTTGACTAGTCAGTTAATCAGCTCAAACCCTGTAGTAGTTTGAAAAGGTCCCTGGAGTTTGGCAACATGCTTTCATAAAAATATTTTTAATGTAAGCATTAAAGCACCATCTTGGAGGCATTTCCCCTCCACACACAGGAAGGGAATGTTTCTAAGAGTGCCTGCTGCACCATCTGGCATGTATCATCTAAAAAAAAATTACAAGCGTGCTTTTTCAACAAAACCTTTGGTGGTTCTTGTGTAAATTTATGCAGCTGTAATTTAAAACTCTGCAATTAATTGACTTCTTTGATCAGGTGATAGCCTTATTATTTTAACTTTGTCTGAGAATGTGCCAGCTAAGATTATACTTAGTAACTAGCCTTTGATGTGGTAGAGAGACTGGAGGGTTTGGCCCTTTTAAAAACTTGGTGTGAATTCTTAACATATTTGGCCATGGCAAAATGATCCACTTGTGTGTACTTCAAACGTGATAGTGTACATGTGTTGTACATTGCTTTCAACCACTTCAGAGTAGGACAAATCTTGTGTGAGGTGGCTGTTTGAATCTTTGGGGAGGATTTTTTTTTACTGCAGTCATCCTGACAATGAAAATGAGAACTAATTTTATTGGCATTTCTCAGTGTGATTTATCTGACTTACAACAAATTGCACAGATTTCATGCATTCTTCTTTCTTTCCTAATCTTCATGTATTTAGAGTTGGCGTTTTAGCAATGTGACTTTATGGCTTCTCTAAAGAAATTATTATGGTCTTTAATAGCTGATTCAACAATGTGCCAATGAAGATTTCATGGAGCTGGCTGTTCCACGCTTTACAACACTTGTTACTGTATTTGAATTCCTACTGATGAAGGTAAGTTTAATGATAGATCTTGAATTCTCAAGAAGATTTATGTGCATTTTGTCACCTGTAGAATCCTTTAAGCTGATTCTCCCATGTCCCATTGGGAATTACAAGAAGGAACTGAAAAAGTGAAGTGCATCACTTTCCCCACCCTGCTATAAATAATAGTTTAAGGGGAAAGCATCATTTCTTATTTCACTCCAGTTACCCCATTAAAATTTTTCTTGCCTTAGGAACAGCAGTTGCCATCTGTTCTTGACCAGTGTCTTCTCTCCATAGGTTCCAGAGCTTTCATTCTGAGCTCATAAGGTGTCACACATGAAACCACAGCATGGATCTTAGAATTCATTTTAAAATTCTGGTGCCTACTTGCTCAGTCCCTTGTGTAATGTAAGAGCAACTTAAGCCAGTGGTAGTTCAAGGGACTGATACCATTGCTCAAAATCATTGTCCTATACGAGCAGATTAGTCAATGTTGTCAAGAGATAGGAGACATAAAGGTTTGTGACAGGACGGGGGTCGAGTGTAGGACTTAAAGCAAGAGTTTTAAAAGGTGCTTTCTACAGTTCATAGAATCATAGAATAGTAGAGTTGAAAGGGGCCTATAAGGCCATCGAGTCCAACTTACCAGTCTTGGTAAGGAACCATGTGTATGCTCACTTGCTCTGTTTTCATGATAATGGGCTTGAATGAAGCTTGGAGCGTGTGATTTGTGAACATGCTTCTATTTATTTAGCTTTTGTTTTTGAACAGGTAGAAAAAAAATATCCAGTGAAGGTGCTCTTTCCAGATATATACCAGGAATTTGAAGAGCTGCATGCTATAGTAAAGAAAATGTGCCAAGACTATTTCAGCAGTCCTGAATTGAAGGAGCCTTTGGAAATAAAAGACCCCAAGGTAATATGCTGGGCAATTGCATTTTTTTCTTTGTTAGTCAGATTCAGTCAGTCAAATTGTGTGTCGGTGATATCAGGCAACACACTGGCTTAAAAAAGAAGTTTGTGTTTAATCTCTATTTTATTATTGAAGATTAATTGAAAACGTTGGAGATCTGATAAGCAGAGCTCTCTAAGTACCCGTTCCTTTATATGTGCTCTTATATCTAAGTATAATATCTTACTGCAGGTGTGTGGGAATGTGTGGCCCTCCAGATGTTGTTGAACTACAGCTCCCATCATCCCTCACAGTTCCCATCATCCCTCACAATTGGCCAGGCTGCCGAGAATCAGAGTCCAATAACATCTGGAGGCCACATATTCCCCAGCCTTGTCCTGCCCTACCTTATGATTTTAAAGAAGTAAACACAACAATGGTTTTAAAAGTTGACCTACTTTTTTAAAAAATGATCGACATTTTATCTGCTGCATGCAGAGCATTCTCAGGTGACCATCCTTGGAATGAAGAAAGCAGGTACTACTGATGTATCCATATTGCACAATATAGGTCTGGGGTCCCTGTGGGCACTCATGTGTCTGTGGACACCTTCCTTGGCACCTGCTAGGTTCTCTGCTCCTCTTAATTTTAAAAAGTTTTTTTTAAAAAACTTTCTACATTCTTTTCATTTTTTTAAATTGCGGAGCTGGCATGCTGTGAAGAGTCAGTCACCAGACCCATCTTTGTTTTTAAGAATGTCTCTGGTCCCCACATAATGTGAGAGGGATTCTTAGGAAATGAAAATGGCAAGTGGCTGCAGCCCAGTGCTGTGTTTTGAAACATACCCAGCACCTTAGAAAAAAGAAAAATGTAAGCTGAGGAGGCGGTAGAGAGTGTTCTATTGGTTAGAAGGTGGGTGTTTTGCCTATGCTATGTATGGAGTCAGGGTGTTGCCTGTATTTTTTAATGTGTGTGAGAGAGTGCGTTAGTTTATTTTGGCAAGCTGTGTGTGTGTTTTGCCTAGGAGTTTGTGTGTGGGGTGGTATGTTTTGCCCACTTTGTCTGTTTGTGTTGTTGTTGTTTGGGTTTTGCCTGGTGATTTTTTTGGGGTAGGTGTGGAGTGTTTTGTGACTGGTCATACCCGCCTTGGCAGCCATTTTGCAAGAGTGCCCACGCCACACTCTCAAAATTCCAAATGGCCCTTAAAGATTGAGGGCCATGATAGTGGTATTATCTCTTGTAAATAAGACTTCTACAGTGTTCAGTGCTGGATACAGTGCTTAGTTCTAGCATAAGGCAAGTATGGAGAGTCTTTAGCATGAAATATAGATATGCAGACTACATTGATCAAATATGTCTACCTGAATATTTTAATAATTGCTGTAATAAAACTTAGCTTGTCATTTCCAGTGAGGCTTCCCTGTGAATTCTATTCTTCTGTCTTCTCTTTTATAGCTTGCTGAATCACTAGGAATTACGGAGAGTTCTCTTGTGGTACAAAAGACTCAAGCAGACTGTTCTCCTGAGTGTATTAAAACTGCAGAGATTTCAGGACAGAAACGAGTAGCTGAGGTGTGTGTGAATTTTGCCATATCAACATACAAATTTTTGCAGCCTACCAACCTTTCTGGTGCTTTTTATTTTGCATGGATATGTCTTGTCTTCAGTAAGTGCTATCACCTGTGCCATGACTGGGCTGAAAATTACATGCATTCTTCATCCCAAAATTTCAGCTTTGTGGTATCTACTTTGTAACATTTATTACAACTAGTGTAAAGCAAACTGTATACCTTTAGTAAAATGACATTAACGTGGGTGATTCATTTTGGATTCTTATGTGGCAAAGTGCTGCCAAATGAGACTGTGCAGGAGAATGTTTTCTGAAATGTAACTTTTTAGTTTTTATTATTACTCCAAACTTCTTGGGAAGCATTTTTGTGTATCTAATTCCTATGTTTTGAATGTTCCTGTTTTTATGGCTGGAGATTTTTACTGTTCTAGCTTGATGGCTTTTTAGCACATGAGGCGGCATATAAACGTCAGTAATAAATAATACAATATTGGAGAAATATTTTATTTATTTCATTATTTATAATATATAGATTAGATGAGTTCATTCCTCCCCCCTCCCCCTTCTCTATCAACAGAGTGTGGATGAAATGTTGCCATTTGCAAAAAAGTCTAGAGTGGAAAATTTGTTGGAGAATGTGAATATTGATTACTCAAACGATAGTGGAATAAAGGAAAGAAGTCCTACGTATGAAGGTAGTATTTGAGTATTAACATCTCCATTCAATATTGAAGATAAAATGACAGGCAAATAGTTATAAAGCTGGGATGGTACTATAGATCTTAAAACTGTAGCAGTGTAGGTCTATTACTATTGTCGAGGTTGATGGGGAGGGAGAAAGAAGCTTCTGATTATGTAAGAATTTCATAGATATTTGCTACTATTTGTGTTACTTTGGTGTTGGGCTTTGAGGGCATGACTGGCTGTAGGTCACCCAGCAAGCTGTATGTCTCACAGCAGTGATCTATCTCTTTGTGACCTAATTCTTTAAGCTTCTTTAAAACTTGTTTTTGCTGATGCAGTTATAGTTCCTGTCCTACTGATGTGATCTTTGAACATATTCACCAGGCAGTCAGCCTTTCTTCCTCCAATTTAAACATACTACCCCCTGGAGTAGCAGTGTCGTCATTTGACCTGATGTAAATTGCACAATTGGAAGAATAAAAATATGTCCAAAACCTTCCTTCTTAATGGGCACATTGCTGTTAAAAAGTGTCAGCTACTTTTTGCCTCATGACTAGCCTCTGAATGTTGAGTCCTGGCCACAGAAGTATAACAAGCAACAAAGTTACAAATGAACTCTTCATCTTCTCATGACCTTCATCTAGGGAAGTGTTCGTTTAAAAGTAGGCAAAGCTGTATTTACATCTACCATTTGAAAATTGAATGTCTTCTCTGACATTGTTAATGTTCGCTGCTATATTGTTGCATATGCCTTTTTAAAAGACACCTCTTTTCCAGGCTGCAGGGGGAGGGAGGCAGTTGTCTTGGGCCTTCAAGGTAGAGGTCACATCAATACTGACAAACAGGGCTAGCTTCAGCTTGGGACTTGGCAAGATGACATTTGTTGAGGCCCCTTTATTAGGCATACCACTTTATCTGTGCAGCTGCCACTGGTGGCGGCTCCTCTTCCTGGACCAGCCAGTCGGCAAGATGTGGCATCTGCCGCTTGTCATTGCTGCTGGTAGAAATAACTGCTGAGAGAAAAAGGGCAGGTGAACGGTTGCTGCTCCTTGCTGCTAACTGTCCTCAGCCTTCTTTTAGTCGTTGCTGGCTTGCAGAAGCGTGCCACAACAGTAGTTAGGAGCTACCACTGACTCTCTCTTCTACCCTCCCCCATGACCACCTTCCCTTGGAAAGGGAAGAAGGGGAAGAGCTGCCACCACATCACAGTGCAGATGAGGGAGAGAAGGAGAGGAGTCCAGAAAGAGCCTGCTGTATGATAGGTTAGGTGCAAGTAGTAAGGTGCCTTGTGGCCTCAGGAGCTACCTAACACTGGACGTAGCATCAGCCTAAGCAAACTGCATTTAAAAGCTGCTTCAGTTTCAAAGCAGTTTGCAATGTGGTATCAGGGAGGCTTGTTTGAGAAACACAAGCTCAGGCATGCAAACTAGCTGCACCATTCTGTAGATCTCCAGGGTGGCGGAGGAATATGATATAATGTAGTCACCAGTTGTAATGCATGTATCTATTTTTATACTAGTTCTAAAATCGAGAGTAGAAAATTAGTGGTGGTTAATCTTGCCTATCCAGGTACCAAAGATTGAGCCCACATTGTAGCTCCTGCTCCCTATCTACAGCTCCTTATGCTGCTAAAAAGATCTGGGGACCCTCTGGAGCAGGATTCAGTGTAACACTGAATTCACCACCACCCCTCTCCTCCTGACATGTTGCACAGAAGCGCTTTCTGCTTCTGCAGTATGACATAGATAATTTCCATTTCATAGACTTGAAACTAAGATGGAGATGTACTGAAGGCTACTCAATGAGGCCATGTTGCGATGAAGCTCAAGCCCAAGTCTGGTCCATTGTGAGCGCTGACATTTATTTTTTAAACATAGTATTTACCATTGGTAAATGACAGGGGTACATTAAGTGTTAAATGCAGCATTGCTGGCCAGCATGTTTTTCATGTGTTGCCAAATTAGAAGATTTGGTAGACATAAATTTGTCCTGCAATATTATTTAATGCTTAGTTTCAGAGTTAAACAGCTTTAAAACAAATTGTATGTAGATAATGATGCCAATGTCACTTAGGAACGTTTTGTAACCAAAACACTTCCCAGTTTGCCTGCTATTGAAGATGCATGTAAGTTGGTTTTTTTGTGTTCATTTGAATTAATGTTTTATTCTAGAATACAGCTGTGCAGCGAATACTTGCTCTGGAAATATAATATGGGAAAAGGAACAGCATGAATCACTTGAAATAGAAGTGGCAAGTGATAGACTTGCTCTGGATTTACACAATTGCACACAAGTGAGGCTTGAGAGCTTGCAAACTTCAAGTACAGCAGACTGCATAACCTCACAAAGTGAAATGTTGTTAAGTATTGATGCAGGAAGTTTACAAGAAGAGCTCATACAAGGAAACTTAAGTTGGAACACAGCAAACAAAGTGAGTCTGAGTTCTATAACTCCCTAGCTTCGGAAAAATCTAGACAGAATCCTACCTGGTCAGTGCATGAAGAAAATGATTGTGAGAAATATCAAGAAGATCAGGAAGAAGAAAATAACAACTTGACAAATAACAACTTGACAAAACTGTTGGAACACCCTAAGAGTTCTTGAGTGACACAAAAACTTCTCTAATGCTATGGGAATAGGTCAAACATTTGGGTCTCAACCAGAGAGCTTTTCATATAAAAGCTTAGAAAATTCTTTCCCACTCCAGTAAAAAGTGATTTAACTAATTTGTGGGATAAAAGCGTATACTGTTCAATGAAAACTGGAGATTGTGGTTAACGGGGGAAATAGTAATGTTTGAGTTTATGGATGGGTGTCAGGGATTCTAAGGTAGGGACACAATCGTTCAGGCTTTGCCTCATCTGGTGTTGTTATCCTGTTGTCTCTCAAACCAAATTGTAACTTAACTGATGGTATTATTCTAGAGATCCATACACGTTCTTTGGAAATTGTATCACTTAGCAGTACTGCAAGCTCATAAAGATAATATGCTTAGAGTGAAATTAAGCCACTTATAAGAACATGTATAGAGGCATTCTTTAAAAGACTTCTTGAAATGTTTATTTTTCTTACTCAGTGTTACTTTATTACTACTTCTGTTAGCTTGGCTGCAACTAGCATTACAGCTAACTATTTTGAAGAGTAAGTATGGAAATGGGAACAAAAATCCTAATAATCTGCACTGTTTACCTAATTGTCCCTTAGGATGAATTTATTAGCCAAATATGTTGCACTGCATTTTGACTAAGTAAACTATTAGATTGAGAGCTATCTGAATTTTTATAGTGAATATTTTAATGTTAATTTTTCATCTGTATAATCCTTGTTAAAGTTAAAAAAAACTGCTGCTCTATAAATAGCTATATTTCAAAAAAATAGTAATGGCCTTCAATTTGAAAAATGCACTTTTGGAAAGAATAAAACATCTTTGATCCATTTTCTGAAATGGAAAGACAGGGAGGTACTTCTGTTTGGCTTTAGGGTGCTACACATAGGATCTGTTCCCATGTAATGACAGGAAATCATGGGTTAATTAAATACGCCAGGTTGTATGTCACCCGTGAGCTGCTACCACTTTGCATAATCAACATCTAAAAAGCCCAATCGTAGGTTGTTGCATGGCATGAGTACCCGGATACCTTAGCTTGTTCATGGGTTAAACAATCCAGAGTTAACCTAACAATTGTAGGTTAGCTTTGGGTTACTTCGTATGTCATGCAACAGCCTGCAATTTGGCTGATTGGAGGTTGCATATGTAAAATGAAAGTCGGATGCAACCCCAGCAAGTTGTAGGTTAATTAATCCACTATTACTGCCGTTATGTGCGAACCATATCATATAGTCCTTGACATCTTGGTCTGACATGGTCATTTTAAGGCTTTGAACACAGCATCTATTCAAAGATGGTAAACATAGACTTTTCAGATGGAGCTGTATTGGAGCCAGTTATGAGTGGTTTATTGAAACATGACCTCAATTTAATATGTAAGACATTCACAAATGGCTTGTTCAAAGCAAACTTCAAATTAATCTAGTTTCCCATTTCAGGGGATGGATGTGCCCTATTCTTACTTGCGAATGTAAATTATGGTGTTGATACCCATCCCAGCCCGTGCTGTTCTAGGATCTTATTCAGTTCTTGGTAGTTGTATTCTGGAGTGATTGGAAGTAGATACATCATCTACCAGAAATGTGTGGCCTCAAAAACTCCCAAGAGATGAATCCAACACCTACTCTAAAGCACCCATTTCAGTGTGGTTGTTCAGCAGATGAAGGCTGCAGTTATACATACGTTTACTTAGAAGTCAATACTATTGAACTCAATTAGATTGACTTTTGGGTATACATGTATAGGATTATGCTATTAAAGAACAATAGCAGCAGTTCTAGAAAAGTATATAGCTGTGGGTGAACCTGAGCAAGAATTGTAGCATTTGCTTACTGGGTGCAAGTGTACAGTTATCCAATAGCCACATGTGCCTTAAAAAGAAAATAGGTCTAGCAGCTCTGTTGCTGAAAAGGGCAGGAAGCGGATTTCTCCTCCCATGTGGACTATTTGTAGAACTTTGCTGCTCCTGTCTTTCTCTTTGTCTTGTGCAGCTTACATATCCATATCCTGCTCCAGCTAGATTTCAGCAGGAGCTGCTTATTTTTTCTTGGTACCGCTATGACTGTTGAACTTGTGCCTTGAAATCATACAATGTGTTAAAAGAGTAGCCTATTAAAATGAGAAAATCTGATTCTTCTCTTTAATTTTGGGGCACTTGCTGGCCTTCTCATTCTTCCCTTGAGAATTACTTATTGTACTCTATTTTGTGTGCTCTTATGTTTACACTGTAGGAGCCACTTATTAGTATAGTGATGACACTTGGAAGGTCTGTATTACCATTTGGGTATGATTACTTGCCATGTGGCAGTAGCATGGAAGCATGTCCTGATATCAGAATCAGATGGAACTGAAGTCCCCTTCAGACATTAGCCACTCAGCATGAGAACAGGACTATGCTTTGTACCCCTGTCCCCACCATGGCACACCTGTCTAGCTCTAGTTGCATAGACTCCTCCCCAGTACCAGGACCCTGCTGGAAATGCATGGGGAAACCTACATGAATGTGGGTAGAGATGGCTCCCCCTTCAGACCTTTGCCCAGTGGGGGGGGGGGGGGGGATGGGGTCCTAGTCCCCCATATTCATATCTTAATTTTTCCCTTACCATTGCTAGAATATCCAAATATAGCTGTCTAAAAGAGTTGTATATGCCCATCATCACCAGAGCTACCTTCAAGTAGGAATGGATAAAAGGTTAGTTCAGTCTAAATTTGCATGCACACTTATATGATTTGCACCTCCCAGACGTAGATGTGGAATGCAGAACTTAAAACTGGAAGCATCTTGTGTATCCAAAAATCTGTATTTTCAGAATTTTGCAATGCAATTCACATCTCAAATATGCACAAAATGCATATATTTGGAGATAAAATGCACAAAATGCATTATGCTAGGGTAAAAATAAGTTGCAAAATATATAGGGGAAGATGTGTACAAAACCCAAAAATGCTGACTTATTGCATTCAAGCTGATATAGAAATGAGTCAAAATGAACTCATGGTTGGGTAAATGAAACTAAGTCAAACCGAAGTTGACAGATTCAGCCATCCCAATCTTACACAGAATATTAATAAACATTTACTTTCCAAACATAAATCCTTAGATTTAGATGAGTTCCTCATGGTGTGAAACTTCAGAGTTGAAAGAAAAAGCGGAGAGTTTTCTCAGATGCTAAACACCATGAATCAAGAACAAACTTTTAAAGATAGCGAAGTTAATCAAGTTGTTTTAGAATTGCATTCATTCTATTAGTTTTAAGCCCCCTAATAGGCCTACCAAACCAAAAGGGGATGGTATGTACACTTAAGAAAAAAATAAATACAATAAAGCTGTCAGTAAATACAATAAAATGTATGAATAGTCAACATGTAGTAACACTATCATTTCTGCTACTTTAGTTCCATCCAAGTGTTTTAATGGCAGACTTCAGGTTGATTAAGGTGAAACCAAGTAATGAGAGAGGTTAGACCAATCTGTGTCCTGTTTCCAACAACATACTTTCTAGCAGTACTTTGTTGGTGTCCTCAATGTAGGGTTGATACAACCATGATGATAAATAAACCATCATGAGATCTTGGTCAGCAGTATGAGCAATCTCTTGCACAATGGTTTGCTTAAGTTTTAGTTCCTTTGAGTACATGTCTAAGAGTTTGACAGAAACTTCATCTGAAATAGAAAAAAACAAAAAATGAAGTAGTTCTGCAACTCTTCCTTTTATTTTCCATATTTGGAACATTACCCAGACTGCCTTTAATTTTCAAGCCACAGCTTTCTAGTATTACATAATGTAAAGACACCCTTCCATACATTAATATCCAAGTTCCATGTCCCATGGGTCAACTGAAACCAGGTACAAGTATTGAGACACATCTACTCTGGTTTACTTTTTTAGAATCCTGGGAACTGTAATTGTGTGATAACGTGAAGCACTCTCCTCTAGAGAGCCATATTCAAGCCATAGTTCCTCCTATGGAAAGCCATATTGATCCAATATAAGCTACCAAATGTATTTTGACTTATTTTCAAATAAACTTTCCTCAGTGGAAAGAAATAAGCATAATTTCAAAAAAGAATTTACTTACAGAAATAGGGAGTGGGCCATGTGTGGAAGAATGGTGTCTTATGTTCTTTATGATGGTATGTTTCTAAGTCACAGATCCCTTTAGTTGTTGAACACAATTTTTCCATTTTCTGATGTATTTTTGCCTAACAAAGTTTAAGATAAGCATACATTTAGGGTTTTTTATTATTTAAGAAGCTAGTACTCTAACTTAAATGTAATTATCATTTGTATGTGCTGTTTGGTCACCACTATCAGAAGCAAAAACATTCAGACCTACGGAAAATGATTCAAAGTCTCTGGGGTTAGAGGTAGACTTCTAGTTAGGATGAACCATTCGTACTGAACTGAATGTTCCCAAAGGACATTTTTCATAACAGACTTTAAGAGTGCAATGCTATACACATTTAGATAGGAAAAAGTCCTACAACTCCCAGTATTCCTCAGCATGGCTGGCTGGGGAATGCTAGGAGTTGTAGGCCTTATTGTGTCTAAACATGCCTAAGATTGCGCCCTAACAATTGCTTTAATTCTCCCTTTTGGCACTTTGGAGTGTCCTGCTAGTAGAAATTAAATTTAAATCTGATTTATATTCTTGATGACTTCTTGCCCTCCTGTGGCTGGACGTTGTCTTGAATAGACTTGTAAAAATAGTTACTGCAAAGATATCTGGGTTTCCTACCTGAGCGTATGGTCTCGTGATCTAGAATGGGGGGCGGGGGGAGGGGGCAGAACCTCCTGGGCGAAATCTGGCCTTCTAGTATTAGCTAGATAGTCCCACCGTCACTTCCCCAACAACTGATCGTTTGGTGGTTTCCCAGTTCCCCCCCCCCCATTCTAAAAAGTTGAAATGCCTTCCCTAAAGCATATTTACTGTAAGTAAAAGCATTAAGCTAAATATGCTGGTATTTCCCCACCGTTTGCAGATGGCCCTGGAATGCAGCCCCAGAAGCTTCTCTGAAATGGAATGCAGCCCTCGAGTTGAAAGAGGTTCTGCACCCCAGATCTAAAAGATCAGTGGAAATAGGAAATGTTTTTTCAATATGGAAGTTCATAAAAAGAAGAGTACCATATTTTTGAAGGTCTCAAGTAGTTCTGTACAATACTCTTCCAATTCAACATTGTGGTTAAGTGGCAGTCTTCCAGGCTCAGAGGCAACATTATCATGTTCTATTTCCAACTTGCTGTCTTTAAACCTAAAAAAAAAAAAAATCCTTCAGCATGTATGAAAAAATATATCCACCCCACACCCCTTGCAGTTGTGTATGTCTTGTTGCCTATAATATATCTTTGGGTAGTATGTAATGTAAGCTAGGGTTTTTAAATCTGTTAAGTCTGCGCCATGTGCATTTTAAAAAAGCAATGTGATGACAAAAATGAACTTTGCTCAAGGACCATAGGCGAGCTCCTTCAATATACTTACTCTTTGGCAATTTTGATGTTCACGATTTTGGTAGCGGTGGTAAATCCGTTATCATTCAGGGTATCCCACTTCATCATTAAATTATGCCAGTCTGCTGCATTATCTTTAATTTTTCTTGCACTGACTGATAATGCAGGTGTCCTGGGTGTCGAACCTTTAGCTAGCCAAACACACAAAATGAAAACCCTCTTAACCACAACAGTTAAAGGCCAGAGACCTATTAAAGAGAAACATTTTTGGTTTTTATCTCACATGTTGGTGACACTTCCCTGAACTTCCTACACACCTGAAGATTAAGAGCTGCAATCAAAACCTGAAACGCTATGTTCTGTATAATGGGATTTTAGAGCTTGCCCATACATACAGAAGATTGAAACAGTCCACATCAAGAAGGAAGCAAACTTGAATATGAAATTTTACAGACCTGCGCATGTATAAAACTTACTGCTAATAGTTTATTAGCATATTGCAGTATTGTATCCAACTTGCAAGTGTTAACAGTGCTACTTACTGAGAGGAAGCGGAACCAACTACATCATTTTGATGAAAATAGAATGCTAGTGTATTTCACACACCGGGCTACAATCAGTGATACAACAGCAAGTATGCAGAACAAACCCCACTATCTCTTGATGCAGTGACTGTTAAGTAAAATTATTACTAATTTCCATTTAATTTATGTTTTAATTTTAGCCAGGAGGCAAACAGCAATGTCTTGTTTTTAAAATACAAGTTTACATGTAGTTAGTGCAAACTTCTCCTTCCAGATAACCACTGTGATCTGTCATTTCAGACATTTGGTATAAGTTCTCTCAGTTGTAAAGAGTCATTATTTGTGAGTAGTAGTTCTGGATCTTCCATGTTTATCTTTTGTTACATACTAGCTGATATACCTGGCGTTGCTCAGGTCTATGAATAATGTTTATAACTTATTTGATAACTAATAAATTTCTCTGCAACTTATTCATCCTTAACTTGTTTGGTGTTTTGCTTGAGTTAGTAAATTGTTTTGTTAGGATAAAAGGAAAATTGTGTTAGTTTCATAGGACACTAGAAAAATCAACCAGGGCAAAAATGTAATGATGTCCCTTATGTGGCACTTATTTGATCTAAGATGTTCATTATTCTATAGACCACAATGCTGAAGTGTCCCTTTGTAAGTGTTGATCTTACATTTACTCCAAATTTGGGGGAGATAATGCTTTTAGGGACACCGCAGGCCTATCTAGAGATATTCCCCTCTCTCATGATTTTCACAGGGGAAAATATTAAGTTTAAAAATGTGTCTCCCATATGAATTCTATTCTAGGGGTGCATCCTGAGGGCTCCTAGCTGTAACAACCAGAAGGCACTCTGCAGCTCTTATGTCTTCCTTAACAGATTTTCTGTGTTAAGAAAAAAGGTTAAAAGTGGTGGTGGTGGGGAAACAGCAGGGATATGAGTAGACTATGGACACCCCCAATAAATTTCAGTAAATGAGGCAGGGTAGTGACATAATAAAAACCTGGTCTGGAAGGACCCTGGGTTAATGCAAAATAACTACCTCGGCCCCAGCGGATGGCAGCAGGTAAGCAGGGAGAGTGGGGGGAGGGTCGTGAGTCCTTTTCCCCATAGACTTGCAAGTCTATGGGGAAAAAGAGGATCTCTGGATCTCAAATCGAAGATCCGGATAGGGCCCTGGCTCTGGTTCGAAGTGGACCGGGTCTGGATCATACAGATCCGGATCGGGCTGGTCTGGATTTAACAGTTCCGGATCGGGATCGGTGTCCGTGCACACCCCTAATTTGAAGTCCACACTGCACTTCCTGAATAGCAAATGTTCTTAACACATTGCAAATACTTAACATTATATAAATTGGCAATAAACAGTAAAACATCACAAGTTCCTAACTCAGTATTCGCTAATATGGATTAGAACATCCCCAGTGTGGCGGTGCAGGAACCGCCAATAGCGCCATGAAGGGGTCTCCAACATGGCACCCACAAAACATATTTTCTGCATTTTTAAATATATGTACATGGATTAGTATATATAACAATTAATATATGAAATGCATACAGTTTTCTAGCAATACACATAGGCTTCAACAAAAGCAGACGCAATATCCAAATAAGTATCCATTTGGAGGTAACATCCATATGCCACCTGTTCAAATATTGAAAGTGTTGTAAGGTCCTCAATCTATTACATTATAGGCTTCCAATGTTGCAATATCAGTCTTTTAGCAGTTGAAAGTGTGTGGAGAATCCATTTCTGCTGACCATTTGTTAATTTCCATGAAGCAGGTAAATAATTTAAAAGATTGTGTACAACAGTGAATATTAAAAACTGGTCCAGTACAAAAAATATCTGTGTAATAACCTCCCCCCAAAAAGAAGCAACTATTGTCCATTGCCAAAACATGTATTTAAAAGAAGTATTAGCTGTATTGCACCTCCAGCAATTAGCCGAATTAGACAATCCCTATTAAACAGATGTTGAGGTGTCCAATACATTTGAAATAAAAGTTTTTGCTGAATAAGACACAACCTAAGATCCACGGACAGAACGGGTAGATACCGAAGTGGTGATCCACTGATTAGGCATTTTGTGGTGGTGCCCATAGTTTCTCACATTCCTGAAAGTTCCCATGGGTCCCCCCCAAAAAAAGATTGGGGTCAGCTGGATTAGAATCTTCACAAAAAACCAAAGGAAGCCCCCTTGAAATTAATGGAACTCACTTCCAATTAAAAATGTATAGGATTGCACTGTAAATGTAAGGTTATATCCTATTCCTTGATGTGAAATATTCCAGAACAGAAGAAAAAGCCTGATAGTTTTGTCCCAAGGTACATCTAGATCAGCATTCTGCCTCCCACAACGGCAAGCAGGGGGTCATAAAAACAGTAGCCCCCTTACAACTGCTAGTTAGTGCCATGTGCTGCCTTCGAACATGAAGGCTCTCCATTCAGCTACCCAAGCCAGAATCTGTAGGGAAACTCATCCTCCACGAGTCAAATCTAATCTTTTAAAGCTCTCCGCCATCACCACCACAGCTAATAACAGTGGATTCTATCGTTAATTTCACGTCCTGAGAAGAACTTTCTCTTGTCTGACATCTGTCAAATAATTCTTTTTATTGAGTGAGTCCCGCCCCCATTCTTGTATTATGACATTCCGGCTGAAAAGCGGATTACAAATTGTCTGAACAAAACAAATGGGTGAGAGAGAAATGGGGGGGTATTTTTTTTATAAAGCTCCACCATGTCCCCCCCGCCCACTCGTCTCTTCCCCCTCCAACCCCCCCCCCCCATAAGTACGCAATCTTATGCACGTTTAGACAGAAAAGACCTACAAACGTTGTAGGACTTTCCCCCTGTCTAAACATGCATACGATTGCGCCCTAAGCGCACAAATGGAAGGGACGGCTTATCTCCTGCTCCTTTTTTCCCCACAGTCGCGAGTAAATCGCCACAAAGATGTGTCGGAAAGTAGCCAAGGTCCACCTTTTCCTTTGGGAGGAGTACAAGGATGTGGCGGTTGTACGGGGGGAACCAACTGAAGTTTTACTACTTAGAGTAGAGGCATTGAAATGAATGGGGCTTTACAATAGTCATTACTAAGCACCGTGGCTGGCACTCCACTCCTTTCCTTGCCCGTCCTGCCATCACCATCATCCCGCCACAACCCTGTGGTAGAAACCCCGCCTCATTTCTAATAGCAGTGGGACTTAGCCTAGGCCCAGGGAAGGAGCCGCAGGGTCTTTTCTCCCGCCGCCGCCGCCCCTGGAAGCACTTACCGGCCATCCTTGCTGGGTCCCCGCTGCAAAGGGAGACCTCAGGGTAGGCCGCTCCCCTCGGAAGTGCGCTCACGTCCGGCCCCGCCCAGCTCAGCTGCCCCGCCGCTGCCGCCTGGAGGCCGCGTAGCGCGGGGGTTCCCTTCCCAGCGCCGCCGGGCCTGGGGACGAGCTTTTGGCCCAGCAAACCATGAAGGGGCACCCGGGGCCCTACTGAGGTGAGTAGAGCGCTTTGCGGCCTAGCCGTGCGGCAGGGTAGCCTCCGCGTCGCCCTCGGAACGCGTTGCTGGGGATGTTGGGGCTGCTTCCTCTGGAGAAATCCCGCCCCGCAACCTCCACTGCGCTCTCCGTCTTCGGTTGGGGAGAGGGAGTTGCCAGGTGTATTCCCTCCCCTCTCCGGTAGTTAACTTCCAAAACAAGAGAGGGTTACAGATGTGGGGTGGGGGGAGGTCGGTCCAAGACTATCTGGTAGGCCTGCCCACTTCAGGGCTTCTAGACTTGCTATTGGGTGTGATAAACACTCTGCACATACTCAGGAGAACTCTTGTATATCGCGTGTTTTCAGAGCCCTGGCATTGGAAACAACGGGTCGAGGTTGAATTCCAGCGAGCCTTGGTAAAGCCAAGCTGCATATTGTGGGTTAATTTATTATATCCCTATACCTTCTTGTAAAATCCCATCAAATGGCATGCACAGAAAATTAGTTTCCTTCGCCCCGTTGATACATTTCAGTCATCTGGTTGTATTCTCCCTTCAGAGAAGTTAAAGGAGTGAATATTTTTCGTAAACTGGGTTAGGACTACCCAAGAGTGTTGTGGTTGAGAATGTGGGGTAGTTACTCTGGATTAATCCAATCTAGAATAAAAGGGTGTGGTTGGAAGAGGTGGAGTAATTTTACCAGCTCTCTTATTCTGTCACCTTCATCGCTCAAGGGTCAGAGAATTGTCCATCAAAAAAGGATGGACAAACATCCATCCAGGAGTTTTTCTCTCCTTTTAATCTTTTCTCCTTTACTTTTAGACGCTGGTTTTCTTTCCCCTGTAAATTTAGCAAAGCACAAACGTTATCCATGTTCATGTATTTGCCAGTACGTCATTGTTGCCTTGTGCCCTGCTATTCACTCAGCTTAAGTTCTGGACAAACACATGGTATGGTTGATCCAGGTGGACAGGGTGGATGTAAATATTCAATTAGTCAAAGTTTATTATGCAGGTACAGAACCATTCAGACTTAAAATATTGAAAAGCTCTATTGGCACTGTATTCTTGGTGTACCTCTGGTGTTCTTGTCTGTCTGAAAATAAAAACACATTGAACGTGCAATCCCGTGCATGTTTACACAGGCATACTGGGAGTTGTAGGTCATTTTTCTGTCTAAACATGCAGAGGATTGCACCCTTGGTCTGCAGTCCTATGCCTGTTTACCTGAGGGTAAGCTCCATTGAAAACTGGCACTTATTTCTGAGTACGCATGTATAGGATTGAACTGTTAATTACAAAAAGCAAAACACAAATGCTGAACCTTCCTTCTTCAAGCATTAAAGTGGAAAAATGCACTCCCACCCACACACTTTGCAGAATTAATATTGCAGTATCCATCATTATCAGTTAATGGAGACTTGATGCAAAAATAAACTCCAGAGGTCTTCTCCCTCCAGAATGTGCATAGATAGGGAAGTGGCAAATTCCTCATCTTTGGGCATAGCTACTTATTTTAGATCCATTGAAAATAGTTGCCTTTAATAAAGGCAGGAAGTTGGATGGAGGCTGCTTTCAGCTCCAGATGTCAAATGCCTCACAACCCTGAGTACTTTTAGCTGTTTACTTCTTCCACATGGTGCTTGCTGAGTTCTTCTTTGGAGAAATTCCTTATATGTTACTAATGTTTGATCCATGCTTTTGGAAAACGTAAATTTTGGGATCTGCTTTTATGTTTGTTCGTTAACAGTCACAGTTAATTCTATCTTGCCAAGAGTGTTTAACGTGGCTTCTTCATGTAAGTCTTTCCTTTCTCTACTGCTGCTTCTACGAAAGGATAACTCCTGTCATTTCCTAATGCATTTGCTGCTAGAGAGATTTATTGGATGTGATGAACTTCTGGCCCCTTAATGCCATCGGATTCTTTGATAGAAGACAGCTAGCAGAGTGAGTGCACACAGATTCTTGCCGTATGTTCTGACATGGAATTAATATTCATGTTGGAAAAAAGCATGTTTGGAAGAAGAGGCGTGTATATGCTTCCTGACATGTTAGTTCAGTGTTCTTGTTGTTTTTACAATGATTCCATCTTTATAATTATAACATTTAGAATGTTCAAAGCATTTCATGTACATTATCTTGTAACTCTTATGACAGCCCTGCAAGGTAGCTGAATTAATTCATTACAATAGATTTTCTGCAAATTCGTCTGGTTGGTTGGTTTATGACAGGTAGTGCCAAAGATTTTTGAGCTCCTAACACAGAAAAGGACTAAAAACTCATTTTTAAGTTTTATAATCAAGAACATGTGTGCTTGCATTTCTGGTTGTGCAGGTTGGCTGTCACATGGGGAACAGGGTTTGAAACTGATTGGCAAAATGTTCACAGTGGCTTTTAATGCTGACCTAACTCTACTGCCAAATCCTCCATATTTTCCTGCATTTACATGTGGGATATCAGTTACCTGTCATAAATTGCACACAGGTTGTCCATTGTTTTCTACACTCTTGAAAATGCATTAGGAGGCCCTCAAGTGTATGAAGATGTCAGCAAGGGATAATTCTTATTGGGAATTTACCTTTCTCTTTCATTACAACTCAGCAATTTTAAAAGTGTCCTAGTTGTCTTAGCTACTTTTAATCCTTGATGTGGCTCTTACTTGCTATGGCCTCTGACTTTTGCATAGACATTAATTCTGCATAATTTGTGCAGGTATTGCCATTCGCTTGAATAAACAGGATTGCTTATTTGGGACGTAGTTCATTAGATCCTCAACCTGTCTAATAAGAAGGCAACAACCTGGTGTACAACTGGACCAAAGCTATTGTTTGAATTGACAAGACTAATAGTGGCATCATGAATCCAAATTAGTGTGTCTGATTCTCTAAAAACAATTCTTAGCATTTACATAGGACTTTTGAAGTTTTTAAGACACTTCATATATATTAGCTAAGTAACCCTTGAAACAACTCCGTGAGGTAGGCCAGTCATATTACCCCCATTTTGCCATATGGGGAGCTGAGGCAGAAAGAATAACAGAAAGTAGATCTTCAGATGTTTTGTACTTCAGCTCCCAGAAGCCCCTGCCAGCATGGTCGGTGGTCAGGAATGCTGGGAGTTGAAGTCTCAAAAAATCTGGAGAGCGACTTTCTACCCACCCATGCCTTAGAACACTTAGTAAACGTGAGCCTGAGTCAAGATTTGAACTAGCAACTTCCCAGCTCGCACTCTTAGCCACTACATTAGAACTTCACCATTGCAGCCGTTGAGGGGAAGATGCAAGAGGGGCTCATGAAACCTTACTGGAGGGCCCCGTCTTCACGCCACCGAGAGTGCTGCACCCTGACACTTCCCCAGCAGTGTGCGCGCATTTACACCCCTTACACCAGTCCTGACGTAAGGGCGTGACGGGGCCTTTTCTTTTGTTGCCGCCCGTGCCGCCGAGTATTCGGTGACGCAGCGGCTGCTGGAGGGGGGACTGGGAGCCTTGGCTCCCCTACTCCCAGGTAAATGGGTTTTTTAAAAAAAAAATACAAAAAGGGAGGGGAAGGGGAGCAGAGGCGGGTCGTTTCTGTTTTTTTACAACTTTAAATGAGGGGGGGAGGACTGCCGCTAACTAAAAAAGTCGTGTTTAATGGGCAACTTTTTTAGTTCGCGGCAAAGGGCCTTTGCCCCTAGATGCCTTCACATTGGCAGGTGCATCGTGTAACACTCCTGCTGCCAGTGCGAAGACATGTAGATGGAAACTGTCCATCAAGAGGTAACCGAGGTTAAGGAAGATCTCACACCTGCTGGAAGACTGAGGGGAAGGGCTGGGACTTGGTTCACTCCCTGTGTAGCCTTTTCAGAAAGCAGAATTGGCAGAGATCTTGTGTGCTGCTTCTGCAAAACCAGCATAAGGGGAGACAGACCTTGCTTATGCAGCCTCTTGTGATTCACAAAGTGTATGGGTAAAGTGGTGAAGGGATTTGTGGAGCCCTGGATAGCCATGTAGACAACTGCTACGTGTGAAATGGCTCTTGGATCAGGCACTTCCGTGACTTCTGACCAGGCTCTTTGTCTTGGGCAAGATTATTGGAATTACAAACAGAATATGTGGCTTCAGGATGTGGGGATCCTAAATTCTGCTGATACAGTCCAGACTTATGGTAATCTTCAAATGGAAAAACTAGGATCTTGCACGTTAAACTACACTGATTTTCATAATTCAGTAGCCTGGTTTAGACATCGTGCTAAACTATAGTTTAATGTTATGTACACGAGCTTCAAGTGGATGCGCTTCCCATTCTGCCGTTGCGGCTGTGAGATAAAAAACTTCACTTCTTTTTTCATTTAACTGCTATTTAGCATTATGTCCGAACCCTAAAATGTGGCTAGACTTAACTATGGCTTATTGAAACAAGTCAACCAGAGTTTGAACTTGGCTTGTTTCAGTAAACCATAGTTAAGACTAACCAGTTTGACACAAAACTGTGCAAGCTGTGCCCGAGGAGGGGAGTGAGCTAATGGGTTGCATCCAATAGGATCCCTATGCTGACTTCCCAGGCCTACCAGCAGCATTACACATGCAGCCGGCCCCACCGGCACGGCACATGCACAGGCTTTGCCGCCAGTGGCTGCGATGTAGCACTTCTGTAGTGCCGAAACAAGTGTTTCTGCTCGTTTCAGTGCTTGAACATCGAAGAACTACATTGTGGCTATCAGCTGCTGGGTCCAGGCATTCACTAGTGCTGATGGGGCCGGTCATGCATGCGTCATCGCCACTGGTGGGCCTGGGGAGTCAGCACAAGGGTCCTATTGGAGCCAACCCAAAGAGCCCAAAGTTCATTCACCTAATGCTAAACTATATCCAAGCCAATATATCTAATATTGGAACAGCAGAGCCAGGTGAAACATTTGCTTTGTATCTTCTCCGTCACAAATTGGCCTTCTATATATCAAATGGTATTTTTCTTTCTTGGGTAATGAGAAACAAAACATTGTATAAACATTGTGGTTGGCTAACTAGTTCCAAATCTGTGATATGGTACGTAAAAAGCATTTACTTTTAATGAACATCATCCCCTCTCCCCCCCACACCCCGCCTGCATTGCGTTTACTCCCAGTTGTATGGATGCTAAGCATAGCCTTTAACAAAAATTGCCCTTGTTTTTTCATGGAATGCAGGAGTTCATGCTTTTTTTCTTTTCCAGCCCATAGGTAGTATATAGAGACGTTTACCATGGCATCGGTGACACCATCGTTTACCTTCAGGGAGTTCTGCCCCTTGTACTACCTTCTCAATGCCATTCCTACAAAGATCCAAAAGGGATTTCGTTCCATTGTGGTCTACCTCACCGCACTCGACACCAATGGGGACTACATTGCTGTCGGCAGCAGTATTGGAATGCTGTATCTATACTGCAGGCACTTCAACCAGATGAAAAAATACAATTTTGAGGTATGGACAAACACTTCCTAATTAACAGCATGGCTTTATTTTTCAGACTGTTTCTGGGGCTTCTGGGCTAGAGATGTGAAGGCCTGGAAAAAAAACCCAGAAAAATCGAGGGAAAAATTGTTTTTTTCCTTCCTCCCCGAAATTTCTGTTTTTTCTAAAAAAAAAAGGGAAAAAAGGGAAATTTTCGGGGGGAAAGGGGGAAAAAATCGAGGAAAAAATGTTTTTTTCCCTCCCCCCCCCCCCCCAAATTTTTCCAGTTTTTTTCCGGGCCTTCACATCTCTATTCTGGACCTAATTTAAAGTGCTGCTTTTGAAGTCTTTAATGGCTTGGGACCCGGGTACCTGAAAGATAACCGTCTCCCATATATACCCAGCCAAACCTTAAGTTCCTCTTTAGAGGTCCTGCTCCAGTGTGTTCCAGTGAAGTGAGGCTGATGGTCGTTAAGGAGAGGGCCTCTTCCTAGTCCAAGGGCCCTCCTAGGGTAAGAAAGTCTTCACTGGCTTTTGGAAAGCTCCCAAGGAGCTGGCCAGTTGAGCCTTCTTCGACAGCATGATTCACAGTGAGGGAGCCACCATGTAGGAAGCTCTGCTCCAAGTCCCTGCGTATTCGAATTTTAAGCACTGGGGTAGCATGGAGCAGATTCTCCTCTGAGAATCTCATAATCAGGGGATTGGGGAGAAGGCACATGTGATACAAAGCTCTCCTTCAGGTATCCCATCTTCGTTACAAATAAACTTGACTTCTTAATTTTACAATTAACTTTTTGCTCTTGTTTGATCAGGGGAAAAATGAGTCTATTACTGTCGTGAAACTTCTGAGCTGCTTTGATGATCTTGTTGCTGTTGGAACAGCTTCGGGCAAGATTGCTGTTTTTCAGCTTGTCTCTTCTTTGCCTGGGAGAAACAAACAAGTAAGAGCCAAACTTAATTAAAACCTGTGATGTTCTTCCTGCAGCAAATAGTTTGGTTCCAATTAATTGTGCAATTCCTTAGCTATGACAGTCAAGAAAATATGTGCTTAATGAACACCTTGCAAATGTGTTACAGCATCACATTAGGGGTTTTGTTTTCTTTTGTTTGTTTGTTTCCTTGAAAGTCCGAATGCCCCAGGATATAATTGTCTGGAAACGTGCTTCTGTGAAATTCCTGATGCGTGCTAAAATGAAATAATTTGGCTAAGAGAGAGCAGTGCTGAGACGCACGCTGGATCCATGAATCAGTCCACTGTGTGGCTCAATTCGGACGACACATTAGGCAATGGAGGAGGGGGGAACAGTTGTCAGTTGTGTTGCTTATTGTGTCGTTTGGAGGGCAACACACAACGCACACACAACTGACAGTACGTTAATCAGGCACTTTAAACAACGGAGCGAAACAACAGGCTTGCACGTTGTTTAGCCCGAAGCCCCGTTGTTTAAAGCGTTGTCCGAATTCAGCCCCCCCTCTCTCCGTGGACTATTCCGTTTCGGAATAGAGTTCTGCTGCCTAGAGCAGCCAAAAACTCCCGGCCGCTCTATGCAGCCGGCAGAACTCACGGTGCCTGCTGGGATACGGCCGGAGGACACAGGGAGGAGAGGCTGCAACCAAAATGGCCGCCGCAAGTTCGTAGCAGCTGGGGCATTTGCCGGTGCCGAGCAGTGCTGGCTGCAGCATGTCGTCTGTGGAGCTCCTCCTGCCTAACGCACGGTCAGTACGTTATTTACCCCTCCGTTGCCTAATATGTCGTCCAAATTAAGCCTATATCTTTCCCTTTGCCCCCAGTTTCTTTTCTGTGCTCACATGGTGTTTTTCTTTGCAGCTTCGTAGGTTTAATGTGTCTGGTTTCCACAAAAGTAGCATCACAGCCCTGGCATGGAGTTCTAATGGAATGAAATTATTCTCTGGTGATGACAAAGGGAAAATAGTCTTTTCTGCTTTGGATCTAGATCAGGTAAACTTGTCTAGAACGCAGTTTCCCAAACTTTTTTATGCTGGAGAAACAGGTTTTATTTTTCTTCCTGGATTAAAAAGAACATGAGAGTTGTGTGCTGAATCAGAACAAAAGCCTGCCTAGTCCTGCATCCTGTTTCCCACAGTGGCCAGCCACATGTCAGTGGGAAGCCCACAAGCAGGGCATGAACATGATAGCACTCATCTGCTCATGTCCCCCAGCAACAAGCATACAGAGGCATTTTGCCAGTGATCCTCAAGGTAGTATGTGACCGTCACGATTTGTAGCCACTGATCGTCTTTTCCTCCATGAATTTATCTAATTTCTTTTAAAGACCATCCTACTTATTGGCTGTCACCACATCTTGAGGAAGTGAATTCCCCAGTTTATGCGCTGTGTGAAGGAGCGCTTCCTTTTGTCAGTCCTGAATTTCCTATCTGGGTTCTAGTACTATGAGTCTAGGAGGAAAAGTTCAGTCTATTGGAGGCAGGTGCCTGAGTTAATAGAGATGATTGAACCAGCTTTCCACAAAGCACGTATTTAAGGGAGCAGACGTATAAAATTCGGGCCCATTGATAGCTTCCTCGAGTGATACGGCATTTATTGAGGAGTTGCTGTTTTGCTCCTCCTCCCCAGCCATGATTTGTAATTGTTACGTTTTCTTCAAAATATATATTTACTCAAGTCCCTGTAAGTGGTGGTAGTGGATCTGGGAGACATGGGTTCACATCTCTGTTCAGCCATGGGGTCAATATTTGCCCCTGGATATTGATAGTCTTTCAGCCTTGAGGCTTTTTCTCAAGGAAAATTTGGCTTTCTTCAAAATCGTGTAACATGGACTGTGTGAAATTAATTTTGGTGCCTATCAGGTAGTTAAATCAACTTTAACCCCAGCTGGTATACACCTCTTAGTAAATTTAAATGTAGACAGGTTCTTCAAAAGTGATGGTGTTCATTATTTATGTTATGCCTTTTCCAGGGTCTTTGCCGCTCCAGTTTGGTACTGGAAGAGCCATCTTCAGTTGTGCAGCTAGATTATAGCCAGAAAGTGTTGCTGGTCTCCACTTTACAGCGAAGTCTCCTTTTTTATACGGAACAAAAATCCATCGAGCAAGTTGGAACCCAACCCAGAAAAAAGTAAATTTTGGTCCTGGCAGATATCTTAGTTTCAAACTCATAGAGAAGTGTTTTGGATAACGAATATAACTCAACGTAATTCTCTTAAAATATTTTATAGATCACTGTCCTTCTCTGAAACTGCTAATAAATTATTTAGATAGAAAATTTAGAATACTTCTAATTTAAAGTATTGTTTATGTTTTTATTTCTTTAATTCTTATGAAGTGAAACATTTGCTATGCTTAACTAAAAATGTAAGAAACGTCCAGCTGTCAAGGGGTAGGATGTTAGTATCCTGAACTGCACCCTATCCTGTCCCTTGGTTATTATCCTGTGCTCTCTAAGCTTATAGGCTAACTCAAATTTCCATGTTGATTCATCTCTCTCTCTCTCTCTCTCTCTCTCTCTCTCTCTCTGTGTCTCTCTCTCTGTGTATAGTACCAGACCTCAAAATAGTTAACAAATCCAAAATTTTATAAGCAGAATGAATTCTGTAAAATAAGCAAAAGTATTTATGCCGACTTTGCAAATCCCTCTTCATTTTCTTTATGTCTTCAGGATTGAAAACATTTGCTCTTTATTTTATTTTTCCGATTTTTAAAAACATTTGGCAATGATCTAAACTAACTGCAAGTGGGAGTGCTTCCATATGTATGTGATGCGGTAGCCAATTTCCCCACTCGGATGCATCACACCCTCCTCCAGAGAATCTCCTGATCCTTGGGAGTGACTTGGGGGGTGGGCACAAGGGGTTGCACCAGGAACAGGGGCAGAGGCTGCACGGTGCACGTATGCACAGCGCATGCACAGCCCTTTGGATTCCAGCCCATGTTCTTCATTCTCATGTATTGCATATCACCTATTACAAAATTATTACAATTATTTTAATCTGTTTGTAGCACAAGAACCGACTCTTTACTTGGATGTTGCTTTTAAAGCTTTATCCATTTGCGCTCGGAGAGTAAATTGTTTTAGGATTGGTTGTCTTTTCTCCCCTAAATATAATTATGTGGTTTGATCATTCCTTTGCTTTCAATTTTAGTACTGGTAAACTTGGAGCGTGTTTTATCCCTGGATTGTGTAAGCAAAGTGATCTAACACTGTTTGCTGCAAGGCCTGGGATCCGTCTTTGGAAATCGGATGTCCATGGAATTGTTCAGGCCACATTTATTTTGAAAGATGTATTTGCTGCCGGAATGAAGCCTTTTGAATTGTATCCCCGAGTGGAACCCTTACACAAGAGCAGCTCTAATTTCCCAGAGAGGCAACTTGGACTCATTTCCTGCTTTTTCCAGGAAGGTTGGGTGCTGAGCTGGAATGAATATAGCATTTATTTATTAGACGCAATAAATCAGGTAAGTGAAACCAGTACAGTTTCTATAGCATTTGAAGTCCAGGCCAATCGGCTGCTTTTCTTTTTATGTTATTAGTGATGTAAAGAGTACCATTAGACCAACTGTTCTTTGCAAAGGTTTTTGCTTTGTGACTTACTGGGTTGGATCCAGATTTGCTCTGGATCAATTGCACTGATGGAAATGGATGTCCCAGCCTCCTCCTCCCATAGTAGCCCCTCCAGTCCCCGGAAAATGTTACAAAGATAGCTAAGAGCCCCTGCTGAATGGGGTGAGCTGTGGTGGTGGTAGTGGAAGGGGAGACCCCAAAAATCAGTCATAGGGACCTTCTGCAAGTGGATCCCTTCCTCTCACGGAAGGCAAATCCTGGATCCAAGCCACCGATTTGTGGCTTGATTTTAAGATATACTTTCTAGCACATAATTCTTTGTGATAAACATTGACTTGTGGAAACTCCTGCATCTTGCAGGGGATTTCTGGTGCGTGTTCTGAGATGCGCTCTCCATTCAAACAGGGCTGGCCTGTTGGTTGCCTGAGTCGGTGCCAGAAAACACTCCCCATATTTGTTTTTTCTGGATTGTTTCCAGACCTTCACATCTCTATATTCAAGGAGGGTTTCCAGATTCTTTCCCAGATATCCAAATTTCTGAGCCGTTTATGTTAATACATGTCTTAAATCTAAAACGCTTGATAGTATGGTAAATAGTCACTGTGATTCAAAATTCCAGCCAGAGTGAGAATGTGGACACAGTTCTGGATACATGAAAGAGTGTGTGCTTTGCTTTGATTCCTCACCAAAGTACTTGGGCATGCGTTTAATAGCTGCTTCTGTTCAGTTCTGCTATGACTTACGTACTGGGTGATTTGATCTTGAAATGATGCCCACAGCCTCTGGGACTGCATCAGTGGGCTGTGGGGAATGTACCAAGAAGACACTTCTAGGGCTCTCTTAAGAGCTCAACATTAATTATTTGTGCTTTCTAGGGGCGGGAGGAGAAAACGAACTAGATGTTTCGCTCTGTGTACCTGTGAAAAGGAAATTAATAGGGCCAACAGTTTTGCTCCATACAGTTCTGCATATTAGTATTTAATGAATAATACTTTTCACCATTTATATATCAATAAAAACTTTATGGTCCCCAGATTACTGGTTCTTACATGCATGTCTCATTTACCACCATTCAGCTGTATTATTTCCCCTTTTTTTATCTTAACAGACTTCTTAAGGGCTCCTGCCAACTTTTATGCTACTTTGGGTCTCGAAAGTGTCTTTGAATATAGTCTGAATTTACATTTCTCATGCCAACAAAAGTTGAGCTAAATTATAAATCATTTTATAACCCATTTCTGTCCCGAGCTTTACATGAATCATGCCTGTATTCGTTCTTTCCGTTCTTTCAATAGTGCCATTTGGCTCCTTGTTTTAATTGTATAGCATTGCTTGCCAAAAATACAAAAAGAACTGCAATGTTGTTTGCATTCTAAAGAGCTTCTTGGCACATTCGTAGCTTATCTTTAACTTTTCCTTGTTTTTGCAGACTGTGATTGGCAGCTTGGAAGGATCTGGCGATATTGTGTCTGTGTCCTGTACCGAAAATGAGATTTTCCTCTTAAAGGGGGACAGGGATATCATTAGGATCTCGAGCAGACCTGAAGGACTGGGGTCAATAGGTTTGCATACATTAGCATACTGAGTTTCATAGCATATGTAAAGTGATTGATGTGTGCCGTGGGTTTTCTTGTATTCTTTTGAGTGGATGCAGTTGACCTGTTGACTCCCTCATCCATTTGTAGTGTGAAGTTTACCATTAGCAGACAGATCAGTATTACTGCTGTCTTCTGTGTGTGCTGAATTGGATCAGAGTGGCATGGGAATGTAGGTCTCCAACATTGCTCCCATGAACACCACTGTGCCTGCAGATGCCTCTCCTGGTGCTTGCCAGGCTCTTTGCCCAATTCCTGATTTGTATTTTATTTCTTAAGATTTTTGTATTTTTAACGGGATCGCTGGTCTGCTGCAAAGCCAGCTGCTGCCGTTCCTTCCAGTGCCATCATTATTTGGGTTCAAAAGAGTGGTTTTGATGCTTGAATCCCACCTCTGCCCTTTAACTAGGTTCCTGAGCAGGTTATTTTTCTTTTAGTCTCACCAGATTGCCTTTTGGGAAATGAATGTTTTGTGACTGACCCCACCCACCATGGCAGCCATTTTATGAATGGACCATTGTGTGAGAGCACTCATGAGACTCTTGAAATTCCAAATGTGCCCACCAACCCAGAAAGGTTGGGGACTCCTATGGGGTGTTTGTATTACATCAGTTGCCTGCATAAGTCATAATTCTCAAACAATTGTGTGTGTGTGTGTGTGTGTGTGTGTGTGTGTGTGTCTTGGTTCCAACGAACTGTGGGTAGAACTGGGTGTACTTTTGTGCCATCTTGCCCTGCTGCAGCCCCTTGCATCTCCCAGAAACCCACTCTTGAGGATTGCCAAAACTCTCTAGAATGGCATGCAGTGGAGGGAACTACAACTCAGGAATGGGGCTTGCCGCAAGTGTGAGACCTCCCCTTGCATGAGTAGGAAAGCTTTGTGATGATCGAGCACTCTTGAGCTAAGCAATGAAGCAAATAGGGAGCAGATTTCAGGCCATTCTCAAGTCACTTCTTTATGTAACTCAGCCTGTAGCAGAGGTGGGGGAAGGTGTGGCCTTCCAGATGTTGTTGGACTGCAACTCTCATCAGATCTAGCCAGCAGAACTAATGGTAATGGATGTATTGGACTTCAACATTGTTATGTTTTTGGCACTAGGTCAAGACTTTCCTCTTCTCTCAGTCATTTGGCAATATCTGAGGAGCCTGGGTTTGTTTTTTGTTTTTGTAGCTTTTTGGGGCTGTTGTAGCAGTTTTAAATGTATGTGTGTATTGTGTGTATGTTGTATGTTTTTGCTGTTTTAATTTTGTATATTGTTTTTAATTGTTTTAATCCTATGTAAACCGCCCAGAGAGCTTCGGCTATGGGGCGGTATACAAATGTAATAAATAAATAGATAAATAAACTCCCATGGCCATGGTGGCTGGGAGTGATGGGAGTTGCAGTCCAATGTGTCTGGAGGACACCAGGTTGGGGTAGGTTGGGTGAGATAAATTCTTGGAGAATAAGTCTGTTGATTGCATTTCGGGCCATCCTGTCTAGTAGCAGACTCTCTGGTGGAAGTCCGTTACCACGTGTTTGGAGACAAACCTTGGGACCATGTTGCTGCAGTCAGACAGGTTGCTAATCCTAATGATCTGGTACAGCATGTCAGGATAAGTTTGGGAGCTAAGAACAAAGGCAGTTCTTAACTGTTGACATGTTTCTCCCCACTGCCAGATGTTCCTTGACAAATAAACAGAGACCCCATTGAGACTAAGTAGCAAAGCATGGCTTACGCTAATGTCAAAATGGTTCTGTTCACTGCTTGACACTCATGCACGATCTCACCCAGGTGTCGCCACTATGAATTAATCCTGGCTTAGGCCAGAACAGTTTTTTGGAAATAATAAAGCTCAGCTTTTAAAAAGATTTTTTTTAAGTAGCGCAACACGATTCAAACTAACCTGACCTTTTTGCCAGATTGTGTAACACTTAAGAAAGCATACTTACTTTAATGAGAGATTGGTCATTCAGTGTTAGCCTTTTACCCAGTTTGTTTCTTGTTACTGTCATATTGATCCCAGGAAAACATGTGCTTGAGCATACCTTTCCTTTGAATGTCCTGTGAATGCTAAGAGCTCCATTGGATTGTACAAAAGGTCAGCGATAGACCTGCAAGTAATGCATGAAGGGACAATAGCCTTCCTCAGTTATTTGTTCCCCAGCATCTGATATGCAGAAGAATGCTGCCTCTAAATACAGAGCCTCTGCTTGGCTATCGCTAATATCTACTGATGGACCAGTCTTTCATGAAGTACTGTATTTTTTCAAATTTGTCGGAGCTAGCAGTCATCACTGCATTTTACTGCAGCAAATTCCACAACTTCATTATGTGTTAGGTGAGGAAGTACTTTCTTTTGTCTTTCCTGAATCTGCTGCCCATCACGGAGTTATCCCACGTTCCTATGAGAGAGGGAGAAAAATTATCCAATCATTCCATCCCGTTCATAATTTTATAGACCACTATCATGTCCCCCCTTAGTCATTTCCTTTTGCATTAAGAGCAGGTCATTGCTATTTAATATTTGTCATTTCATGTGTTCAATTTCAGATACGAATTCAAAATTGATGAGCCCCTTATCTGACCTGAGCCCAAAATTGCAGAGCCCACACTCAGTAGTTGCATCTGTACCATCTGATCCTTCTCCAGAAGTAAACCAAAAATTCCCTTCATCCCAAACTCCTGGCGACAAAAATGGCTCCATAGGTAGAACTGACTTGGAAGACCTACTAGCAGAGAAAATCCGCTCGCAGAGCTTTGATGGACTAGGAGACTTGAGCACTGACCCAAGAAGAAGAGGCTACTCGTTACCTAATGAACCGAGAAGTAGGAGCAGCTCCATGAATTCTGTGGACAGTGGCTCTAGTTTCTTGACCAGCGGCGATCAAACCTCATCCAATGTTCAGAGAGAAGGTCAGGTTTCTTCACAGCGGTTCAGTCTGATTAGCTCTGAAGACTTCAATCAGGAATTCATTGTCAAACCTATCAAAGTGAAAAAGAAGAAGAAGAAAAGACCAGGTATTATTATTATTATTATTATTATTATTATATTTATTTATTATCTCCTGCCTTTTCCCCAATACTGGGACTCAAGGCGGTTAGTTAGCAAAATCTGTTCTAACACACTTCTGATGTCATCTTTTTGGCATGTAGTCTATAACAATGTGCTCAGGTCCGATGCAATGTAATATAGATAATAGAATATTGAACAAAAGAAGTTCTGTCTCTAGTTAATTTCTGCTTGTTAAATTGGATTCATGTATCCCTTTTATAATGAAAAAAGAGCGAGAGAGGGGTTTCCCCCCCTTGTATGGGTATCCTACAAAGTGCAGCCGTTCTTTGGAGGTTGGCTTACATTGGCGAGACTACTTTGATTCGAACCATGTGTCTGTTTTTTAAATATTTTTTTCTTGAATTTTACATTAATAACACACGGTTTTTTAATTGATTTAAAACATTTCATGGTCGCTTTTCAGGGCAGGAGCCCTCCCAAGGTGCAGCATACAGCAATAAAACACATAAAAACATCAAATATTAAAAGCAGTAAAACACAAACAAATAGCAATTAAAAACACATAAAAAGCCGACAATAAAACCAGCAATAACAATGGCAATAGCAGCAGCAACAGCAGTCACATCACGAGAAGAAGGCCCACAGTAAAATAATATTCATGTTTCTTGCGTTAGTAAAACTGGATTGACTTTTTTAAATCCCAAAATGTAGCTTTAGATGGTTTGTTCTTTTTGATTGCCATATTTAGCCAGTTTTCTATGCTTCTCAATGCATCGATCCAGCCTGCCACCTGTGGCTTATTCAGAGTGTTCGGTATCTATTTTTTTGTAAACCTCCCAGAGAGCTTCAGCTATGGGGCGGTGTGCTGCCACAGCCTCAAACACTAGGCCTAGACGAGCACACCCCTCTCAGGCTAAGCACCACCACTTAAATACCTGAGGGAAAGGTAAAAGACGCACCACTTTTCCCTTATAGCAGAGGGGGAAGGGGTGTTAAGGGTTTTGAATAAGGTTCTCCTGTGAGTATGTTGGCTGAGAGTGTAATGATATGTGTTTCTTTATTAAACTTATAGAGCAGGTTACAAAGCCAAGCTGACACGTGGTTTGTGGTAGCAAAAAATAAAAGAAAACGTCTATTGTTGTTAACAGTTCTTTTCAAATCAGTTTCACACCTGCCTATTCTTAACACTTCTACTCATTTACTAATAATCCTAAATCCTTATAATCTCCTCACACACACTCCTGACTAGATCACACACAGCTATCTTCCACACAACTACCCTCCTCTGACTAAGACAATAAAGATAAACTGAAACACTCCCTCACACTATATATATAGTCCTCCCCCCTCCCCTTCCCAGCATCAACAGACACACCCACTCAGTCCAACATTCCGCACTCTCCAGACATACTAACTGAGATATACACAGGGAGACGGAAATGTGGGGTATCGTCACAGGCAGTATATAAATGTAAATAATAATTATCATAACAACAACACTAGGTAGCTGTTTCCAGACCAAAAAAGTATAAGACTCCAACCTGCAGTCTTCAGGAATAGAATTCAGTAGCCTGAGTAGGTGGGTATCATGTTTCAATGCCAAACATAAATTATTATTATTATTAAACATATATATCGCTTTTTAGAGCCTTCAGGGTACTTCACATACATTGTAGGTAGGTTGTTGTTGTTGTTTTCATATTGCAGATGGGGAAGGTGTTCTGGGGCTGAGAGAGTATGGCTTTCCTAAGACCACCTGGGAAGGCCATGGCAGAGGTGCAGTTCAAACCAGGGATTTCCTGGTTCATAGCTCAGCCTCTTAGCCACTACAATGCACTTTCTTAGCTACTGCAGCACACCAGTTAAGCGTGCACTCACGTGGTTGGGAGTAGCATTGCTCAGTGGTAGAGTGCGTGCTCTCCATATCAGAGGTCCCAGGTTCAATACCTGGCATCTCCAGTTAAAAAGACTTCCAAGTAGCAGGGCTGGGGAAAATCCTCTGCCCTGGCTCCTGGAGAACATCTCCAGTTAAATTAGTCAGTAATCGGATACGTTATATGAGCCTTCCCTAACCTGGTACCTTCCAGATGTTTTATACTACAACTCCCAGCCTACCTGACTATTGGCCATGCTGTCTGGGGTTGATGAGAATTGAAGTCCAAAACATTTGGAGAACACCAGCTACGGGAAGGCTGCAAAAATGTATAGGGGTGAAGTAAAGATTAACTGCAGCTTCAAAAATAGAATTGCACCTTGTTTTCACAATGGCATCCCCTCAATTAATAAACTTCTCCCTTTCTTCCCCCAACCTCTCCCCACCGCCACTACCACCTTTCCCGACTATGTGTGAACTTAGAAAATGGAACCAGGAGAATTCCCAGCTCTCTGGAAAGTTCTCCCTGTTACGAGCAACAAGGCTTTGCTGAGAGCCCTCAGTCCATAAATGCAGATTCCTTCTCCGTTAATTCTGGCCTGGCGGGCAGCATGGTGGGTCGCTTCAGCGTGAGTTCTGCAGACCAGGAAAGCGTCTTCAGTGCAGAATCCCAACCCGTGTTGTGGGAAGAAAATGGCTCGGAAACGTTCAGTGTTCTTCAGTCTCCCGAGTCGGTATCTGCTCTAACGCCAGAGGACAATGACAGTGCGCCTGAGCTGCTGAGATTTTCTAATGGGGAGAGTGAAGCGGGAGCATCGTCTGCCGTGGACTCCTTGACGTCCAATTCCCCCTGGCTTCTCACCGAAGGCAAAGTGGGGAATGCCGACACTGAGCCGAATTGGAGCCTTCTGTCTGGGCGAACCGAAGCCAGCTCAGTGTGGCCATCCCAAGACGAAGAGTTTCCTCTCCCCTGTAAAATGGACGACACTTTAGATAAATTAGTTGTGCTGGGTATTTCTCTGGAAGGAACAAGCCCTGAGAAAGGAATGCCTGTAAATATAAGAACAGCCTTTAGTGCTGGGGAGTCACTTGGCCAGGATGTGGGTGTTGAGATCCACACAGAGCAGGGGCCGCAGGAACCTCTAATGGACCCAGTCCCCTCAAACCTCACTGTTTCTCCTCCTGCCGTTTCCAGAGAAGCGGCATGTCCTCAGGACAGTGCGTTACCCAGGCAGGATTTCTGGGAGACATTCAACGCTGAAACCAACACGAACCCTGCCAGCGAATGGATAAGCGGCACCCATGACACTAGAGCTGAGAGATCTGCATCAAGTGACGAAGAGGATATCTATGGGCACGGCTTGCCTTATTCCTCTTCAGAGACCAGCGTGGCAGAAATAGGAGTCTGCCGTCCTCCCCAGGATAAAGCCAGAACAAACATAGAGGAGGGAGCACTTTTAAAGTCCGACCAGGTATGTTCTTGAATAGGCAGCGACGACACACACCAGAGGATCCCTAGCATGAGTCAAAGGATCCTGCACCCCTCTTAGCCCCGTTCTTTCCCACTGCTGGGCGCATACCCAACACCACATCCACACGGTTCCCAAGTGTCCTCTGCAGCCCTCAGGAGTGTCCTCTGGAGGACGGTGTGAGGGCTGCAGAAGGAGAAGAGAGGAAAGAACGCACCATTGCATGCACAGAGTTCTGCTTGTGCTTCTCCATGCCCAGCACATATTTTATTACAACTTTTAGAGGAAGCACATTGTGTAGGATGTTGGAGCCAGTCTCATGTGAGCCGCTGAGTGGTCCTCTTGCATCCCAGCTGAGTGTTGGCTCACCAAAAGCTCCATTTAAAAAGATAAATAAATCTGCAAACAGAAACCCCAAGTCTAGCAACTGAAATATGTTTCATTTTGGGTTTTTTTTACAGAGTAGGCTAGTGAATTGGGAAGACTAGTCAGGGACATTGGAAATCAAATATATGCAGGAGAGGGTGATTGTTTGGATACTCCGTGTAGTGAAGAGACACTATCTCTTTTTCCTGGCTAGTTAAATTTGTTACGGAAATCCATTTCTGTGTTGGAACTTTCACCTGAAAAGATCTATGACTTCATCTGGCTTTCGTCAGCATACAAAACTTGCTCTGAAATTGAGATTTTCAGAATTCTGATGGAGGCATGGGACAGAACCATAACCCTAACCCAAAATGGAGTCATAAAAGGAATTTATGGCATTTCCCTGGCCATGAGGCTCTCCAGAAACCCTTTGTAATGCATGACTATTGAAATAGATGTCAGGGTTGGTGACAAAGCTGAGGAACCTTCACATGGGGCATAAATGTGGAAAACCTATAGCTAGAGATGAGTCAGAGTTGGTTGAACTTGTCCTTAATCTGGACAACGAAACCAACAAAA
Source organism: Anniella stebbinsi (assembly GCA_029215795.1). Lineage (NCBI taxonomy): Eukaryota > Metazoa > Chordata > Lepidosauria > Squamata > Anniellidae > Anniella > Anniella stebbinsi. Next base: position 355,885,499 of record JARDYH010000001.1, read on the forward strand.
GATGCTTTCAGAGAAATGCAGTTAAAATACACTTTCCTTCTGTGACTACAAGATTTGGCACCTTATGCTAGTTGAGATACCGCACCCTATTCTAACGCTCCAGTCTTCAGTTTGCAGAGAGCTGGATGGGCTACGCAGGTCCCGGCTATGGAATACTGAGCCTGGTTGTCTCCGATAAATACATTTGGTGCCTGGATTACAAAGGCGGCCTGTACTGTAGTGCTTTGCCTAGCGCTGGTCTGCGTTGGCAGAGGTTTGAAGATAATGTCCAGCAGGTGGCAGCCTCTCCTTCAGGTTGGTGAGGCTTACAATTGCTTTTTTTGCCTTCTGCACTTGGTTAGGGAAAAATAAGCAGGTTTGTGTGAATCCTCAATACTGTTCTTTATTTGGCAAAATAAAGAACGTAAGAGATAAAGAATTATCTCTTACGTACAGAGATAATTCTTACAGCAGATAAGGCCGGTGCCTGACCCTTGATATAATTATGAGCAGTTTACAAAACTTAAAAGCTGAACAGATGCACGTCACAATAAACCAGGCCTCTGGAGCCCAAAACATTCTTTGGGCCGGGCATAGTCTGTTGCATTAGTACCAACAAAATAACACACAAACCACAATAGGCTGAAGAATGGAGGGCAGGAGCGTTGAACCTCTTTCACCCCAGAGCTGGATTCAATTTTGGATGAGCTCTCGGAGACCTCATTCTATTGGGAGTGCAGGCTAAAGGTGAACGGGGCAGGGGCAAAGTACAGAAATAGCTGCATATTTTAGCTTAAAACTGTTACTGCCATTAACTAAGCCTTTTAGAATGGGGGAGGGGGGGAATGCACAGAAGCCAGGAAACCATCCAACGGTCAGGGAAAATGGGGTGGAGCCAGAGGAAAGGGGTGGGGCCATCCGCAGAACTCGAGATACTCAGATTTGGCCCCAGGTGAGCTTGAAGTGCTGCACCCCTGCTGGAAGGGTTTCAGGCTGCCTTTTGTCAAAAAGCTTTCCTGGACTGTACCACCTCAGGCTGCTGATGGGTGGTTAGGTTACATGTTTGCTCCTCCAGGAGGGGTTCCGTCTCCCCCTTCCTGCACATAGAAAAGAAGCATACTGTAGAAAAAGTAGCCTTCCTCTGACATTCTAGTGTTCTACATGGGCGGAGGTTTGGGGTGTGGAGAGGACGTTCAGACAGATAAACATCCAGACCCACGAGCACACACCTGCAGCCCAGTGTGTGTACCATGGCTTATCACTCAGTTTTGCTGGTTGCATAAAAGTGGTTTTAATATCTGCCGTTCGACCTGTATTTAATTTCTGTAAAAAATCAGTTTTATAAACTGTTACATTTTAATTTCTTAGAATTATAGCACCACCCTGGATAGTAGCAGAGATTCCATTGACAGGCATGATACTTGAGAGGAGCATTTTAACCCTTGGTCACCTTTTCTCTTATTTTGGACAGTGCCTCCTTCTATACATGCATTCCTCATTGAAAGCACGTCTCTTAAGAGGCCTTTCAAACTCTACAAACGCTAATAACTCTACCTAAGGAACAAAATTGGATTGTGTAAAAAGGCAGAGAGGTGTGTTACCTTGCACTAAATGTGATTCTTCTTATTAATCTGAGGCTCTTTCTTCAGGCACTCTTCTCTGGAAAGTTGAACAAAAAACCAATAAAGCCTTTGCCTGTGGAAAAGTAACTATAAAAGGGAAACGTCACTGGTACGAAGCTTTGCCCGAATCGGCATTTGTATCTTTGAGTGATGACACCGCCTGGATTATTCGAACGAATGGAGATCTGTATCTGCAAACAGGTACCTACGTTAGAGACATAGAAAGCTGCCTTATACTGAGTCAGAGGTCCAGCAGCTCCCCAGGGTTTCAGGCAGGATTATTTCTTTCCTAACCCGACCTGGAGATGGCGGGAAGTAACCCCGGGATCTGCCGCATGCAAAGCATGTCCTCTATCGGTTATTCTTCTGTTAGAGTGGTGTTTTCCCCCCCAGATTACTTTCTGGGGACTCCTATGGTTCCTCGGAAGCTTATTGGATTTCTCAGTGAGAAGGCAGACAGTTTGCCCTGAAAGAAATCTTGCCACCCTCACCAATCTTCTCCTACAATGTGTTGAGTATATTTCAGGGTGTAATTGCAGCTCATGTGGAGCAATAGCAAGGCCCAACAGGCCTGGGCAAAGTGTGTGTGAGTGACGCAGCCGCAGGGACTGTGCAATGTAGAAAAGCAACATAGGAAGCTGCCTTATACTGGGTCAGACCCTTGGTCCATCTAGCCCAGCATTGTCAACACTGACTGGCAGCGGCTCTCCAGAGTTTCAGGCAGGTTTTTTTTCCAGCCCTACCTGGAGAAGCCGGGGATTGAACCTGGGATCTTCTGCATGCAAGACAGGTGCTCTATCACTGAACCCCCCCCCCCCCCGACTTCACCACATTCAGAGGGTCCTGCCAGAGGTTCTTCAACAGACATATTCATACCGAAAATGTTCCCTCGAGGTAATAGAAAGTTTTTTAGGGGGAAAAGTACCATTCTAGAGATGGTTATAAGAAATGAGGACACAACATTCTCTGGACCTTGTTTACCTCAAGTTGCATTTGAACAGTCTCTGTTTAAATTCTTGTGTGGGATTATTGGCTTGGATCCGTGCTTTTGCAGATAGCGGAACTCCTTCCATAGAAAAAAGGACTCTTGTCCAGCAAAGGCTCCCACTGGAGGAGTCAAGGCAGCAATGTTTGCCAATTCCCCCTGTGAATAATCCATAGCAGACACCATCCGCATGTAGTCACCCATCTCATTGCAGGCCGAAGCCTTGGCTTCGGCCTGCAGCAGTATAGGTGACTAAATGTGGATCTCGTCTGCTATGGATTATTCACACCTCCTTTCCCCTACAACCCCCATTGACACCTCCCACACTGTTCCAGAAGGTCTTAGTATGGAAATCTTACAGAAGAAATACCTTAATTTATTTGCAAAATGTGAGATTTAGTCACTACTCTACCTTTGCCACATCCCCTCTCATTCAGTTTATTATGATGAAATGATGAAATACGTTTCATGCTTGGACAACTAATCTTTTCCCAATGGGCTGTTGTACCTTTGGTTCATGACAGCATAAACCTTGTCTTGGGGAAAAGGCGTACTGGGCTTGAACAGGTTTTTTATCGTGAAGGACTCCACAGAGGACCCTTGAGAAATTTTTATCTGACCCCCTGGAGGCTCTGGAGAAATGGTTGCCCGCAGTTTCATTTTTGGTCCATGCTTTAATATCATGCCCCTGCTGTGCCAGTGCAGCTGTGCTCTGTTGATCGTACAGGGTTTCCTACTTATTGCCAACATGAGTTTGTGTGGCTCATGGATGAGCCCATAGATCAGTGGAGGCTGGTGGCTCGCTGCCAGTGGGGTGGTGAATCCACTCTGGATTTCAGCCAGAACCAGGCAGAACTCTAAGGAAACTATCCAAGGTGCAAAGCACTTTGGATATCTCCTTTAGAATTCTGACTGAAACTCGGAGCAGATTCACCACCCCACTGACATCGGAGCCACCAGCCTCCACTGCCACAACCCATGGCCTAAAGCAACCATGGGACCTGGTGCCCTCCAGATAATGTTGGACTACAACTCCCAGCAGCCCTGACTATTGGCCATGCTGGCTGGGGAATACTGGGAGTTGTAGTCCAACACACCTGGAGAGGACCGGGTTGGGAAAAGCCAGCCTAAAAAACAGAGTGGATATCGAAAATACAGAAACTGTCCGTCCCCTCTATGGAGAGAAGCCCATGACCCTGCTAATGTGAGCAATAGCTGCCTACTGCGTTGATTTCTGTTTATGCAGAAGAATGCCTGCCTCTTTAAAATGCCTGTATATGTCCAAATTCATTAAATTCAGTGAGCTTATAAAGTTCTGGTATATCTCTGCCCAGAAGAAGAAATCTGAAGAGGCAGCTCTAGGACTGTTCATTTAAGACTCATGTGCTCCTTTCAGGAACCACATTTTTAACTCCGAGCAAAGCAGTAATAGATCCCACCGTAGCACTTTTACTTATTAATGACGACTACAAAGACATCTTTTTTACTTGGTGGTTCTTTGTTATTGGATTAGTCTTCAAAGAGTCTTGTGAATGAATGCGCACAAATGGAAAAACTAAGCAGTTTAAATGAAAACTGGCTTGTATTGAACCCACTGTTATTGTAAGACACTGAGAAATGTGATAAGGAGCACAATGTGATCTAAAAGCGCAGCCAGAGTATAAATGTGTAATATCAGAAAGAGAGACAACATCCTTCCCCAAGTAAAGTCCCAAACTCTATAGAAAGCGGGCAAAAAAGAACCCCAAAATTATATAAGCAAAAAAATGAACCTCAAAACTGTATGAGCAAAAATGGAGGCAGGGCACTTAATTGCTGCTCCATATTTCACTTGAAGGCCTGAGTGTGGATCGTCCCTGTGCCAGAGCAGTAAAGGTGGAGTGCCCATATCCGCTATCGCAGGTTACAGCCAGAAATAACGTTGTCTGGGCATTGACTGAGCAGCGGGCGCTTCTCTTCCGTGAGGGGGTGAGCAGCTTCTGCCCTGAGGGGGAGCAGTGGAAATGCGACATCATCAGGTAAGCAATGTTTAATCAAGTCGGTATGTTCTGTAATAGTTCTTCTTGATTTTGCAACGATTGGATTTTTTCATCATCTTAGTTTAGACTTGCACATGTTTAGAGAGCATATTTCATCACGTGAGATGGCCAATTTCCTAATCTGGGTGGTAGCTTTCATTGACCTGTGAGATGGCAGGAAATGTACTCTGCTCTGAAACTGTGCAGAGAAGGAAAAAGTATTGATTCCTTACTGGAGTAAGGCAGGAAGTTATGCCAGTTCCCATTTAATATTTCAGAGACTTGGGATAAGCTTGTGTGCCCATATTACAGTGGACAGTTACTGCTTTAATTCAGGGCTGTGTATCCACTCTGTTAGCAGAACTCGGGCTACAGGTCACCGAACCTGGAGCTAAAGAGTTAAAGTGTCCCGGAACAAGGTGGGAGGGGATTACTGGGATGCTTGCTCCTCCATTCCTGTCTACTCCCTCTACTTCCTTCTTGCTGTTCGCTGCCTCGTGGACCGCTGACTACATGGCTGACCTGAGCCATCCTATCCCAGGATGTAAAGTTACTTGTCCCTAAAGTAAAGTTTCTTTTAAACCACCACTGGAGTGTTTCTTTCGTCGACACACGTGGCTACTCACAGGGAGCTGGTTCAGACGACAATACACTCTACGCTAAAATAAATAAATAGTTCAAAGTCTTGTGGCCAGGCAAATACAAATTTGGCCCCAAGAAAAGTTGAACTTTGCTGCCTGTATAAATTACACACATTGAGCCAGATTGCATGCTTACTCTTCATCAAGAGAGTTATTAAAGATTTGTACAGCCGATTGTACCCGTAGCTTTTCGGTCAAATAGTTATGTAATAAATAGCATTTCTTTATTTTAGCTTATTTAAACTTTTAACTTTAGCAGTTCTTTGTATCTGGCTTGTACTCAATAATATCTGCTTGCAAAACTCCGAGGCAGCCAGTGGTATGCATGATGGAGCAATAGTTAGTTTTAACTATATTCCATTGAAAACAATGGGACTTCCATTTGTTGTGACTAAGTAGCATTCAATTTCTTTCAGTGGGACCTCGTTGAAAATGCTGAATCACATCCAGCGGCTAAAACAATACAAATTGCCCTGAGCAGTCCTGACTTCAAGTTATTGAGCTGGAAATAAATAGATTGGGAAATTTGCTTGGCATAGTACAGATTGTACCTTTGAGGGGAGCAGGGAATGTGCTTGTGGGTAAATGTATTATGGATTTTGTTTGTCTTTGCAGTGAAATGCAAGCCCTAGAGCCGGTGTGTATTACTCTTGGAGACCAACAGACCATTTGGGTTTTAGACATCCATGGGAATGTATGGTTCAGAGCAGGTGTCGTTTCAAAGAAACCGCAAGGGGATGATAACCACTGGTGGCAAGTAGGCATTCCTTATTCTGTTTTCAGTATATGCAGAGGGGCTTTAGCTCGTTGGTAAAGCACATGTTTTGCATGTATAAAGATCCAGTTTCATTCCCAGCCAAACGATCTCAGGAAGCAGATCAGGGCAAGACCTCCACACGAGGCCTTGTGTCCGTCTGATTCTGCCTAGATGGAAGTTCCCGGGTGCCTCTTTGCTTTTCTTAATTAATCTACACATCCTTTCCTAAGATATTTGGGAGACGCTGAATGTTGTTGTTAGCATACCAGATTGCTCACTGTTGTTTCTTTCCCATGTCTCTGATTCTGAAGCATCAAACTCAAAACAACTCATTATTTTACAAACGCCTTACAATGCCACCTCTCCCCCCACCCCCCTTTTATTTTTGCCAGTAGTCAAAATAAGGTAGTCAATTAACTGCAAACATGAGGCATAATCCAGCCCAAAGGGGAACACTGAAAAGTCCCATCGCTCTCAATTCCTGTAGGAAAATCGCTCATATTGAAATCAATGATACCGAGCCACGTACAAGGTTATGTTATTATCCTATAAAGCCCTAAACAACATGGGAACAGGATGCCTAGCAGACCGCCTTCCCTTATTATATACACCCAGACGACATTTACGATCGTCAGAGGAGGCCCTGCTCGTCATTCCAAGACGAACAGACTGTTGTCATGAAGAACCTTGAAGGTGGCCTTCTCTGCAGTGGCACCCACCCACCCTCTAGAAAGCTCTCCCCTTGTGCGGTTTGGGAGGCAGAAAATGTAACATCCTTCAAATGCCTCCTGAAAACATATATTTTTAGACATGCTTTCCCCGGACTATAACTTACTCTGGTTTTACATGACGTTTTTACATTTTTTGAAGTGTTAAATACTGATTTTTGTATATTATGGTTTTAATTGTAAACTGCCCAAAGAGCCATGGCTGTTGGGCAGTATCAATATGTAACTAACTAACTAACAAATAAACAAACAAACAAACAAATGAGACTTATGAAAGGGCTTGACATTAGTTAGCATCATACCTGTGGTGTTTTCCTCCTCTGCTGGATAGACCCTTGGTCTGATTGAGCCAGGGAGGTCATAATGTTCTCTGGTCCTTTTGTATATTTCCCTCCCCAGGTAAGCATTACTGATTACGTCGTATTTGACCAGAGCAGCCTTTTCCAGACCATAATCCAGGCTACCCAGACAGTAGCCACGGTAGCCCAGGCCCCAGTTGGGAAGGTAGCCGACAAACTCCGCACAGCTTTCTGCTCACAGCCACTTCAGTTTCAGCCGAGCCTCCTTGCAGTCAGCGGCAGTGGCATCTGGATCTCCTCTGGGAAGAACGAGTTTCACGTAGCTAAAGGAAGCCTCGTAGGTAGGTGCATTTTTGTCGCTTGTGATGGCAAAGCCAGCAGCACATGGATGTGTCTCTGTTCATTGCGTTTTAATGTAGAACATTTCCAGAAGCACACGTGGCAAGCTGCACTTGCATTATTATGATACAGCAATGGTCAAAGTCTTGCACATTTGTGCTGTTGCACAGTACACTGCTGTGCCTATATAAGCCTTCCATCATCCTGTACTTTAGTGTTTCCCTCCTCTAGTCTGGGGAAGAGGCAGCAGATAACATGGGAGAATCACAGAATAGTAGAGTTGGAAGGGGCCTTTAAGGCCATCAAGTCCAACCCCTTGCTCAATGCAGAAATCCATCTTAAAGCATAGCTGACAGATGGTTGTCCAGCTCCCTCTTGGAGGCCTCTAGTGTGGGAGAGACCACCACCTCCCTAGGTCATTGGTTCCATTGTTGTACTGCTCTATCAGTCAGGAAGTTTTTCCTGATGTCCAGCCAGAATCTGGTTTCCTGTAACTTGAGCCCATTATTCCGCGTCCTGCACTCTGCAATGATCGAGAAGAGATCCTGGCCCTCCTCTGTGTGACAACCTTTCCAGTATTTGAAGAGTGCTATCATGTCTCCCCTCAGTCTTCTCTTCTCCAGGCTAAACGTGCCCAGTTCTTTAAATCTCTCCTCATAGGGCTTTGTTTCCAGACCCTTGATCATTCCCATTGCCCTCCTCTGAACACGCTCCAGCTGGGAAAGGAGTACACAACTTGACTCTATATCAGGGATGGGGAACATGTGGCCCTCCAGATGTTGCAGTCCAACAGCATCTGGAAGGGCACATCTTCCCCATACCTTCTCTATATCACAGCCAGGCATGTCGCTCCTTACCTGGCATGTCATAAATCGGTACTGCCTGGGTTGCAGATTTGCTACCCATGTTACAGAATTTATCATTAATCACACTTATATCCCACCATTCCTCCAGGGAGCTCAAGGCGGCATACAGAGCTGTTGCCAAGTAGTCTCCCTTCTGGGCACTGACTGGACCCAGACTTGCTGAACTTGAGCAAAACTGCCCCATCATGTACTTTCAGACCATTCTCAAGAATGAATCCAGACAGCCGCTTTAAATCTTTATTGGTATCTCTGTCTTATCCTTTTCTGGAAAGACATTGTGTCAGGAATAGTTAAGGCACAGTTGTGGGGTCTTGTACCTTTTAGCTGAGATTTAATTAGAAGTAGTCTGGAAGATTTTGGGCCTGGCTGGCCTCTGGATTGTTACAATCTGTGTGAATTGGGGTGCCTCTACAAGAGCGATTTAAAGCTCTTTCAAAGCGCATTACCAATTTTACCTCCACATGAACGGAGCACAAATCGGGGGTTGAGGCGCTTTTTCTGTCCGATTATGTGCATTATGAAATGCGCGTTAAATAGCGAGTTTTAATTTACCGCAGGAGTTAAAGCACCTTATGACCATATAAACAAGCGATTCTCCACATTAAACACCTTTAAAGCGTGTTTTGTACAACCGGTAATGCGGTTCACCGCCTCCCGTGTATAGGGATTAGGCGTAAAAGCGATTGCAAGAAGATGCGCATAATCGGACAACCGGGCGTCAAACCTAATTCTTGTAGAGGGGACCTTGGTCTCTGTCAGTGTTCTCAGAGCAGAGTTGTGGGAATGCCTCTACTCCCCGCTTGCCTCGGCCTTGGTGGAGAAGCTGTCTGTGAGAAATTGATAGAGAAAGGGTGGGGGCTTGCAGAAGGGTCGACCAGATTGAAATGCCATCTTGGTGGGCTGAGCAGTGCTGCCCTGTTTGGACAAGAGCATTGCTGAAAGGCCAAAACCCCTGTCTGTCAAGTGGTCTGGAAGAGGCCTGCGCCTCCCTTTTTAAGCTGGTGCAAAGGCGAGGAGCCTTTGCTAGGAAAAACTGCTCTTCATTCCCAGAAAACCTCCCTGGTTACATCCATCATCATCTGAGACTCTGGGGGCACTCTGCACATGCTCTCTCCTAAATGGAACTTTGGATTACTAAGAACTTGCCATGAAAAGTGCTGTGAGGCTTTTCATAGACTTGAACTCTTGTTCGCTGTGGACTGTGTGTCTTCGTTTGCCGTCAACTCAGTGCACCGGCAGACTGGGTTTGATCATTGTTGATTGTTGGACTTTTTGAGGGTGTCCAGTAGTCAAGCTGCCTAGAAAACTGTATGGTCAAAATCTTTCTGCTGTTCGTAGTTCATAGTTTTGTGACCTTTTTTTGATGTCATATCTTTCTTTTCTTTTCTTAAATTGATTGTGTAGCCTCAGGGCACTATCTGAATATCTGGGTATGCTTTCTGTTGGCCAGTGGGGATGCTACTAACCTTCTTCACCTTGCCTAGAGGCCACATGGTATTCCCCCCCCACTTAGCTATTTTTAGGTCTTTCTACCTATCGTAATGCCCATGTTCTGACCAGTAGGCTCCTTTTCTGCCTTAATATTTCAACATTAAAGAGAGCCGTGAGGACTGCTCTCTTCCAGCAGGCCTACCCAGTTGAATTTTAAGATGTATTTGTTTTTATCTGTTTTAATGGTTTATCTATTTTATGATTGTTATGTTTATATTTATTGTTGTTCCCCGCCTCGATCTAGATGGAGAGGCGGGTTAGAAATAAAATAAATAAAATAAATAAATAAATAAAAATAAAACATTAAATCTTTGGGTGGTGGGGAAATGGACTAATTTTCCATAGTGTGTTCTAATTGAAGAATTTGGCTTTCCAACACGCAGTGTTCGCAAATTTTCTCCCCACCCACCTCGGGTGCCGCGTTCAGGTGTGTTTCACATATATCTGAGTTCTGTTCGCTACTTATACAAAGAACCAAGCAAATCATTCCATAACTAATAACGGAAATGAATGGCTGTACCCTCTGTCTGGATTGCATTTGCTGCCTCTGAGCTTCTGGGTTCTCGGTTTCTGCTGTCCTGCCTGTCATCACAGAGCTACTACCAGAGAAGATTTCTTCTCTGAGGTGTGCAATCTACTGTGAGATTCTCCTGCGTGGGCTGCACTGAAATGAAATAGTCATCGTACAGTGAAAGCTTGAGCAGGATTGAATAAATCTCCCCGTGGAGTTTCAGCAATACTTACTCAACAGCCGATTGTTTTAACAGGGCTTGTGTGGAACAAAGTCCAGGGAACTGACCAGCTCCTCTGGCAGCTCTAGAAATGCTTTCTTTCCTCCTCTGGCAGCTCTAGAAATACTTTCTTTCCTCTGGCAGCTCTAGAAATGCTTTCTTTCCTCAAATCCGGGAGCCCCAGCTAAACCCATTCTAGATTAATTTGCCATCACTTTATGCTAGGTTATAGCCGCGTCCTGTCTGACTGAAGGTTAGAACTGTATCATGAAATCTGAAAATAAAAACAGTTGGGTCATTCTCCTGGAGAGCGGAAGACATTTCTGTGATTTCTCGGCAAGTATGGTCTCTAGCCTTTTCAAGAGCATAGCAATCAAATAAATGCATGCATAAATTCAGGAAGATTAAGATCTCTTTCTAGCAGCCAAGAGGCCCGGTAAGGCAATTCAGCCTGAAGTTTCACACACATTTGTCAGCACGGCAGATTGTGTGGAACTTTGTGTAGTCTATATTGGAACCTGTCCACAGTAATCTCCCCTTTGTGTTCATTTATATACTGTAGAAAAGAGAGACTGAAATCAGTGTAAGTAAAAAAAAAAACACTTGCAGGCAGGATCCATCTCTCTGAGGCTGCTGGATAGTTTCAAAGTGATAGACTTAGCAACTCCCAGAGGTTGTGCAGATGTTTTCTTTGACTTCTGAGGTCAAGAATGTGTGTTGTTCCAATTTTCAGAAGGGGAGACGCTTGCATGGTGACTTCACTTGAAGGAACTGGGGGAGGGAGAGGGAGAGGAAATGACAGAGCTGCCTTTAACAAAAACGCGTTTGCTGTGATCCCGAGACCATTCATTCATTCGTTTATTCATTAAGTTTCTATACCACCCAACAGCCAAAGCTCTCTGGGTAGTTTACTGAGATTAGAACCTCAAAATACAATATCGTGACATAATATCAAAACCACGTACATTCAAAAAATATAAATAATTTTAACGAATAACAATAAGAAATCCCAGGATTCCTTAAATGTGCTGTCAAATGCCTGGGAGTAGACCAACTGGGTCATGAAATTGAATGGAGACATGGGTGAGACAGAACTAAATAAGGGTAGGTTGCGACCTGTCCTGAGCCCTTTGAATAGGGTGGGGGGAAAGTAAACACTCTGCAAAAAGGTCTAGGTTGTCCTTTTACAGGACACCCTGTGACAGCAGGGTGCCCAAAGATAGACTCTTGACTCCCTCATCTGCTCAGGGCTACAAAGTAAATTTAGAATTAAGTGGATCTGAAATAAAGAATATGTTTACTTTTGTATATATGCTGAATCAAAAATATTGATGCCTAGGGGAGTGAATTTACCTAGGGCATTTCTAAGTTGCCTAGGGCTTATTCTGCTTATTCATTTCTGTTGTGGGATGTATATTTTATTCATGGACCACTGTGGAGTCCAGATAGCAGTGTTGCTAAGTTTTGTGCCTGTAAAATGGGAATACGAATCTGTCTTGCTTGAGATATCTTGGAGCTGAATTAGAGGACCGTGAAACGGTTTCCATACTGAGCAAAAACCAGCAGTTCTGTGAACTAAGATTTCAGTATTCTATATTGGCCTGAAAACTGGCAGCGGCATCAGAAAGTGAAATGCTCAAAGACTCAGTTGCATATCAGAGCAGTCATTTGCATGTTGGGCTTGGATGTCCAGGTTCAAGACCCATTGGGTCATGAAGTTTAATTGGGATGGGTGAGACAGCTTCCTACTACCTAGGACAGAGCTAAATTAGGATAGGTTGTAACCTGCCCTGAGCCCTTTGAGTAGGGTGGGTGAAAATATAAATAAACACTCCACAAAGGCCTAGGTGGTATCAGTCTTTTTATAGGGAAATAATAGTTGTTCAAACTGGATTCTGAGTAGTATCTTTTTGGAAATCATCACTGTGAATGGAAGCCTCCCTCCAAATCCATTGCAAATGTTCATGTTCCAATCAAGGTACGAGTTTAACAATTACGGAACTTAAATCAGAAATCTTGGGAGCACTAGAGGAGTTTGGGACAGAGTTGACAGCATTGGGCAGGTGTGTTTTTCATGCTTACGCTCTCTCTGTTTCTTACTTCAGGTACTTATTGGAATCATGTTGTGCCTCGTGGAACCGCTTCGGGCACAAAATGGGCTTTTGTGTTGGCTTCTACAGCTCCGACGAAAGAAGGTAAAGCCTGGCTTGGGGCTGCCTTGTAAGTTTATGGTGCATTTCAGCTAGGCTGGACAAAAAGACAAGCCTTGATCTTGCCCATCCATAGCTGGTTTAAAGATTGCATGAATCATATTAATTGCCGGAACTTTAAGTGCGCATACTTTGGTTAGCTAACTTCCACATTTTCACATTTCTATGGTAGTTAGGCTAGTTGCCCCCTCAGTGCTGTATCATTGGGGTCTCCAACATGGTGCTCGTGGACACCAATGCGCCCGCGGACACATCTGTTGGTTCCCTCCAAGCTAACTGCTCTACTGATTTTTATTTTTATTCATAAAAATAAAGCACCACCTTTATTTGGGTTCAAAAAGATGGATTTGTGTGTTAGAGCTCAGCCGCCCCCACCACCGCCTCTGCCTTGTATTTAGGTTCTTGGCCGAGTGGAAGAAAAAGCTGATTTAACTAAATGTGACATGGTATTTATTTATTTATTTATTTATTACATTTGTATACCGCCCCATAGCCGAAGCTCTCTGGACGGTTTACATAGGATTAAAAACAATTAAAAACAATATACAAAAATTAAAACAGCAAAAACATACAACATACACACAATCTGTACATTTAAAAACCACTTCAACACTTCAAAAAGCTACAAAAACAAAACAAACCCATGGTAGAAGGGGATTGTGTTAAACAAGTGAAAGGTGGAGGCGGATTTTAAGACACATCATTGGAAGTCTAAAAGAGGGTGCTGAGCTCTTCCCTCGCCTGTGCTTTTCCATCCAAAGCTGCCTTCTCACAGCACCAGTACCAGAAGGAGGCCACACCAAGAGGAAATCAGCTAGGAGGAGGCAGTTTTGGAAGGAAATGTGCAGGTGGGACTAGGGTCCCGCACCACCCTCTCCCTTGGCCCTACACATGAAATCACTGTTCAGCAGCACCCAGTGTTATTCAGCGCTGGTCTTCCACCATTATATTTAATTAGAGAATCCACCTTGGGTGCGGCGGGCAGACAAGAAAGATGCCATGGGGGTGAAACAGAGAAGACATAATTCATCAAGTGGGACAAGAAAAAGGATCCAGGGGAGGTGGGCAGAAAAGAGAGGCTCCAGGGGGGAAATTGGCAAATGCACCTGCAGGCCCTTAACATTTACCTCCCCGTGAGTTAGGGAGCCTCTACAAGAGCGATTTAAAGCTCTTTCAAGCCATATTAAAAAAAATACCTCTACAAGAGCGGAGCGCAAATCGAGGGTTGAGGCGCTTTATCTGTCCGATTATGCGCATTATTGAATGCACGTTAAATAGCGAGTTTTAATTCTCCGCTGCTGTTAATGCACATTATGACCATGTAAACAAGCGATTTTCCGCATTTCAGCCACTTTAAAGCACGTTTCATACTGCCGGTTATGCGCTTCACCAGATGTTGTTTACAGGATTTCGGCGTAAACGCAATTGTGAGAAGATGCACATAATCGGAGAACCAGGCGTCAAACCGAATTCTTGTAGAGAGGACCTTAAACTCTTAGGGCAGTATCCTACTATGGCCGTGCATCAGCGGAATCTACTGCTACTGCAGTGGAGAGTTAGTGCTTCTTAAAATAACCTGAAACAATTAGAAATGCTAATTTCCAGAACAGGGCAGGTCAGCAGAGCTTTCAGAAGGGGAACTCCACTGGCCTGTCTTGATCCGGAAAGAAGCATTTTCTCTTGTTTCTGGGGTTACTTTAGAAAGCGCTAACTCCCATTGCACTAGCGGTCAGTCCTGCTGGTGCTGCACCAGAATGAGTGGGAGCGCAGTGGCATTTTTGGATCTTGCCCTTAATATTATTATTTGGGATGTCAAGGAATTCTGACTTCAGAAAATGCTCAAAGAGCATTTTTGTTTTCCTACAGTGCTGTTTCTTCTTTTTTCTTTTTTTTTTTAATAAATGGCTGTTCTATATTATTTTGTGATGTAGCAGGTTGATGCTGGAAATAGCAATTTGATGCTATACTTAGGCATGAAAATAAACCAAGTCCTAAAGGTCAGAGGTGGTGTAGCATAGTAGCTAAGGGGATTGGCTGTGAGCCAGGAAGTCTCCAGCTGAAATCTCACTTTGGAAAGAAAATCACTACATTCTTATTTATTTATTTATTTATTTATTGCATTTATATACTGCTCAATAGCCGAAACTCTCTGGGAGGTTCAGAAAAGTTAAAACCATCAGACACGAACCAAAGTATACAACAAACAACAGTGTAAAACAAACTATAAAAATGCAATATAAAAGCACAACCAGGGTAAAACCGAGCAGCAATGCAGAGATTTATACTGATTTAAAATACAGATTTAAAACAGCAAGTTTAAAAGATTAATATGATAAACTTTTAAAATCTTAAGCAAGCAGGAGGTTGGAGCAACTCTCCTAAGAGGAAAAACTGGATCTTTTTAGTTTAGAAAAAAGGAGAGTTACAGAGGACATGATAGAATTGTGTAGATGTATGCTTGGTGTGGAGAAAGTGGTTACTCCCTCATAGTACTAGAACCTGGGGTCATCCAGTGAAAAAGAATTGCTTCTTCACATAGCACATAGTTAAACTGTGGAATTTTTTTCCACAAGGTGGCCCCAAAGTTAGACGCCTTTAAAAGAGACTAGGCAGATTTATGGAGGGCAAGGTTATTCATTATTTATTTGTCATTTGTTTTATTTGTACCCTGCGTTTTTGCCAACAAATAGCATTCAAGGCTATAAGAGGAGCCCTGCTGGATCAGACCAAGGGTCCATCTAGTCCAGCATTCTATTTACACGGTGGCTAACCAGCTGTCGATCGGGAACCCACAAGCAGAGCAGGGTTGCAACAGCACCCTCCTGCGCACGTTTTCCAGCAACTGGGGTACGTAGGCATACTGCCTCTGATACTGGAGGTAGCATATAGCCACCAGGACTAGTAGCCATTGATAGCCTTCTCCTACATGAGGCTATAATGGCTCCAAGTCATGACAGCTATATGGTCTCTTTGGAATGTCTCCAGTGTGCATCTGAATACCAGTTGCTGGAGAACCACAGCAGGAGAGGGCTATTTCCCTCATGTCCTGCTTATGGGCATCACAGCTATCGTGGGAACCAGTAAACTGGATTAGATGGGTTTTTGGTCTGAACTAGTGGGGCTCTTCTTCTTTTCTTAAACAACTCCATTTTAGCCTCAGCCTTCCACCTGGAATATGGGGATAATATCGGCCTACTTTAAAGGGCTGTTTTAAAGTTTGCCAAGATAATGTATGTGCATCATAGAAATACTAATACTATGAATACTTACTAACACTGTGCTAGGTTTTAAAACTTACATTTGGCCAGGTTTCTTTATCTTGGAGTATATATTTCACTTTTTAAAAAAATAATGTGCAGGCACTGTATGATTTTATAACACTGAAGCCTTCTGGAAAAACAGATTTTACAATGAACCTTTGTCCTTCCCCCAGGAAGCTTTCTGTGGCTGTGTCAAAGTAACAAGGACCTATTTTGCGTCAGTGATCAAAACCCTCAGTTCCATCCTTCGACGGTTCAACTACCCTCTGAAGGCGAAATGATATACTATTCGGCCTGCCAGGATGCCATATGGAGCTTGGATAGTCTGGGCCGAGTCTTCATTCGGACACTTTCGCCTAATTGCCCATCTGGGATGCACTGGACCAGACTGGACCTTGCTCAGCTAGGTATGGCTTCTTTTGTATTGTGTTGTAAAAATTCCCAGCTTAATTGCAGACAAGCGAGATGCCTTTCCTCTGCATAATTGATGGATACAACCACCCAGAGAACTTCGGCTATTGAGATGTACAGAAATGTAATAAATAAATGAATAACTACAGAATTCTTCTGACGCTTGAAGCTTCTTGATGAAGCACTAACTACTCTTGTTTGGTATGACAGAATTTTTTTTGCCATGCTTGTCCCAGAGAAAGAGCCCAGAAGAGAAGTGGATTTTTCAAATATTTGTTTAAGGAAAGACAGTGATCGAAGGATGTCAGCACAGCAAAGTGTGAAATGCTTCCCAAAATAATACTTGTATAGATGCCCTACAGGCAGGAAATCATGCTCTCAGGGCCAAGACAAGGGTATCTGTCACTTTCCTGTGGCACCATCCCACACCACTCCAGCAATGATTAAACGGAGGAACAAGTGGAAAAAGTTATTTTCCACCCCAATGTGCACTGTCCACCATTGGTCGTGGATGCTTATCAGTTACAGCGAGTGGGGGCTGGTGGCTCCAGTATCAGTCTGTTGGTGAATCCTCTCCAGGTTTTAGTCAGAACCGGTCAGAACTCTAAAGGAGCTATATAGGGTACGGAGCCCCTTTAGAGTTCTGACACTGAAACCCGGAGCAGATTTCCTGCCCCATAGACATCAGAGCCACCATTCTCCACTGATCATAGCAGGGGTGTTGAACCTACGGGCCAAAGTCAAGTCCCAGTCTGGCCCTCCAAGGTTCCCAGATGGTCACGCCCTCTTCCCCCCCGATGGCTGTTTTCCAGCTTTCGCACATTTTCCCCCCATTCTAAAAGATTAAAATACCTCTCCTAAGGCCTAGTTACTGGCACTAAGAGCTGTATGCTAAAATATCCTGGTATTTTTACCCTTGCCCCTTTTGCCTTGAGCTCCATCCTCAGCTGGAATGTGCCCCCCATGAATTTCTCAGAAATTGAATTTGACCCTCAGTCTGACTAAAAGAGGCTCAGCACTCCTGAATTACAGTATATCTAAATGAAAATTGAATGAAGTTGACCTCTTTTCTCGAAAAAGGCTTCTACCTTAAAATCTAAATTGCCCTCAGGGAAACAAATTCAGAGGTGATGAAATGACATTAACAAACAGAGTATTCATGTATTGTACCAATACTTTTCCAACTCGGTGCAGTCAGTCCTTTGTGTACTTACACTGAATCCAGACGTGTAACATTTGACTTGGTTAGAGCTGCTCCAGAGTTTCTAAAACAAAATCAGATTGGCATTGACAGTCTGCTAGCAAGCATAAATATCAGCTTCTCTGGATGAACATTGAGTACCAGCTTTGATAACGAAAAATCCAAAATGGAGTGAGGAAAGTACCTTAGCATGTTACATAACGAGCCTATCTTTGGATATCAAATTGTGCTGGACATGTAAATAAGTACCCAGCCATGCAGAGCAGGTGATATGTGACTCCTTGTTCGAAGGCCCCTGACGTTTATTTAGATCAAAACCAACAGCTGAGCCATTGAGAACTCAAGCCACTGTGATCCAACATGCTTTCTGCCAGCAGGAGTAATCAGATTTTATTTTAAATAGTGCCACTGAATGTCAAATCCGGAGGAGCAGTCAAATTATGTTGATGACTGTTTTTTTGTCCCTGTGGCTATTTTGAGCCGGGCAGGTCTTACGTAACGGTGCTAAAATAAAGACAGAATTCAAGAAATGATAAAGGAATAAGCCAGGAACATTCCACTACTTTAACGTCCTCTTTGTTTTAATCCGGTTTTGATATGGCCCCTTTCAAACATTACCCTATCTGTTCATTTAGCGTGTTTCCATCCCACTCTTCCTTGAGGGATTCAGTGAAGGGTTTCATAGAAGCATTGAATCGTAGAGTAGTAGACTTGGAAGGGGCCTATAAGGTCATCGAGTTCAAGCCCCTGCTCAGTGCAGGAATCCACCTTAAAGCATACATGAAAGATGGCTGTCCAGTTGCCTCTTGAATGCCTCTAGTGTGGGAGAGCCCACCACCTCCCTAGGCGATTGGTTCCATTGTTGTACTGCTCTAACAGTCAGGAAGTTTTTCCTAGTGTCCAGCTGAAATCTGGCTTCCTGCAACTTGAACTCATTATTCCGTGTCCTGCACTCAGCGATGATCGAGAAGAGATCTTGGCCTCCTCTGTGTGATGACCTCTGTTTGTTTTTTTCTTTTTGGGGGGGGGGTCTCTATGGCAGCACACATGCAGTTTTCTGCACCGGTACACTTCTAGAGATTTCTAAAACTTAAGAGCAGGAGCTGATGCTCATGCCCCTTTCGTCAAGGTGGGCTTTGCCTTCACCCCATGCCTATGAGGGTGTAGCAACATGATTCCGGCCACCACAAGAGAAATATTGCAGAGAATTTTCTCTGTGACATTTTCTCCTGATTTTCTCCTGATTTTCTTTCTTTATAACGAAGGCGTACTTCGTTTCTTTTCCTTCAGATTTAGTGTTTCCTTCCATTTATATTTTCTTTGGTTTCTTTATTTTCTGTCATGCTTATTTTATGACACAGTGGCTTTCGTTTAAAAAGTGCTATGAATGTGGTTGAAACCAGACACATAGAAAAGGGATTATGTATGCAGCCTAATATCTCTGCCCATTTGCTCTATGCCGGTCCTAGCAACTGATCAGCTATGCCAGTTTTAACAACATATTTGATGTCAACATCATGACAACTGAGATTGTACCAAAACCCTGCTCCACCCTTGTTGCAAGGTACCAAAGCCGTTATCCAGGCCTGAACCATCCTTGGACAGGTGACAGCAGCTTCTATATATCAAGAAATGTCCTAGGCTGGTAGTTCATTCTCATCTTGATCCTTTTGCACAGGATACAATGTAAGGGTCTCAGAACAAGTATGAGAAAGCATCTTGTTCCAGAACCACAGCCATACTCCACCTGCAACACTTTTCCAAGAGTAGTCTGTGGTACAAGCTTTTCCCTGAGCAGCTGTACAACTCAACTGTGATGCTCAAGGGTCTTTTGAGGTGAAGTGAGGAGCCGTAGCTAAGTGATAGAGCACCTGCTTTGCATGCAGGATGTCTGAGGTTCAATCCCCGGTATATCCAGATAGGGCTAGGAAAGAATTCTGCCTGAAACCCTGGAGTTCCACTGTCAGACAATGTCAACAGTATTGGGCTAGATGGAGTCAACATAAGGCAATTTCCTATGTTCCTTGCGTGGGAGATAGGAAGACAATGATATTGCTAGTTTCCCTAGTGACCTTTGGATCCCAAGTTATCCTGCAACAAAAGGCATCTCAGTGAGACGAAATATGGAATTCCATGTTTTTCCACTCTTACCTAATGTTGAATGTCATTTCCCATTTTGTAATATCTGAAATCATTGCTCTAAAATTGCAATCTTTGTTCACTGTTAAAGTTCCTATAAAATGGGCTATTAATAAGAGTGGTGGATTGTAGGGCATTTTTCCTACAGATTGTGGAGCAACATCACATCATCTACTCAAAGTGAATGCATAGTTTACCATCTTTAATACATGTTGGTTTTTAGGCTTGCCTTTCTCAATGGGAACACTATATGTGGTAATGGGATATCCCAGTCACCGCACAGAACATTCTGTTAATCAATGAGATTCACTTTGGCATGTGGACATTTGTTTTTCTTTTAAATTTGGCATCTTGCCAAAATACTACTATGTGCTGCATAACTCCATGATGGCCGTCCTATCTGTGTATAATGTTGCTTTCCCCCCTAAGTATTTCTAATACAGAACATGGAAACTCCTGACCCAATAATGTTGCATCGGGGTCAATAACCTTTAACTTCTTCTGCCCCTTTCTAAATGTAAATAACACGGTTGAGGTTTCTAGGAATAAGTACTCTGTTGGTGTATGATTGACTAATGACTTGAGAGAGTTATTTCACAGCTTTACACTTTCTATTTCAGTCCTAAGGAAAGCAGCAAAAGTTTTGATGCTGTTGTTTGACTAAAAAAAGATTCCTTGTTGATGGTATAACCTCTTTAGAAAAGAGCTTCTTACTTGCATTGTGGACTAGAAGCAAAAACTTGGCTAACCTTGAAATATTTATCCCAGAGATGCATCCAGCAACCACTATTTGCTAGTACCATTTGGAATGTTAAGCACTAAAATGTATTTATAGACCTGGTCTGTAAGCATGGCCAGGAAGAGATCATATGAGGTCATGTGAAAACTTGCCTCTCTAATTCTATACAAAATTGCTGTCCAAATGCATGGAAACACCTCTTGCATTCTTCTTGGGAAATTATTTTAATAGCAACAATTGTAGAATTGCACCCTGTTTTCCTAAGACGCTTCATTAGAGAAGACTTGCTAAAAGACGGAAATCAGCATTTTAGATTTTCCCTTTCTTTTGTTGGGCTTTAATGTTAGTTTTGTAGACATAGCCCATGATCCTATGTATTCCATGCATGCTCTGTGGCATATACGTTTTCCTCAGTTCAGGTGATCTTCTCCCCAGGTGGTTGGCTACACATGGGACGTGGAGCCAATGGTGCCTTCTTTGTATGCAAGATGTTGACCACGCAGTTCAGTTCTGTGTGTGCGTGTTGGATTTTATGCACAAACACCCTGTACAGATTTTGCAACCACGTGTAAAACTTTGGTCATAAGATTTGAAAGGTGCAACCTCACTCCCTGACCACACATAGCTTCTTGTTGAGGAGGTAACCTGAACTGACACACAATGAGCTTTCCCTTATGCTTCAGCGGAGGGGAGAATTACATGTGTCAATTCTTGTGCAGGTGTAGGGACATCTCCATTGAAGCATATGGCAAGGAGCTCTCCAGTGCACCTTCAAAAGGCCTATACCCTGAAGGAATGTCTGGGTAGAGACAGCAGGGCTCATTCCAGGTGCAAACTGGATTAGGACATAACGCTAAACCATGGTATAGTGCAGGAACCGCCAGCCCGCAGGAGCCTCCTTGGGCTCTCCTGGAGGAATCCCAGCTGTTACCTTCCCTTTGTTTTTGGTCCCCCCCCCCCATTTCTCTATTCTTCCCCCATTCAGCTCTGCTTTTTAAATCTAGAGTGGTGGGTAAATGCAATAGTTGGATCTTCTCTTTCAGTAGTTGATTCCGAGGCCCATAGAGGAAATCTATGATTGGCGTCTCCATTATTTTTCTCTGTGTTGTGGAAGGTTCTGGTTTCGATTGTAGCAGCTGCACTGGTGGGAGGTGTGTTTTAACCTTCATCACCAGCAGCAAAATCTCTCCCGCCTCCGAAACTGCTGTTAGCTTCATGCAGGGAAAATACAGTAGCTGTGTAGTTTGAACCTAGTTAGTGTCACAAATCAGAGTCGAAGATTATTGAGCTGACTCTATTTCCTTCTCTCTCTCATTAGGTGCCGTGAAACTTAGAAGCTTAGCGTGTGGAAATCAACACATCTGGGCCTGCGATAGTTGTGGCGGCATCTACTTCCGGGTTGGGACCCAGCCTCTGAACCCAAGTTTGATGCTGCCTGCGTGGATAATGATTGAACCGCCCATCCAGGTAAAACTCTAATCCTCCATTAATTCAGTCACTTATTTGCATGGCTTCAACATGAAAGGATCCCAGTGTTTTTTGTTCAGCAATGGCTAGTGAGGAGTCAAGGCTCTGGACCTGGAAATGTTTAACAAACTTTGTACAACCCTGACAAATTAGTTGGAGCGGGAAGGAGAGAATGAGTAAAAATTGTTACATTCTAATAATAATTAGTTGTGAAAAGGTTGCAGCCACACTTTTACCTACATATTAAGAGTCATTGTGAAAGACCATGCGCTGTTTCCTGCTTGTGGGTCCTGGGTTGACAGCTGGTTGGCCTGTGTGAACAGAGAGCTGGACTAGATGGACCCTTGATCCATATAGGGTCCATCTGATTCAGCATGGCTCTTCTCATGATCTTAAAATCTGAGGTGAAATCTCTTGAAACTTGTCCATTGCTAGTTTATTTTCTTTATAAAATTTCTAAGCCTCCTTTCTGTTAAAAAAAATCACTCTAGACAACGCGGAAGCCACTAAATAATACCCTAACATGAAGCAAGCCAGCCTGCTAGAAATGCCATTGTTAAAGGAACATTAAAATAATAGCCAAACAATTGACAGTACCCTAAAGCCTGAGTTTTCAGTTGCTGCCTAAATTCCAGTTGGGTTGTTTCCTGGCAGGTCCCCCTCACATCACAAAAAACGGTACTGATTCTGCCCTTCCTCTCCCCCCCCCCTCCCCACCCCGCAGAGTGCTTTGCAGCCATAACAAAATATCAAGATACCCTTTGAGCACCATTGCAATAACGTGTCCTCTTACATCATCATTCGCTGAGCTCTGCTTATCTCATGCCAGAGAGCTGCTTCTGGTTGGAGAGGTGGGCAGAGAGAGAACAGGAGGGAAAGGAGGGAGGGCTACGGGCCATTTTCGATCTGTCTCGTCAAAGTGCCGTCTACTTAGCAGCCCGCAACTGTGCTGTATAATAGATGTGGGCGTAGGCTTTGAAAGGCTGTTCACTGAGAAGAAGGCAGCCTGGCAGGCAGTGGCTCAAACAAAGACGTTTCATAGGATGCTTTCTCCGAAGGGTATCCCTCCCTCCCTCCGCCCCCAAATGCAAAGATCAGTCTGCATCAGAAAAAGCATGTGGTCGATAAAGGGGGCCTCTCTTATTTCAGGGTCAGAAATCTGGAAGCAAAGGCGGAGTGGCTTCCCAGCGCGTGTGAGTCCAGGGGAAAGAGGAGCTCTGTGTATTGCCAGTCACACGCCACTGCACATGCTTTTTCCACCACTGGGAAAGAATAGAAGTGCCAAGTGTAGCACCATGACTGTCAGAAGGGGCCTGTGCTTTTTTAGCAGTGGGAGAAGTGTTGTTTTTCATTAGGCAGGGAGGAAAAGGAATGGAAGTAAAGCCTGGCATTTTCCAAGCAATAATGCCGCGTCAAGCTTGCCCAAAGTTTCCAAACCTTTGCCCCACGTAAATGGACGTTCTGCCTTTCCCAACGTTCCCAGGTAGGGCAAGGATCTCATATTTGCTCTTTGGAATGTCCCCCTGACCCAGAACCAAATAACTTGCTTGATGGGCTTTATCCGAGGCACTGGCTTTCCACTCAAACGTCTCTAAATATTACTTGCCCCCCCCCCAAAATAGAATAGCCATGTTGATGAAAATCACCCTCTACTGTGTGTAGTGTAAAAAAGATCAAAAGAAAACAGAGGGCTTCAGGTGGTGTATGCTGTTTGTAGGGGGAGGATCCCTAGTCTGTGAAAAACAAGGGATGATGCATTACCACCACCACCACCCCCCCAACGTGATGGAGCTGTGATGGCAGACCTGGTTTTCACAACTTGCTAGTGTGAGAAAGAGGAGAGCGCATGAGCATCACGCTTCCTGGAGCAGTAAATTCTAGGATGTGACTTTGGACAGGGAACAGAGGAAGTTATGCCTCCCCTAGCAAACACACATTCAGGAAGCCTCTTTTCATACTTTGAGGTCCCTGGAGATAGAGAGAACATGAAACTCAGGAATGCAACAGAGCCTAGAGTGGGAGAGGTTTGTTTAGGGCTTATAGCTGGGGGAGCGGGAGGGGGCAGAATAACATTAATAATTTTTTTCCAAAGCAACTCCTTGGTTGCCCCGTCTCTGCTGGATATCGCTGTTTCCAGACTGGAAATTCTCACTTGCCTGCTTGTCCAACATCAGCAATGCAAACCTAATACAGCAGATCTGAAAGTGCAAACAGTTCAGGCTATATTTTTTTCCTCCAGAGAATTCCCTCCCCGGGTAATAATAAGAACAACCGAGAGAATTCCAGGACATCAGGCCAGGTTCTTGCCAGACAATGTACATGTGCAATTTTGTCTTGCCCCTGTAAAATAAACACCTCAATGGCTCCTAAAAGCCAGCCTTTAATTAGCAGATGCTATAAGAGATTGGTGGCTTGCAACAAGCCGTTCCGCGAGCATTGTGAATTCTTGATTAGCAGCTTCCGGTCTGTTCTGTTCCTTATTAACGTGAACTAGGAGGTTGAGTTGCAGCATATTCACAGCAATAGACGAAACGGGATAGGGCGGAGTGGGGGAAGAGGTAAAGCCGAGCTTTACAGTTGCTTCTGAGACAGAGCTGCTCTTAAAATATAGTCCTGCCCTGAATTATTATTATTATTATTTTATTCCATTTATATACCGCCCCATAGCCTGGGCGGTTTACAAAAATTAAAAACATTGTACAATTAAAACACCAATATACAAAATTTAAAAGCATAAAGCATAAAAACAAGTTAAAATTGCAATATCCTTCTGGGTCAGAGCACAACAACAACACAAGAACACAAAAACCCTCATCATATGCTGTTAAATGCCTGGGAGAAGAGGAAAGTCTTGACCTGGCGCTGAAAAGATAACAATGTTGGCGCCAGGCGAGCCTCGTCGGGGAGATCATTCCATAATTGGGGGGCCACCACTGAAAAGGCCCTTTCCCTTGTTGCCACCCTCCGTGCCTCCCTTGGAGTAGGCAACCGGAGGAGGACCTTCAATGTGGATCGTAGTGTACGGGTAGGTTCATGTCAGGAGAGGCGTTCCATCAGGTATTGTGGTCCCAAGCCGTGTAAGGAGGGAGAACATACTGACCCTCCAGCTAGATCGAATCATTTGCCCTATCTCAGAACCCGTGAGTCGTAAAATTTGCCTGTGAGCAACTGCATTTTCTTCTCTAGTGACGACGCTAGCATAACACTCCAGAATTCAGGGGTTGAGCGTCTTCTGTCATTATTGATATGGATCATAAATCTGCAACGTAAAATCACGTCACTTAGCTTGGATTTTCGCCAGCTTTTTAGGAGAACTAAGCCTTACCTCCTCCAGTGAATTTGAGCCTGGGTAGTAATCGTCTTAAATGCTGGATAATTACTGATCAATGTGCCCTGCTGCCTGTGGGAAGACTCTTGCTTTCTGCCAGGCGAAAGCAGATCGCCTGTTTACCGTTCTGCTTGCTGAAAGGAGTACAGTGGTCAGCAAAACAAGAGATGGGGAGCTGTTAAAATACTGAACAGTTGTTTATGGGAACGTACCCTGTTCTCTCCTTCTAAAAGTTACAAACAAGCTGTCAGAATGGATTTTTTGCAACTTAGTAGAAATTTTCCCCAGGTTTTATAAATACATCTAACTGAATACTAAGCTACACACTTCAAAGTACCAATAAGCATCTTCTAATACTGAATTGGGTAGAATTACGTTTCTTTTATTGTATTTTCTTCTTTTAGAAATAGAAGTAACCTGTGGCTTTAATAGCAGGGAAGAGATTTATCTTGTTAAATTTATCTTGTTGACTCTATGACTGCACATACCTCCTGGTTCATTTTTAATGAGCTGTCTAATCATTATTGATAATCCCCTTATCTTGACTCTAATGAACTTCCATAATATATAGGCATTTTGGGTTTCTCAAGATGTCTCCTCTTATATCCTAAAAATATGAGCTTCAATCCGAAAATCAATTAGCATAAGGAAGGTTCCCATTCTTCCTCGCCTGCAGCTACTTGTGAGTCACCCACCCACCCCAAATAATGTGGGATACAGGAAAGGGGGAGAAAGAGATGGGAATATTTCATTTGGTGAATTTCCTTAAGGTAACCTTGCTTAGGATCCTACACTTTTTAGTCTCCCTAGTTCAAACACGCAAATTCCAAAATCAAAGAACAAACCAAGTTGCAGTATTCCAAAATTGCCTTTGAGGTCAAGGAATATATTAGCTATGTTGTTGATCATGATGTTGTTGTTGATCATGATGTTGTTTTTAATGGGGCAGAGCAGGTGCAGGAGAGAACCCTCTTGCAACAGAATGGAGTGTGGATCTGTTTAAAGGTTTTATGAGGACACACATGTGTCTGCCTGAGCACATGGCTGAACTTCTCCCACTAAATTTTCTTCACACCCCCCCCCCCCCCCCCGTAAAATGAGATTGCAGGATAAATTTCAGTGATGGATGATGCTTCGACCTCCTTTCTCATGCAATTTCTAATATAGCCTTTATTTGGCTGCCTCATCTTGCCATGTTGATGGAGTTACAAATAGTATTTGATGATGGGTAAGACTTCTTGCTTCTACCATCTGTTTTTGACAGCTTATTTCACTCACTCATTTCATCTTTTGGGTTTCTTTTCATAATATGACGGCTAGGAGTGAGCGGCCCCTACAACTAATGAACTTGTCCCTGGATTACCACTGTCATAATATTAGCTCTTACAAGTATCTGTGGCCTTTTTTTTTTTAAAGGCCATCCTGCTCAATAAAGGTTCAATACTTACCCCCATACCCCAAAATTGACCTCTCCTGAAAAGAATTGACCTCTTACAGTGCTTTCAAAGTTTGATCTCTTTGCCCCGAACACTGATCATTTGCTGGTTTCCTAGCGTTTTTGCAGTTTTTTTCCCCTCATTCTCAAAGTTTAGAATGCCTTTCCCAAAGCTTAGTTACGAGTAATCATTCTAAAAGAAAATATTTCATCATCCAAAGCTTTTCAGTTCGTTTTGGGGAAAAAACAAAAACGGCCCTTGGAATTTTTCCAGTTTTTTCCCCCCAGGCCTTCACTTTTCTGCACACCATCACTTATGCATTGGCTGCCTGTATGTTTCCGAGCCCGGTTCAAGGTGCCGGTTTTAACCTATAAAGCCTTACACGGCTTGGGACCACAATACCTGATGGAACGCCTTTCCCAACATGAACCTACCCGAACACTACGTTCAACATCTAAGGCCCTCCTCCAAGTGCCTCCTCCGAGGGAAGCTCGGAGGTCGGCAACAAGAGAGAGGGCCTTCTCTGTGGTGGCCCCCCAATTGTGGAATGATCTCCCCGACGAGGCCCGCCTGGCGCCAACATTGTTATCTTTTCGGCGCCAGGTCAAGACTTTCCTCTTCTCTCAGGCATTTGGCAATATCTGAGGAGCCTGGGTTTGTTTTGTTTTGTTTTTGTAGCTTTTTGAAGTGTTGTAGTGGTTTTTAAATGTACAGATTGTGTGTATGTTGTATGTTTTTGCTGTTTTAATTTTTGTATATTGTTTTTAATCCTATGGAAACCGCCCAGAGAGCTTCGGCTATGGGGCGATATACAAATGTAATAAATAAATAAATAAATAAAATTATCCCTCATCCTTGAGTTTGTTGGAAGAATATGGTTGCCCCTACACATTACTGGCCAACTTGCATTTCCAAGTGGTAGTGGAAGGAGGCGATATGCAGGGGAGAAGGCGGTCATATGGCTCTGGAGCCCAAGTCAGGGGGAAAACATTGGGAAGGGGTTACGGGGGGGGGAGGGAATTAGTGAGTGTGCGGAGGCGTAATCCCCCAGCCTAGCAGCCTTCACCTCCCGATGCCATTTTGCAATGTGGGGCTGGCTATATTAGGGCACAATCTCAATGCTGGGGAGTTTTTTGTGGGGGGAAGTCCTACACCTCCCAGCATTCTCCAACCAGCCATGCTGGCTGGGGAATGCTGGGAGTTGCAGGACTCTTTTCTTTCTAATCATGCATAGGGTTGCACCCTTAGAGACACAACATGGCTGGCAGTGTGTGGCTGATCTGAAGCTGGCAAGAAGAAGTAGCCAAGAGCTCTTAACTTTGGCACGTGATTTCATTTTTGATTGTTTAAGGCAGTTCCTTTGCAATAGTGGGGTTTAGGTGGGTTTCAGAATGCAGAGCAAGGACACAGTGACTCACCATAGTGGATGTGTGGATATGATATACTGGAAATCCATGTGTGAATTTGCCCTGTTGAGCTAGCTATGTGCAGAGAGATGCTTGCTCTCTATCAGTCCAGCTTACTAAGTCTGCTAGAGCATGACAAGACATTATGAACTTCCACATAAGATGATGGTGAACAGAATAAAGCTGCCTGTCCTTAAAGAGCGGCAGGGGGGAGGGCTAGCGTTTCTCTTGCTGCAATGCTCAAGTTGTCTGTCAAGCGACTGGCACTTGGTGACATTTGCCGTGGCTGTTGTTGTCACACCAAACAAGCCTTCTCATGATTCAACAGGAGTTTCATTTAGAAATGTGCATGTGTGTGTGTGTTTTAGTGAAGACGAGACGTCTTCCGTATTTCATTAGCATCGAGGATCCAGACCATGGTGTGCAACAACAGCAGGAGTCCTGGTTCAAGGCCCAACTATTATGGAACCAATGACCTAGGGAGGTTGTGGGCTCTCCCACACTCGAGGCATTCAGCTGGACAACCATCTGTCAGGTATGCTTAAGGTGGATTCCTGCGCTGAGCAGGAGGTAGGACTCGATGGCCTTATTATAGGCCCCTTCCAGCTCTACCATTCTATGATTCTATGACACATAGAGTCAGAAGGGACCTGATACCTGTTTCACCCTCTTCCCACCACCCATGACCCTAAGGCATGGTCATCCAAGTATTAAACTGATCATTGCCGTTGTTATTATTATTTCAATGTATGAGTCACCCTAGAGTTGAAGCTCTCAGGACAACATATACAATAAGAACAAATACAACAAAACCAGTGATTAACACATCAGATTATTATTTTTTAAAAAAGTTTTAAAAACAGCAACAATAATTTGAAATAGTTTTAAAAGAAGATGCAAATATCCAAGCAGCTAAAACACAGAGGAATGTGATTTTAAAATGCAGCATTAAACATATCATTAAAAATACAAGCAGCAGGTAAAAGCTATTTTTAAAAGGAATTCTTTACTTGCTTAATCTCCTATACATAAAAGCACCATTTTACAGCATTTCAGAAGCGAAAAGGGAGAGCAAAATTGTCCTGCCCTGCTCAAACAATGACCTGATGTTGCTCTAAAAATTAAGTATAGAGTGCAGATGGAGTTTCCTAATAAGGGGATATTCAGACAGGGAGTGTTTTGTTTTTTTACTCCAGACGTATTTCTATTGTTGCAAAATAGCAGTATTTCAGAAACAACCAAACTCAAAAAAGAAAAATACCTGCAAATAGAAGGTGTTTGTTTATGTGTGTGTTTCAGAGAGAGAGAGGGAAAGAGAGAGATTCAGACATATTGTACATTGTTAGATATTTAAATTGCAACATGATGGGAAACTTTGAGAGAATGCAATCATGAAAAAATATTTTCCCCATTTATGTTTGATGTGGGTTGGAGGGAGGAGAATATCTGTGCCTAGAAGACCTATTGTTTATTTAAAATATTTTGGCACACCTTTTAGTCCTGTATTATAGGGGCCATTCATAACTCATTTAGATGGGAGTTCCAAATTGAGGGGTCGGCAACAAAAAGGCCCTGTGCCTTATGCCTGCCAACGTGACTGTTCTTAGTGGTGGGCAAATCAGCAGAGCTTCATTCAGACAACCTGGCCCCAAACCATTTAGGGCTGAAACAGTTAGCACCAGTGCTTTAAGTTAGGCTTGGAGATGTACCAGTAACCAGTGCAACTCATGCAGGATTGGTGTCGCACGTTCCAACCTTCTCATGCCCACCAACATCTGGGCGGCCACAATTTGTACCAGTTGAAATTTCCGAACATTTTATTCTCGCCATCTTTCTCTTTGCATGATGGATTTGCCTGTGTTCAATGGAAAGCTGACACACTGAATTCTGGTTTCAGATTTTAAAAAAGATCTATGTAAAGATCACTGCTTATTTGGTTTTGGAGAAAGTACCATTTAGCCCACATATCGGGAGTGTTTCTTTGCCTTTCTACAGCTGACTAAATGATTTTTAAAGCCCTCTGGGTATGCAGCGCTTTTGCTTCACTTCTTCAATAGTTCTGTTTTAATTTTTTTGCCCCATTTCAGTCAGTGATGATCAAATGGCATTTGGTAACATGGAATGTTGTGCTTTAACTTTTTCTAGCCAGTTGGGGTCTACCTGGTCAGTGTGTACTCGAGTCCTAATGATCAGAGCCTGTGGGCGATTGACAACAAATGTAACGTTCATGTACGTGCTGGGATTACTGAGGAGATGCCTGTAGGCACAGATTGGGAACAGGTTCCAGGTGAGAATACTTGATGTGCATACTCAGTTGCCATTGAAATGCCAGCAATGCTTGGTCCCTGTCTGATGTCAGCTGATTTAACTTTATAAATCTCTCCCCCACACTCGCATACGGGGATAGTATAGTCTTCACATTGTTGCCACCAGATTGTGGTGATGGCCATTAGATTAGATGACTTTAAAGGGTATTAGACAAATTCATGGAGGATAAGACTAGTCCAGGCATGGGGAACGTGTGGCCCTTCATATGTGGGTCACCTGCAGCTCTCATCAGCCTTAGCCAGCATAGCCTGGGGGGGGGGGGGTGGAATTGCAGCGCAACAACATCTGGAAAGCCACATGTTCCCCAACCCTAGTCCTTGTGTCCGTACAGAACTTCTAGGTTCAGAGGCAATATGCTCCTCAATACCAGCAACAGCAGAAGAGGCCTATTGCCTTCACACTGTGTTCGTGAGCTTCCAGGAGGCACCTAGATGGCCAGTGGGGGAAACAGGAAGCTAGATCAGAAAGACCTTTGTTCTGATCCAGCAGGGCTCTTAAGATCTTCTATCTAAGATACTTTGAGAAAAAGTCAAAGGAACATCTGCCCTTCCTTGAGCTGCATTTGGAGTTCCTAGGCTGGGCAGTCTCTTCAATCAACCCCATCAGTGATCCTAGGCTTGTCCACAACTCACTGAGGCTCTTCCTATCTACAGTTTCAAAGAGTCTGTCTATACCGTGAGCCTTTGCTTTCTCTACCTGCAGAAAAAAGCTCTCTTCTCCATTCACCAAAGCAGCAGAACTGAGTTTTCCCTGCAAAGCTGTGCCCCAACCAATCATAATATTTAGCATGTGGTATAGCAAGGAAGCAGAACCACTTTGGCCCCCAGGGCCAAATTCCATTTCAGAGAACCTTTGGGAGCTGCGTTCCAGCGGTGGGTGGGCTGGCCATAGGCAAAGGGGTGAAGCCAGAAATACCAAAAACACCAGGATATTTTAAATTAAACTCTTACTGTCAGTAGCTAAGCCTTATGAGAGGCCTTTCTATCTTTGAGAATGGGGAGAAACTGCACAAATTCTGGGAAATCACCAAATGTTCACTGGTTGGGGGAAAGAGACATGGCCTTCTGGGCTGGATTTGGCCCCTGGTCCTGAGGTTTTGCACTCCCATTATATAGTAGAATCATAGAATCATAGAATAGTAGAGTTGGAAGGGGCCTATAAGGCCATTGAGTCCAACCCCCTGCTCAATGCAGGAATCTACCTTAAAGCATCCCTGACAGATGGTTGTCCAGCTGCCTCTTGAATGCTTCTAGTGTGGGAGAGCCCACCACCTCCCTAGGCAATTGGTTCCATTGTCATATTGCTCTAACAGTCAGGAAGTTTTTCCTGATGTCCAGCTTCCTGTAACGTGAGCCCATTATTCCGTGTCCTGCATTCTGGGTTAATCGAGAAGAGATCCTGGCCCTCCTCTGTGTGTCAACCTTTCAAATATTTGAAGTCAGATCTCCCCAAGCCGGTGCCCTTCCAGAAGTGTTAGACTACAATTCCTATCACCCACAGGCAGCATGTTTCACACCCGTCTTAATCATCTTTATGTAAGCCTGACGGGATGAAGTTAGAAATATGATAAACCCCCGAATGCACATCGAGGAGAAAAATCAAATCTAACGAAAGGTTTAACTAAACTTTGACTCTTAGCTGTAGGTGCCTCTTTATTTATTGCATTTCTATACCACCCAATAGTTGAAGCTTTCTGGGATGTTCACAAAAACTAAAACCACAAAAATACAGCATGTGTTGTTAATTAATAAATGAATTAAAAATCTTTCTCGGCTGCCTTTCAGGGCAGAAGCCCTCACAAGGTGGCTTACAACAATAAAATACATATCCCTTCATGATTTGTTTAGAGGCCCTATGTTGCTGGCTTATTGTTGTATTTGGCCTGTACCTGTATTCATAAAGGTGTACAGACCCTTCTTTTGGTACGTTTTTTCATTTTGCTCCAATTTGCAATTAATTATGTTTGTTCAATTATATTTGATTTTTTAAATTAAAAATAAAACTTTATAATACATTGTTACAGAAGATAGCCTAATTCTTTAAAATAATAATTAAAAAAAAGATTTATGGACATAAATAAATTCCCAACTTTGAATTAGAGTGAAAACTGTTGTTGTTCGTAGAATCTGCATGTCAAGAGCTTTCCAATGAAGTGTGTTTCATGGGAATTGGTCAATGGGAAGGCAATCAAAAAGGGATGACCAACTAACTCCTGACTTTGAATTACATACATAAGATAAATATAACTGCTAATGTATATGTTACCCTTAAGTTTCTCTCTCCCTCTCCCTCTCTCTCTCTCTCTCTCTCTCTCGTGTTCATTTCTCCTATGAAGAAATGTTTAATGTTTCTTCTTCTATGTGAAATTAAAGGTAGAGGGAAATGTGTACAAGATTCGTATGGGTTTCAAAATACTTTGAGCAATCCTGTCCTTTGCATGTCTTTGGGGTTAGGGCTTCAGGCATGTGAGCTGGCGATAAGTACGAGGACTGTTTGGGCACGCTGTCCTAATGGGGACGTTGCACGGCGGTACGGCATCACTGATAAAAATCCTGCGGGAGACTACTGGAAGAAGATTCCAGGGAACGTTACTTGTTTGACAGGTAAGCGGCTTCTTTGACATGCTCATAACCCTGACGAGGGCTGCAGTGGGAATTCTATTAATTCAGTGTTTGAAAGGTGAAGCAATGCTGGCTTTTTAAATAACCGGTTTGGCTCCTTATCTTCACAAAGTCCCAAGTCTAAACAAGAGCATAACTGTGCAATCTTCTTGTCTAGAGGTTTTTAAAGACGACGGTGGATGAGCACAGGGTTTTCCACAGACAGCCTTGCAATGTGCTTATTAGAGAGTAGGAGGAAGAGAGGACAAAAATCCAAGCCATCCCTGTATAAATCTGCCTTCTGTTTCTGTGCAGAGGCTGACTCACGTCTGTTCCGGGTGACTGGTAAACTGAGTCCAGGGGGTTGCCTTGACGGCACTAGGTTGCCCCCGCTTTTAGAGAAACCCTCCCTTGGTTTTGCTTCTGCGGAGTGGTGTTGGGTAATCCCAACACAGGAGGCAGCGTGGGCTTTCCAGCGGCCATTCAGCTTGCCAGGCCCTCACCCCGGAATGCCCCCAGAGCAGAGCCAGATCAAGGACAGATGGCGGAAGAGCCGTGCTGTCCTCGCTCTGGCAGGAAAAGTTAGGGTAAGTCCCTGACTTTTCTACTGCGCATCTTCATCTCTTTCTCCCATGGTGTCAGTGAATCAGCAACTGCACCATATGACCAACGCAGTGCTGAGTTGCAGCCACCGCTGGGCAAAGATGATGTTTAGACAGCTCCCAGCCCAGGTGCCACTCACTGCTTAAAACACAGGCAGATAAGGGAGACAAATACCAGTGTGTCTGTGAAGTGAAACTGACCGAATCCCATTCCATCCTAACTTTGTCTTGAGCAATGAACCTTTACTATTTCAAATGGTTTCTTCAATATCTTTAAATTTAGGCGATGTTGTTAAGCAGCCTTCTTCAACCTGGTCCCCCCCCCCCTCCAGATGTTTTAGACAACAGCCTCCAGCATTTCTGGCCATTGGTCATGCTGGCTGGGGCAAATGGGAGTTGAAATCCGCAATATCTGAAGGGCTCCAGGTTTGGAGAGGCTGTTGTAAAGGATAGGAGGCAACGGGTTGTATCCAGACTTAGTCATGCTTCAAGTAGACCCATTGAATTCAACAGGAGTTAAGCTAGTCCCATTGATTCAATGGGTGTGCTATGGATCCAACCCAATATTGCTGGGGGTGGGATGGGCTGGCCTACTTGGTTAAGACCTTGCCTGCTAGCATTCCAATTGACTCTTGTAAACTTTTCTTCCCCCAGTTACTCCTCTAGATGAATTGTGGGGAATTGGTTCTTCCGGATATCTCCTTCAGCGTCTCACAAAGACCTTCCACCATTCTCACACCTTACAGAAACAGAGCGATGCATCTATGTCGTTTCACTCTGATGATTTTGAAGATGAGTGGGAAGTAATATGACGTCCTCAAGGGTGTGGAACAGTAAAATAGCAAGAAAACTTGCTTGGGAATCCTGTTACATGCCAAATGCCAGGCTTTTAAAGCCACAGACATTTGACAACATTAGCACTTTGGTATTTAAAAACTTGACTTGTCCAATAACCCCCAAAATTGTGTAGTGAGGTGTCTTGTTTATCTCTCAGGTGAGACGGGCAGTGTGGCTTAAAGAAATTGTGAACTTGTCATTATTGTAGTGGTTCTGTTTTGAAATATAAAGTATCAATTTAACCTCATTAGCAGCAAAACTATTTTGCTCTAGCATGCAAACTAATATCTGTGCTACACTGGGAAAGACTTCTATTACATTAGCTATTTCTCAACAACATAAATAAAGTTTCTTCTTGTACTTCAAACTTTGATTAGGAGGAAATGGGTACAGTGTGGATGGAGATCACATTTCAGTTTGCCTTTCAGAGAAAGCAGCAATATATGATATTTCTCAGTTGAAAGTCAAATCGATGTGCAGTTTGGTGTTGAGTTAAACATCTTCTGGAATAATTTTAATTGTTACTTCCCCAACTCCACTAAACCTTTGCTCTGCGGTGAACTAATTCCATTCATTAAGTTTGGATTCATCCCGTTCTTGTCCAAATATTAGTTCTCCTTATGCATACACCAGGACATTAATGGCTTTTGTTCCACAGACACCTAAGAGAGGGTTAGAAAGAATGTTGTAAGTCAGGCTTGTAAAATAAAAGTGGCTTTGTGGGTGGCATTTCACACCACACTTAACCTGACTGAACTGTGCCCGTAACCAGAGCAGACTCTGGATTTCCTTTTTGTACCATAATTTGGAATGAAAACGAAACAAGTGCTAATAAAGAAATGTATCCCATAAGAGTCTCCTGGTATTCGTCAGGATTTGTCTTCGCAATGGTCAGTTTTTAGCTACATTAGCTAAAACTTGCAATGTCTTATATTTGAGATGTTTACAGCACAGGTACTTTATAATCTACTAATCACTGCAGCTTATATTTCGTGAAGATTAATTTTCTTAAAAACAACTATAAGAGAAAATGTATCTTCCATTAACTTAGGCCTGTAGTATTTTTAAAATATGTATTTATTTGAGGCATCCTTGGATTGTTTTAAACAGCTGCTAATGAATCTGCGAATGAGCCAACTTCCATGGGGAATGGAGAGCTTGTGAATTTGAGGTGGAGGTAACGGGACATATTTTTCCCCCGTCTTAACCTGCCTTATGCTAGATTTGTGGGGAGAACTCATGCAAGCCAGGGAGATAGATGCTCTGCATATTGAGAAATAATTTTGGTCACTCTACATACCTGTTTTGCAACGGCACTTGTATAATTTGTGCTCAGTTGTCAGTCTACTCTTTCAGTTTAGGGTGACTAGGAGGTCATATTTGTTTCCCTCTGAGAGCTGATCTGTTTTGTTTGATCTCTTCCCTCATCTATATATGGAGCCGGCCTCAAGAGTTTTCTTTTTTAGTCCACCATTGGATTGTGACCAACTCAGCTACTGATGTTTACCCAGTTCACTTAGCAGGCTGTTTTCAGGAGCATCTCACTGAGTGGAACTTCAGAGTCGTAAACAACAAACAAAAAAACCCTTTGGAGTTGAAAACTCCTGGGGGCCAGGGGCAGCGCCATTTTACGCTCCTCCTGGCCAAATGTTCACATTACAAAACAGTACTGAAAAAATTAAATGACATTTTTGTGTAGATACTACACTTCTAAAAAAAAGGGGGGGAAAAGCCCTCTTGGTCATGGCTTAGCTTGCTAGCTGCTTTGTATTCCGTATAATGGTGTACCTTGCCTTGTTCATGAATATGAACTGGTGTTGACAACCCTTCCGAGCCAATGCGATTTTTATTTGTATCGACGCATTTAACAATCTGCAATGTTTACCATCTTTAGTTTAATTTCTGTACATTTGCGTTTCGTTTCTGTTGTGCTTTTAGATAAGTGCAATAAACTAGCATTTTCTAAAAAGGAAACAAAAAACAAAAAATGTATGTTTGGCTATTTGATTTTAACATAAGGATACTAATGTTGTGAGGACTTGCGCTGAAACTATAGAGACTATTTGGGATTTCAATTAAACCAGGTACTCGAAGAGAGATTGACAAGCTACAGCATTCCGTTGCTATCCAAGAGCTTTTACTAAGATCCAAAGAATTCCAGCTTTTTGTTTTAATTAAGTATGTTGTAGCATTCCTGCATAGAGATTGCAGTTACAAAAATGATTTAAAAATTGAATAAAGGAAATAAGCAAAAAGATCACATTAGCTGCTGGACCATCTCTCATGATTTTGGAAACATTTGTATTAAACAGAACAGGGCAAGTTTTGTGGGATTGCTATACAAAAGAAAGAAGTTATTTGGGTGGGGGCAGAGGAGGTAACGTGAAAGTGGGTATCTACAACTGTAAATCCTAAAATGCATTGCTATCTTTTCTTGTTATAAAAGCTGGGTACAGGGCAAGTAAAGTTAACCATTAATGCATAACTAGTCATGGAACAGTTTATTCTTTCTGCCTAAGAAAGCAAGTTAAATAGTCTGTGCCCAAGGACAGATGTAAAGTGAATCTGAAAATGCTATTGCTATGGGGGTAACCCACCACCACCATAGTGACCTGATGTATCAGTTGCTTTCTTTGGAAAGCGATCAAATATTTCCATATCCTTTCAAAATGTCTTTACATCAATGTGCATACTCAAGTGTAAATTACACATATGCCTTTGTAGAATCAAGTGAGTATTTCCCTTTAAAACAATCCACGACACTGAAATGATGACTTGTCTTTTCTAAATTGTTGTCATTTCCAAGCTTCTTGAGACAGATGCCTAATTCTACATAGCAAACCCTTCACACTTAATCAGGACTGCTTTTTGTGCTTCCATGTGCATATAACGCACACACACACGTTCTCTATCTAGCTTTGACATTCTCTATATCTTTTGTAGCTATTGCAAGCAAGTTCTGGGGAACTTCTGGCCCGTGCACTGTATGTGGTTTGCAGCAGGTTCCCATGCAGCCTCGCCCTGTCCTCCACCACCACCATGCTGCTGGTGAAGAAACAGATTGCTCTGTTCCTCCCCTGCCAACCCTCTGCATTTCCATGCTGGATGCTGAAACAGGGAAGCTGCTTTCTCAGCATCCAACACAGGAGGAGGAAGAGATTGCTCTGAGGAGCAGTGAGCTTGAGTGTGTCTTTGGAGGATGGGAGTGGATGGATAAATGAGTGTAAATGGAGAAATCCTTCCTCGCTTTTGGCTTTGGCTCTACCTACTTTGGGTAGCTATACTGGAGAGCTCTCTTTTTGCTCTTCCGCTGCTATTGTGCCTGCCCCACTCTGCACCTTCTCCTTCCTCCTCCAGTTCATTGGTTCTTGTTGATGATGGACATTGTGATGAACGTGGCAGCCTTCCCCCCTCGCTCATTGTAGCTCCTATTAGAATTTACAAAAATGCTTACATCTGCGTAATTTTTAAAGATAAAGAGATGAAATGTAGCGTGGTGATAGGTCTTAAGGAGGGCTTTAGCCCTGCCAAGTTTGAATCAGATCGGTTTATCTCTTGACTTTTTTAGGATTTTTAAAAAAATCCCCCCCCCCCTTAAAGCATTTCCCTGAAAGTACACCAGTGCAATATTCCACCTGTTTGCATTTGTGTACTTAAGGGATTAGGTAAAGTCAACCCTTTGCATATGGGTTCCTTCCCAGCCCTAATAATTATTTTGCCATGTTTTTTTAATTATTATTTCTGTGCAACTACAACGGAATGCAATTCTGGTAGGCTGATATAGTGTAATTATGCAATAGTGCAATGGTGTACTTACTAAGAGATTAGGGAAAGTTAACCTATCCTTGTTTCAACAAAGTATTGTTGCACTGTAATAATAATAATAATAATAATAACAATTTATTTCTTACCCGCCTCTCCGTCTGGATCGAGGCGGGGAACAACAACACCACCACCCCTGTCCTGGTGCATTTTCCACATTTCTTTTAAAGTGAAAATGTACCCCAGATCATGCCTACTCAGGAGTAAGACCATAGAGTTAAATGGGACCTCTCTCCCTCTGCCTTCACAGTTGAGCGGAGAACCACCCGCCCTCCTCTTTTGTCAGTGAGACCGAGATCGCTCTTAGACACACCTGCCCTCAACAAAGAACAGGGTGGTCTGATGCGCACGGACAGCAATACACGGGAGAGAGGAGCGCATTTATTTCGCATAGAAGGGGGGGGAAAACAGACTTTGCCCCTTCCAAAATGAAACGAAAAATAGAGGGGAAGAAGCTAAATGAGTGCAGGACAGGGATGACGTCATGTGAGTAGTGTGCTGCAAAACTGCATACCAGGCATAGCAAGTGTGCAATAAATCACTGGTGTGATGGAGCTCTATGTGTGTGTGTGTGTGTGTGTGTGTAGGGGGGAAACGAGAGCTGCAGGTTTTCCTCTCCTGTCTGCTTAAATAGCATTTAAGTTTATACAAAATGTTATATGGTAACTGGAGTGGAGGAAGCATTACAGTTGCTGGAAGAGCACATTTCTACACTTATCTATCTTGTGGTCATCTTTGTACAGAGGTGGGCAACCTGTGGCCCTACAGAAAGTGCTGGACTAAAACTTATAAGAACCTAAGGAGAGCCATGTTGGATCAAGCCAAGGTCTATCTAGTCCAGCATTCTGTTCACACAGTGGCCAACCAGCTGCCCATGGGAAGTCAACAAGTAGGATAGGAGTGCAATAGCATCCTCCCGCTCATGTCCCTCAGCAACTGGTGAACATAGGTATACTGCATCCAGTACTGAAGGTAGCATATAGCCATCAGGGCCATAGCTTTATCCTCCATGAATTTGTCTAATCCCCTTTGAAAGACACCCAGATTGGTGACCATTGCTACATCTGGTGGTACGAAGTTTCTCAGTTTAGCTATGCACTCTATAACGAAGTCCTTTTTATCTATCCAGAATCTCCCACCAATAAGCATCATGGAATGATGCCAGTGGGTCTTAGTATTATGGGGGGGGGGGGGGAAATGTCTCTCTATCCACTTTCTCCATACCGTGCATAATTTTGTACACCTCTATCATGTCCCTCCTCACTCTAATTTTTCTACCCTATTCAGTCCCAGATATCGTAACCTTTCCTCATTGGGGAGTTGCTCCAGCACTTTGAACATTTTAGTTGCTCTTTTCTGCACTTTTTTCAACTCTACAATATCCTTCTTAGGTTCAATGACCAGAACTGTACACAGTATTCCAAGGATGGTCCCCTCAGCCAGTATGGGTGGGTAACTCTGGAGTACTAATACAACATCTGGAGAGCCACATGTTCCCCATCCCTACCTTGGCATAACAGTGGTGCTGATTGTGGTCAGGGTGTACGGATGACAAAACAACCGTAATGATGTTCAATTAAACTGGCTTAACTTGTTAATGGATGTGTGCATAGGGAATGTTTGGCAAGCACCAAGCTCGGAAGAGTAGGAGAACTAAGAAAAGAGTGAATTTCAACCATGTTTACTAAGGACAAAGAGACAAGGTTAAGCAGTGGATTGAATATAAGAAATGGCAACTTAGTGCTTGAAGCACAATCAATCTTACACAGGCGCTGTTTAATAATGGCAGTCATATTAATAGCTAATGAGGCCAATGCTGTTGTTACTGTAACTATAAAGTGAATTAGTAATGACTTAAAACGTCGCCCAGCTGTATATCACATTTCAGATAAACTTGTGGAAAACAGGCTTTTTGTCACAGGCAAAGATCAGATCTTTAAATATAATAGGGACGGTGGGCTGTTCTGGAACTGGCAAATCTGGAACTGAAAGAAGGGTCAATCTAGCAGATAGTTTCTCTCCTTCCTTGGGGCAATTAACATTTGAGTAGATAGATTTAAAACACACACAAAACCCCCTTATGTTAGAGCATTTGAATTTCTGGTTATGTAGAAGCAGCATGTCAAATTAATGTCTATTGTCTTGCCATTGTATTATAAAAGGAACTTCATAAGGTTTGTAGAATTTCTATTTTAGACAAAGACAGTTCAAAAATCTATTTGAAACAGACTTGCCTTAGGAACTCAGGCTGAAAAGTGGTATGAGAATATTTCATTGGAGCCAATGGTTCCCTTCCTATGCCAGAGCAAGGGAACCTTATGGATACAATTTATTGAAAATAAAATAGACCAGGGGAAGGGAGGTTAAAGGCAACCAGGTGCCTTCCAGATGATGTAGAGCTTTTCTACACGAGGCTGTTAACTGCTGTATCTACTTTTGGTTTAGTCCCATAATTGCAACCCTGCTTTTCCACTACATAACCTCTAGGTGGAGCTGTGCTATAGCAGCATAGCACAAATACACCAGTAGAAGCAGCACTTTCACAAATACTACTCCATTTTCACCGTTCTTAAAAAAAAACTGGGAAAGTGCTATGAAAAAACCAAAAGTCAAGTTGGCCACTGTGTGAACAGAGTTCTGAACTAGATGGACCCTTGGTCTGATCCAGCATGGCTCTTACGTTCTTAATCACAGGCATAAAATAAATGTCTCATGTAGCTCTTGGACTACAACTCCCAGAATTCCTAACCAAAACTTCTGGAGGGCACCAGGTTGCCTTCCCCTGAAATAGAGGAAACAAGTATAAGATTTGTTAAATCTCAACCACTCTCTAATGAAACGGGGGGGGGGGGGACCCACAATAATTATTTAGCTTTGTAATCCATTTTCAAGACAAATTCGGCTTGAAGATCATTTTCAAGGTGTTCAGGCTGCATCACTTGTGTATTTCTACTGAATACAGCTTAGATCAGGGGTAGTTATCGTACCTGTGGCGTGGGCACCAATATGTCCCAATTTTCTCCCACATTATATATATATATATATATATATATATATATATATATATATATATATACATATACATACATATACATACACACACACACACCCAAATGCATAAAGATAGGTTGTTGACCTAAAAAGATCTGGCTACCAGCTTAGATCAGCAAAGCACAAAGTAGGTCAGCTGTATAACAACCCCCACATAAAAGATTTCACTGAGTAGTTGATATATTACACAGAATGTGGTAAAATGTAGCATAATTCTAGACTCTAGCACTTCCAACTGCAGGATTAAGTTATATTTTGGAATGTTCTACCACATTTAATCACTCCCATCTTCCTGCATGTAGAAAACTAGCAGATCAGAGAAAAGGCTTTGTTGTAACCCTTGGGTTTTATTAAATGCAAGATAAGAACTTGAGAGTCAAGCTGAATCAGATCAAAGACCTATCTAGTCCAGCATTCTGTTCACATAGTGGTCAACCAAATGCCTATGAGAAGCCCATAAGTAGGACATGAGTGCAATATCACTCTCCCACTCTTGTTCCCCAGCAACTGTTATAAAGATGCATAGTGCCTCTATACTGGAGATAACATATAGCCATCATTACTAGTAGCCATTGATAGCCTTTTCCTCCATGAATTTGTCCAATCTCCTTTTAAAGCCATCCAAAATGGTGGCCATCACTACACCTTGTGGAAGTGAATTCTATAGTTTGACTATGTGCTGTGTGAAGAAGTACTTCCTTTTACCTGTCCTGAATCTCCCACCAATCAGCTTGAAAACTCTGAGTCCTAGTTTAATGGGAGATAAAGAATAAAGTCTCCCTATCCACTTTCTCCACACCACAATTTTGTACAGTTCTATCATGTCTCCCCTTAACTCATTTTTTACGCT
This sequence comes from Anniella stebbinsi, assembly GCA_029215795.1. Taxonomy (NCBI): domain Eukaryota; kingdom Metazoa; phylum Chordata; class Lepidosauria; order Squamata; family Anniellidae; genus Anniella; species Anniella stebbinsi. The sequence continues at coordinate 355,927,642 of JARDYH010000001.1, forward strand.
AAACAGCTGTAAAATATGCTTTTTATATGGACGCATCTTCAAAATTATGACTTTATAATTGCATTCTAATGTGTACAATCCAAAATTCGACTGTCTAATGCTACATCATTTGCAGAACAGCACTTGAAATATGTAATTGCAACTGAAAGATGAGAGAACAGCCCAACAGGATCAGACTTGTACAGAGGGAACAATAGATTACTTCACCTACCTCTTAAATTCATGTTCTGTAGGGTTCTTCCTACGTTAATTTGTAGAACAATGACTCCACATGCAATTTGGTCTTTCATCATCTCTTGCACCCATTGAATTATAGTGCCACATGCTACCAAGATTGCCTGCTCATCTAGGTGGAGCTCAAAGCAGATTCATTATCTCAAAAAATACTGATGTATGCCTTCTGAGGTTGCTCTGGCTCTTTCATTTATTATATTTCTATCCCACCCCATAACCAAAGTTCCCTGGTCTACATATGATGTACTGGCATAGTTGTGCCTGAAGAAAGGATCCTGTCTCCTTAACTATAATAACGTCAGAAGACATAATAACTGGTGTTATATCAGCTACTCGAGGCTTAGTCAAGGGGGGTTGGGAACAATTGAGATTTCCTAAACACAGAAGATGCAAACTGAAGAGCCAGTGTAGTGGTTAGAGTGTTGGACTAGGATTGGGGAGACCCGGTTTCTAGACCCCTTTCTGCCATGAAGCCCACTGGGTGACTCTCCACCTAACCTACAGCACACGGTTGTCATGAAGATAAAATGGAGAGAAGGAGGAAGATCATGTACATCGCCTTGGGCTCCTTGGAGAAAAGGTGGAATATAAATGTGGCAAAAGGGCAATGCATCTGTCAGTGCATATTCTTCTTTTGACTCCTCCCTTTCTGCCCTCAGATAGCAAAAACAGCGATAGGCTTGGGAAAGTGAATAAACAGCACACAGTTAGGCAATTACTTGGAAGAAGCCACAATGACCTAAGGAGAACTGGGTTTGGGCAGAGGGGAGAGAATATAGGATGTACAGATTTGTTAAAATCCGTTCCGTCTGTCTTTCGGGGATTGTCAGGCACTTTTCATTCCGTCCTCTGCTCGTTGACAAAATCAGATTCCCCCCCCCCCATTTCCTAAATTTTTGCGAAAAATTCATATGTGAGAAAATACACAAATCCCTCCCCAAATGCACAACCCTCCTCCCAATGTGCATTTTCATGCTTTAGCCATTGGGAGAAATGTGCATTTTGGGCCAGCGTTGTTGTTGTTGTTTAATGCATTTTTCTACGACTAAATTTACTTAAAATTCTGGAATTTTTTTTTTAAAGTCCAAAATTCTCAAGAATCCGCGTGACTTGTGAAAAGATACTTTGCAGCAAAATCAGATTCATAGAAATCCAAACTTATTTGATTCCCGCCAACATCCCTAAGTGAATATGCTATCCTGAAGTTATACTAGACATTGAAGGGAGTATATACACGCATATACCCTTTTGGGATTGAAAGGTGCATTAGAAATCACTCACATAAACAAACCACATTGTCCCTCCTTAGAGGTACATTAAAGAAGCAAAAATACTGCATAAAAAGAAATCTTGAACTCCCTATGTCTACAAATTAAGCAGGCGTTAACCCTTCTGGGTTTTTGCCACCTACTGAAAATGTATCTTTTCCAACAGGCCTTCCCAGGAAGGTAATCTTGTCCTCTGTATTAAAACTTGCTTTTGTACAACACTTAGAAATTTCTTAGGTGTAAGTGATTCATACCTGACGTCCTTGGAGGAAAAAAAGCAGGATATAAATGTAATAATAAATAAATAATAGATGTTGCTCCCAAATATCAGCCCTGCAGCCTAAAAAAATCTGGAGTCATTTTTTTTTACACCCTTTGGGAAGAGTGTGGCACAGAGGCTTCATGCCTAGCCAAGACAGTAAAACCAGGGCAGGGATCGTTTTCATTGGGCCTTAAATTGTGACCACTCACATGTTGTTACCCAGTTGTATGGTTGCTGCCTGTGAGAGACTCAATGGACTTTTAAATTAGAGCATTGACTTTATACATCAACAGTGTGTGTGTGTTTGGTTATACAAGAGTGTCATATTCGTTGCCAAGTAAGCTCTTGGGTTCCTGCGCTGAGCAAGAGAAGCTCAATTTTCACTCTCAAAGGGCAGGGCATGATGATTCAAGCTGAAGAGTGTGGTGTTTGTTTGCAGAATGCTCAGAATCTTTCTTCAAGTCCAAATAGGGCTCCCTACAAGAGGTTTCAGAAATATTACCCACAGAAAAAAGAATTGTCTCTAGAGAAGGGACCAAATAGCACCCCTCTCTGTGTGTTTACATTTTGAATATTTCATTTTTTAAATTTCCGAATGGGGAGTTTTTCCACTGGGGGCACTGCTTTTGTCAGGAGAACCAGGAGGGGCAATTCCTCCCCCCCCCCCGAAGCCCCTGTATACCCTCCAAATCTGCTTCAACGAGTGCAGGTGGGTGCCGGGACTCTCCAGGGCAGATTTTCAGAAGGCTGCAAGGGGAGGAGAGAGAGGAAGTCCTAATGCATGGGAATACGACCGTTCATGCAACCTTAGTTTCTGCCCTTAGTATGTTGCAGCAAAAACAACAAAGAATATTGTGACACCTTACAGACTGACTCATATATCATGCCCTGAGCTTTTATCTGAAGAAGTGGACTTTAGTCCACAAAGGTTATGCCATGATTATTGGATTAGTCTTTAAGGTTGCAAAAAGACTCTTTGCTGTTTCATTTTTTTATTGCCCTTGTGGCTTATTTCACAACATTGTTGCACAATATACCGGCATGATTTATCCCAGTCATATAAGACAATAAATGTGCATGCCTAGGAATGATCATAATCACTCAACATGCACCCTGTTTGTTGAATGAACACTGATGTGGTAAATTTTCCTGCAGTTTTTTAGTTAACATGATGCTGGCCTCACAGGTTTGAGTTGCCAGCTTTATTTGCAAAGATGAAGAGTTTGTATTTTATGTTCCAGCTGTTGAATGCATAGCACATGACACATGCACCCTGAGCCTGGCACCCAAGGTGGTCACTTGCGCCACCTGCCCCTAAATCTGATCCTGCTTCAGAGTGCAGGGTGGAAGGACTGAGATGCAATAATACAGATATTGTTTCCTGCCCTAACAGACAGTGAAGATATTTCTATACTATGCCAACACTTTATTTTGAGACCACTCTAACACTCATTCTTCTTTGCAAAGTATCCTGGGAATTCTAATTGGGTTAAGTGCTAGGATGTTTAAGATGCACAGCCCTGCCCCCCTTGATTGCCACAAAATGACTGCCAATTAAAAAAAACACCAATAATATATTTTATTAGGACTTGCTAAAATGTTACAAGATAGTAAGCGCCATCAGACAAGCACCATCAGACACACTTGCAGCTCCTTTTAATGACGCTGTCCACCTTCCGTGCATCTCCTGTTCCTTCTGGTCTTTTTTCCGTGATAAAATAAAACAGAACCCCTCCCCCCATTTTTGGGGCTATACTGAAACTTGCCATCATTTCCTGCTGTGTGCAGGAGAAGAAGCATGATAAAAACGGCCACTGAATTGGCCACGTGGTCGTTGCTTGTTTCCTCTTTCTTCCCAGTATGAAGGAAGAGGAAGCTGTTTGTTGCTACTGTGGGAGGCAAAGCAATGGTAGGGAAACGCAATTTCCCCCGTCTGATGACACTAAGTGAAGCAGCTTTGATGTGGTGTTTCAATTAGTCTTACCACCACCTCTGCTGTGGGACCTATTTGAATAGATACACAAAGCTACCAGCAATTTTTACCACTTAACCAGCGCATTTGGCCATCAGCCAGCTGTTCATTTCTGCAAATAACTGCTCATGCAAAAAGTCTACTCATGGGAGCAACCAACTCATATGAAATTTGTGCCATCTTTTCTGTGAAGTGGAAAATTGAAAATTGTGATTTTAAAAATAGGTAAAAACATCGCACCTATATTATACATACAATGTACATACTTAGAAACTTCCTCACCCATTATGGCAGATTACTTCAAATAAAAAGAGTAATCATGTGCCTCCAACTACATCCTGTCTTTGGATGCTATTTTGTCCCCTCTCATCAGCTATAAAGAATCTGTTTGGGTGATTCCTGGGTGATGTAAGACAAAAACTTTATTGGCCTAGAAATCTCCCCCCAAGCTTGGATATAACACCTAAAGATATCGATCCAAAGTTAGGGTGTCACTAATTTTGAGAGAGTTAATTATTTAAAGTGCTTAATTTTGGTTTGAACATGTCCAAATTTGCATGCGCACATGTGTGTGCATGTGACAGGAATCCATAAGACAGAAGCTCTAAGTACCAGTGGAAGAACAACCACATAGATTATCCCGGGTGCCACCAAATGTGGCAGAACATGTAGGTTATCATACCTATGTCACCAAATGTGGAAAACCACATAGGTTTTTAAAATGTTAAAACTTGGATCTATGGAACTCCCTGCCACAAGGCCATCTCAATTATAAAAGTCTAATTGCTACCACCAAAGATGAATCCTCTGTAGTTTTTAGAAACCCAGTAGCCTGGTTCCTATATCAAAGGCACAATCCTCTATCATATGGAATGATCTCCCCAACGAGGCTCGCCTCGCGCCAACACTGTTACCTTTTCGGAGCCAGGTTAAGACTTTTCTCTTCTCCCAGGCATTTAACAACATACATTGAGTTTTTTAACTGACCTCTGGATAGTTGAAATGATATTTAGTTTATTTTTATGCTTTTATGGTTTAAAATTTTGTATATTGGTTTTTTAATGTTCAATATTTTTAATTTTTGTAAACTGCCCAGAGAGCTTTGGCTATGGGGCAGTATATAAATGTAATAAATAAGAATAAATAAGAATAATATGATGCAGCCGCAGCTTTGCAGCGCTGCGTCAGTTATATGGTACAGCCACAGCTTTGCAACCACTGCAGGGCTTTCCCATGAAGCTGCGTATTGAAAACGTCGGGGACTTACCCTGACGTTTTCAATGGAGGTGACATCAATACAGCTCTTCAGCCACCTGATGTCTCTCCAAAGCCAACCCGTGGGCAATCCGGGGGCGGTCCCTGGTGGAAGGTGACCATCAATTGATCCCCTTCCACCAGAAAGATGGCAGCGGGGAGGGGGCTCTGGTAACCAGATGGCCGTCGGAAACCCTGCACTCCCTCCTCTGTGTTGGGATTACCCGATGCCACCCCGGGAGAGGAATACCGTGGGATTTTGAAGAGAGGCGGCGCCAACCCAGCACCGTGAAGACAGCCCCCAGATTTCCCTAAATTTCACCCCAGCCTATCCCTCAGAAGTAGGAACAGGTGCTGTTTTACAACAGTCTTCCTCTGCCTCCAGCTCTTCCTGTTGCCTCTGGCTACTAGGAGAATTCTATTTCAGGGACTACATCCTGATGTTCCCTCTGGTCAGGCTCTGCCTGAAATGTTCTGGTGATGGGCTCTGCCGCCTGCTTGAAGCTTCATTGCAACCTCCCTGCACAGCTACCTGCTCCCTCAGCCAGAAGTTCTGGTATCCATTCCAGGCCTTCCCGTTGGGTTCCCTCTGCACTAAGCTTTCTCCTTTCCCAGTTCTGAGAATTCTTCCTTCAGCTACCAACCATTAACTCTCTCACTCTAAAACTGTCTCTAAAAGACTTCTACCTGATCTTTTTTCAAATTTCCTATCCAATTATATTCCTTATGGGACTTCTGTCAATCACCTTTGTTGACACACCTGACCAATCCAAAGAAATCTAATTTCTCCCCCTAGACATTTTCAAACTCAGCTGCTTGAAGCTTCTCTACATAGCAACCGTAACCAAGGCAGTGACAACAGACTTAGGCCGAATACAGAGTAGCAAAGCCAGTCCTCTGGCCTGCTCAGTTATATTATAACATCCCTCCAGGGTTACTCCAATAATATAAAAATTACAAAATATAAACAAACAGATTTTTTTTCACAGTACCCAACAATAAATGCTCAATAAATGTTGAAGAACATTATAACCTAGCTCAGAAGTTCAGCCCCTTCTATTCTGACTTCTGTTGAGAGCAATTAACATTGATTCTTCGTAGGGCTGCAGTGTTTAGTCAATTGATCATTAAATGAATGAATTAAAAGTATTTTCATAAACTAAAAAGGTGATCCTCATTTAGTCAGTCAACACTTTGTACATATTATTAATGACTACAAATGCTTAAAACTGCAGGTGGCAGTTGCCATCTTTAGAAGAGACATCTTCTCCTGTGTGAAAATATCATGCATGCTTTATCTAAAAACAAAATGTTTTTCTTTAGAAGTATTAATTTTTAGCACATATGAAAAATATATGCTGATCTAATAGATTAAAGGTGCAATCCTATGCATGTTTTGACAAAAGTAAGGCCTACAACTCCCAGCATGCTTGGCTGGGGAATGCTGGGAGTTCTATGACTTCTTTTCTGTCAAAATATTTATAGGGTCACACCCTAAATTTTATTTAAAAAGTGGTGGGGCTTTTTATCTTTCCCCAGAATTAAGTTCCATTGATTTCAATAGGACTTGCTTCCAAGCAAGTATGTTTAGGATTGCACTCTTGTAGTCCAAAGAACCATGTTTACGCAGAAGTAAATCCTACTGCATTCATCGGGAATTCATCCTGAGAACCTAACTAGGAGTTTCCCAAGCATAAGTGAAGTTGGAGGTGTTGGCGGTGTAGGCCTTTTCTCTCTCTAAACATGCAAAGGATTGCAGCCCCTGTGCACACTCATTTACCTGGCGATAGTCCTCATTGAGTATACTTGGGCTTGCTTCCAAATAAACATGCACAGGATTGTTCTGAAAGATTTCTTTAATCATGCAACAGCTCTCATTCTTAGACACTTGCATTTTCTTTGCTCACAGAAGAATGTGTAAAGAAAATGGGCACATGTATGTTGCTGATGCCAGACAGCATTGCTGTGCTATGCCTTCAGTTTCCCATATTTCGATCTGGCTGTTGTGTCCACAGACCTGGGACCCTTGGAAATAGGAATCTGGTTCCACACCAAACTTAGGTGGTAGTCATTTATTTTAGCGTTCCTTCTTTGCAGGCAGCCACAGGCAGACTGGCCTTTTCCTTGCCAGTCTGCTACAAAACCTGGGATGGATTATCTGTGCTTAATGTAGGTCATTAATAAATCCTGGCCTGGCTCAAAGAATGGGCCTATCGCAAACACTACACTGGCAACTACTCGTTGCTTGTAAAATCAATGTTCCCCATGAGATCTCTCGTTTGTGGGGGCTGGGAGCCTTCCTCCCATTATAAGAGAGTCCTCTTTGATGACATAAGGAAGCAACACCTCTGAGCCTTAAGCTTTCATTGCTCCCTGGCAGTCTTTCGTCTGAGCACCAACTCAGGCCGGGCCAGTGGCATGGATTTAAGGCTAAGGGAGATCACTCTCCAAGGAGGGCTACAGCTGAATGCAGTCTTTCTCGCTCCCCCCCTCCCCTACTCACATGGAAACACTGTACAAGGTTTTGTTGGTATCTGGGCAACTGTTTCGAATGCATCAGTGCCAAAGTGGGAGGCAAGGAAGGAGTCTTTTGACTCCAGAACAAAAGGCCGCAGATTAATTCACTCAAGATTCCACACAGCTGTTGCTCTGCTTCCTACTTCCCAGCAGGAGCACACATGCGGCACTCAGAATAAGGCTGCAGTGCAATGTACAAATATGACATCCTTCAGCAAATCCTTAATACTTCCCAGCAGAGACATTGGTGGCGCACCCTGTATGCCCTGTGTGTGTGTGTGTGTGGGGGGGGGCTCATTGGGTCACCTCTGCCAAGACGCGCTACAACTAAGTTCAAAGGTCCCTTGGACAGGTGCATCTCTGAACATGTGTATGCTCCTACATGTGTTCAGTGAGGTCATTCAGTAACATTTCCAAACTGGATTGAGCCCTGCCCCTGGAGCAACCCATGTCTCCTATTTCCAACAGAATCAAGCTGTGCAGAGAGTTGATTGGCTGGCCTTTGTAGCACTCACAATGACCCCCCCTTCTAAATAGTCTTTTATTTTTTTAAAATGGAAAAAGGGCCTTTTTATTAATAGCAACAAGTAAATATTTAACCTAAAACAGGCCGATTACATGAAATGTTTTTCAAAACAAACAAACAAACAAAGTGCTTGAAGCATTTGTGTGTGGGGGGGGGGGGTGAGGATTTATCCTCCTGTGACTATTAAATCACTGTGGCTTGCCAGAAAGTATGTGATTGATTATGACTTCACAATTTGTGCTTGTACAGTACGAGATAGGTTTCTCTGTGCAGTAGGTGAACAGAACAAAACTGGCCTTCCAGACTTTCAGTATGCACAAACAAACTGTGTAGCTGCAATGTAGCCTTGGCCACTGCAGAATCAATTTGCTTGATACAGAACTGGCTGGACTATTGTTGCATGCATAGGCATGATGCAAACTGTTTCGTTTCTTGCACAGTTGCTGGCTTTGGATCTTCAGCTGCAAGGCTAGAGACTGATGTAATAGGACATACTGGTTGTATAACAAACTGAACCTTTGCAGAACACTCTAAGAACATCAAGGCATTATGGACGAGTGAATATGGAATGCATGAGATGTATTGCTTTTTGTCCAACATTTCTGAGTAAATCTGGGGGAGGGTTATAGGAGAGAGGAGGAATTCAGTCCACCAGCCGTGTCCATTTCACTGGCCGAAGGTCACCATCAAATACAACTCCACAACCAGAATTGACTGACACACTGCGGCTTGGTATGGGCTATTTAAACCACCATGAGCCATGGCACCCATGGGCACCAAGTTGCCATATCCAATCCCTGCTTGGGCATTATTGTGTCATGAGAAGCTGGTGAGCCTAGGTTGTGAGAGTGTTAAACAACCCTCACATAACCCTGAAACATACCATAGGTTATGTGAGGGTTATTTAACCCTCATATAACCTATGCTTGCCAGGTTCGCACAACAACCAAGCAGGGGCTGCATATTCAAATGGTAGCTGCACATACCTGCACATGCTGCAGCCTCACCATGGGTTAAATAACCCACAGTGGGCTGTCGTGTCGTGTGAAGAGCCCTCATGTGCCCTACTTTACAGAGGAGACTTCTCTACTTGAAGGCATCCTCTGTTTGACCAGTTCAAGTCTGGTTTACAGACAAAGAATAATCAGAAGATAGATCTGCCATTCAGGATGGGGTGAAAATGCTCACTTCCAGTTAGTATCAGAACAGCAGACTGAGCTGGCACAGAAGTCATTTAGTTACACTCTTTCCCTCTATGGGGAGAGGTATTGAATTTCCGTTTGAATTGTAGTCATTTTTTCTACATTTACATCTATATTGTCACAATCCTGCACCCCAGTTCTAGGAGGGGTGAACTTGCAGGGGCTTCAGCGCTCACTCAGTCTTCAGTTTCTGAGAAGGAGGGCACTGAGACTTGCCGTGTTTCTTTTATGAAAGTTTATTTACACAATGTTCAAGCCTACAACAACCCAACAACAAAAATCTGCTCTCCTTTTGTGTCAGATTCGGCCTTCCCCCAAATTCATTTCCTCCTACACCCCTCAGGCCTTGTAGAACAATGAGGTTGCCCATTTAGGAATTACAATGTGTGTGTGTATGGGGGGGATTCTCCGTCTCTTTTACTCAGAGACACTGAGTTATAAAGGGCTCCTGGAGGTAATTTAGACTGACCCAAACACAGAGCAATATCAATAAATTTTATGCAACCACACTCTCTTTTTGGGTGATATGAAAATGGCCGCCCTAGACTGGAAATGAAGACAAGATGTCACAGCAATGCAGGTTCAGACTCGCTTACTTGAAAATCACCAAAGAAACCTCAATTTTATTCCTCAAACACTTTTTAAAAAATTCTACCTTTAAAAAACAGACTGCCATATGTGATATGGGAGGAGGGAGCGCAAGACAGCAGAATGGCTAGGAATCATTTTCAAAAAGGTTTTTTAAAAAATATAAGCATGGCTGTGAGTACGTGGAAAGAAAGACAGGCTTAAAGTAAGTCCATTCAGAAACAGCCTTTTTCTTCTCTTTTTTTTAAAAATAATCATGATAGTCAGAAATGATCCCATTTTAAAAGCTTTTTTGCTCTAACGTTCAGCATGATTTCTTGTTGAATACCGTATGGATGGTGCATTGAGCATTGCAATTACTGCGATAGCTGTGTTCGCCTTTCCACATTGTAAAAATAGTTACATCTCTATCCTGCCCCATCTAGTGTATAAAACTGGAAGGAAAACAACATTCTGAAAAGCAGGCTTTTTTTTTTTTTTTTTTTTAAAGGGCAATTTGAGAAATGATAAACCACTGTTCAAGCATTATAAACACGAGTGACAATTTTGGACAGCATCAGGGGTGCTGGTTGGTTGGGCACTGCCCACACCTCAGCAGGGGCCCACTGACAAGAGCTCCCCGTCTCCACCACTGCAACCTGCTTGTTCCCCTGCCTCTCAGTCTGGCCCAGATCATGGAGGTGACAAAGAGGAGGCATAATAGATGGCCACTGCCTCTTTGCTCATTGGCTCTGCCTGGCGAGCAAGGAAGTGGTAGCAGTGATGAGCAGGGCCGTGCAGAGAGGGGGCCAGTGGGGCCAGCTGGTGACAATGGATTTGAGAAGGTAGACTCCCTGAAGGAGGGGGGTCCCATTGAACATGTCTTGCCCAAGGGCCCTTGAAAGCCTCAGCCTGGCATCGGTCACAATGCAGCAGAGTCAAATGTGTTTAACTCTGGTCCCCTCTACAAGAATTTGGCTTGATGCCCGGTTGTCCAATTATGTGCATCTTCTCACAATCGCTTTTACGCCTAATCCCCATACACGGGAGGCGGTGAAGCGCGTTACCGCTTGTATGAAACTAGGCTGACCATCTGAAAAGGAGGACAGGGCTCATATAACTTTAACAGTTGTAGAGAAAAGGGAATTTCAGCAGGTGTCATTTGTATGCAATTAGTTCCTGGTGAAATTCCCTCTTCATCACAACAGTTAAAGTTGCAGGCACTATACTAGAGTGACCATATACAAAAGAAGGCAGGGCCCCTGCAACTTTAACTGTTGTGATGAAGAGGGAATATCACTAGAAACTAATTGCATACAAATGACACTGGTTGAAATTCCCTTTTCTCTACAACTGTTAAAGTTATATGAGCCCTGTCCTCCTTTTCAGATGGTCAGCCTATATGAAACGTACTTTAAAGGTGTTTAATGTGGAGAATCGCTTGTTTACATGGTCATAAGGCACTTTAACTCCCGCGGTAAATTAAAACTCGCTATTTAACGCGCATTCGATAATGCGTATAATCGGACAGAAAAAGCGCCTCAACCCCTGATTTGTGCTCCACTCTTGTAGAGGTCAAATTGGTAATGCACTTTGAAAGAGCTTTGAATCGCTCTTGTAGAGGCACCCCCTGGTGATTTTAACGGGGCTCAGTACATCTCAATTCCCTGCTGGGTGGTGGATGACATCCATTTTCCTCAGCGCCTGCCTGTTGATCTCAGTGCTTTGCTGTTTCTACTTTCTTTGTTTTTTTGCTCAGAATGTGATAGAAGGAGACACATGATGGCCTAGAAAGACAACTGCTTTCTGAAATCAGCTGTCCTGAATACTTCTCAGGCAGGCAAGGTCAGACCCAAGTCAAATGGTCCACCCAGATTGTGCAGAAATTATTGCAAAATGTCATGGGAGCAAGTGGCATGAGGCAAAGTGTTCGGCATTTCTGGGAACCTCCCCAGAATGGGTGGGATTCTGAATTTTCATTCCACTGGAGGGAGAATCTCGGAGCGGAATGCCGCTCAGAAAGCTCCCACTGGTGGAAAGCGGGGGTAGAGGGAGGGGGAAAGATCTGATTTATGCTAGATTAAGGAGGGGGGGGGATAGAAAGGACTGCAGGAAGAAGGAGGAGCTGGTAAAGATCGCCTCTTCCCCCGTTCAGTTGGTGGGAAAGGTCCACTAAATCAAAGCTTCCTGCTGATGGAAGGAGGCTTTTCATCAGTGGGACGCTTTTTCTGGATCCACAGAGTGGCCATTTATGAATCATAAAAAAGGAGGAAAGAATAAGAAAATGCATCACCAAAAAAGAGGACCAAAAAGGATGCCAATTTGCACAATTTGAATATGCTAATATATTGTTGTTGTTATTATTATTATTATTATTATTATTATTATTATTATTATTATTTGTCCAGGAAACCAGATGCTTTTATTTCAAAGGGAAAGTCTGCTTTAGAACACACAAAAAAGAGATAAATTATTATAATTTAAATAGAAATGCAGTACCATCTTGCCCTAATGTGAAAGGCTGTGACCAGATGACCTGTGTGGCATGTTCCGTCTGCTGTCCAGGTGCTGTTGATGGGCAACTTCCGCACTGAGCTCTTCCTTCTGATGTTTATTTATATTCAGGGCCGGCCCTACCATTAGGCAGAATGAGGCAGTCACCTCAGGCAGCAGATGGTGGGAGGTGGCAGCAAGGTATTGGAAGAGGGAGAGCTGTGGGCCACATAGCCTGCCCTGCACCCCTAAGCTAGCCAGCTGCCTTCATTTGAGGTGGATAATGCTGTTCCATTGTCAGTGTTAAAGAAAGATTCAACTGCCAGTCCAATCAGCTTTTGTACATGGAATGCAAGTAGGCTCCATCTTGTCCTTTGCTTCAGGCAGCAAAATGTTTTAGGTCAGCATGGTTTATATTCAAACTGGATATGGATGGGACTGCCTTTCAATTAGAGGATGCCTTCAAAATAGAGGACAGTCTTCTGGCAGTCCTTAAAGTAGAGGACTGTCCTCTGTAAAAGAGCACATATGGCCGCCGCAGTATCCAAACCACTATACATTTTTGAGTGTATGTGGTGTTGTGTACAGGCCTAACTTGCTGTAATGTTGGCAGGCCCATTTGTTTAAACTTGCTTGTGTGGTGTAGTGGTAAATTTGACATACAGACGCTCATCATGACAGCCCCATAGCCACGACCCCAAGGACAGTTCAAAGATTCAGGCAGCTGTGTTGATCCATATCAACAAACCCGTTCTAGTAGTTTTCATCTCCACCAGGAGCAGGTCTTTCATATAGGGAAGGGGTCTTCGTTGCCCATTCAAGACCAGGACAGCTCCCAAATACTTTGCGTTACAATAGGGAACAATATATTGTTGCTGGAAAAATCCATTTCCTCCCAGCTACTGTGAGGATTGCAGTTAAGTTTAGAGGGGAAAAGGGAATTTTGAGGGGATGATCGTGGCAGATGATATCAGCATCTCCCTGCTAATAAAAAAGTGCCAGCATTGCATCCCTGTGAGCCCTGACTCCACTATACCACTGATCTGCCCAGTCCTGGGACAAGAGTTGATGGACCTTCAGTCTGGTCTAGGAGGAGTTTCTTACACTCTTATGTGAATAATGCAAGTATTAGTGGCCATACCCACAAACACTTACATACCCCATGCCTTCCAATCTCCATCCATGTTGTTTCGAACTGGATTTTCAAAATGTCTTCAACTTTCATATGAGGGTCAGAACCAAAATGTAGCTTTTTAGAATTGCCATTGTTGTGAAAGAAAGACACTCTGCACATGATTGTTAGTCACTATCTTCTTCATATATTCCAGAGCTAAATTAATTGAAAATAGGAACTAAACTAACTCTTGAAGAGTCTGCCTAAAATCAAATTCCATGTATACTGTATTTTTATTTTTTGCAGTTGAAAACCTCAACTGGATCTTTTCCTCTTTTTTTTTGTTATCCCTGCTCCTGCCTTTTTTGGAATCCAGCCTTGCTGCCTGTTAGTTTGGTTGGCATAGCAACCCCACATTATTTATTAAGCATGACAGCATCTTCATAATGGACTCTAATTGGGATTATTATTATTTTAGTCAGCCAATCCCTGCAGCACAAGCACCAGGATGGGAATGACTGAAGTGCCATGAAGACGCCGGCGACCACTACTGAAGGCCCATCATGGGCATGCTGTCAAGTATTAGGAAACAAAATTGTTGCTTGTGAAGTGACTAAACAGTAAGCCCTTGTTCCAAGCGTTGGGCAATCCAGCACTTTCTATGAAGCAATGATGAATCCTGGTTATTCACAAAGAATCGAAATAAAATAACCTTGCTGGTTCAGTTTTGTTTCTGATTCAGCTGTGATTCAGGACACTTATGGTATAACAAACCAATTTGTTACCTTCCAAGCCGAGTAATGCAAAAGAAAAAAAAAAGGCAGAAACTAGACAAAAATATTCAAACCTGCTGTAGAACACTGACTTTAAATCATACTGATTCGCTCTATTTCTAATGTCCAGGCATGCATGCCAGTGTTTATGTGGACCAAACGGCACCACCCCCACATAAGAGAGAGCTCTCAGCAGGCTCAGTGGAGCTCCAGAGTTTGCAGCAGTATAAAATAATTTTGGGGAGAGCTAAATGGGACCCTAGCCCCATGCACACTGAGCGTGTTCAGTAGTGAAGAAATGCTGACTGACTGTTAGGTAGGAAATTGAAAACCAGGTAGGAAAGGGAATGGAATATTGTGGGAGGGGGGGAATAGGTGAACAGGACAGTAGGACTCCAAACTGCAACATTTTGTCGCAGGTTCCACTTGTTGCTATTTTTAATGGCCTCACACATTTTAAGATTTACAGCTGTTTCTCATGGCTTCCCCACCCTGTTTGCAACTCTTTCCAGAGAAGGCTGCCTCTCATTTGCCAACCACTTTCGTTTCCCTTCTTTCATATCGGAGAAGGGCACTCTATGACGATGCTGCTTTTGCAAAAATGGATGGGGCACATTACCGGGTCTAAGAATCTGTCATTTTGGGGAAGTATGCATCCAATTAAATAACACAGAGAAATCATGAGAGCCATCTCCTTGAACCCGGTGCCGACCAGATGTGTTGGACTACAACTGCCATCATTCTACCCAACGTGGGGTTGTAGTAGAGCACATCTGGAGGACACCAGGTTGGGGAAGGTTGCATTAAACTGTTTGTAAGCCCAGATATCAGTTCCAAAGATAGGGTGACCCTATGAAAAGGAGGACAGGGCTCCTGTATCTTTAAGAGTTGTATAGAAAAAAGAATTTCAGCAGATATCATTTGTACGCATGCGGCACCTGGTGAAATTCCTTCTTCATCACAACAGATAAAGCTGCAGGTGCTATACTAGAGTGACCAGATACAAAAGAGGGCAGGGCTCCTGCAGCTTTAACTGTTGCGATGAAGAGGGAATTTCACCAGGTGCTGCATGTGTACAAATGACACCTGGTGAAATTCCCTTTTCTATACAACTGTTACAGGAGCCCTGTCCTCCTTTCCATATGGCCACCATAATATAACCATCTGGACTAGTAGCCATCAATAGCCTTCTCTTGCAGGTATTCATCCAGTCCCCTTTTAAAACCATCCAAATTGGTGGCCATCACTACATCTTGTGGTAACGAATGCCAGTTGATGTGCTGTGTGAAGTATTAGCCCAACAACATTTAAATAAAAGACAAAGCCATAGTCGGTCTTTTTAAGAACAAGTTCTAATTAAAACAAACGCTTCTCCCTCTCCCACGTAGATTTTATATATTAAACACATGGGTTCTCCGCACAACAGCCAAAACCTATTTTCATCACACAAGCAGGAACTGCAGAGTGGGGAGAGGGGGGAAGAGGTCTCTAGTGCCACAGGTCCTTTTAACTCTTCAGTTTCAGGTCCAAAGGCTTCAGGAAGTGTGGCAAAGGCAGATCATCCAGGGCCTCTGGGAACTGGTCTGGTGCAATGGTCCCAATTAAGACTTGCATGGATCGGACGAAGAGAGAGGAAGGGGCTAAGCCGGCCAGCCACTGGAACCTGTTCTTACCCAAAAGTTCCTGCCACTGCTGTCGGTCGTCCAACAGCTGCTGTTTCATGGAGAAATGGAAGCCCGGAGGCATAAAGAGGAAGAGGGAGTCCAGGAGGAGGAGCCTGGTGCGCAGGTTTGATGGTGGGCTCTCCCAGATCTGCTGCAGCAGAAGGTCCAAAGGGGTGTTTCCAGCGCAGTCACTAAGGCAAGGTGAGGCTCCGTGGCCCAGCAACAAGAGCAAGCACTCGGGCCTTGCCAGTTCGCAGGCCACGTGGAGGGCAGTCTTGCCGCCTTCCACCCGGCTGCACCCTCTGCGGTCCAAGTAGGCAGCTCGACCGCTGACTGAGAAGTCTCGGATGGCCTTCAGGATCTCTAGAAGGATGTGGATGCGGTTGTACCGGACGGCCATGGCCAAGTGAGGGGCCGACGAATGGCAGCAGCTGAAGTGCAGGCTGGGGATTGCCAGGGCACTCTGAGGGAAATTGCTCAGGAGGTAACGGGTATAAGGCTGGTGGTTGTGCACCAGGGCATAGAGGAGCGCCTCAGAAGGGGAGTAGGTGCTGACCTTGCCCCCTTCTTGCCAGTGGAAGGCCTCCATGCGCCTCATGTCCTCCAAGAGCCACACGGGCAGCTGGTCCCTCACGGCTTGATAGAAGGCAAAGGAGGACTTCTTGCATTGCTTCTGGGACTGGGAGCCATGTCCGCTGTAGCTGTCCAGCCATTTGACGTTCCAGGGCATCGCTGGGCTTGGGGTTTCAAGGAGGAGCGCTTCCCTGTTGGCCACCAAACAGCTTCCTCATGAAGACCCAGGAATGACAGGAATGCTCTGAAAGGAAAAGAACCGCTGTAAACAACCAGAATCCCAAAAGCATATTAACAGGCTTCATGCTCAGACATTCCTCCTCAGCACAGCCCTGTGTAGTTCATCAGTCAATTCTCCTCAGAGTCTTGCACAAATGCATGACTTTGCTTAGGGTGACCATATGGAAAGAAGGACAGGGCTTCTGTATCTTAAACAGTTGTATTGAAAAGAGAGTTTCAGCAGGTGTCATTTGTATGCCTGCAGAACCTGGTGAAATTCCCTATTCATCAAACAGTTAAAGCTGCAGAAGCCCTGTAGCATGATCAGATATAAAAGAGAGCAGAGCTCCTGCAGCTTTATCTGTTGTGAGGAAGAGGGAATTTTACCAGGTGCTGCAGGCATACAAATGACACCAGCTGAAATTCCCTGTTCAATACAATTGTTAAGATACAGGAGCCCCATCCTCCTTCCCATATAGTCACCCTAACGTTGCTAGTCTTCACCTTTCCACTCCCCACTGAAGTTCTATAGAACCAGTGTAACCTAGAGCTAAACATGGACAGCTATAAATCAGGAAGACCCCAGTCTGGTCTTGCCTCTGTCATCAACTCACTAGGTTGCTTTGGCAAGCCATTTTTTCTCTTAGCCCTCAGTTGCCCCATCTGCAAAATGCGGGATACTATAGTGACCTATCTTCCAGGGTTGTTATAAGGAATACAATACAATAATGCACATGAAGCTCTTTGAACACTTGAAAGTGCCGTGCGAATGTTAATAAAACATTTCTAAGCCAACCTTGTAAATAACCCCACATAACTTTCTAGCCAGCAAAAAAATGCACCAGGTTGCTGGGGGTTGGCAAAGGCAGGGTGGAGCACTCTGCCCCTCCTCTGCCAGCCCATTCAGTTACCTGCATGCAATTCCTTGTTGCCTATGGCTACTAGGCAAGTGAGCACAAGAACATAAGAAGAGTCATGCTGGATCAGACCAAGGGTCTATTTAGCCCTGCATTTTTTTCACACAGTGGCCAACCATCTGCCCATAGGAAACCACAAGCAGGACACAAGTGCAACAGCACCCTTCTACCTAATATATTGCCATCAGGACTAGTAGCCATTGATAGCCTTGTCCACCATGAACCTGTCTAATCACCTTTTAAGGCCATCCAAGTTGGTGGCCATCATTGCGCCTTAAATACAAGGCTATAATAAACACACAAACACACACAGAATGCAAAACACACAACCCACAAGAGTAAGTTGCAAGTAGTTGCACAAAAAGTGACAGAATGGCTGTCTTCAGAGAACACATTAGTCAATGGTGGATTAAGTAGCCAACTTCTTTTCGGCTGCTCCAGCCGGCGAACTCTACAACCAAACAATAATACATGAAGAGAGGGGGGTTCCCTCCACACAACACTTTAAACAACGGATTTCAGGATAAACAACATGCAAGCCCGTTGTTTTTCTCCGTCGTTTAATTGCCAAAAATAGTGTACCGTCTGTTATGTGTGCGTTGTGTGTTGCCCTCCACATGACACAATAAACAACACAACTGACGGTTGTGTCTTCCCCCCTCTGTTGATTATCATTTTGTCTGAACTGAGCCAATGTGAGTGTTTAA
Organism: Anniella stebbinsi; assembly: GCA_029215795.1. NCBI lineage: Eukaryota > Metazoa > Chordata > Lepidosauria > Squamata > Anniellidae > Anniella > Anniella stebbinsi. Next base: position 355,945,904 of record JARDYH010000001.1, read on the forward strand.
GTGGTATTTTACCACCATCTCTTGCAGAGCTAATAGCATCTTTGGGATTGGGGCAATTTTGATCTGGAAAATAACATGGTGAGAAAGGATTAAGGGGCCCTCATCCACCAGTGCCACTGTTCCAGTTAAATTTCAGAGCCCTCCTATGTCAGTATTAAAGCGACTACAGAAGTATCAGGAGATCCTATCACAGAACACTCTCTATCATGTACACTTTGGCCCTAAGTCATGACTAACCTAATTCTCCCCGCTGTGTTCAGTGGGACTTAGTCATGTGTTTGCTGGGTTGCACCCCAAGTCTATCCTTTCACCAAGCAGCTCTCTGTGTAGTTCAGAAAGAAGCATTCTCTAAATAACTGCACAGTGTTCATACAACTTGGCAATGCCAAAGGTGGCATCAGAAGAGGGCTTTGTGAGGACAAAACCTGCCTCACCACTGACTTCATCAGCAGTATTTTCACCCAGCATGGGAGGATTTGGGGAGGGGATTCTCCTTGCCAAGGGTATCTGTGTGTGTCCTTTGATAAGGGACTGGCTGGGGCTCTTCACACGAGTGAAATAAAGCATGCTCGTGACTGGCCACTCATGGAAGTTCGTGGGTCCTTTTGATGATGTCGTCAATCTCCCCCAGTTATTCCGTTCTAAAAAAAATCCCTGGATATCCCAATTCTTCTGAAATATCGTGAGATTTCCTATTGTGTGCAGCCGAAGTTGAACTACAAAGCACCCACTAGAAGGCGCTGCCCCATTCAAGGCTATGAGCACCGAGAAGAGAAGTTTTCAATTATAGACCATGTGGTCTGCCCATGTAATGCAGCCCATTGCAATTGCGCAAGAGAAGCAGGAAGCAACACGATTTCCAAAGAAGCCCTCTGTCTTGAGAAGGTTAGTTATCTTCCCAGGTTCCATCCCCGGCTTCTTGGATCTCAAGTAGCAGTTAATGGGAAAGACCTCTGCCAGTTACAGATATTAGGCTACAACTCCCACCATTCCCAGCCACCATGGCTGGTGAACAGAGATTATGGGTGTTGTAGTCCAGAATATCTGGAGGATGTCAGTTTTGAGAAGGCTGGGCAGGATGGACAACTAGCTTTATTTGGATAGTGGCAGCTTGCCATGTTCTTATATTCCTATTTCATCCCAGCCAGTTTTCCTTCCTCTTTTAAACAAAAACAATGAGTAGCAGTTTGCTCAACTGTCTCTTCCCTTCTACTAATCCCTCAAATTTCAGTGGAACATTTTACAGCTCAGTGGGGATTTGTCAGTCAGCTCCTTTCCCTTCCCAAAGATGTCTTTTGCTGCCCCAAGCAAAACAATGGATTCACCCCACCATGCTCAGCTTAACCGTGCTCAGCCTAACCAATGCCAATACTATCCTCCTTTCAGCAGTAAAGCCACACAGCTCAGCTAGATAGTAACTGTTTGCGCCTCCAATGAAACCTGTATGAAATCCAGACATTTCTCCCTGATCCTTTCACCGCTTTTTTTAAATAAAAAAATATATATTAAAAAATCTCCAGTCCTGATTTGCAGCACAGCAGTTAGCAATCAACTTTACGCTGGTCTGTCGCTTTAAAAAAAGAAAGGTGGGGGAGGCAAGAGTTGGTTGAACAAACCAAGCATCTTCTCTAGTCCAGAAAGAAACTATTTTCCTCTCAAGGCAGGTGAAACTGAGAATAGCAGAGCCAGCTGCTTACCAGACACCTGGAATCTGACCACCTCTGTGTGGTGATCTTCTCAAGGCCATTAACTGTCCTTGAGGTCTCCTTGGATGTCCAATACATTTTTTCTTAATGCCACATGATATTTTGGGGGGATTTCATTAACAACTCTATCTATGTCACTTTGACTGAAGGTTGTTGGGGACGGAATGAAGGGCACATGCCCTTGGACTGCCTTAGAAATTGCACTGAAATCTACTCAAAACAGGCAGCTTATTAAACTCCTCCATTTTGACCTAACCCAGGCAAAAGCAGGTTAGGAAAGTCAAACTTTGAGGCACAAGCAACAGATCAAACATTAAACAAGAATTACAATGAAGTTCTCATTTAATGCCAAATGTTTAAAGACCAAATTTTTGGACTTTTCTGCTTCTTCCCCCATCCCTGCTTTTTGTACCATGTGGCCTGATGAAGAGTTCTAGAGAATTTGAAAGCTTGCACATTTTTGTGCAAATTTGATTAACCCTAGACTAGTAAAGGCATTGCCCAATTGAGGATTTTGGATTTTTTTTCTTGTCGACCAGCACAGCTAACTTTTTTTTAACGTACTATAATGAGAGCTATTTTAACAGAAAGATTAAGAGCCCCGGATTTCGGGTCAACATTAAATTCAGCAAAGTAGAAATCTGTCTTATCCCCAGCCGCATGCAGCAGTGTGACTTCCTCCTTGAGCCTCCTCTATGGATTTTTGGGCTGATGTATTTGCCAGGCAACTAACTGAGCAACGCTGCAGCTTTGGAAGTGTGTTCCTATCCCCATATCCTTTGAGCCCTTCTCAGGAGAATATTAGAGCACATGGCTATCTTTACTCCTTCACTTTGCGATGAATATCTCTTGAGATAAGAGCTAAGCAAAAAAATAAATAAAACACCAAGGGTCTTGTGGCACCTTAAATACTAACAATTTAATTCTGGCGTAAGCTTTCATGGACTATATAGCCCACTTCATCAGATGCATGGAGAGTTATGGAGAGTATCGGGAATTTATACAGTACATGTGTGGTGGAAGAGAGAATTTTAAACAGCGAGTTCTGCATTTAATTTCCTTCTGACCTCATTGTTTACAACTCTCTCCTACTGTACGGTATATAATCCTGAAACTCTCAATAACACTCCATGTATCGAATAAAGTGGGCTATAGTCCACAAAAGCTTATGCCAGAATACATTTGTTGGCCTTTCAGATGCCATAAGATTCTTTGTTGTTTTTGCTACAATAGGTGTAACACAGCTGCCTTCTGGAATCTGTGAAGCAACCAACTCATCTTTGTTTTGTCTCATTTACAAAAGCAGAAGAGTTACAATGGAGGCTCATTATGAAACATGGGAGTCCTCCTCACCTCATTTGGAACAAACGTGCTGTTTGTTTCCTCCAAGCCAGGCCAAGAGCTGTGAAGACCTGTCACTGTGAATCAGTGGACAGATCTGCCTGCGAGCAGAATGTCAGCTCACATGACCAAGCTGGCTTGAGGAGAATACTGGTTGAGTGGATTCATGAAAAAAGTCACCATGCAGTGAGGTGGTTGCGGGGCTGCCCCTTCTTACGTGCCCGGCTCATGCTGTAGCCACCAATGGTCAGCCTCCATTTGGTTGTGTTCTGGCGCTGTGGCAGAGGTGGTCTGAATTGTGAACTGGGTCCCCTTGTAATAATCACAACAAAGCCTGATTCACCATAGCTGAAAACATGCAGGGATTCATTCAGTCTCTACTCCCCATATGCCAATTTGGTCTTATTAAGTGCTCCAGGGCGTTTTCAGTATTTTGCAATATTTCAGGCCAGTGCATGACCCCACAGACCCTTTCCAGATCCCCCTTCCTTCTTGCAGCAGTATCTCCTGGAAATCTAATCTCTTCTAACCTCTCCCAGCCCATCTCTTCACCCTGCCTCCCGGCTCTTCTTGATGGGTAGCTTGATCCTTCACCCAACCCTCCACCCTACATCTCTTCTCACCAAGTCACCCACATTTCTAAACCTCCTCCTCTTCAAACTCATTGAGAGAGAAAAAATAATATCATTCTTTGAAAAAGCTTTCCTGTCCCATTGCAAGTGGTACACAGGTTCTTTATTCTAAGCAAGACCTTGATTGTCTTTATTTGTAGAGGAATGATCCTTATCCCTAGGCTGGAGAGCAGAATGAGGGACTCTTAGTTCAGAACACCCAGCTCTGAGGCTGGGTGTTCTGAGGTCAATAGTTCATCCTTTCTTCCTCCACCCTGCCCCCCTCCCATTTTTAAAATATAAATCCAATCTTGCGCTGACAAGCTATGTCGACCCTTCCTCCCTGGCCTCCCTCCCTTCTTTCTCTTTCCCCAGCTCTCCATCTTCTCTTTGCCTCACACGCCCCAAATCTCTTACCTCACATGTCTCCACCCCAAACCTCCCACCCACCTCCTGCCTTTTAAAAAGAACCGAGCGGCCCGTTTGGGGCCTGGGGGGCGGGGGCAGGAGGGCGGTATCTAGAGACCCCGAGCCAAGCCGAGCAGGAAAAGGGGAGGGGGGAGGGGAAGGAGGTGCTCCCAAGAAGCCGCTTACCTCTCTGCGCCGCAAGCCAATGCAGCCTTGCGGGACCCGTCTGTGCCCGGGTTTCTCCTGCTGCTGCTGCTGCTGCTGCTGCGACGCGCTTCGCCGGCTCCTCGCTAGCGCTGCTGCAATGAATGAGCCGCTTGCCCGCCTCTCTTCGGCTTCTCTCCGCCCTCTGCCCCTGCCGCCACCCGCGCCCCAGAGTGTGCCCAGCAGCAACAGCAGCTCCTGCGCGCTTCTCCACAGCCCGCGCTCTCCTCCCTCTGCGCAAGGAAGGACGGACGCGGGGCTGCTAGGTCGACGCTCCTTCCCAGGGGGAGAAGGAGGGAGAGAGGGAGGGAGAGGGAGCGAGCGAGCGAGCGAGATTGAGAGAGAGAGAGAGACGCAAAGGCGGCAGGCGCAGCCCCGCGCAGCGCACCAGCAGCAGCAGCAACCAAACCTCGGCTGCCGCCTCTAGGCTCTTTTATCCCCCTCCCCGCTCCTGCCCAGTGAAGGTCGGTCAGGACCGGGGAACTGTCCAGCGCGTCGTGATTGGCCTCCGCCGGAGCTCCCCCGGCTTCCCATTGGCTGCGCCCAGAGGATGGGGCCTTACGAACTATTGTTTGCGTCAGCGAGAGGCAAAGATCCAAGAAACTTGCCTGGACTGGGCGGCTTGTTTTTTGGGTGTGTGTGCGCGCGCGGGTGCTAGAGAGTCTGAAGGGGGTGGGGTGGAAGTGGAGGGAGGAGGAAGAGGAGGAGGAGAAGAAGAAGAAGAAAGGGGTGAGTGTGGAGCTCGCTTCCTTTAGGGGTCAGGCATTCCAGCCGCACCTAACCCCCCCACTTTTCTCCCCAAATCCACATTCCCTTCTTTTTCTCTCTAAGACTCCCTTGCGCCTCTTGTGGGGTGGGAGGAGGCAATGGGTGCGTGTGTCTCCTTGCAAGTATCAATAAAGAAGGTTCTCGATCCATGAGCGCGACCTCCAGCCATTCCGGTTTGATGACTTTCGCAGTCTGCCTCAGGACCAGCGGGGATGGCGGTTGACCTCCACACATGGAGGCGTGCCAAGGTGCCCTTGGGGGAAGGTGCAGCGGGTTCCACGTGAGCATTGTGTGAACGCTTCGAAATCTGGAGTGTGTCTAATTCACTATTAGATGGCATGCGCTGTGCTCACGAATGACACTTTTCTTTCATGTTTTATTGTGGGGTTTTGTGTGTGCATTTCTTTTGTCTGAAATTTGGAGATAAACCTACGTACTTTAGCTCAGCCTTCCCCAACCTGGTGCCAACCAGAGATGTTGGACTACAATTCCCAGCATCCTCAGGAGTACCAGGTTGGGGATGCTGGCCTAGAACGTGCATCTGATCTAAGGCTAGTTCTGTTCCACTTTCAATCGCAAGTGTTCACAAGTGATGTACTGTGGACTAGCAGCTCAACCATATATGTGTCTTCTCAGAAGTAAACCCCATTGAGTTGTATGGGGCTTACTTCCGCAACATTATGCACATCTTTTTAAAAAAAAGAAGGAAAAAATATGCTTTCCTTCCTTTGAAACTGATTTAGAAGTATGCAAAATTAATTAATTAATCAATCAATCCAATTAATTGATTAAAACTCATTTGAGTAATCAAAATTTACATTAAGTATAAGACAACCCTCAAAGTCTTGCTGGTCATTCCAAATGCACAGAATGTCTCCATGAAGAACCTTAACTGCGAGTCTTCTCTGTAGTGGCACCCACCATCTAGAAAACCCTCCGTCATGTGGTTAGGGAGGTGGAAAATGGAACATCCTTTAAATGCCTCCTGAAAACATCCCTTTTCACGCAGGCTTTCCATGGGCTGTAATTGCTGCTGGGTTTATTTTGGTTTTACGTGACATTTTTAAACTTTTAAAGCTTTATATTATGTTTCGATTTGTATTTTAGGGTTTTAATCGTGAACTGCCCAGAGAGCTCGGCTATTGGGCAGTATAAAAATGTAATAAATCATAAAGTCAGATCTCCTGATTTCAATGGGATTTTTAATTCCAGGAGAATATGACTAGCAGGTCTGCAGGCTTGCACACACTTACTTGGCAGCAAGTGGGCCTTAACTCCCCAACAAACATTTACAGGGTGGAACTACATGGATTACTTTTGTCAGATTTGAAGCAAAGTAACCTCAAGGTTGGATTATTGTAATACACTCTATGTGGGGCTACTCTTGGGCCTGGTTTGGAAGCTGCAGCTGGCACAGAATACAGCGCAAGGCTGCTTTTCAGCATGTTAACGCCTGTGCTGAAAGAACTGCACTGGCTGCCAATAAATTACCAAGCCAAGTTTAAGGTTCTGTTGTTAACATATAAAGCCCTAAACAGCTTGGGACCAAGTTACCTTAGGGACCCACCTCATCTCATATGTCCCCTTCCAATCTGGTCCTCAGAAGGGGCACCTTTGACATTGCTACATGGTCCTGAGTTTCGCCTCAGGGGTACCTGAAATAGAGCATTGAGTGTTGCAGCACTAAAGAATGGAATGCAACCCCTTTTGACATTAGTCCGGCATCTTCAGTTTTGATCTTTAGACATCTGCTTGAGAACTACGTCTTCATGCAGGCTTTCCCTGAGATGTGGCCCAGCTAGTATAGTTATAGCTTTATTGCTGACTGGTGATTATTTTATTGTATTTTTATTGTTATATTTTATGGTTATATTATTATTGTTAACCACTTTGATAGTTCACTGGAAAGCGGTACATACACCTGTGTAATAATAAATAAAACACACAATGGAATAAAGACTTGGGAAACTAGGCTGTTTTTTCTGTTTCTCAAGTCGCTTGCCCACATATTTCAAGCCGTGGCACCAAACCCTGAGATAAGGGGATGTTTTGTGTGCATGAGGAACTCTTATGTTTTATTACTGTTGCTGCTTCTATCTATCTACTTTTGAGGCTTATTTTGTCTCTGTGGTATTAGGCCATGCCCAAAGAGCAACTTCTTGCATGCTCGGTTCAGCAGTGAAGTTGTGGGAAGATTGTAATGTGGATAACTTTCATAATGCCTGGGGCTTCCCCACCCCCCTAGAACTGGTGTTGGCTCCAGGTTTTAGGTCATATTGGGCCAAGATACCCTTAATAGGACCCCTCCCTTAACGAGCCTTCCTTTTGACTGCCATGTCACCAACTGTTGCTTCTCCTTTTCCTCATCATTGCTATGACTTGATTGCCAGGCAGAGAACATAAGGACATAAGAAGAGCCATGCTGGATCAGACTGAGGGGCCATCTAGTCCAGCACTCTGTTCACACAGTGGCCAACCAGCTGTCGACCAGGGACCAACAAAGCAGGACATGTTCCCCAGCAACTGGTGCACACAGGCTTACTGCCTCAGATACTGGAGGTAGCCCATAGCCATCTGGGCCAGTAGCCATTGATAGCCTTCTCCTCCAGGAATTTATCCAACCCCCTTTTAAAGCCATCCAAATTGGTGGCCATCACTACATCTTATAGTGAATGAACAAGGAGACAGTGGCATCTACCATTTCTCCTCACCACCACCATGGTGAGAGTGAAAGGCAAGTGAATGAGCAGATTGCATTGGTGAAGAGGAGAGGTTCTTGACAGTGGGCCCCCTGCTGGAGCGTCGGCCCTCAGCAAGTGCCCACCCATGCCGACCATTGATGCTGTCTGAATAGAACAGTGGCATATCCTTCCATGGAGACTCCGTAGCGCTCACTCAACCCAGCCTGCTGCCACCTGCATTCTAACCCCCACCCCCGATATCTATGCTGAGGGAGAACGTGAGGATGTGAATGGTTTACAATAATGGTGATGATCATCTAATATTTAGCAGAGTTTGATGGAGTGATTTATTACTGGGTTTTTTTAAATAAACAAATACCAAATAAAATATTCCCATTGTAAGTGGATCTCTTTTTGTTGTTGTGAGAGTTGCTGGCTAGCATCCAAGTTTCTCAAAATGTGATCCTTGTTAGGTCTTCCTTCCCACTCCAACTGTTGTGTCAATGCCCATGCTGCCCAGCAGTAATGGGAGTTGTAGTCCAACACATCTGGGGGGCACCAGGTAGGCTGACTTATTAGATTGCAATTGCATAGCTAGCCTACAAACCTATATCAGTTTTCTACCAGTATAATTCTCATGGCGTCCCCCCAAGAATCTTGGGAACTGCCCTTTGGTGACGATATGGAGAATGCTGTGTTAGACATCCTTAGCCTGACAGAGGCCAGATCTACACCAAGCAGGATATACAGTAGTGGTATGAAAGTGGTATATAAAAAGCAGGAGCCACACTACTGTTTTATAGCTGTATTGAAATGCACTAACAACTGTTGGGGCCCATTGACACATACCATATACCACTATATCCTGCTTGGTGTGACTCCTGCCTTTTATATATCACTTTCATACCGCGATATCCTGCTTGGTGTACATCTGGCCAGAGTTACTATTCCCAAAGGGCCCTGTGAAGAGGGAATGGCTATTAAGCCAGCCTGAGACTGTGATGTATCTTTGCTGTTCAAGAAATACAACACCAATGTCCCTTTGGACGTCCAGTCACTGCAGTGCATCATGCTGTGTGCCCAGTCTGTCTTTCCACTTGTTCCAATATTTGCTTTGTCTTAGTTACCCTGGAAGAGACCCGGCCTGCAGCATTAACCATCATTTTGCCCCTGCACCATGCCACAATAATTGGCACTAACAATGGTCTCCGTTCTTGCTTCTCTGTGTTTGCTATATTCATTTGGAAACTCCACGGTGACTCAGACTGTGGGCTTGAATAGGAAACAATGACATAAACAAGAGGCTGACGCCGCTGGGCTCTTGTTACTTGAGCTTCCTGGAGCCTGGAGCCTGTTCAGTTTGGAGCTGACAAAGGCTTCAGCCCAAACATGCTGAATTCCAAATGACATCTGGAGAGTCAAAGGAATCTCGTCTTTCAAAAATAAATAAATAAAAAGGTGGGCCAGGAATCAAAACTTTCCAGGCAGCATTTATGAAACGTCCAGGCTTACAAGGATCCTGAAAAGGAATTGTTTCTCTTTCACATTCCATTTGCATGTAAATATAATAAATGTTTTTTTTAAAAAGGGGATACAGATAACCATCAGTGCTTCCAGCACTTGCAATTGGAAAGTATTGTGCAGCTGTTCCCTCTTTTTCTCTTTAATGGGATTTCTGCGTTAAAGAAAAAGATGGAAGAAGCAGTAAGAAAACACAGGAAGGTCATGAGTAGAAGAACTTCTGTGAATGAGGCAGAGCGATGGCCCCATAAAAGCCTCCTCTGGAAAGACCCCCAAGCAACTTGTTCTTAAGGTCATATGAAGGACATGAAATAATGTAGAAATACAGAGCACAGAGCAGCAAAAATCCATGCAACTAAAGGCACAATCCTATGCGTGTTTAGACAGGAAAAAGTCCTACAGTTCCCAGCATACCCCAGCCCACAATGGCTGAATTCGGACAACACATTAAGCAATTGTGTTGTATGGAGGGTAATACACCGCTCACAAACTACTGACGGTATGCTATTCTGCCCAAATAAGCAACTGAGAGAAACAACTGGCTTGCAAGTTGTTTAGCTCGAAGCCAGTTGTTTAAAGTGTTGTGTGGAGGGGTGAGTGGATTAATGGCGTGTGGTGAGTGGATTAAAACAAGCCCATAGAAGCAGGTGGCAAGAGCAACCAAAGCGGTCGCTCTTGCCGCCTGCTACAACTGGCGCAACTTGCAGAGGCTGCTGGGATAGAACTGGGAGGACTGAGGGAGGAGGGAGGGTGGGGAGAGGGGCGGGGGCTGTGTCAGTCAAATGCTGGGTTGACTATTAGTCCATTCAACACCAGCCCCACCCACCCACAATTGTGTAGGAATATGTTGTGTGGGGAGTACCCACAAAATAACCAACTGTGAGTTGGCAACTCAACCCACCATTGACTAATGTGTTGTCCGAATTCAGCCAATATGTGTGCTTAAGGCTATAATCCTAAACATAGTGGTTGGGCTCACACAACACACTAACCCATGATGGATGACAAGCTACACTGGCTGATGGTTATGCAAACAACCTTCTATGCTTCCATCTGATGATCAGGCAAACAAGCTACACAGAGTAGTTTATTTCACACACACCCTCATCAGTCCTCCTCCTGTAGTCCTTACACTCAGCTGGGCAGGTATCCCAGCTTCCTTTGCAACAGGAATAGAGTTCATTTGGGAGGAGAACAGCAGTAGCATTTTGGGCTGCTCTTGCTGAGATGTTCTGTAGGTGATCGTAACCCATGCTGTGCGACAGACAACACGCAAACCCACCATAGGTAAAATAACTTACTGCAGGCTGTGGGTTCTCAGGATAGCTTATGGGGGGGGGGGGAAATAACCCATCATGAAAGGTAGAAATATCCCACAGACAGCACACTAACCCATCATGGGTTGTTCCAGAAAATAAATCATCATGGGTTAGCACGCTGTGTGAACCCAGTCACTGAGAGTCACTTCCAAGTAAATGTGCATAGTCGTAGCGTCAGGTTGTTAGCCATTAAGACTGCAACACATTATTTTTAATTGTACATCTGCAGGCACAAACTATTCTTTTTGAATGTCATTACTGTACAGTGCCTAGTTGTTGAGGCACTTCATAAATCATAGATATTATATTATTACTAAATTCTGGTGGATGGTACCAGGAATGCAATCTCTTCTGTTACAATCTTGCCTGTAGTACTGGGTTCAAAGGAACAAATGTGTGACGTGCCTAATAGAATGCAGGATTGGGGCCTAGCTCTGAAATAAAACAAGTATCTCAAGCACAAACAATTGGATGTACAAAATATTAGTTGCTTTTTTGACTTGCAAAATTGCTTCAGGGATGTACAAAGTTCCCAGGCAGAGCAATCCTATGGAGGTCAAGGCAGGAGGAGTTCTTAAGCCCTACTGGCCTTTTTTCCTGGGATGGCACAAATTTTTCCCTGTCCCAGGGGTGCATCCCAAGGAGGCTTGGGATCCAGTCACAGAGCACCATCAGTGGGGTAGACCTCCTGCTGGTCAAGGGAGGACCTCTCTAGTGGGCAGAACTTTCTCTCCATGAATGGAGAGGTGGCCCACAATATCCTGTATTTCCTGGGAGTCCCACCCAGGGAGACCATAGGAATATATTCCTGAACAATCAAATTAAAAAAGCAAAATAGTGATAAAAATTATTATTATTATTATTATTATTATTATTATTATTAACATTTATATACCGCCCCATAGCCGAAGCTCTCTGGGCGGTTTTATAATAAAAACAAAACATCAGAATAAAATGTTCTGCCCCATCTTTACATAAAACAACTATAATCAGCAAAATGCTGAGAATAAACATGTCTTGAGATGCTGGCGAAAGCTATACAGAGAGAGTCATCTGGAGTCCTTCTGATAAAGGATCCCAAGGGGAGAGCACCACAGCTGTCCTGCAACCATAGAGATTCCATTGCAGTGACTGAGGAGCATAATTCCCTCTGAATCCACCTGCAGCAGGGCAAAGATGGTCAGAAGAGATACTAGGGAATCATGCTTTTTACTTACGATGTTTTATTTATTTATTAGTAGAAGCAGAGCTGTTCTTTATTCATTCATTTAGCACCAATTGCATATGCTGGGATGGGGAACTTATGCCGCTCCAGATGTTGTACTAGAACTCCCATCAGCCCTGACCATTGGCCATGTCGGGGGCTCATGGAAGTTGATGTCCAACAATATTTGGAGCTCTGGTCACAGTTTTCCCCACCTCTGAGAATATAGGGTTCTTTACATGTTGTCATAAAAGACAGACAGACAGACAGACAGACAGACAGACAGACAGACAGACTCTTGCCCTGAGAAACTTTCAATATAAATTTTGACAGTGATCCTCATAGCTTCAATTACCTCCAGAATGCTTGAAGATTTGACCCATGTGAGCTTCCTTAGAAGCTGAGTTCCAGAACAACGGTTCCACCACTGAAAAGGCCCAGCTTATGTGTTGATAGAAACAGAGGGACTATTCAGACAACATACTAAACCGTGGTTAATCCGCTAACCCTTTTGCAGTAAATGGTTAGTGAGCATGTTTAAACCATGGTTATGTAGCCAACATGGTTAGGAATGGTTCACGACATGCTAAGTCATGGTTCACATGACACGCTGACCCATGTTTCACTCAAACTGCTTAAACACCATGGCTTAGCGGGTCATTGAAACAGGTTCATAATGCCTGAAGATAATGAAATTCAGGGCAGGGTTTCTGTTGAGGATCTCTGGAAATTAAGAGGTTCACAAGGGAGGACTTCAACCTTTAAGTATCCAGGAACCAGACTATTTATGGTAGGCAACCTGTGGCCCTCTAGATGTTGTTGGGTTCCAGCTCACATCATATTTGACCATTTGCTATGTTGGCTGAGTCTGACAGGAGTTGGAATCCAACAACATATGAAGGACCACAAGTTCCCTCGCCTGATTTAGGGTTAAGGAAGGGTGGTATTCTGTAGCAAGGAACATCCGTTCTGTTTCTTACGGCACTCTGATGTGTGTGGGTTTTTAAATAAGGGATAACCTTTTACAAGAATAGATGTCTGGCATTCCTACTGTCATCTTAATATAGCTTCTTACCAGTGTTGCATTAGATATATATTAGTGAAAATAGACTGAACTGGCTGGAACACTTTGAGCCTAAGGCTTGGCATAAATATAGAAGCAAAACAGCCAAGCAGAAGAGGTATCTGTGATCCATAACCCAAGATGTACAAGGGAAAAGCAGCAAACATGCTTGGTTGCTATTTATTGCAAGGCATTCCACGTGTATCCTATTGGCTTATTGGGGGTAGCCCATTCCCCATGTTAGTATGCCCATTCCCCATGTGTAGCAGAGATATGCAATGCAATCCTATAAACGTTTACTCAAAAATAAACCCCATTGAGTTCAATGGGACTCACTCCCAGGTACATGTATAACAGAGGTGTTCAACCTCAGCCCTCCAGGGTTCTGCAGAAGACCACACCCACTTACCCAATCTCACCTCTTCCTCCTCCAAGTATCAATTGTTTAAAGTGATCATATGGAAAGGAGGACAGGGCTCCTGAATCTTTAACAGTTGCATAGAAAAGGGGATGTCAGCAGGTGTCATTTGTATGCCTGCAGCACCTGGTGAATGCCCTCTTCATCACAACAGTTAAAGCTGCAGGAGCCCTGCCCTCTTTTGCATCTGGTCACTCTAGTATAGCTCCTACAATTGTTTGGTGGTTTCCTGGCTTTTGCATGAATTTCCCCCCATTCTAAAAGGTTGAACTGCCTCTCCTAAAGCTTAGTTACTAACAGTAAGAACTTTAAGCTAAAATATGTGGGTATTTTTGGTGTTCTTGGCCCCACTTCTATTGCCTTTGACCCCACCCCTTTTCCTTCAGCCCCGCCCACCACTGGAATACGGCCCTGAGAGTGGCTGGTTTCTCACGACACATTAGGCAACGGGGGAGAGGGGAAGCAACCGTCAGTTGTGTTGCTTATTGTGTCGTGTGGAGGGTTACACACCATGCACACACAACTGACGGTATGCTGATCAGCCCAGTTAAGCAATGGAGAGAAACAATGGGCTTGCACGTTGTTTAGCCCGAAGCCCGTTGTTTCAAGTGTTGTCCGAAACCAACCCCCCTCTCTCTGTGGACTATTCCGTTTGGGCATAGAGTTCTGCCTGCCGGAGCAGCCGAAAACCCCCTGCTGCTCTGATACAGCCGGCAGAACTTGCGGTGCATGCTGGGATACAACTGGAGGACTGAGGGAGGTGGGAGGGAGGAGACGCTGCAGCCAAGATGGATGCCGGAACTTTCAGCCGCTCAACGGACAGAGTAGCAACTTGCTGTGTGGGGAGCACCACCTACCTAACGCACGGTCAGTATGCTATTTCCCCCTCCATTGCCTAATGTGTCGTGCGAAAGCAGCCAGCGTCTCTGAAATTGAATTCAGCCCTCAGGCTGAAAGAGGTTCAACACCCATGGTGTATAGGATATATACAGGTTCCTTCTAAGCATGCATGATACACATACAGCCTATTGTCAAATAGCTAGGAAAATGTGTAGACAAGACTTTCAAATCAGTCTGCAAAACAGGGATTTTTGCTTGACCCATTTCATTTCATTTGAAATGTTTTTAGGCTGACTTTTAATATACAAAAATCTCTCAAGGTGACTCAGAACCAAAACACAAGGAAACAAAAAAAACAATTGCAGTCAAAATCAACAGCAGGCCCATGAAAACAACTCAGATGCAGGGCCCTCTGGGGCTTTAGATTATCCAGCGTTCTTTTGGAGTGCATGGTTTTTCCATCACACTTACTGCAAGTCCTCTGTAACATTATGTAGGATTTGTGCCACCACGGTGCCTGTTATCCTCGAAGTGATGGCACTGGTTCCTATAGGCTGTAGAAACTGTTCTTGATGTGGTCCCTACTTCTGCACTCCAGTGCATTGTGGGTCAGGAATTCTGTTAGCCACAGACCAAAGCCTGGCCACTCTTTGCCTTGATGACATCTATGTCATCAATTTCTACAAGGGTAGGCTAGCTGTATTAGTCTATTGCTGCAAAAACAACAAAGATCTTTGTGGCACCTTAAAGACTATGAATTTATCATGGCATAAACTTTCCTTGGCCAGTATCCCATGGGGCCATTGCAGAAGCAGCCCTTGCCACCAGTTCATTTGAACAAGTGCCCCCTCCAGCTGAATTCGCTGAGCAAACGGGACCCATTGCCGCCACACTGGAGATTTAACATTTCCTTTAGGAAGTCCCAATCCCCAAAATGAGTGGAAATGCTAATGTCTGTAGCGAGGCAGGTCAGCTAAGCTCCCTTATGCAAGTTCCACTGATCTGCCCCGTTCCATTACAGCTCATTTTCGGTTGCCCCTGAAAATGCTAAATCTCAGTTTCACAAGCTAATGTGGATTATTAGTTAGAGGGGTTCACCAAGACTGAGGAGACCCAGGTTCAAATCCACACTCAGCCTTGATGGTGACCTTGAGCCAATTGCTTACTAGTGGATAAACTCACTAATGGTGCAATCCTATGCCTGTTTAGAAAGAAAAAAAAGTCCTTCAATCCTCAGCATTTGACTTTTCTTGTCAAAACAGGCATAGGATTGCACCCTAAGTGACCTTGGCCCAGTGTTCCTGTGAGGTACCCTAACCTACCTCACAGGCAGAGTGGGGATGGGGAGAAATGTGCATCTTGTTCTTAGCTCCTTAGAGGAAGAGTGGGATAAAAATGTCATCATCATCATATATTTATTTCTTACATTTCTTACCCGCCTCTCCCCCTGGATCGAGGCAGGGAAC
Source organism: Anniella stebbinsi (assembly GCA_029215795.1). Classification (NCBI taxonomy): domain Eukaryota; kingdom Metazoa; phylum Chordata; class Lepidosauria; order Squamata; family Anniellidae; genus Anniella; species Anniella stebbinsi. The sequence goes on from JARDYH010000001.1 coordinate 355,961,454, forward strand.
AACATTAAATACAAAACAGCATAAAAAACCATAAAACTGATTAAAAGCGCCCAATGGCGCTCTTTCAGCTTACTATAATACAAAATACTTCACAAAATAGATCCCTAGGCTGTTCTTGTTGTGTCTTGTTTCCTTGGGCTATGAATCCCTGGAGAATTCAGTGTTGAATCGGTCAGTTTAATCATGCTTGATTGACTGGGGGCAAAATCCTATGCATGTTTAGACAAAAACAACAACAACTCCTACAACTCCCAGCATGCCTCAGCTAGCCATACTGGTTGGGGCATCCTGGGAGTTGTAGGGCGTTTTCCTGTCTAAACATGTATAGGAATGTGCCCTAAATATTCGTTCCCGGTTAATCAAGGGCAAGGTTTTTAAAATACTTACATTAATTAATTTCTTTTTTTAACATTCCTCAGAACTAATAGAGAATTGGTAAACAACCTCCTGGCACCTGTTAGAATAATGATTGCTAAAAATTGGAAAGGACAAGGAAGCTATACAATAGAAGAATGGTATAAAGAAATTTGGGATATGGCCTTGAACGATATGCTGACTTGTAAAATGAAAATAAAGAGGGGAATGTCCAGTAAGAGTGATTTTGGAGAAATATGGAGTCCCTTTTTGGAATATGTTTTAAGATCGGGGAAGGGACAAGCACCTTCAAAAGAATCGTTAAAATTTTGGAAGGATGAAGAATGATTAAGAGAAGGTCTCAGGGGTTGGGGGTGCACGGGGGGATTGTTGAGGGTTATGTTGTTATGTATATTGTATTGTGTATGTTTATTATGTTGAAATTAATAAAAATTATTACAAAAAAAAAATTCCTCAGAACCAAGGGAAGGAGGCGGATCTACACTGCTGCTTTAAAGCGCTTTATAACAGTAGTGACAACTGTTTTGGAATGTGTCCTGGGCCCCAACAGTTGTCACTACTGTTATAAAGCACTTTAAAGCGCTTTAAAGCAGCAGTGTAGATCCTGCCAGTGACAGTCAAGGAAATGGCTGTCCAGCCCAGGCCCAGTTTAAAGTGAAAGAACCATAGGAAAAGAGAGCAGGGGGTCTGATCATAGTTGCCGAGTCTCTCTTGCAAATGGTGCCAGAATAAATGTGTTAGTCTTTAAGGTGACAGGAGACTCTTAGTTGTTTTTGCTGCAACTGACTAACCCAGCCACCCTCTGGAAATTGCAAATTCATGTTTGCTTTGGCCGTTTGCTTAACGGTGTTAAGCAAGTCTTCGTTTATCACAAGAGGTCAGCGACCTGGCCTTGGCATAGGTAAGCAAAGTCTAGGGAGGCCAAGGGATCAGCCCATATCCTCAAACGGCACTCGTAAGCACATTTTCTTGCTTGCCATGAAAACTTCTAAGATATTCAACCAAAGGTCTCATGTACGGTGCTACCAGCACGATAGGGTTTTCCCTGCTCTCTGAGTCATGTGTAGTATTAGCATTATTATTTTGCAGCGATAGCGAAGATCATTGTCTAGCTGACAATAGCAGAGGAAGCCTTATGTTTATGCACAGCTTCTTTCCGTTGCAATGATTGTTTCTATTGTCTTCAAGCAGTGGTGGAGAATGTGAATTGAGGGATTTCGCACATTGTCCAGTCAATATGCATACTCACCAAGTGGAGACCATACATATAGCCCAGACAACATATGGAATTCTTTTGATGCCCTCCATTTGTGTACATTCTCCATGCTTTCATGCCATTTTTTTTGGTGCCCATTCTCCATTAATCTCAAGTTAGCCGCACCAGAAATGATACATCATTTCAATTGTTAATGGTTAATTAAAGTCCTAGCACTTGTTCTGTTATTTTGTTAAGAATGTAAGTTTCTTGTAATAGTCTCTCTGTATAATGCCTCACATATTGGAAATTAGAGTGGATATGTGAAAAGAGAAAAGAGCTCCTGCACCTGGACAGAAAAAAGGAAGTACATCTTTACACAGCATATAATTAAACCGTGGGATTCACTTCCACAAGATGTAGTGATGGCCACCAATTTGGATGGCTTTAAAAGGGGATTGGACAAATTAATGGAGGATAAGGTTGTCAATGGCTACTAATAAGCTACCTCTGGTTTCAGAGACAGTATGCTTATGTACATCACTTGCAGTGGAACATGAGCAGGAGGATGCTATTGCATTCTTTTACTCTTGCCTATTTACATCTATCCACAATATTGCTCCCTTCTCCTAGTGACCTCTGTTTACACCAAGTGAATTGCACTCTGGCTATGTTCATTTACCCCAGTCTCAACTACATGATGACTCAGCTTTGTACTATTTGGCATGGTCTGTTTAAAAGCCACAAACATTCCTGTTTTTTTTCTTGACTTCATGTACCTTTGCACTAGTTGTTAGTTAGCTTTTTCTTTGTGCTTAGAGTCAGTCCTTCTTTTTATTTAGCTTGCTTTTCATTTATAAAGGCCCTTAACTTTGGTCAAGCCGATTTGTCAAAATACATATTGATTCCCCACATGTGAAGCCATTTTGATAAATAAGAAATGCTTCCCCATAGAATGGCCAGGTGAAAAACAGAACAAGGTTCCTTCCCCTTTAATAGTTGTGTAGAAGAGGAAATTTCTGCAGATGTTGCTTGTCATGCAAGTGATATCATTCTGCTGGGTTTCGCTTTTCTCAGAAGGCAAACTTTTAAACAACTTTCGATTCAAAAGCCTTGAAGTCACTCCTTCCAACTTTCGATTCATTACAGTCTTTCTTTTTCTCTGTTTGCGTAAACGAAACAGATACTTGCAAGAGAAGACAACAGTAGCAAAATGTTGCCCTCTACAGACAACTTCAGTTACTGCAGGTATTATGAGATCTAGAACTTTTCTTTCTTCAGGAGCTGGGACTCCCCACCCCCACCTGATTATAGGCTATGGTTGCTACATTTTCTTATTTTCAAATGATCTGTCACTTCTATGTGTGCAAATTTAAAATGTCCTCATTTACCACCAAGTGGCAAAGAAACAAATCCAGGCATAATTAAAGAATACAACTATAGTGATATAAATATTAATCAGTAAATTAATGTGATTAACTATTTAATGGCTTGGTAATAGTTTGAAGACTACAATCTTCATAGGATCATAGAATAGTAGAGTTGGAAGGGGCTGATAAGGTTATCAAGTCCAACCCCCTATTCCTGTAAATTTACCTCCTGTAAATTGGGCCTATTATTCCTTGTCCTGCACTCTGGGATGATCGAGAAGAGACCCTGGCCCTCCTCTGTGTGACAACCTTTCAAGTATTTGAAGAGTGCTATCATGTCTCCCCTCAGTCTTCTCTTCAGGGAGGCTGAAACAGGTTAGAAAGAAAATGCAAATTTTACGGGTGCAGCTTCCCTGGACAGAAATCTCTTGGCAATGGGGAGGGAATGGAGCAACACAAGCTTAGGATTTACTTGTGCTCTTGATGAACGGTAATCATTTTTGCTCAAAGATTCAAAGGGCCGGGTGCACACAGATATTTTAAATTGGTGCAGTGTGTGTGCGCAGTGTGGAAGCTGTAGTCAACATATTTGGAAGGTGTCAGGCTGGGTTACAGCGTTGGTCATAGACTGAGGAGAGCTAGATTAAAATCTCCACACACACACAATACTTACTGAGTGAGCTTGGGCCAGTTTCTCTCTCTCACACACACAAACACACACTGCTTTTGTGAGGATAAGGCAGGGAGGGGAGTGTGTACAGGTTAAACATGTAAATAATCATTAGCTCCTGTTCCTGTCAAAAGACAGGTCTTGAGTTTCCTTAGGCCAGAATCAGAAATTCCATTCTTATAATATTGGAGAGTTTGAGCACAAGACATCCAGTAGTGCAGCTAGGGCTAGATCGTGGGTCAAAGTTGAGGGCCCTGCAACGCAGGGGACCCCCCAAATGAACACCCAGAAAGTGGCAGGTGATGAGGGCATCAGGACAGCAGAACTCCATTTTATCCCTGTAGTTCAAGCCAGCACTATGATTTAAGTCACTTTAAAATGGAAAACTGCAATGCTCAAGAGTATTATTATTATTATTATTATTAGGATTAGTAAACAGTTTTGTTATTCTAACATATCAGGAATGCAGAAGCAGTTGTAAAGCATGGGATGGCAATTTGAAGGAGGGAGGAGAAAAGAGAAATGTTAGTTGTGTGCTTCACAATTGAAGTAATACAGATGGCTATCCAAAGCCCCCCCACCCCATGAGACCATTCAGTTCAGGGTCTAAAATTACCCAGCTGCATCCTATATCCTGGGTTTGGATTAGGATTTTCTACAGTGTTATTCTGGAAATGTTTTTCAGTGTATTGTACGTTATATGTTACATTTCTATACCGCTCAATAGCTGAAGCTCTCTGAGCAGTTCACATCAATGACTGTCATCTATAATCGCTAAACAGAACCACGGGCTGCCGGAGAAGCACCAACATACCTCTGAATCCTGTTATGAAGGGTTACCAGGCGGGGCGGGCGCTTTCCTCCGCAGGAGTTTGTCCCTGTTTTGGCTCCCCGACTGGGTAATGTTTCCTTGACTGCCTGCTTGTGGCACAGCTGCCTATTAACACTTTGTTTAATATTAACACAAATGAGCCTTTATTTGCTCAGTGTTAGGGAAGGGCTGCTCTTGGTACAGAGTCCCTCTGCATTGTAAGGCATCCAAAAATGTTGGCTGCTGAACAGCAGGTTTCACAATGCTTTATACCTGCAGAGCATTTTAATTAAGAGCATTAGATTAGGACAACAGTGAGTGGGATGGAGAGCTGGAAGCCTTCTGCTTGTCTCAAAGCGGCAGGACAGCAATGTTTGCAGTCAGGGAGCAATGGATGTCTGTTCTCTTGAAAAGTTCTGGAATCGCTCAAACAGTTGGCATCCAGTTCAGTCTGAAAGCCTGTAGTAGGGTGATCATATTTGGGAAACCAAAAAAGAGGATTCCTGTGGGAGGGGGCAGGAAAGCACAAGTCATTTCCCCTGCCATGCTAATGGCGGCCACCATTAGTGTGTGTGGGGGGGTGAATGAAGCACTTTCTGGAGACCCCAGAAAGCACGCTTTTCCCTCCTCCGCTCCAATTGGAGCCTTAAAAGCTGAGATTGGAGTGGAGGAGGGGGAAGTGCATAATTCCCGCTCCCCTAGGCTGACCATATGAAAAGGAGGACAGGGCTCATGTAACTTTAACAGTTGTAGAGAAAAGGGAATTTCAGCCGGTGTCATTTGTATGCAATTAGTTCCTGGTGAAATTCCCTCTTCATCACAACAGTTAAAGGTGCAGGCACTATACTAGAGTGACCATATACAAAAGAAGGCAGGGCCCCTGCAACTTTAACTGTTGTAATGAAGAGGGAATTTCACCAGGAACTAATTGCATAGAAATGACACTGGCTGAAATTCCCTTTTCTCTACAACTGTTAAAGTTACATGAGCCCTGTCCTCCTTTTCATATGGTCAGCCTACACTCCCCCAGTTCTCCAACAGGGGCCTTTTCTATAAAGTCCGCAAATGACAAAGCTTTCCCCTTTAAGGCCCCAATTGGAGCACTGGGGGGAATGAAACACCCCCGGAAAGCATGTCATCCCCCTCCGCCACACTAATGGCCACCTTAAAGGCGAAAGCGTGTCATTCCAGAACATAGAAAATTACAGAAAATTCCCCGACACCCAGGACAGAACAAAAAACAGGACAAATCCGGGGAAATCCTGACAGTTGGTCACTCTACCTGTAGTGTCTGGACAAGATTTATGTGGTTTAGGATGCAATCAATCCTATGCATCTTTAGACAGAAAAAATCCCTCCTATAGCTCCTAGCAACCCATGCTGGCTGGAGGATGCTGGGAGTTGTAGGACTTTTTTGCTGTCTAGACATGCATTGGATTGCCTCCTTATTTTAATAGAAGTTGTGGGCCTTTACATTCTGATTCTAAGGTCTCCCAAGTCCCCCCTCACATTCACCTGCTTGGTCCAAGGCTGACCAGTGTCTCTGTGATATCAGGGGGGCTACACCAATGGCAGCAAAAGGCAGCTCTTGACATCAGAGTACTCAAGCCACTTAGAGCTTATCTACACTACTGCTTTAAAAAGGTCTATAACAGTTTAAACCGGTTAATAACGGATATTAACCAGTTTAAAACTGTTATAAACCATTTTAAAGCAGTACTGTAGATAGGCTCTTAGTCAGAGTACTTTTAGACTCTGGACGTAATGGTTTGATGGGGCCCCGTTTCGATGGCCATGTGTATTGCTTTAGTTTTGCAACGTACAACTAACATTTCCCTCACCCTCCCTGCCTCTCGAACCACCATTCTGGAAAACTGCATGAAAAGCTAAACCTGCACCTCCAAGCTGCATAAGGCCACAAGAGTTGAATCTCTGCATGTGATGCAGCTCATACAGCTATAGGGGGAAGTGGCAGTCCAAAGGGGATACTGAACTTATACAGGACGCTAAGAAAAATCCTAAAAACCAGCTGCCGTTGGGTCCTCTCCTCTCCAAATCCAAGGATCTAGAACGCTAGCTTGAAATATTGTGACTAGGCAATATTTCCCCATGAGGAATAACTGCTCTGCAGATATGCTTCCTAACTACTCATTCTACCTTCTGGCAGAGCAGAGTTCAAAAACTGGCTCTATGAGCGCCACCTACTGTGCAGTTTTAGCAGTTACATGCATGTGCAATCAAGCTTTGCATAGAGCAACCTTATATTTGAATTAAGCTGGCTGGAGGGATGCTGGGGATTGTAGTCTAAAACGTTGGGAGCACCCCAGGTTGAAGAAGGCTGTACTACATGCCAGCCGTCTCCAACCTTGCGCCCTCCAGATGTTTTGGACCACAACTTCCAGCATTGCTGACCACTGGCCATGCTGGCTGGAAGTTGGTCCCAAATACCGGGAGGGCACCTGGTTGGGGAAAACTGCTATACGCACTCAGCCCTGGAAGGGAGGGCTCAACCTGTAAAATGAACCAGAACACACAACCAGAAAACTAAAAAACATCATCAGAATGACAAGAGACATGCTCAGCATCCTTGGAAAGACCACCAATACCCACTAAGCAGGGTCTGTGGCAGGATGATACCCACACATAGAGGAAGCCAATAAACTCAGGTTGACAGTAGACTGACCATATGAAAAGGAGGACAGGGCTCATGTAACTTTAACAGTTGTAGAGAAAAGGGAATTTCAGCCAGTGTCATTTGTATGCAATTAGTTCCTGGTGAAATTCCCTCTTCATCACAACAGTTAAAGTTGCAGGGGCCCTGCCTTCTTTTGTATACGGTCACTCTAGTATAGTGCCTGCAACTTTAACTGTTGTGATGAAGAGGGAATTTCACCAGGAACTAATTGCATACAAATGACACCGGCTGAAATTCCCTTTTCTCTACAACTGTTAAAGTTACATGAGCCCTGTCCTCCTTTTCATATGGTCAGCCTAGTTGACAGGGACCCTCCGAAGCACACAACCCTGCACCACAACACATGCAAAACAACATTAGATTACACACACACACTCCATGAGCCCCAGTGGCTCAGCCAGCAACAGCCCTGGTACGGGTAGCCCCCAAGCATCCCTGCAAACAGAGGTTCAGGCCCCCATCCTGCTGCTCACAACCACCATTTTGGAACACAATGCACATGGAGAGAAGAATGAAGATCCCATACAACATAACACCCCTGTAGCTCCATGGGCAGGATGCCGGCAGAGAGTGCACATCCTTGTCCTTGGGACAAGGTTCAAGACCCAGGGAGGGAGGGAAGGAAAGATTCTTTGCTAAGCAGCCAACAGAAGGGGTCAGGACAGGCAGCCACAAAAACAGACAGAAGCAATGTCCCGTGACTCACTCCATACAGCACAGGGTTGGGAAGCAGGGAGATGGGAGTTCAAGTCCCATCAGGGGGAAAGGAGCAAATATGACCCTACTCACCTTTTGTATATCTGGTAACAAAGCTCACACAGTATTTACATATAGCAAAGGGTGGAGTGGGGAAAGAGATGGGAGTGAGTTACAGTAATTACACTTCATAGCTGGTTGCCCTCTTCCCTTGCTTACCTATGTGGGGTACTTTCTCCTGGCCTCCTCAGCTGCAGTAGCAGCATGAAGTTTGTGTTTGGCACCCAAAGGAAAGCACCAGTTAGTGCTCTAGGAAGAGAACAGAAGAAGAGCCATGCTGGATCAGACCAAAGGGCTATCTAGTCTAGCATTTTCATTCTGTCCCCACCACGGTCAACCAGATGCCTGTGGAAAACCCACAAGTAGGACAGGATTGCAATAGCACCCTCCCACTCATGTTCCCCAGCAAATGTTAGCAGTGTGCTCAAGTTCCCCTATGTGTTCTGGGTAAATGCTGTTTGTGCAAAATGCTCCCTTTCTCCCTGTTTCCTATCATCAACGTTCCCCCTCCCCCATTCGCTAAGTGTGCACAAAAAGACACCAGAAATATATAATCCCATGGTGTGCATCCTGTCACCTGAGCTATATGGCATCTTTACATTAAGGGGAAATCACATTGCTTATCCAGGGTGTTTGTGCTTTCTGCTTTTTGGTGCAATTGTTATGGGTTGTATTACACGGGTGGAGAGGGGCGACCACGTGCTTTGAAATGAATACTTCCCCGCTGTTCACTTCAACTGAGACAGCGCTACCTAGGGGTGGAAGATCCCCCTCTTTTTAAGCATGTTGCCACTTTAAAAGTGGTTTTTTTCATGGCGGAATTTGCGAGAGATGTCCTGGCCATTCACAACATCATGTAATTGACCCACAAACATCTGTGAGTGGCCAGTCACAAGCGTGTATTATTTTACTCTTTTAGAGAAGCCCGTGGTCTCTAGATGTGGGTTTATAAACTGGTGGTTGTGGTGTGCTGTGTTTGGGTGTCAAGTTATACCTGTGATAAATGATCTGTTTTTCATCTTTGCTGGGATGTTTCTTAATATTGCTGTCTAAGTTTTAATGTTTTGTATAGTTCTAAAGTTTAATAATGTTTCATGTTTTCTATTTCATCTTGCTTTTATTATATTCTTTAACATGTATTATTAGTTTGGTAATGCTGTAGGCTGCTTTGTGGAGGCTTTTTCACTAGAAAATTGGGAAATAAATACTTAAGGTTGCAATCCTATGCCTGTATAGACAGAAAAAGTGCTGGCTGGAAATTGTAGGTCTTTTTTCTGTCTAAACAGGCATAGGATTGCATCCTAAATAAATAAGGGAGGGCAAGGGTAGCTCTAGCAATGGTTGCCAAGGAGATTAGAACAGTGAGGATTGAGGCAGTTAAACTGTAGGAAACTAGGCAGTTGGTTAAGGGAGAAAGGGAAGGGTGGGTGTCATCTTAACACTCTCATGCTAATGATGATGATGTAAATATTGTTTATCTGCTCCAGCCTTCCCGTTTCATTCTCACTTTCAGTGCTGCACAAATGCCCACCCGTGGGCAAGATAAGAAGCTGAGATATATCAGGTCAGACTCTTGGTCCACCTAGCCTGGTGTTGTTCACTTTGATTGGAAGCTGCTTTCCGGAATCTTAGGAAGGGGTCTTTCACAAAAACACAAGAAGAGCCATGCAGGATCAGACAAAGAGTCCACATAGTGGCCAGCCAGCTGTCGATGGGAGACCCACAAGCAGAACTGGAGTGCAAAAGCACCCTCCCGCCCATGTTCCCCAACAACTGGTGTACATAGGTAGCCTGCCTCTGACAGTAGAGGTAGCCCAGAGCCATCGGGACTAGTTGCCATTCATAGCTGCATCTGGAGATGTCCAGGGATTAAACTGGGGCCACTTGCAAGCAAAACATGTGCTCTACCCCACTGAGCTATGGCCTCATACCATCTAAAACAAGGATGCACTGCAGAACCTTAGGCCCAGGTGTGAAATCCAGCCCTCTGGGGTACCCCAAATGCCCATGCCCCATTTCCCCCAACCAGGTTTTGTGCAGTTTGCCCCCATTCCAAAAGATTGAACTGCACAGGCGATGTTTTCAGGGGTGGCCCCTGTTCTTTGGAGGAAATGGATGCAGCTTGGGAAAAGGGAACTGCATTCAGCCTTGCACACTTAGCTTCTATGGAAATAAGGGTGTCGTGTTTTTTAAAATAATAGGTGCGAGTCAGCACTTCTGAGTGCATTTGTCGCCACTTCACTGTGTCAAAGACAATTAAGTTAACAGCAGGTAATGAGTGAGAAGGACTTCAGGGAACACTGTTGACTGAGCACATAGCAGAGCCAAGAGAACTCACTGATTGCCTCTCTACCTAATGCCCATTTATGCCACATCACACTAGTCTTAGCAAGGGGAGGTGAAATTGGGACAGAATTCTCTATCAATGGCTGAACAGCCAGGGAACATGTTTCTCAGATTCTAGCCCGGGGCATGCAATGGTTGTCCCCAGGTGCGCAGCCACAAAGCCAACAAATTTCTTGCCCACATACCACATGCTCCCCACAACCTGGAACTAGCAGCAGGCATGGAAGGAGAAGCAGCAGTCCTATTCACATTTACTGGAGAGCAAATGAATGCAACTATCCATTTGCCAGACTCACTTAAGATCGGAGACTTTAAGGCTGGGGTGGGGAACCTGTGGCTCTCCAGATACTGGACTACAAATCCCATTGCCCTTGATCACTAGCCATTGAAGTCTAATAACATCTGGAGGGCCACAGGTCTTCCTCTCCTGCTTTAAGGGTTGCTGTGATAGGTTGCCCCAGCTCCCAGACATGGTCTCCAGTGCTTCAGAGTCTCACACCTACAAACCTACAGAAACAGAGAAGCCATTCCTGGGGCAAAACATGACAGTAGAAAGCTGTTGACAGGCTCTGTGATATTAAAAAACCATGTTGGATAAAAGAATGTCCGCTGTGAGGCTTTCAAGCTTTCCATTCTCCTCCCTGCTCCTAGTTCATAGAATCATAGTAGAGTTGGAAGGCCATCGAGTCCCACCCCCTGCTCAATGCAGGAATGCATATTAAAGCATCCCTCACAGATGGCTGTACAACTGCATCTTGAAGGCCTCTAGTGTTGGAGAGCCCATGACCACATGTGATTAAAGTTTCCAACCAGCCAAGTATTTTAGACTGTAAGCTCCTTGAGTCAGATACCGGCCTAGTTTTGCAAATATAATTCTGTGACATGCCACAGGCTCTGATGGTGTTCTGTAAAGGCATACATCTATGCTGTTCTGTGCACTCCAGTTCTCCAAGTAGTGAGATGTTTCAGGACTGCAGTGCTTAACCTGGGGTTGATCTCCTTGGAATAAAGTCATAGCTGGCCTGTAGCTCTTTGTCAGTCCTCAGTCTGCCTTTCTCCAAAACTACAGATTCTCCAGCTATTTCGGCCTACTCATGTAATCTTTCCTGCCCAACTGGTTTGGATCACCTCAGCATTTACATTCACAGAATCACAGGGTTGGAAGGGTTATTGTATTGTTCCAGAGGGCTCTATTTATCCCCCATGCTGTTCATAAAATTACTGGGGGAGTTTATCTGGAAATATGGACTGTGGTGTCATCAATATGCAGAAGATACCCAGCTCTATCTCTTTTTTCCATCAAATCCAGGTTTGGCAGTAGGTGTTCTGAACCAGTGCCTTGGTGAGGTAATAGACTGGATGAGGGCCAATAAATTGAAACTCAATCAAAATAAGATGGAGGTACATTTAGTGTGAGGATCTTCTACCTAGATAAGTGATATTCAATCTATTCTGGAGGAGGTTCCTCTCTCAGAGTCAGGTACCGCGTGGTTCCAGTCATCTCGTGGGCCCATTTGTTAAGGTTTTGTTACCTCTCCCCTCTCTCTAGTTACCCTGACCACGTCCACTCCACACATGTGTGAATGGGGCCAGAGTGGCTTAAGCCAAGGTGTCTTGTTTTGATCATGTGAACTGAGTAAAAGTCAGTGTGGTATAGTGGCTAGAGTGGTGGACTGGGAGTCGGGAGATCCGGGTTCTAGTCCCCACTTGGCCATGGAAACTCACTGGGTGACTTTGGGCCAATCACAGACTCTCAGCCCAACCTACCTCAAAGGTTGTTGTTGTGAGGATAAAATGGAGAGGAGGAGGATTATGTACACCGCACAAAAAGCACTACAACCCACAAATAAACAAAGAACAATCGTAGGAATGGCTCAGGAAGGGTAAGCTATTTCCAGAAACAGAAGGATTCCTAATAGCTATACAGGATCAAGTTATAGCCACCAAGAACTACCAAAAATACATCATAAAAGATAACTGTAACAACAGACCTATGTAGGAAATGCCATCAATTCCAAGAAAAGAGGATGTAAAATTATGGCAGGAATGGACTATGCAGACAGACACAATACAACTGCAAAAATAATTCACCAACAACTGGCCATCAAATTCAACCTCATCAAGCAACCTGCACCATACTATATATACTCACCTGAAACAATCTTGGAAAATACAGCTCTTAAAATATACTAGGACAGAACAATTCACACAGACAAGACAATACCCTGCAACCGACCAGACATAACAGTCATAGACAAAAAAGAAAAATACACTTACCTCATCAACACAGCAATACTGAATCACAAAAATGTTGTTGAAAAGGAAGAAGAAAAGAGAGACAAATATACACCACTGGCCATGGAAGTCAAAGAACTATGGCAACAGGAAAAGGTCACAATTATTCTGTTACTCACATCACTCACAGGCATCACATCAAAAAACTATACAGAAAACCTCCAGAAACTGGGCCTACCAGAATACATCTATACCAACATCCAGAAAGCAGTCATACTTAAAACATGCTCAATTTTCAAGAAATTCCTGAATCAATAAAAGACAGCATGACTTGGCAAAGCTCGTTATGTCCGTCTAGAAAAACCGCCATGAGCGAGAAAGGGATAAATAATAATAATAACAATAATGGTCTAAAACGTTACCCTACCCCCCATAAGACCAGATTCTGTCTAGCTGCTCCACAGACTATAGGTATTATGAAGTATATAAAAAATAATAATAACTACATCAAATTATCTTCAAACATGCTGCTTTTTCACAGGTTAATGTTGAGTGAATCCCACACTAGACCTTTAAACGTTTTTGAGAACCTTGCTCCCTCGTCTGAAATCGCTTCCCCTTCACCCACACCTGGAATCTGAAATCGCCTCCCCTATCAATTCTTTACTGGCCATAATTTCCAGCCTTATATGTTTATTTCCTTTCTGAAAATCTCAAAAGGTGACAAAAAGGGCAAGGGGCGAGTGTTTGGAAACAACTATCTTTTTCTTTCTCAATTTTTTTTCCTATTCAAGTATTTCCTTTGTAGCATTGATCTCAAGGGGTTGGGGTTGGCCTGTGTCAGAGATTTGAACAGCTGAAGTTGTCAGCTGCCCACATCAGATTGCATCTTCAGCTGCTGCTCCTTTATGGTGGGAGGAAGCAGCTCCCAATACTGGAGATTGCAGTGGCTGGCTGGCTAAGTCTGCCTTCGGATGACATGTCCCAAAGTGCACAGGGCCTAAGATGTTCATCTTGTAATTTCCCCTGCAGCAGGGGGTCTGCACTAGCTGCAATCCAGCTGCAGGGTGTGAATGAGGCAACTAGGCATTTTGGAAAGTGAGATTCCTGGATTTTTGTTTCTTGCTACTGAGATCAGAGAAGGGAAATAAGAAAGCCAGTAAACTCTGGGTCCCTGCCTACCCCTTTGCCTCTCTTGCCTAGGCAGCTGTTGGTCTTTTTCCTCTGGAGTGTCCACACACCATCTGCCTTTTAACGCTTTTCAGGGAGTGGGAAGTCTGCAGCTTTGAACTGCTTGGCACACAAGTAAAAAAGAAACCTTCAGAAAGGCTGTGAAGCATATGGTTCTCTTGTAGAGGTGACCGGCTCCATCAGACATTCCCCACTTCCCCTGCCTCCTCTAATAATCACTTTTCGTTACATAGTCCCTTTTTTAACGTTTCCAGTGTGGGATTTATGCAATTTCCTACATACAAATTACTCTCATGTAGAGAATTCATTTGATAGGATCAAAGTTGGAGGGGACCTTGGAGCTTTGCATAGAATGGAGATAAACATAAAGAGGTGTGAACACTCTCGAATGTTCAATGAACATGCAGGAAGTGTAGGTGGAATGTATCTGCTGAATCGCTGTCCAGCCTCTGCTCCAATACCTCCCATGAAGAAGAACCCACCACCTCCTTAGGCACTCTGTTCCAAATTGATTACGGCTTACTCCCAGGTATGTCTAAAAAAGGATTTTATATGAAGCACAGTAGACCTCACGAACCTGGGGTCATCCCAAGAAGCTGAATAGCGGAAGCCTTGGGACAGATAAAAGGAGGTACTTCTTCACATAGCACATAGTTGAACTATGGAATTTGCCACCACAAGACATGGTGATGGCCACCAATTTGGATGGCTTTAAAAGTTGGACAGATTCATTTCATAGAGGATAAGACTGTCGGTTGAAACTAGTCCTGATGGTTATATGCTACCTCCAGTATCAGAGACACAGTATGCCTTTGTATACCAGTTGCTGGGGAACTTGGGCAGGAGGGTGCTGTTGCGCTCATGCCCTACTTGTGGGTTTCCCTTGGGTAGCTGTACTACATGGACCTTTCTCTGCTTCAGCATGGCTCTTACATTTTCTTTACCAGTCTTAACTATTTGAGGCTCACCCTTAATGTCTCAGCAACGAAACTCTTGAACTTTACCAACTAAGCCCCAATTCACCGGATCCCAAGGCGGTGCTGCATGGCCAGCAGGTGCATTGGCATGTGAAGGGCATGGCCAGTAGGTACATTCAACCTACTCCTCCCACATGTACATTGAACATTCGAGAGTGTTCACACCTCACACCTCTTTGGGTTTATCTCCATTCTGTACAATGGTTCAGTTGCTGATATCATAGACATCATCTTTATCAAGCTGCTGTACAGGCCAGGTTGGGCTTTGTTCTGGGCAGTTGGCAGCCCTAAACTAACAATGTTTACACAGACATAAATAGCAGTGATTTGAAGTAAGCCCCATTAATTTCAGTGGCCTTATTTCCCAGGTAAGGCTGCAATCATATACACACTTATCTGGGAATTTAGGATTGCACCGTAAGTGCGCTTAGGTTTATAGCCTCACCGTCCAATGCTATGCATGTTTACTTGGACATAACCCCAGCAAATTCATCACAGCTTACTCCCAAGTAAGCATGCACAGGATTCCCATGCTTTATTTCTGCTTCAGTTGTCCTACCGACTGCTTTTATTGCTGCTTTTACTGCTGTGCTCACTGTTTCGATGTATACTACTTTATTAAAATGCCTTATTGTTTTAGTGCTGGTGGTTGTGTTCTTAGCTGCCTTGAAAATCTTGTTGAAAGGTTAGGCAGGATAGAAATGTTAAAATTTAAATTAAATTACTAAATTGCAGCATTTTTAATGCTTTGTTATTATTTTTGTATTGATTTATCAGTAAAGCCATTATTCACACCAAAATGGGTGTGACATTCTCCTATCAGTGTTGGGGAAATCCATTGTACTGACACTGCAAAGCTAAAATGTCAACCGCCTAACTAACCACGCTTCTCTAATGCCCCTTCTTGCCAACTGCGACAAGAGCACTATATTAAGATTTAAAATTAATCTCTAGCTTTACTAATAGAAGGACTGACATGTTTCTCTGTAATTCTGCTCAATGCCAACTGTATCTTTCACCTGAGGCAAGAGGCAGGTCTGAGTTACAGCCAGGCTTTATGTTTTCAGAAATGGAGAGCAGCCATTGCTTCTCTCTCCCAGAATGCTTTGCTAGGAGTAATCTGATTCATTCAGTCTGCCCGGGCTGGCCCTACCATTAGACAAAGTGAAGCAGTTGCTTCAGGTGGCAGATGCTGGGAGGAGGCAGCAGCAAGGAGAGACCTGCATGCCATGAGGCCTGCTCTGTGCCCCCTAAGCTTGTCACCTTCAGTTACAGTGGAGGATACTGTTCCATCAACAGTGTTGAAACAAATTAATCTGCTAGTCCAGTCATTGTTTGTACATGCAATGGAAGTGAGCACCATCTTGTCTTAGGCTGGCCCTGAACTCTGCAAATCTCCATTTTTTGAGATTGGATCTAAAACTGCAGACTTCATGGCCACAACATCTGGCCAAACTTTTGGGCTTTACTATTTCTTTCCCCATCCTGTTTTTTGTATCACCTAGCCTGATTAAGAGAACATGAAAGCTTGCACACTTTTGTGGTGTTTTGATTTGTCCCAATAAAGGTATTTCCCAACTATGGGTTTTGTATTTTTTCCTCATGGGCCACCATGACTATTCTTGTTTTTTGATGTATGAATCAAAGAAAACCAAATGACAAAAGGAAAGAGAATGAAAGAACAATAGATAAATAAATAGACTATAAAAGAAAGAAAGAAAGAACCTCATCCAAAGCTAGAGCAGGAGACCCATATCTACAAGTCTTCATCCGGCTACATTCCTATACATACTTACCTGGCATTGAACACAGTAGGACTTACTTCTGAGTAGACATGAATAGGACTGTACTGTCAATACCGTTTCTGAAAATGCTGATTATATCATATTTTGCCCCTCCAACCCCCCATCCCCAGAAGGTCAGCTGGTTGGTCGCTGTGTGAACAGAATGCTGGGCTAGATGAACCCTTGGTCTGATCCAGAATGGATCTTCTTATGATGATGTTGTTGTTGTTGTTGTTGTTGTTGTTGTTGTTGTTGTTATTATTATTATTATTTACATTTATATACCGCCCCATAGCCGAAGCTCTCTGACACATATACAACATCAGCCAGGTAAAGCTATTAGCTAAGTATCTTGATGTTGTTCTGTAATTTGGGATGTTTCTTAGAAAACATCCAGTTTCATCCATTTTACTGGATCAGCAAGTAATTTTGCCATTCTCAAGCTGAAGTTGTTCATGCATTGTGAGAACAATTGTTCCCACCAGGGCTGACATCAAGTTTAGGAATGGTCGGGCACCTGCCAGGGGGCCACTGACAAAAGCCCACTAGACTTATTCCTCCTCCTCCCCATTGCAACCTGCTTGTTCACCTGTGTGACCAAATCACAGTGCTTGCCATGTTGTAGCTGCATTGATGTTTATATGTGTTTGCTGTGTTAAATAAAGCCCAGGTAAGTTAGGGCTAATTGTCTGGTACAGAGTGAGTGAAAGGTGAGAGGGATTGGTGTTTGTGTAGAGGGAGTTTATATAAAGGGAGATCAGACAGTCAGATAGAAAGGACCTTAGGGATTGATGAAACTACATCTAGCTAGTGGGAGTTAGAAGGGAGAAAGTAGGCCAAACAGGATAAAGGGAATCAATTGGGCATAGTGAGTGTTTCTTACACCTGGCTAATATAGGAGCTGAAGCTTGTGGGTCAGAGAGGACAGTTGACCCAAAGCAGAGGCAGATGGACCTGAGGGCAAGTAATGTCACATGTGGTGGCAGTGACGGGATCTAGAAAATCTCTGGCTTAAACAATGGTGGTGGTGAGAACAGAGGAGGAGGAGGAGGAGGAGGAGGAGGAGGAGGAGGAGGAGGAGGAGATGCCCCTGCTTTCTTGCTCACTGGCTCACTGGGTGCCTCTACAAGAGCGATTTAAAGCTCTTTCAAGGTGCATTAAAAATTTGACCTCTACAAGAGCGGAGCGCAAATCAGGGGTTGAGGTGCTTTTTCTGTCCGATTATGCACATTATCGAATGCACTTTAAATAGCAAGCTTTAATTTACCGCGGCCGTTAAAGCGCCTTATGACCATGTAAACAAGCAATTCTCCGCATTAAACACCTCTAAAGCGCGTTTCATACAACCAGTAAGGCAACCAGTTATGCGCTTAACAGCCTCCCACGTATAGTGATTTGCCGTAAAAGCGATTGCGAGAAGATGCGCATAATCGGACAACCAGGCGTCAAACCGAAATCTTGTAGAGAGGACCACTGCCTGTCAAACAAGCAAGTGGTAGCAATGATGAGAAAGAGGAGGAACAATAGCAGCCAGCGAGAATGGTGGTGAGAAGGTAGACTCACTGAAGAAGGGGGCCAATTGAGGCTGCATTGCCCAAGGGCCCTCAAAAACCTGGAGAGGGCACTGCTTCCTACATGTGATCAAGCATGGAGCCTGTGTACATTATACCCCTGCCCATATACTTCAATCGCAAACATATGTACCCTATGAGGAAGTCCCACTGAACTCAGGAAGATGTACTTTCCTGCAGACATGCATAGAGCTGCACTGACAGACACTAAAAATTTTTTTAAAATCCTCCTACCCTTTCAGTTTCATTGGTGAAGTAATTACCTCTCATCCAAAGCGGTTCATTTTGAAAGGGTCCTCGTAGAACGGTTCTGTTCCACCCCAGGAACGGCTGCATTTCAGGGCAGACAGATGACTGCTCTGACTTAAACGCAGAAATGGATCGATATGCCTACATATGAAAAATGGAGATAGCTTGGGAGGCAGCTCCTTTGTTGCTGTTGAACGCAGACTGCAACAGCTGGTTGCAAAAGATAGAGCCAGATGCGAAATAAAAAGACTCACTTCCTATATGGCTACTGCAGTAGGAAAAAGTCCCCCCCCCCCCGTTTTCCTGATGGGGAGTAAACAGTCAACCCAGTATATCACATCACGTGCCTGCTAATCATCCGTCAGGGACAGGTAAGCTAGTCAGATTTCACCTTGAGTTCCTCTGCAAGATGAGAGATGTCATGCCAAGAACTTAATGGAGGTTGCATTTCCCCCCTTGCCATCTGCTCCTGAGTGGTCACCTCTAACTTAGCTCCCTCTCGAAGGGCAAGTTCCTTCATGTACTATTTCAGAACACTTAGTAACTTGCTGGTGCATTTGCAAGGTGTTTATTATCTGTTTTAGTGCAGTGTTTAGATCTGGAAATCAGTGGAGGCTGGTGGCGCTGATGTCAGTGAGGCAGCGAATCCATTCCAGGTTTCAGTCAGAACCAGTCAGAACTCTTACTGAGAAGCACCTTGGATAGCTCCTTTAGAGTCCTGATTGAAACTCAGAGGGGGTTCATGGCCCCAATGATATCGGAGCCACCAGCCTCCACAGCTGGCACTAGTTCAAAAGTCCCAGGAAATGTGCATATAGCCAGAGGGCCAAACCAAGAGCATCATCACATGGGGAGAAATCACGTTTCCTGACTGTCGCTCCTCTGCCCCCGCCCCTCATTACTTCCTCATCTTTCCTGGCTGGTAAAGAGGAAGTAAACAAAGACCATGTGGCCCATTCAGGGGCCGTTTTGATTGTGCAGCTTTTCCTGCACACATCAAGAGATCACAGCACATTCCGAGCCATTTATTTGGGGGGGGGGGTTCTATTTCGTGACGGAAAAACGAGCGGACAGAGTGGGAGGCAGACATCGTCATCTAAAGGACACATGCACTTCCGTAAGTCAGCAGTAGCGAGCGTGCAATAAAACGCTCATCTGATGAACCTCCAAGACATTTTTGGTGGCCAGAGAAAACAGTGCAAAGGCCTCCTCCCAGCGACTAATTAACTTAGAGCCGATCTACATGCTAGGTTTTTAACTTTTTATAAGGGTTATGAAAACTCTTTGGGCCACATGACGCACTCTCTATAATGTTGTATATCTGAGGTTTTTTGAAACTCACTTCAGTTATATACAACGGTTTCACTTTTAATAAATCATTTTAAGTAAAATAATGTGTCCTTCCTTACCGTTTGTGATTCATGGGGGCAGTGCTTCATTTACTGGTGCCCAAATGTTTAGCAGTTGATTGGTGGGGAAGAAAGCAGGGCTAAGGAGGAAGTGGGCGAGTGAACTACAACACCCACAATTCTTAGCCCTATACTCGCTAGGGAATGACAGAGGAACAAAGGAGGAAGTGGGTGACTGAACTACAATGCCCACAATGCCCTAAACTCATTGTAAAAATGAAAGAGAAAGAGACAGGGCAGAAGAGTGGGTGACCGCACACACCACTTTAAAGACTGAAGAATTTTTCTCCTGTAACGTGAGTACTCAGTAATGTGGCCTAAGACGTTTTAGAATGCACCTATTTGGAACATTTTAAAATACTATTTAAAACATTCCAAGGGACTGTGTAGATAGGCTTCTAGACAAATATCCACTGAGAAGTTCTACCCAAGCCTCAAGTTGTGGAAGGGCTCACACGCAGCTCCCATTAACTACAATGGAACTTGCATGGGAGAACTTCCCAGTGAATTGTGTCCTGTGCTTCTACCAATCTTATGTTCCAATACCTTTTCTGGGTGGCTTTAGAAGCATCGCTGTTCCTTGGCCCAACTTGCCACAAAGGGTCATTGCAAAGTTAACAGGCCGTGAGCTTCAATGAGGAACTTTTGGTACCAAGCCGCTTGCAAGGCACATGCAAATCACACTCCTGCAAAGGATGATTGGGGAAGTAGGACATTCCCTTAGTCTAAGTAAAATCTGCTATGATCATGATGGGAAATAATTTACAGAGCAATCTTATGCATATTTACTTAGAAAATTAGTACAGTTATGATGAATGAAAGGAGGCTTACACTTTTAGAGTTTGATTTGTTCAGGGGCATTTAGAATTTTGGAATCTCATTGTGTGTGTACCACTTTCATGTACTTGCGGTCATCCCTGCAACTTCTGAATACCAGTATAGCCTGTACAGGGGTAAATCAGCCTTATTTATTTATTTACTTATTTATTACATTTACATCCCACCTTTTTTCTCCAAGCAACCCAAGGCTGCGTACATAATCCTCCCCTTCTCCACTTTATTCTCACAACAACAACCCTGTGAGGTAGGTTGGGCTGAGAGTCTATGACTGGGACAAAGTCATCCAGTGAGCTTCCATGGCCGAGTGGGGACTAGAACCTGGTTCTCCTGACTCCTAGTCCAACACTCTAACCACTACACCATACTGGCTCTCCTTCCTACACCTTCCCCAACATGATGCCCTCCAGACATGCTGTAGTACAATTCCCATTGTCCCCAGCCAGCATGGGATGATGGAACTTGCAACCCAATGCAACTGAAGGAAGGCCAGGGTAAATAAACAAAGGACTAGAAACATACCAGGAGTTTCCGCTGCGCTCTTCTCCAAAGGAAACTGACCTGGCAAATGTTTTGTTCTGCTTTGTACTAGCATAGCATGTTCATGTTTTCAAAATAACCCACCAGTCCCCCAATGAAGTTACACTGATCTGTGAACCGAAGCAGCTTTCTCAGATGTTGCTGGGCAGCAGAGCTACAGTAGCCTGCCATATATAGGGAAAACATCCCCAGTCCAGCAGGTTGCTTGCAGCACTGCTAAAGCTGTTGAAAGAGATGCTGCTTCAGCATTGAAAAAGCCTTCTGAGAAAGACCTATAGAGAGATTCACAGCACACTTCCATGTGGGAGGGACCATAGCTCAGTGTGATAGAGTGCATGCTTTGCATGCAAAAGGCTCCAGGTTCAATTCCTGGCTTCTCCAGGTAGGACGAGGAAAGAATCCTCCCTGAAACCCTGGAGGGTCACTGCTGCCAGTCAGTGTCAAGGATTTGAGGGATCAATGGTCTGACTCAGCATAAGGCAGCTTCTTATGTTCCTAAGGAAAGGACATGAAAGCAAGAAACTTGTAAAAACAAACAAACCACAAAATGCTGAAGATATTCACTTTGGGATCCTCAGTTCCTTCATTCAACATGAGAGGAGGAACACATGGGCTCAGTTCGGACAACATGATAGTCAATGGTGGGTTGACTAACCTTAACCCTAACCCTAACCCTAGGGGGTACTCCCCACACAACATGGTAATAAATAATCAACTGTGGTGTGGATGAGGATCAGTGCTGAGTTGACTATGGCAGCATTCGGATGACACAATAGTCAAAACAACTGACGATTGTTTCCCTCACACCAGTTGTTTATTGTGTCGTCCAAATTGAGACATGGAATCTTATTTTGCAGAACTGATTAAGAATGCATGGGTAATTCTCAGGTATTTTACTGGCAGCTCTGTTTGCTGAGGTTTAGTGCGGTGTAACAGCGAAGAAACAGCTGTGAATCAGACCTCATCTCTCTATCCTAAACTCTCCAAGTGGCTTTAAATGAGCCAACTCAGCTCCATTCCCCAATCTTTTGCAAAGTGGCTAGAATAAACCTGGCCTACCTTACAAAATGGTTGTATGCTTTGCTGAAATAATTGAGTTATGCTGTGAACACTCGTGAAATCCTATCAAACTGTTAAGCATTATAATTGCAAAGGAGAGGGGAAACGTTTTTTCCTCTCATGGAGGAATATGCTGTTCTCAGGTGCTTTGCTCAAGAGTAAAACATGCTTTTGCCCCCCAGGCAGAACAGGTAGAGTACTTCCAGGTAAAAGCCATTTCTGCATGATTGTGAAGCATTTGAAATTGAATTTTGAGTTCACATGAAAATTGCCCTGGAGACCTTAGTGGAAATCCCTATAAATATTTCCTCTTTCTATCATATATTAATATTATCATATATGATCTAGTAAAATGGCCAAATTGCTTTAGAGCACAACCTTCTAATGTGAGATAAATCAGCAGAGTCCTGGGGCACCATTGAGAGGACTAACACTTTTTTTTCTGACTAGGAGTTTAGAAATATTTCTAATAAATACTTACAAATAATTTATTTAGGGCGCAGTCCTATGGGATTGCTGCCTTTTAGAAGAAGCCTCCAAGTTTGGAGACTCCCAAAAATCCTATTCCTACCAGGCTGTTACCAGCAAGAGGAGGAACAATGGAGGTGATTTTGCATCCTGTTCCTGCTCCTCAAAACCAAAACAAACACACCCAGCTAGACTGGCCTCTGAGGCCTCCTCCACACGGGGCGTTTAATGAGCCTTGAAGGCTCATTATAAATTTTACCTACACACGAGCGGAGCGCAAAACGGGCGTACAGGCGCGTTATCTCCCCGATAATGCGCATTTTCGAACGCGCGTTAAATAGCGACTTTTATTTTGCTCCGGCCGTTAAAGCGCATTTTCGCTGTGTGAACAAGCGATTATGCGCATTAACTACCTGGAAAGCGCTTTTTGGGCATCTTTTAATGCGCTTCGCCGCTTCCCGCCGCCTCCCGTGCAGAGGGATTGTGAGTAAATGCGCCTCCGCGATAATGCGCATAATCGCGGAACCAGGCGCAAAGGCGCATTCTTGTGGAGGGGGCCTATGCCTGTCTAGCTCACTCACTAGAGGTGGGTGAAGATGCGTGACAGAGAGGCATCAGGATCCTGTGGATCTCTCTCTCTCTCTCTCTCTCCCCCCTCCCACTGGAATGTCTCCGTTTTTGGATCCCACAGGTCGGATTTTTAGAAATGGGAACTCATCTTGAATTTCTCCAGCATCGCTACAAGGGCCCACATTGAGCGGGGGGGGGGGGGGCACTGCCAAGAGCCTCCTGGACCTTCTCCTTTTTTTCACCTTTGCAACCTGCTTGTTCATCCATCTCTCACTCTGGCCCAGA
The DNA here is from genome assembly GCA_029215795.1 of Anniella stebbinsi. NCBI lineage: Eukaryota > Metazoa > Chordata > Lepidosauria > Squamata > Anniellidae > Anniella > Anniella stebbinsi. The sequence goes on from JARDYH010000001.1 coordinate 355,984,847, forward strand.
CAACAGTGGAGGTCTGAAGGAGGAGTAATATATGCAACTATGTGCTTCAAGCAAGCAGGTAGTAGCAATGATAAGGAAGAGGACGAGAGTCAGCAACCGCTGGTAACAATGCCAGTGAAAACATAGTTTTTCTGAGCAAGAGGGACCCCTTGAAAGCATCTTGCTCTCCAAAACATGGACCTGCTCCGCAACCTAATTCCCTGGAGTAATATATGAGGCAGCTGGATGAGTTTAGAATCAGTTTAATTCTTGGGAAATTGGCCAGTACATTGTGTAAGGCTAGATGTCCCTGTGAGATTCTTCCCAGACCAACAGTTCTAACTTTCTCTTTGTGTTCAGAATGGTAAATCCTCTGCTTAACCTTAAAAGTCAAGAACGTTTTGTACATTTTGTTTTTAGAGCTTTAGAAGTGTGTTTTAAATGACCACAAGATAAAAATCCAGTTGTCGTTTTTAAAATGTAAATAAATGCAGTGGATTTTCTAGGAATGCACTACTTCTGCGAACAAGGTCTTTAATGTGTCTGGAAGTAGGAGAGGCATTTATGAGCCACATAGAAAAAAAAAAACACCTGTGCAAGTCCACGTCCATCCAGCAGAGGTCAGCAGCTCATCCCAACCCATGAAATTCAGCATCCAGGTCTAGAAGGACCAAAAATTGCAGGGACCAGAGACAGATTCTTAGATGTCAATACAGTTACCAAAAGAACAATTGGAGAGAAGAGAATATTTTGCTTGAACATCTTGCATGTTATATTCCAAGAGGAAAGCTAGGCAAGAAGCACTTTTAAAAACAACCACCCCACAGCAGAATTAAATGTTAAGCTATAAAAAGGATCACAGAAATTCATGAAGAATGAAGTCGTTTTATCAGACACAAAAAATTTCAAATGTATGCATGTGGGACACTTCCAGATGAGGCTTTTATCATACAACAATTGCCTGGCTCATTCATAGAAGTTTACGGGAGGTCCAGACAATGACTGGGTTCACACAATACGATAACCCACACTCAAGGGTTGTGTATAGGTTGAGTGTGAGTTGTCATTGGACCATGGTTTGTTGCTGAAACATGGGCTATTGTGTTGTCTGAACCCAGTTTGGTTATTTGGTTTTCTCTAATGGCCAGTAATTTTCCTTGTGAAGAACTGAAAATGTTTACATTGGGGGTGCCATCTTGTCTGTGTTTGAGGGCCGTTGAGTCATGTCTAATTCACAGTCTATTCGGAGGAAGAGATTGCGAGGCTTGTTGTCGGGAGAGGATGTTTGGGGTTATGTCGTTCTGTGTTTTTCCTCTGAAATGCTAGAATGTGAGGTGTGAACTTTACCCTGGTGAAGTGAAATATGTTTCTGTTTTACCTTAAAATGTTTCTTTAGAGGCTTGGGGGAAACTAGAGTTTCAGATTTTGATTTTATATCAATGCCCAGATCAAAAATCCTTATCAGCTTCAGGTGGTACATTAATGTAAGAAATAAATCAATTAAACCTGGATCTAACCACTCCACCACACTGGCTCTCAAATGGCTAGAGTCCTGGATAACTCAAGGACCTTGATAAGCTTAGGTCACAGGAAGCAACATGAAACTCTCCAGATGTTTTGGACTACATCTCCCATAAACTCTAACCATTGGGCATGCTGGCTGAAGCTGATTAGACTTATACTCCAAACATCTGCAGGGTAGCAGGTGGCCAACTCCTGGCATGGATCATCCCATGAAGGCTCACTCTGTATATCATAAACATTCTTCAGTCTCCTTTGATTAATGGCTTTTAGTATCTGGTTAAACACAGTGACCTTGTTCAAGCGACACCCTAAGCCACGGTTGTTAAGCACTTTGAGCTAAACATTATGGCTTAGCGTGTTGTGTGAACCATGACTTAGTGTGTTGTGTGAACCATACTTAACCATGGTGGCTACATAACCACAGTTTGAACATGCTCACTAACCATTTGCTGCAAAAGGGTTAGTGGCCTAACCATGGCTTGGTGTGTCGTCTGAACATGCCTGGTTGTTTTCAAAAGCATTTGGATGATTTTAATTCTATTGCTGGTTGGATCTAGTTCAGCCTTCCCCAATTAGGTGCCCTCCAGATGTGTTGAACTAGTGTAAAATATCTGGAGGGCACCAGGTTGGGGAAGGCTGAAAACTGACGTTCTTGCTGTCTTTAGTAATTATGACTTTTTTTATCCCAGCCTTTTTCCAAGGGGCTCAGGATGACGTACATGGCACTTCTGCCCCTCTTATTTTTATCCGGTAAAAACAACCCTGCAAGGTAGGTTAAGCTGAGAGTTAGTGGATGGATGGGGATTCAAACCTGTGTCTCCCTGGGTCTATGCATTCTAATCGCTGCATCACATTGTAATCTGGGTTGGCTGGGAATGGTGGAAGTTGTAGTCCAAAACATCGGGAAGGTACCAGGCTGGGGAAGGCTGCTGTCATCTCATTTAGCTTCTGTGCTCTGCTTCAGAGCAAAAGGGAGAATCCTAGCTAACTAGTAAAAAACAACATGCCAACCCAAAGATCCTGCACCCGTTTAAACATCTGAGAAAGTGGAAGCGCGTGTAGCCTTCTGTGCCTCTCTCCCTGTTCTGCCCACCCTCCTCCTATGCCTGCTGCAGCAAGCCATGCAAATAAGGTGTTTGAGGTGATGTGGAAGTTCTGTCTAGGGTGCTTGACTGGTGTCATGGCGCATTTGCACACGTACACCCTTACACAGTGGAAGCTGGTGGCTCTGACATCAGTGGGGCAGTAAATCCGCTCCGGGTTTCAGCCGCAGCCCATTTACCGTACCTTTTGCATCTTGGAACTCCTGTAGAGGACTGACTGGAACCTGGAACGGATTCCCCACTCCACTGGCATTGGAGCCACTGACCTCCACTGACCTTATGGTAGCGGCCTTTCTTCCCACAGCTTGTAGTTTTAGTTCCATAGTTATGTTTCTACACAGAAGTTGGTCTGGGAGCAGGCTCCAAGCCTCACTTCTGATTACACTCTGCCTGGGGTGTCATAAATCCTCTGCCAAGGAGGCTTTCATTGCGCAGCCGTTGGATAAGCTACTGTCTCCGTTCTCAATTTTGCTAAGTAAAAGTGCTCGATAAACAATCCTGAGCAGCAGCCTCTCCAGCTCTCATTACAGTGTGATTTTCACTCATTTATCCTCTGGTCCTCAAAGCCCCATCGACCTGAGCGGCTGAGATTGCTTTTTTTCATTTCTAATTTGCACTGCCCGTGCCGCAGCTGGGGGGAATGCCACGAAATATTCTTTCTGTTCAAGATCACAGGCCTCTGTCTCACCAGCTCTTTGGTATGAATCAGGCATCAAGGGGTTAGGGTTTTTCTTTCCTGCCCGCAAAAAACTCAGCAGCATGAGTTGAAGGGAGCTCCGGAGTGCCTTTCCTTTATTGCATAATCTGTAGACCAGGGTTCTTTTCCGTAAGGCTGCCAACTTTTCCCACGGGCGTTGTTTTTGTGCTGTCATGTCAGCTCAACCTACAGAAATGTAGCAACTGAAGCTTTTCCTTAGAGGAGCAGTCTTTTATAGCCAGGGCCAGTGTCAGTATCTGGCATCCTGGCAGGGCCACTAATAATGCCTGCCTAGGCTGGTCACTTGCACACTGGGCTGGTTCACATGACATGGGGACAGTTCATAGGCTTGTTAACCACCCTGCAGGTGCCAGTTGCGAGCAGGCCATATTTGCATAATTAGTCTTGCTAGGTGCGGCTTCTTGTGTCATTTGAACCCGGCCAGGGTGGCTTGTTTGGCATGGTTAACAAACTGTCCAGAACTCATGGGCCCCATTGATACGATCATGGGTGGGAGGGCGGGTAAAGCATCCGTGGAGCAGGGAGAGGTAGGAAAACCATGACATGCACGTCCGTCACACAACCATTTCCCCATGGAGCACCAGGGTTTACTTACCCCTCGCCACCCGGTGATACTTTTGCGGCCTCCTGGTTCTGCCCTTGCCTATCCCAGGGAGCGCCATGGCACCACTCTACCACTGAAGGTTTAGCTTCTTGCCTTTGGAAGATTACTTAAACTTCTCTAAAGGAAGATAAATTCTATATTATTATATGACCATTGATGCAGCCAGATAATCAAATAAACATTGCTGCCTATATTGATTAAATTGGTTTAAAATATTTTAATTGACTCAAAAGGCATTCCTGATTAAGGTCAGCCTATTTTAAAACATTGTTTTTAATGCAAATACTTTAAAAAATGCTAATGGACAATGACACCTCGGAAAAGAAGGAGATAGAGAGAAGGTGGAATACCTCTTCTAGCAAGAGACACAGGGAGACACAGGTGCGCATCACCAAAAAGTATGCCTTTGTCTTTTAAACTTTTTTTTTAATTCACATGCAAATGTATGCAGATTTTGTTGCTTAATTGACTAATAAGGCAAGGTTATGCATGTTTATCTAGAAGTAATTTCTACCGTGTTTAATGAGGCTTACTCCAAGGTAAGTGTGCATAGCATTGCAGCCTTAGATTTCCTTAATTGGTTGACAGCCTAATATTGCTGACACATTTTTATTAGTTAAAACTGAAAATTTACAGAGCCAATTTAGAAGCAAAGGAGGACAGGGCTCCTGTAATTGTGTAGAAGAGGGAAAACTTTGAAAGTGTGCATTTTTTTACACATCCCATACATCCCCGTGACAAACTACACATCCAAAATTCCTTCTTTGATGCATTCCTTTAACTATGTCTTCTTCTTCTTCTTCTTCTTCTTCTTCTTCTTCTTCTTCTTCTTCTTCTTCTTCTTCTTCTTCTGCAAAATTCTTTCCATTGCATCTGTTCACCCTGACAGATTGATTTTTGAAATCCTGCCAAGCAAATCCCAGTTTTTCCGAAATGATTGCACACTGCGGCCTCTACTATCAGTGATCGTGTTAAAACAAACAAGAACAATACACTGCATATTTGAACCTGGAATTAAATGCCAGACCTCCCTCCCCCTTTACTGAGGTTTTAATAACTGATCAGAGAAAGACTAAAGGACAAGAAATCAATCAAGGATCAAGATTCCCCTTTCAGAATGGCCCGCGGTTAGCATGCAATCCTATGCATGTTTAGACAGAAAGAAGTCCTACATTTCCCAGCATTCCCCAGCCAGCTGAGAATTGTGGGGCTTTTTTCTGCTGGCCGGGGAATGCTGGGAATTGTAGGACTTTTTTCTGTCTAAAAATATGTATTTATTTATTTATTGCATTTCTATACCACCCAATAGACAAAGCTCTCTGGGCAGTTTACAAAAATTTAAACCGTGAAAACCATTCAAAATATAAAACAAGCAACAGTATAAAAACTTAATATAAACTACGGTATAAAAACACAACCAGGATAAAACCAAGCAGCCATGCAGAAATTAATACAGATTTAAAATGCAAAGTTAAATAGCAAAGTTAAAAATTAAGTTGATGAGCTGTTAAAATACCGGGAAAATAAAAAAGGTCTTCACGTGGCGTCTAAAAGAATATAATGTAGGTGCCAGGCGAACCTCTCTAGGGAGCTCATTCCACAGCCAGAGTGCCACAGCAGAGAAGGCCCTCCTCCTGGTAGCCACCTGTCTCACTTCCTTTCACAGGGGCTAAACATGCACAGGATTGCACCCTTAAAGATGAACAAATTGATTTTGGCATAAGCTTTTGTGGACTATCGCCTACTTCCATTAGATGTATGGATGGTTACTGAGAGTTTCAGGTTTTTCATACTTTAATTAATATCCCATCAAATAATAGAACTCAAGACAGCTAACCATAAAAAAACCCAAATTAAAACAAAATCTTAACAATTAAAATACAACAACCAGAGATAAGCAGCAACAGCAGATTATGGTTGTGGGTGGAGCGGGGGGGGGGGGAAGAAGGAAATTAAATGCAGAAAGTACTAACAGTGACAATCATTTTATTATCAGTAGCCATTCAATACAGTTGCTGCTGATAACGCAGGGTACTTCTAGACGGGCACTTTCTGTCGAGTTGGCTTTGCACTGGCGGCAGTTGGGTTACATGACGCTGCCGCCAGTGCAAAGCCATCTAGGGGCAAAGGGGCTTTGCTCCGCTCTAAAAAAGTCGGGCATTTACCCTGACTTTTTTTAGAGCAGAGCGGGCTGGGCAGGGAAGGGGGTGGAGCAGCGAGCCATAAGCTCACTGCACCGCCTCTGCAGTCTTCCCGCTCCCATTTAATTTTTTAAAACAACAACAACTTACCTTCTAGTAGAGGGGCCGCCGCTCCTCCAGCTGCTGCTGGGCAGGCGTGGGCGCGGCGGTGGCTGCAACAGGAAGAGGCACCGTCAAGCTGAGGCCACAAGCATCCTGGCACCAGGTAAGCCAATTAACACATGTAGTGTGATAAAAATGTAGTGTGATCCAAGCCTCCGGTGATAGAATTAAACCTGTTGATGAAGTCTAATTCAGAAGTCTCACACTCTTATTTCTCTTTGAAGTTCCCTTAAGATGAGGGACAGTGTGTCCTGGGAGGCTGAAGTGTTCTGTCACAGGTTTTTGAATATTACCATTTCTAATGTCAGAATTGGATCCATTTTTTTTTTTTTGCTGTAGAGACTGGCCTATGTAGAACGCTGGCAGAAGATGCCACATAACACATTGGAAGATGAGCAAGTGAATGAACCCTTAATGGTGCAGGTGACATTATTACGTCCTGTAATAATGTTTCCAGAGTAGATTTGAGGACAGTTGTCGCCTGGGTTTGTTGCAAGATCTGCGGGGTGTCGTCATGGCTGGGTTGGCATCACGTCCCTCGAAAACCACGCGCTTTCCCTCCCCCGGGGTGGCGTCAGGTAATCCCAATGCCGAGGAGGGAGGGAGGAGTTTCTGGGTGGCCATCCAAGGATCGGAGCCGGCCCCCACCCTCTTCATGGCGGAAAGCAACCAATCACAGGTCACCTTCCACCAGGCATCACATGGCCATGCCCCTGCTGCAACTCCAGAGCAAGGCGAGGGGCTGCCTTGACACCGTCTTGTACATCCTCAGACTTTGTTTCTCCGCAGCTTCGTCGGAAAGCCCTGGGGGGGGGTGCACAATTGCAGCCTCGGCGTATAATCAACGCCGTGCCTCTGCATTCCAAGCGTTTAGACAACCCCACATGTCCTCTTAGCATCAGCGTTCTATGGGCAATTGTAGTTAGTGAGCTGGTGTTTTAGGTTGGAGAGCTGTCTGTCAGCAAGTGCAGGCCTACGGTGTGGGCTACTCCTGAGAAGACATATATTGGATTAAGAACATAAGAAGAGCCATGATGAATCAGAACAAGGGTCCATCTAGTCCAGCATTCCATTCACACAGTGGCCAGCCAGCTGCCCATGGAAAACACACACGCAGGACATGAGTGCAACAGCACCTTCCCACCCATGTCCCCCAGCAACTGGTGTACACAGGCTTACTGCCCTCTGATACCGGAGCCAGCATATAGCCATCAGGACTACTATCTATTGATTGCCTTCTTCAGGAATTTATCTAACCCCCTTGTAAAGCCATCCAAATGGATGGCCATCACTACATCTTGTAGTGCACTGCATACCACAAAGAAACCGTGAGAGATGCCACAAAAAAAGTCAAGTCAGAACTGAGGAATCTTTTGAATTTATCCAAACAGTCAGGCTGGATTTTAAGAAGAAGAAAAAAGTGGGTCAGGGAGGGAACAGGATGTGGCTGGAGCAGTGGATGGAAAAAGCCCTGGTCTGCAGGCTGGTGTTGTCGTCTTAACATGGAATGAGGAAACATTAAGCAAACCCACAGTGCAATCGTAAGCATGTTTAGTTCGAAGCAAGTCTCACTGAGTTTAATGGGATTTTCTAGGATGAGTTCTTAGGGCTGCATTCTTAGGCTGCAACCGTTACCTAGGAGTTATAGCCCCACGGAAAACAGTAGGAATTCCAAGTAAACATGCAAAATGTTGTGCAACCATGCTTGGAGCAAAAAGATCTCATATTTATTTATTTGTTTGTTTGTTTTATTTATTTATTTTATTTTATTTCTAACCCGCCTCTCCATCCAGATCAAGGCGGGGAACAACAATAAATATAAATATAAAAATCATAAAATAGACAAACCATTAAAATAGATAAAAACAAATACATTATTAAAAGGCATCTTAAAATTCAACTGGGTAGGCCTGCCGGAAGAGAGCAGTCTTCACGGCTCTCTTAAATTCCGGAAGACTGCTAATTTGTCGAATCTCCTCCGGCAGGCTGTTCCGCAATCTAGGAGCGGCAGAAGAGAAGGTCCTCTGGATAACACTCGTCGGCCTAGTTCTGACTGACTGGAGTAAATTCTTCCCAGAGGACCTGAGTGTGCGGGGTGGATTGTACAGGAGAAGGCGATCCCGCAGGTAACCTGGACCCAAACCATGTAGGGCTTTAAAGGTAATGACCAACACTTTATACTTCTCCCGGAAACTAATGGGCAGCCAGTGGAGTGATTTTAAGATTGGTGTAATGTGGTCACCCCTAGTTGTACCGGTGACCAACCTGGTTGCCATATTTTGAACTAATTGAAGTTTCCGGACTAAGCACAAAGGTAGCCCTATGTACAGCGCATTGCAGAAGTCGAGCCTCGAAGTTACCAGCAAGTGCACTACCGTCTTTAGGTCTTCCAACTCTAGGAAGGGGCGCAGCTACACTAAAGGCTATAGGACAGAGAAACATGGGTGCTTTCCCTCTGAAAATATATGCCACCAGTTATTTGGTTCAGTCTCTAGCAATAACCGGAACACACAGGTCTTTTGTGGGCAGGGAGAAGAAGTAAAAAAAAATTAGTCCTTTTCTTAGCAAAAGGTGCCAATTAATTTTAGGTGATCCAGACAGGAAGGCTGCTATTCCATCTTTTCTTCCTTAACAGATTTTTGTTCTGGTAAGAAAAAAAAAACAGAAGCAGAGGTGGGAAAACAAGGGAGAGCTACAAATGGAAGGCAACACCATCTGGATGCCTTGTAAAATTCTGTGAAATTCTGCATTGCAATTGTACAATAAAAACGTCACCTGAAAGCACCCAAAGTCAGCAAAAGCCAAACTGGATAATGATATCTTGTGGTTAAAGCGCATGCTGATTTCTCCCAAGAATGAAGCTCCATCATTAGGTGGTAGAACTTTTTTTTTGTGTGTGTGTGTAAACCAACGTTCCTGTTCTGTTAATATGGTAATAAAGATTTTAGTAACAAACCTGGAAATTTTGCCTGTGTTGTTTTAATTAAAAGGTCATTTTATCCCACTATGCTTTAGAATAGTTTATCCACCCACTACTGATATAGAGTAAGGTGTCCTCTGAAGAGTTAATTAATTGCTATTTGTAGTTGAAGCCCTATGAAGAATAGTGTAGGTGGCGGAAAATATTGCTTTATGGTGTGTTGTGGATTTCTATTTTACCTATAATGGTAAAGCCAAATTAAATCTACTCCAATGCCAAAGTTAGCTTGTGTTACATAAGGCAGATTCAGATGTTCTTATGATACATATCACTCTTAACACGGAGCTGCTGCCAAAAACAACCACGTGTAAAGTTATCACTTCTTTCTTCATTCTGACCAGGTTCACACAATCACCACAGCCCATCTGGGTTTATTTAAGCAAGGGTAGGCTGTGGCGTGTGTGAGTGGTTATTTTGAATATTCAAGCTGTGACTGCAACTTGTTGTGTCATCCAAACCTGGCGAGGGTGGGTTGTTGCTGTGGTTAACAAACCAACCAGAACCCATGGGCTGTTTTAGGGGTTGCTGCCCTGCTATTTTTCTCCTCCCATTGGGTGACCATATGGAAAGGAGGACAAGGCTCCTGCATTTTTAACAGTTGTATTGAAGGGGGAATTTCAGCCCTGCCCGCTTGACCAGATACAAAAGAGGGCAGGGCTCTGGCAGCTTTAACAGTTGTGATGAAGAAGGACTTTCACCAGGTGCTGCATGCATACAAATGACGCCTAATAAAATTCCCTTTTCTACACAACAGTTAAAGATACAGGAGCCTGGTCCTCCTTTCCATATGGTCACTCTATAATAAGTCAGTCAGTCCTTGTTCTCTCACCCCCACCCCCAAATCTGGTAGCAGTAGGAAGGGAACAAATGGCTTGTTTTCTTTAAAAAACCAAACCATTCTACAGAGGTTGTCTGTACAAAGATTTTTTTTTCAAGGGGTGGAGAAAAATGTTAAGAAAGGTGAACTGTTTATTTCCTTCTCCCCAAGTCATACCGTCTTACCAGAAGTGGGAGCAGGTGGAGGGGGCGGGGAAGGGAGGGGGCAAATGACCTCCAAGCCTTCAACAATAGTGGCTTTGGGGACACACAGCCAAGAAAGGCCTTGGAGCAGTGAGGGGACAGGTCTCTTACTTTTCCAATGCCCTCATTGGCTTTGCGCCCCTCCCCCAATTTAGCAGGCTGATTAATTCAGCTTGTTGCCTCTCACATCACACTAGGGAAATATTGAGGCTTAGGGCTCCATCACACCTATTCCTCCCCCCCCCCCCCCGGGTTTGCTTCCGCGTTTTTTTACCTCCATTACATAAGCACTGCAAGCGCTCCTCCCTTTCACGATCGTAGCTATACCAGCTACGGCCTGGACTGGCCAGTGCAGTGCTTTCTTTTGCTACATGTCAAGTTTTGCCTGGTCACTATTGCTGCTTCCAGCCTGGAGGTCATTTAGCATTCTGGATATCTTGGCGTCCTAGGCGACCACCTACTTTGCCTCTCCCTAGAAGGCCCTGCCCCTGCCTGCCCTCCCGCCCTCAAACTTCCCTGCTCCCTCTTGAGTTTAGCTGCAATCCTCACAGTAGCTGAGGTGAAAAGAATTTTCCCAGCAACAATATATCAATCCCTGTTGTAATGCAAAGTGTTTCAGGGTGGCTTGGTCTGGAATGGGCAATTAAGATCCATTAGCTATGCAAAAGGCCTGCTCCTGGTGGAGATGAAAACGGGTTTGTTGATAGGGATGAACTTCACTGCCTGCATTTTTGAACTCTCCTTTGAAATGTGTCTATGGGGACTGTCATGAGGAGAGCCTTCAAAATTTGTCTCTACCCCATTTGTCATGCATATGTAGTGTGCATGAGAAGGAGTTCTAGGCATGTACCAACAGAGGGGCTGCTCCCGCCACACAAGAGGATGTGCAATGCAAATGTCCATCAGCAGTAGGGGTGGGGCTATTTTTCACACTACGCTCTCATGCATTCAAAGAACACATGAGAAAGGTGTGTGAACTACCTTCTTGTCTTGCAATTCCCCATTCCAGCTCCTACTGCCAGAATAAAATGGCCACTTATATTTATAGCCAGCAAAGAAAACAAGGACAAAAGAAGGTGCTGATTTGCATTAAATTTGCATATACTAACTTATACGTATAGGTGCAAATTTAGAAATTATCTTTATACTTTCGATAAAAATACAGTACATCTCACCATGGCTTGGAAGTCTGTGACCAGGTGACCTGTGTACCTACTTAGCCTCCTGTCCAGGTGGTATTGATGAGCATCTTCAAGGCCCAGCTCTTTGTTCTGATGAGCGTGGACTGGCCTTCCCTTCAAAATAAAGGATAGTCCCCTGGCAGTCCTTCAAATAAAGGATGGTGCTCTGTAAAAGAGTACAGATGGATACCCTATGACTAGGAGGGGATACAAAAATTGCCCCATCAGAAGGTGTCACAGGGTTGCTGTTTCCATCTGGTGTCACAGAGTTGCTGTTCTCCACAGTGGGAGGAAGGTATAGTTCTTCCCAGAAATGATGAAACTCCATAATATTTTCTGGTGAGACTTTATAATGTTTTATGGTGATGTTCCAGGGATACAGAAAGAAATCTTCAGGGACCCAAGGCCCTTCTAGCTTTTGTTAATCACTTGAGCTTTTACTCTTAGCTAGTGGGGCCTTTAATTGGCGGGTCCCCACTCCCTATACTCTTATGCATTAAGGAAGAGATGCCACATACGGAGGATGAAGGAACAGGCATACCCAGCTGTGTGTGATTATACTTCAGGAACTACACCAATTATCTTTGCCCAGTTCAGAGGATCTATGTACTAAATGGGAATTGTTACACATTAAATAGGCCTGCACACTAGGTATGCAGGCCTATTTAATGCCCTCTTTTTATATATATAAGAAGGGTTTTGTTGGCTGTATCGAAAACGTTATAATAATGAAGTGTAAAAAATATAGGAAATCATCATAATAAATGCTCTTAAAATCCACTGCTTTTTCTCACTTTAACCTTCAACATATTGAAGAGCATGTATTTGGACCTTGCTGATTTTTTAAATCCTCCCCATGGAATTAAAATGTGTGTACTTACTGGAAGGAATCTCTCTCTCACACACACACACACGAAGGAACATACTGTCCTGCAGAGATGTGAGCTTGGTCAGCAAGGTGGGAATTCAGTTTACAGCTGCATATTGTCCACTCAGCATAACCATCTGAAACCTCCCTCTGTACAGGGATCATATAAGGGGAAAGTATTTGGGCCAGAGAAGAAAGCAGAACTATGGGGAAGATAAGAGAGTTAGAGGTTAATAGATTGGTGAGTTGGAACATGGAAGAACAAATACCTAGAAATATGAACTAAGATTAAACAATTGACTAATAATTCATACTAGAGCCTCACAACAGAAATACAAAAACATAATCCAAGCATCATCAAAAAGAATGCACCTTATTCAAGACCAACTGCTGTCTCCAGAAACAATCCCTAAACCCTAATGGTCTCTCTAGGTGCCTTCAACAGCAAAAGCAGCCTTTGTAGTTGGAATCAGTTACACCAACAGGGTCTGAACTGGAGGTTATTAATCAGGAAAAGACACCGTAGGGTTGTGATGGACCATTCAGCAGAAATATCAGCTAAGGGACTGAAATCCTGCATTTTCCATCACATCTAGTTTGGCCTTTATATTCTTACGAATTCAGAAATATACGACTTCCACACATAGAGTCTCCATTGAATGAACATAACTGCCGAGGTAGACCTACAGGACTTAAACTTGTCCCTATAAATTTGCAGCAGCAAAAATAACAAGAAGTGGAGGAGGAGTCTAAAGGCTGCAAGAAGGATCATGTGGCCACTGGGAGTGGAAAGATGCCAACGAGCTTTGGAAAATAATGCTCTTGAGAAACAGTTTCCTGTTTTGGTTTGACCAATAGGGAAAGGAGCCCCACCCCTCCCTTCTACTGGTGATGAAGTATAGGCACCGATGAGGGTGTCTCATCTTCTTGGGGCCTTAATATCACATTTTCAATAACTAATTTTTAAAAGAGCCACACACAGGACCATTGTGCTTTTTTAGTGTATGCACCTTTAAGAATTCGCATGCTGACTTTTGAAGCAGGATGTCTATCATTTGGTAGGGTGACCAGATAAAATCCAGGTCAGGGCTCATGTAACTTTAACAGTTGTAGAGAAAAGGGAATTCCAGCCAGTGTCATTTGTATGCAATTAGTTCCTGGTGAAATTCCCTCTTCATCACAACAGTTAAAGGTGCATGCACTATACTAGAGTGACCATATACAATAGAAGGCAGGGCCCCTGCAACTTTAACAGTTGTGATGAAGAGGGAATTTCACCAGGAACTAATTGCATACAAATGACACTGGCTGAAATTCCCTTTTCTCTACAACTGTTACAGTTACATGAGCCCTGACCTGGATTTTATCTGGTCAGCCTATGATACAGGATTTCCCATTTCACTGAGCAAAGCCTCGTTCTTATTATTTGCTCTCGCGCGCGCACTCACTCTCTCTCTCACATACACACCTCTGCCTAAGCTGCAGTTCCTGGATATGAATCAAAGTCACGGCCGCTCTTGGCTTCAGATCTCTTCTAATGGAGTTTTTTGAAGCAAGAACAACTATTTCCCATCCTTCATTCTGGATAAGAACAAATCCTGTCAGACTAATCTGATCTCATTTTTTGATTGGGTAACCTCCCTTGTGGACTGTGGGAATGCTGTGGATATAGTATATCTTGACTTCAGCAAAGCTTTTGACAAAGTGCCCCATGACATTCTGATTAACAAACTAGTGAAAAGTGGGCTAGATGGAACAACTATTAGGTGGCTCCACAGTTGGCTACAGAATCGGACTCAGACTGTTTATCAATGGTACCTTTTCACAATGGGGGAGGTAACGAGAGGGGTACCGCAGGGCTCAGTCCTGGGCCCAGTGCTCTTCAACATTTTTATTAATGATTTGGACGAGGAGGTGTAGGGAATATTTATCAAATTTGCAGACGACACAAAATACTCTGGAAGACAGAAACAAACTCCAAAGTGATCTTGATAGACTGGAGTGCTGGGCTGAAAACAACAGAATGAAATTTAATAGGGATAAATGCCAAGTTCTACACCTAGGGAAAAGAAACCAATTGCACAGTTACAAGATGGGAGATACTTGGCTGAATATGAGCCAAAAGTGTGATATGGCTGCAAAAAAAGCAAATGCTATTTTGGGCTGCATTAATAGAAGTATAGCTTCCAAATCGCATAAGGTACTGGTTCCCCTCTATTCGGCACTGGTTAGGCCCATTTTGAGTATTGCGTCCAGTTCTGGGCACCACACTTCAAGAAGGATGCAGACAATCTGGAGCGTGTCCAGAGGAGGACAATGAGGATGATCGGGGTCTGGGAACAAAACCCTATGAGGAGAGATTGAAAGAACTGGGCATGTTTAGCCTGGAAAAGAGAAGATTGAGGGGAGACATGATAGCACTCTTCAAATATTTGAAAGGTTGTCACACAGAGGAGGGCCAGGATCTCTTCTCGATCAACCCAGAATGCAGGACACGGAATAATGGGCTCAAGTTACAAGAAGCCAGATTCCGGCTGGACATCAGGAAAAGCTTCCTGACTGTTAGAGCAATACGACAATGGAACCAATTAGTTAGGGAGGTCGTGGGCTCTCCCACATTAGAGGCATTCAAGAGGCAGCTGGACAACCATCTGTCAGGGATGCTTTAAGGTAGATTCCTGCATTAAGCAGGGGGTTGGACTCGATGGCCTTATAGGCCCCTTCCAACTCTAGTATTCTATGATTCTAATGTTCAACTGATGGTATCCATCTTTTCTCAGTTCACGTCATCATGTGCCTGGAATAGGATGCTTTTCATTCTAAGGGTTTGTGTACACAACTATTTATCCAGTCTGCCATATGCCTCCGTTTCGGACCACATGGGATTATTTCTCAGGAGGGCCTCTAAGTAGTAAAGGGTAGGACCTCCCATCAAACTCGAAACCACGCCCCTTTTTAGAAAGTGACAGTTGCGCCGCCCCGGAAGTCCCGCCTTAGCGGGACTGGAAGTCCCGCCTTAGCGGGGCCGGAAGTTCCACCCCTACCGGGGCGGGAAGTGAGCTCATGGAACAGCGTGTCATGTGACCATCCCTCCCCCAGGTGATCACGTGACCCCATGGTTCATTTGACCCCAATACCATTTTTGGCGGGGTTTGAAACCGCTCCCGGATTGGCCCAGGGGGGTCATGTGACCCCCCTAACAACTCCCCAGGCTACCGCGGACCAATAGGAAGCGGTTGTAGAGCTGTAACTCCACCCCCTTTGGCACAGTAACAAAAGAAGCCGTTCTTGGCATGCCCAGACAAGTTTTTCCTGCGGGGAGAGCATGGCGGCAAGTTTTTCCTGCGGGGAGATCATGGCGGATCCTATCGACCTCTTTGCTTTTTCTAGACAGCGGG
Source organism: Anniella stebbinsi (assembly GCA_029215795.1). Taxonomy (NCBI): domain Eukaryota; kingdom Metazoa; phylum Chordata; class Lepidosauria; order Squamata; family Anniellidae; genus Anniella; species Anniella stebbinsi. The sequence goes on from JARDYH010000001.1 coordinate 356,000,525, forward strand.
CATCCGTGAAGCCTAGAAGGGTGCAAACTGTGCATACGCCACCAGTGTCTCAGAATACCTCTGCTTTAACTGAGAGCATACCCTCATACGTGGGACCTGCGGGCTTTTCTTCTCCACTGGCACCTGTGAAGCTTCAACCCAGAAAACTGTTTCCTGACCAACTGACATCAGGGCAGGATCCTGAAACTCCATCCTTTGTTGCTTGGCTTAATGGCGCTGTTCTTACCAAAAGAGCCCCATGGGCCGAAAAGAAAACGGAGCCTGTTGAAACTGTTAATGGCTGTGGTCTTACTAAAATAGCCCCACAGACCGAAGAGAAAATGGAGCAGGGAAATCCTACCACATCCTGTTCTACCTACCAGCCACCCCTGGAGACTGCTGAAGCAGAGACAGAGGACACACCGGTGAGTGTTTTATGTCTTTAGTAAAATGTTCTTAATTGGTTGTATAGTGGGCTTTGATTGTGTATAACTAAAAAACTTTATTTTTACACAGATGCGTGATGTGCTTGGAGCTTTTGAAAACTTGAACATCGACGCTTCAAAGACTGTCAACATTTCCTGCATTTCGTGTGTTCCTCCAGACATGGAAATAGAAGAATGATTTTCTTTGGTGATTTGCAGCAATAAAAACGTTTTGTTGTTAAACTTACGCTTCCATTCCTGTGTGTTAACTTACAAATATGGCAACTCATGAAGAGATCCTAAGAAATATTTATTATAACCCTGGGCATGTTGGGAGTTTGGGTGGAGTGAACTCCCTATTTCAGGAGGCCAAAAAACAGAGCAAAAAACTCTGCAAAAGAGAAGTTACCAAATGGTTGTCAGATCAGGATGCTTACACGCTGCATAAACCAGCCAGGATCCATTTTAAAAGAAATAAGACAATTGTGTCTGAAATGGATTCGCAATGGCAGGCCGATCTAGTTGATATGCAGCAGTTTTCTCAATATAACAAGGGTTACAAGTACATTTTAACCGTTATAGACATTTTGTCTAAATATGCATGGGCAAGGGTTCTAAAAGACAAGACAGGCGGTCAGGTGGCCGCTGCTTTTAAAGCTATTTTCACACAAGATGGAAGAGTCCCTGTCAAAATACAGACTGACAAAGGCAGGGAGTTTCTAAACAGAACAGTGAAGAATCTATTCAAAAAACAAGGGGTACACCATTTTGTTACCAGCAATGAAGTCAAAGCAGCAGTTGTGGAACGCTTCAACAGAACTTTAAAAACTAAAATGTGGAGGTATTTCACAGCCAACAATACATTCACATATATAGGTGTGTTACCCCAATTTCTAAAAAGTTATAACCATAGTTTTCACAGAACTATAAAAACTAGGCCTGTTGACGTTAATCAGTCAAACTCCTTGGCCGTTTGGAGAACCGTTTATTTGGACGGTATAAAAAGAAAGCCTGAGTTGGCATATTTTAAAAAGGGAGATCATGTACGCATTTCTAAATGCAAGGGTGTCTTTGCTAAGGGTTACGAACAAAACTTTACCACCGAGTTATTTATAGTGGATGAAGTCATCAAAAGATCAAAGAGACCTGTATACCAGTTAAAAGATTATGAAGGTGAGGTCGTGGTGGGTAACTTCTATCCTGAGGAATTACAGAAAGTTAATGCCAAGGAGGACAGGACATACAGGATTGAAGAAATCTTAGCAACAAAAGGAAGGGGCAGGAGAAAGCAACATCTAGTGAAATGGTTAGGCTGGCCTAGCAAGTTCAACAGTTGGGTGTGCGCTTCTGATCTTTGTGAACCTGTATAGAAGAATGGGCGATAGTGGGTTTTACGTTACCTTACCCAGCAATGCCTGTGCAACGACTTTTCCAAACAACAAGATTTCAGCATATACTATTCAATTAGGTAAAGTGTTGGAAATTCCCGGTTTTTGGGAAGTTGGCCTGGCTGAAATTCAATATCCCCATAGCTGGGACACTCTAAATAGAGATGCGGGCTTTGAAATTGCTAGTACGGAAACTAGGTATCGCTATTTTCTGCGACGTGGCTATTATGCAGACATCCCTGAGTTGCTTGAAAACATGAACAGCCTTATACGAGGTGGTCCTAAAGTAATCCTGGACTACGATACTGTTTCTAGAAAAGTTAGTCTGCAAGGAACAGAACAATATTCCTTTCTAGCTAGTGCAGAACTGGCCAACATATTAGGCGTGTTTCCTGAACAGAATGTTAAAAAATTTCCTTTTCCTGCTGACATTACTGGAGGTTTTAACACCTTATACATTTACACAGACATTGTGGAGCACCAGATAGTTGGAGATTATTATGTGCCTTTACTGCGCTGCATACCCGTGCATGGGAAGGACAACGAATGTGTCACCATTGGCTATGAGAAACCGCACTACATCCCTGTAACCAAGGACCACATTGACACTATCACCGTTGAAATAAAGAATGATCAGAACAAAAACGTACCATTTCGTTTTGGTAAGGTGACAGTGAAGCTGCACTTTCGCCCTCGGAGAACCTTTGTAGTTTAAGAAATGGCTATTATGAAAACATATGGTGATACGGGCGTTTATCGTAATTATTATAAAGCACAGGCGGGATACGCCCTGACAGGATACCAGGGATCCCCTGTTATGTATGGAGCAGGGCTTGGTGGGGTTTTTAGGAGCCTTTTCCGAATGGCTGTTCCCCTTTTGAGAAGAGGCATAGACATCGTTAAACCCCACGCAAAAACTGCTGCTCGTAATATTGCTAAAGATGTAATAGGTCACGTTACAAAAGAAGTGTTTAACAGAGTGAACACACCACAACAAGCCGGGTCAGGGCTCATGTATATTAAAAGGAGGAGGGCTCTAAAAAGAAAAGCATCACGGGTAAGATTGATTGGTCCACCACGCCCCTTTAAAAGAAAAGCGCAGAGAGGAAAGAAACGCCAGAGAGGGAAGAAAAGCCACAGGAGAAGAGTTGTAACAAAGAGGCGTCGGCGTTTTCCAGCTAAAGGAGATATTTTTTAAACCATAGCTATGGCTTTTATCCACTGTGGCTCTGAAGAATGCACTAAATCTGAACTTGACCTATTCAACATTGGACCCACGCAGACCAGCATTGAGAGAAGTCTGTATATCGAGGTACCCCCCTTGTCAGCCATTACAGACACAGCACCCCTGGATTTCTTCATTGCAGGAAATGGTGAGGATTATATGGACTTAAATAACACATTGCTCTATGTGTGTTGCAAAATTGTCAATCCTGACGGAACCAACCTTGCAGCAGACGCTAATGTAGGTCTGGTGAATTATCCAATTGCATCCATGTTTAGCCAGCTGGATGTGACGCTGGGTGATAGATTAATAAGCCAGAGTAATAATTCATATCCATATAGAGCCTATTTTGAATCTGTGCTGAACTACAGCGAGGATGCATTGGCCACGCAATTCTCTGCAGGCCTGTTTTACAAAGATACACCGGGGGAACTTGAATCTGGCGACAGGCGTGGGAATAATCTTGGTTTTAATAGAAGAGCAAACCTGACTGCTGAAAGCCGGAAAATAGACCTGCTGGGACATCTCCATGCTGATATTTTTTTTCAAGAAAAACTGCTGTTAAACGGCGTTGATCTGAAGATCAAACTTACTCGTAGCAAAGATACATTCTGTTTGATATCAGACAACGCCGCTAGGCATTACAAATTACAGATTTTGTCAGCCTCACTTTTTGTTAAGAAAGTGAGAGTTGCCCCAGGCGTGCGGTTAGGCCATGCCGAGGCTCTGTTGACTGCTAATGCCAAGTATCCTGTGGATCGTGTGAGTATGAAGGTGTTTAGCATTCCAAGGGGGAGCCGTGTCGCCAATCAGGAAAACCTATTTTTGGGGCCATTACCGAAGCAGGTTATTATAGGCATGGTTGATAATGATTCTTACAGCGGATCTTACCTCAAAAATCCTTTTAATTTTAAACATTTTAATATTCATTTTGCGGCCCTTTACCTGGATGGAGAACAGATCCCCACGAAGCCGTTCCAACCTGCATTTGAAGAGGGGAACTGTGTAAGAGAATACATGAGTCTCGTACAAACAGCTGGAAAACATATGAAAGACAGGTCTCTTTTAATTAACCGTGAGGACTATGTTCGAGGCTACACACTTTTTGCCTTTGACCTGACCCCAGACCAAGAAGGTGGAAGCCACTACTCTTTGATAAAAACAGGAAACCTCAGGGCAGAATTTCGATTTAGTAGAGCCCTGGCTGAGACGATCAACATGATTGTGTATGGGGTTTTTGACAATGTGATAGAGATAAATCACAGAAGAAATGTCCTGTTTGACTATATGTAAAATGGACAGTACAGAGTTAACGCGCATCCTATCTTCAAATCCCTTCACTAGACCGTCTTTCTACGGGGTGTTTCCCTGTGACATGCTACCCAAGGCAAGGATACAACGGCTGCCAGCCTGTTTGGTGGTCAATACCCACCCCCACAAACTACCAGGAGAACATTGGTTGGCCATCTACCTGACCGACGATAAGGTTGGCGAATTTTTTGATTCCTATGGGCACCCTCCTAGCCACCCACGGTTCCATAAAACCATTATGAATTTTTTAAGAAGAAATGCCTGCAAGACTGTATTTCAACCCAGACAACTGCAAGCCTCAGAATCTTCAGTTTGTGGCTATCATTGTTTATTTTTTCTGCAGCAGCGTTGTAAGGGTTTAACATATAAACAAATTCAAGATTTGTATTCTCACAATTTGGAAAGAAACGATTGGATGGTGGAGCGTTTTGTAAAAAACAAGAAATACATGCCCAGACCGGTGTTAAACATGTTTCAACCTTGCCAAGGCTGTATATCGTACCGTGACTTTCATAGCTTTTAATTCACAATAAAGAACCCTCTAATAGGGATTAAAAAGAGCCTTTGCTGTCAGTGTGTGTTTGTGTCCCCCATTTACCCTTAAAGTAGATAGTCATATCGCAAATTACCATTTTACATTTTTATTTTAAGGTCTAAAAACATAAAAAGAAAAAATGCTCTGATAATATTATAAGTTGAGCCAGGCAGGGGTGTCATGTTTTCTTTGCTTTTTAGTACGCTTGTGAGAAAGGTTAGGTGAGAGATCCATTGCTGTTGTTGTTGAAAAGCGATTGTCTGCCTTTAGCGAATCCAAGACTTCTCTATTAGCAAGACTACCCACTACAGATGTTGGAATATTCAATTCAGCCAGAGACCTCATAAAAACATCCCAGCCTTTAGGTGCACGTCTGGTTGTCAGGGTATGTGTCTGCATGGCCCCCTTAATCAAATCGGTCATATTGGAGCCCGATATAACACTCCCCTTGTACACAAAATTACCCTTCTCATCCCACGAAGAAACATCTTTGTTTCCCTTCATTTTGTTTAATAGGATTCTTGCATTATTTTTATATCTATCAGGCAGGTTGTCTATTACTTCCTGGTAGACAGGATCAGAAACTGCTGATGGTTCCACAGCGTTCTGTGGTGTCTGAGGCAGAAATAAAGTTAGGTTTTCTTTCTCTGCCTCCCTTTGCCTTACATGTGTTAGATATTTTTGAAGCAAAGAATCATAACGTTTGGCTTTTTCATATTCAGTTAAGTCAGACCTGCTGAGAATCCCTTGCATTTCAATATCTAATGAACTCATGGTTGCAGTTCTGATGTTCTCCTCCTTCGGGGTTGATGCCTTTAGTTGTTCTAGTTGCTGGCTTGGGACCAAATACATCTTTTCAGCATACTCCATTATCGGTTGGATAAAAGGCCTGTGATTAGAGGAATTGCAATACCTAGTAATGGCCCCAGAAAACCACCTGATTGCTTCACCAAAACTTTTTTTCTTTTCAGAGTGATTTTCTTGTTACTCAATTTTTTAATAATACCCCGCTTCTTTCTTAATACGCGTACCTGTTGAGGTGATAGAGGAATGTTGCCTTTTAAAGTATTGAGTGCTATTTCTGAGATGGCCGCAATCAGGTCATCAGATGCTGAGCATAAAATAGCTTTTCTCTGTTGAGGAGGCGTCTTAATAAGATGCTTTAAGAGTGGAAGGTTTCTTTTTAAACGGAGAGACATGTTCCCTCTCTGTGGAACTTTGCGGTAATACATAGTAAAACGCTAAAGGCGCCGCTTTTTGTTACCACCTGTTTTTTTCATGATGTACACTACAGGAAGGTCTGGAGGGAACAGGCCAGTTCTCAGCCGGTGATTATCGGGTGTTGTGGTATGTAAATCCACCACCAGATAACCATAAGGTTTGCTTGTAGAATCAGCAAAGGCTTCTAATAAGAATTGGCTGTTTTGTGGGTACATCTGGCGAGCTAAAGTCATTATCTGCAATTGATCTCTAGGGTTTTTGAATAAGACCAAATATTTAGCATTTAGAGTTATGGTGCGGATACTTTTTCCCTTGCAGAATATATTCTGAGTTATGAAAAACACACTCAAATTCTTGTGATGTACATATTGAGTAAATACCCTTTCAACTTCACTATTGTCACATACACTCTGCATCAAATCATCTATCACAAGAAAGCTTACTTTATTGAGAGAAAACAAAACTGTATCATCAAATTTTTCAGGCAGACCTTGCACAAAATGAATAAATGGGTATTTACACATTAATTCTTTGTACAAAGGCTGCCAACAACCATAACACCACACAATATTTTCAGGTACAGCTGAAAAAACAGAATTAGCATTGTCCAACATTTGTTTGATAAAATAACTTTTCCCGCAGTTGCTAGGTCCTGCTAGAATAGCTGAAAATGGATGTTTCCAGCGTGTATCCATATTCAAAAACCATAAGGCAATGTTTTAAAACCTTGATGAATGACTCTTTTGTCATAGACCACTTTTTGAGTTTTTCTGACAGGTTTTGATTCAAGAGTCCACCTGCGTTTGTTCCTTACAATACCTGGTTGTTGTACTGCAATCTCACGAGCTGGTCCCTGGTCCCTGTCTGAGACGTAGTCAAAAACCAGATCTTTGAGACTGTTGAAATTAATTTTTTCACAATTAGCAGTGTTCAGTGTGATCCCTTTGACCTTGATAGTAACATTCCCCGAAACAGTTTTATAGCCATAAGAACGGCATGCCCAGTGCAGAAGATAAAAAGCAATATATTGATACTTATCTCCAACATGAAGGGATTGCATTGCGACCCAATCAGATTGAGGTGAATCCAGCAAAGAGGCAAATTGCAAAATTATTCTTAAATTCTCTGTGGGGTAAATTTGGTCAGAGAACAAATCTGCCTAACACACAGTTGGTGAGAGACCCAGATGAGTTATTTCAGCTTCTGTTTTCTGATGCTTATGATGTTTCAATGTGTGAATTTATTGATGATGAGGCTGTCTGTGTATCATGGAAGCATTCTGAAGACCGGGTTATGGCTATAGGTAGGAAAAATGTGTTCATAGCAGCCTTTACAACAGCATATGCGCGTCTGGAGCTCTACAATTTGCTAGACAAATTGAAAGAAAGATGTCTGTACCACGATACCGATTCTGTGATATTTGTGAGCCAGGAGGGGCAATGGATGCCACCTCTTGGTGATTACTTAGGAGACCTCACAAGTGAACTACCCGCAGATCAATTTATCACAGAGTACGTGTCAGCAGGTCCAAAATCTTATGGCTATAAAACTGTTTCGGGGAATGTTACTATCAAGGTCAAAGGGATCACACTGAACACTGCTAATTGTGAAAAAATTAATTTCAACAGTCTCAAAGATCTGGTTTTTGACTACGTCTCAGACAGGGACCAGGGACCAGCTCGTGAGATTGCAGTACAACAACCAGGTATTGTAAGGAACAAACGCAGGTGGACTCTTGAATCAAAACCTGTCAGAAAAACTCAAAAAGTGGTCTATGACAAAAGAGTCATTCATCAAGGTTTTAAAACATTGCCTTATGGTTTTTGAATATGGATACACGCTGGAAACATCCATTTTCAGCTATTCTAGCAGGACCTAGCAACTGCGGGAAAAGTTATTTTATCAAACAAATGTTGGACAATGCTAATTCTGTTTTTTCAGCTGTACCTGAAAATATTGTGTGGTGTTATGGTTGTTGGCAGCCTTTGTACAAAGAATTAATGTGTAAATACCCATTTATTCATTTTGTGCAAGGTCTGCCTGAAAAATTTGATGATACAGTTTTGTTTTCTCTCAATAAAGTAAGCTTTCTTGTGATAGATGATTTGATGCAGAGTGTATGTGACAATAGTGAAGTTGAAAGGGTATTTACTCAATATGTACATCACAGGAATTTGAGTGTGTTTTTCATAACTCAGAATATATTCTGCAAGGGAAAAAGTATCCGCACCATAACTCTAAATGCTAAATATTTGGTCTTATTCAAAAACCCTAGAGATCAATTGCAGATAATGACTTTAGCTCGCCAGATGTACCCACAAAACAGCCAATTCTTATTAGAAGCCTTTGCTGATTCTACAAGCAAACCTTATGGTTATCTGGTGGTGGATTTACATACCACAACACCCGATAATCACCGGCTGAGAACTGGCCTGTTCCCTCCAGACCTTCCTGTAGTGTACATCATGAAAAAAACAGGTGGTAACAAAAAGCGGCGCCTTTAGCGTTTTACTATGTATTACCGCAAAGTTCCACAGAGAGGGAACATGTCTCTCCGTTTAAAAAGAAACCTTCCACTCTTAAAGCATCTTATTAAGACGCCTCCTCAACAGAGAAAAGCTATTTTATGCTCAGCATCTGATGACCTGATTGCGGCCATCTCAGAAATAGCACTCAATACTTTAAAAGGCAACATTCCTCTATCACCTCAACAGGTACGCGTATTAAGAAAGAAGCGGGGTATTATTAAAAAATTGAGTAACAAGAAAATCACTCTGAAAAGAAAAAAAGTTTTGGTGAAGCAATCAGGTGGTTTTCTGGGGCCATTACTAGGTATTGCAATTCCTCTAATCACAGGCCTTTTATCCAACCGATAATGGAGTATGCTGAAAAGATGTATTTGGTCCCAAGCCAGCAACTAGAACAACTAAAGGCATCAACCCCGAAGGAGGAGAACATCAGAACTGCAACCATGAGTTCATTAGATATTGAAATGCAAGGGATTCTCAGCAGGTCTGACTTAACTGAATATGAAAAAGCCAAACGTTATGATTCTTTGCTTCAAAAATATCTAACACATGTAAGGCAAAGGGAGGCAGAGAAAGAAAACCTAACTTTATTTCTGCCTCAGACACCACAGAACGCTGTGGAACCATCAGCAGTTTCTGATCCTGTCTACCAGGAAGTAATAGACAACCTGCCTGATAGATATAAAAATAATGCAAGAATCCTATTAAACAAAATGAAGGGAAACAAAGATGTTTCTTCGTGGGATGAGAAGGGTAATTTTGTGTACAAGGGGAGTGTTATATCGGGCTCCAATATGACCGATTTGATTAAGGGGGCCATGCAGACACATACCCTGACAACCAGACGTGCACCTAAAGGCTGGGATGTTTTTATGAGGTCTCTGGCTGAATTGAATATTCCAACATCTGTAGTGGGTAGTCTTGCTAATAGAGAAGTCTTGGATTCGCTAAAGGCAGACAATCGCTTTTCAACAACAACAGCAATGGATCTCTCACCTAACCTTTCTCACAAGCGTACTAAAAAGCAAAGAAAACATGACACCCCTGCCTGGCTCAACTTATAATATTATCAGAGCATTTTTTCTTTTTATGTTTTTAGACCTTAAAATAAAAATGTAAAATGGTAATTTGCGATATGACTATCTACTTTAAGGGTAAATGGGGGACACAAACACACACTGACAGCAAAGGCTCTTTTTAATCCCTATTAGAGGGTTCTTTATTGTGAATTAAAAGCTATGAAAGTCACGGTACGATATACAGCCTTGGCAAGGTTGAAACATGTTTAACACCGGTCTGGGCATGTATTTCTTGTTTTTTACAAAACGCTCCACCATCCAATCGTTTCTTTCCAAATTGTGAGAATACAAATCTTGAATTTGTTTATATGTTAAACCCTTACAACGCTGCTGCAGAAAAAATAAACAATGATAGCCACAAACTGAAGATTCTGAGGCTTGCAGTTGTCTGGGTTGAAATACAGTCTTGCAGGCATTTCTTCTTAAAAAATTCATAATGGTTTTATGGAACCGTGGGTGGCTAGGAGGGTGCCCATAGGAATCAAAAAATTCGCCAACCTTATCGTCGGTCAGGTAGATGGCCAACCAATGTTCTCCTGGTAGTTTGTGGGGGTGGGTATTGACCACCAAACAGGCTGGCAGCCGTTGTATCCTTGCCTTGGGTAGCATGTCACAGGGAAACACCCCGTAGAAAGACGGTCTAGTGAAGGGATTTGAAGATAGGATGCGCGTTAACTCTGTACTGTCCATTTTACATATAGTCAAACAGGACATTTCTTCTGTGATTTATCTCTATCACATTGTCAAAAACCCCATACACAATCATGTTGATCGTCTCAGCCAGGGCTCTACTAAATCGAAATTCTGCCCTGAGGTTTCCTGTTTTTATCAAAGAGTAGTGGCTTCCACCTTCTTGGTCTGGGGTCAGGTCAAAGGCAAAAAGTGTGTAGCCTCGAACATAGTCCTCACGGTTAATTAAAAGAGACCTGTCTTTCATATGTTTTCCAGCTGTTTGTACGAGACTCATGTATTCTCTTACACAGTTCCCCTCTTCAAATGCAGGTTGGAACGGCTTCGTGGGGATCTGTTCTCCATCCAGGTAAAGGGCCGCAAAATGAATATTAAAATGTTTAAAATTAAAAGGATTTTTGAGGTAAGATCCGCTGTAAGAATCATTATCAACCATGCCTATAATAACCTGCTTCGGTAATGGCCCCAAAAATAGGTTTTCCTGATTGGCGACACGGCTCCCCCTTGGAATGCTAAACACCTTCATACTCACACGATCCACAGGATACTTGGCATTAGCAGTCAACAGAGCCTCGGCATGGCCTAACCGCACGCCTGGGGCAACTCTCACTTTCTTAACAAAAAGTGAGGCTGACAAAATCTGTAATTTGTAATGCCTAGCGGCGTTGTCTGATATCAAACAGAATGTATCTTTGCTACGAGTAAGTTTGATCTTCAGATCAACGCCGTTTAACAGCAGTTTTTCTTGAAAAAAAATATCAGCATGGAGATGTCCCAGCAGGTCTATTTTCCGGCTTTCAGCAGTCAGGTTTGCTCTTCTATTAAAACCAAGATTATTCCCACGCCTGTCGCCAGATTCAAGTTCCCCCGGTGTATCTTTGTAAAACAGGCCTGCAGAGAATTGCGTGGCCAATGCATCCTCGCTGTAGTTCAGCACAGATTCAAAATAGGCTCTATATGGATATGAATTATTACTCTGGCTTATTAATCTATCACCCAGCGTCACATCCAGCTGGCTAAACATGGATGCAATTGGATAATTCACCAGACCTACATTAGCGTCTGCTGCAAGGTTGGTTCCGTCAGGATTGACAATTTTGCAACACACATAGAGCAATGTGTTATTTAAGTCCATATAATCCTCACCATTTCCTGCAATGAAGAAATCCAGGGGTGCTGTGTCTGTAATGGCTGACAAGGGGGGTACCTCGATATACAGACTTCTCTCAATGCTGGTCTGCGTGGGTCCAATGTTGAATAGGTCAAGTTCAGATTTAGTGCATTCTTCAGAGCCACAGTGGATAAAAGCCATAGCTATGGTTTAAAAAATATCTCCTTTAGCTGGAAAACGCCGACGCCTCTTTGTTACAACTCTTCTCCTGTGGCTTTTCTTCCCTCTCTGGCGTTTCTTTCCTCTCTGCGCTTTTCTTTTAAAGGGGCGTGGTGGACCAATCAATCTTACCCGTGATGCTTTTCTTTTTAGAGCCCTCCTCCTTTTAATATACATGAGCCCTGACCCGGCTTGTTGTGGTGTGTTCACTCTGTTAAACACTTCTTTTGTAACGTGACCTATTACATCTTTAGCAATATTACGAGCAGCAGTTTTTGCGTGGGGTTTAACGATGTCTATGCCTCTTCTCAAAAGGGGAACAGCCATTCGGAAAAGGCTCCTAAAAACCCCACCAAGCCCTGCTCCATACATAACAGGGGATCCCTGGTATCCTGTCAGGGCGTATCCCGCCTGTGCTTTATAATAATTACGATAAACGCCCGTATCACCATATGTTTTCATAATAGCCATTTCTTAAACTACAAAGGTTCTCCGAGGGCGAAAGTGCAGCTTCACTGTCACCTTACCAAAACGAAATGGTACGTTTTTGTTCTGATCATTCTTTATTTCAACGGTGATAGTGTCAATGTGGTCCTTGGTTACAGGGATGTAGTGCGGTTTCTCATAGCCAATGGTGACACATTCGTTGTCCTTCCCATGCACGGGTATGCAGCGCAGTAAAGGCACATAATAATCTCCAACTATCTGGTGCTCCACAATGTCTGTGTAAATGTATAAGGTGTTAAAACCTCCAGTAATGTCAGCAGGAAAAGGAAATTTTTTAACATTCTGTTCAGGAAACACGCCTAATATGTTGGCCAGTTCTGCACTAGCTAGAAAGGAATATTGTTCTGTTCCTTGCAGACTAACTTTTCTAGAAACAGTATCGTAGTCCAGGATTACTTTAGGACCACCTCGTATAAGGCTGTTCATGTTTTCAAGCAACTCAGGGATGTCTGCATAATAGCCACGTCGCAGAAAATAGCGATACCTAGTTTCCGTACTAGCAATTTCAAAGCCCGCATCTCTATTTAGAGTGTCCCAGCTATGGGGATATTGAATTTCAGCCAGGCCAACTTCCCAAAAACCGGGAATTTCCAACACTTTACCTAATTGAATAGTATATGCTGAAATCTTGTTGTTTGGAAAAGTCGTTGCACAGGCATTGCTGGGTAAGGTAACGTAAAACCCACTATCGCCCATTCTTCTATACAGGTTCACAAAGATCAGAAGCGCACACCCAACTGTTGAACTTGCTAGGCCAGCCTAACCATTTCACTAGATGTTGCTTTCTCCTGCCCCTTCCTTTTGTTGCTAAGATTTCTTCAATCCTGTATGTCCTGTCCTCCTTGGCATTAACTTTCTGTAATTCCTCAGGATAGAAGTTACCCACCACGACCTCACCTTCATAATCTTTTAACTGGTATACAGGTCTCTTTGATCTTTTGATGACTTCATCCACTATAAATAACTCGGTGGTAAAGTTTTGTTCGTAACCCTTAGCAAAGACACCCTTGCATTTAGAAATGCGTACATGATCTCCCTTTTTAAAATATGCCAACTCAGGCTTTCTTTTTATACCGTCCAAATAAACGGTTCTCCAAACGGCCAAGGAGTTTGACTGATTAACGTCAACAGGCCTAGTTTTTATAGTTCTGTGAAAACTATGGTTATAACTTTTTAGAAATTGGGGTAACACACCTATATATGTGAATGTATTGTTGGCTGTGAAATACCTCCACATTTTAGTTTTTAAAGTTCTGTTGAAGCGTTCCACAACTGCTGCTTTGACTTCATTGCTGGTAACAAAATGGTGTACCCCTTGTTTTTTGAATAGATTCTTCACTGTTCTGTTTAGAAACTCCCTGCCTTTGTCAGTCTGTATTTTGACAGGGACTCTTCCATCTTGTGTGAAAATAGCTTTAAAAGCAGCGGCCACCTGACCGCCTGTCTTGTCTTTTAGAACCCTTGCCCATGCATATTTAGACAAAATGTCTATAACGGTTAAAATGTACTTGTAACCCTTGTTATATTGAGAAAACTGCTGCATATCAACTAGATCGGCCTGCCATTGCGAATCCATTTCAGACACAATTGTCTTATTTCTTTTAAAATGGATCCTGGCTGGTTTATGCAGCGTGTAAGCATCCTGATCTGACAACCATTTGGTAACTTCTCTTTTGCAGAGTTTTTTGCTCTGTTTTTTGGCCTCCTGAAATAGGGAGTTCACTCCACCCAAACTCCCAACATGCCCAGGGTTATAATAAATATTTCTTAGGATCTCTTCATGAGTTGCCATATTTGTAAGTTAACACACAGGAATGGAAGCGTAAGTTTAACAACAAAACGTTTTTATTGCTGCAAATCACCAAAGAAAATCATTCTTCTATTTCCATGTCTGGAGGAACACACGAAATGCAGGAAATGTTGACAGTCTTTGAAGCGTCGATGTTCAAGTTTTCAAAAGCTCCAAGCACATCACGCATCTGTGTAAAAATAAAGTTTTTTAGTTATACACAATCAAAGCCCACTATACAACCAATTAAGAACATTTTACTAAAGACATAAAACACTCACCGGTGTGTCCTCTGTCTCTGCTTCAGCAGTCTCCAGGGGTGGCTGGTAGGTAGAACAGGATGTGGTAGGATTTCCCTGCTCCATTTTCTCTTCGGTCTGTGGGGCTATTTTAGTAAGACCACAGCCATTAACAGTTTCAACAGGCTCCGTTTTCTTTTCGGCCCATGGGGCTCTTTTGGTAAGAACAGCGCCATTAAGCCAAGCAACAAAGGATGGAGTTTCAGGATCCTGCCCTGATGTCAGTTGGTCAGGAAACAGTTTTCTGGGTTGAAGCTTCACAGGTGCCAGTGGAGAAGAAAAGCCCGCAGGTCCCACGTATGAGGGTATGCTCTCAGTTAAAGCAGAGGTATTCTGAGACACTGGTGGCGTATGCACAGTTTGCACCCTTCTAGGCTTCACGGATGCCCGCTGTCTAGAAAAAGCAAAGAGGTCGATAGGATCCGCCATGATCTCCCCGCAGGAAAAACTTGCCGCCATGCTCTCCCCGCAGGAAAAACTTGTCTGGGCATGCCAAGAACGGCTTCTTTTGTTACTGTGCCAAAGGGGGTGGAGTTACAGCTCTACAACCGCTTCCTATTGGTCCGCGGTAGCCTGGGGAGTTGTTAGGGGGGTCACATGACCCCCCTGGGCCAATCCGGGAGCGGTTTCAAACCCCGCCAAAAATGGTATTGGGGTCAAATGAACCATGGGGTCACGTGATCACCTGGGGGAGGGATGGTCACATGACACGCTGTTCCATGAGCTCACTTCCCGCCCCGGTAGGGGTGGAACTTCCGGCCCCGCTAAGGCGGGACTTCCAGTCCCGCTAAGGCGGGACTTCCGGGGCGGCGCAACTGTCACTTTCTAAAAAGGGGCGTGGTTTCGAGTTTGATGGGAGGTCCTACCCTTTACTACTCCTCTATTTCTGGCTAAATCACTGGTTCTACACTCTAAATGATGAATGTGATCGAGTTAAATAGTCCTACGTATGCCAAAATCACAAATCCTTGCTTAAAACAGGATGACTTTGTGACCTGTGTTGATAACATAGCTAGAATTGGAATGAGGCAGGAAAATGATAAAAATAAAATAACCACAATATATGCTCTTAAAATACACTGCTTTGGGACAGGGAGGGACAATGTATCTTCAAGTACATCTAAGAGCAGGCTATTGCATCTCAAATGCCAGCTCTCCCATTCTGAAATGGTACCACTGGAAGAGTCCTGGGACATCAACCCCATAATTACCTTCTGCTCTCCAGTTGTTTTACATGTTTAAGAGGTGAATGGAAAGCTAAAAGAGAAGAGACCCCCCCCCCCCCGATAAAAATCAGAAGCTCTTATCTCTTTTTTCATTCTGGGAGCAGTAAATGATCACAGGGTTGTTATCTCTGGTGTGCAGAGTTCTTTGCAAGCACAAGTGACCTGTAATTGACCCAAGTTGAAGAGGAAGGGGAATGTGGGTAGAACATCCTGGGATTCCTTTTCCACAGACTTGTCATGGTTGATTCACGACAATCGTCAGCACCGTCTCAAACAACTTCAGGGTGGAAGGAAACTGAACTCTGTTAACCAGCCCTGACTGGGAAAAATGTAAGAACCTAAGAAGAGCCATGCTGGATCAGACCAAGGGTCCATGTAGTCCAGCATTCTGTTCACATGGTGCCCCACCAGCTGCCCACAGGAAAAAGCACCATCCCAGCCATTTCCCCCAGCAACTGGTGTATATAGGCTTCCTTCCTCTGATACTGGAGGGAGCATATAGCCATCATTACTAATAGCCATTGATAGCCGTCTCCTTCACAAATTTGTCCAATCCCCTTTTAAAACCATCCGAATTGGTGGCTATCACTACGTCTTATGGAAGTGAATTCCATAGTTTAACTATGAGCTGTGTGAAGAAGTACCTCCTTTTATCTGTCCCGAAACTCCCAACGATCAGCTTCATGACCCCAACGGATTATGGTATAACAAGAGTGGGAGGAAAATGTCTCCCTATCCACTTTCTCCACACTATACACACACACACTGTACCAACTTAAAATATATGTGTGCTGCCTCCCTTTGAATCTTTGAGCAAAAATGATTACCATTCATCAAGAGCACAAACAACTTCTCTTCCTGAGCTTGTGTCGCGCCATTCCCTCCCCATTGCCAAGAGATTTCTGTCCAGGGAAGCTGCACCCGTAAAATTTGCATTTTCTTTCAAACCTGTTTCAGCCTGCCTGATGAGAGTAAAGCTAGGTGTCGTCCTGTTATTTCTTGATACTATTTTCTGAAAGTAGGCACCAGACAGAGCAACTTATTTTATGTGCAAACTATTTCGGATACACTCTTATTTGCTTTCCTGTTCTTTTCCAAGAGAACACCATCAGACTGGACTGTCTACCGCATTCTAAGAAATAAAATAAAAGTCACTTGAGCTCATATTAGTTCAGCATTGTAGAACGCACATGCCTGACATTTTTAGTTTTCTGGAAATTTATAGATCCCTGTAAAGCCATTTAAAATGAATGCACAGGCATTGTTTAATGATTATGTCACAAATTGTGTTGTTATAATAACTGCCTCAGCTTACTGCTGTTTAACCCATTGCGAAGGATTCCCCAACTGAGTCATTGCTGGTATGAATTGATACAAAATTTGGGATATGTTGTTATGGGACCTTAGGGGGGGACTGGATTAAAAAAATTCACACACACACACCAGACAGCTTCAGCTATGGGGCAGTATAGAAATATAATAAATAAATAAATAAATAAATAAATAAATAAATAAACAAACAAACAGTAAGAATAAATAAAAATAAATGAAGGAGGAAAGCAGCTCTTGCACCTTTAATAGTTGTTGTGCCAGGGGGAATTTTGGCAGGTGCATCTTATTCTGCAGGGGTAAATTAAGCTGGACTTTATCTCCATATTATTAAAATGTATCTGGATACCCTACTTTGAGAGAGCGCCTTCTTACTCACCAGTCTGCTCAGTCACTAAGGTTATCAGATGAGGCACTCCTGGTGGTTCTACATGGATTCATGGTGGTTCCACATGGTGATGCTACATGGTGGTTCTCCTGATGGTTCTACATGGACCCGCAGTTTGTTTGGAGTCCACTTGGAGTAGAGCCTTCAGTGGATTTGTTCAGACAACATGCTAAGCCCTGGTTAGGCCACTAACCCTTTTACAGCAAATGGTTAGTGAGTGTGTTTAAACCGTGGTTATGTAGCCATCATGGTTAGAAATGGTTCACATGACACACTAAGTCATGGTTCACAGAACACGCTAAGCCATAATGTTTAGCCCAAAATACTTAACCACAGTGGCTTAGTGTGTTATCTGAACAGGGTCACTGTATTTATTCTCTATCTGTGGAACTCTCTGCCTTTTGATGTCAGGCAGGCACCACAGTTGTTTCGTTTTCAGTGCCTGCTGAAGGTGTTTTTATTGAAACAGGCCTTCCCTGACTAACCAGCCATGGTTTTATTAACATAATTTGAATTTAAAGTTTTTAACTATATTTTGATTCCCCCTTCCTTTTTATTGTTCACTGCTCAGGAGTTTTAGTGGGTGTATAGGGATATAAACATATTGTAAATAAATAACTAAATAAATATACTAATACTCAAAAAGCTTCCCTTTAGCTTTGGTGTGGCTAGACCAGGCTACTAACAATTCATGCTAATTAGTGGGTGTTCAGAGTAGCTGTTCACATTAGCCACAGATAATCCCATCACATTCCCCTGCAGGTTGGGAGGAGGCAATAAAACTGGTCTGACTAGTTGAGTGTGGGATGGATATGCCAAAAGACATGGAAAAGGAAACAATTTGAATTGTGGAACTGGCTCAAAGGTTTTCAAAGATATTTTGCAGGGTGAAGCAAGTTGTTTTTGGTGGGTTTTGGATTCGGATATTATTTTGGAAATGGTACTGTGTACTTGAGCTCCTTTAGGTGGGGGGGGTGAGGGTTTGCATTCCCTTACCATAGCTCTGCTTTCTGCTTCTCTGCTGCATTTGCAATGAGCTGTAACTACATGAGGAAGTGAGTCGCGACCATGTGGCCCATACAATTCAATGGGACAGCACCCTCTAGTGGGCGTTTTATAGCACAACTTCGCAAGTACACAGCAGGAAACCCAACAAATACCGATATATCTCAGAAGGATCAGGTTTTCTAAGTTTTATTTTTTACTACTAAACCCAGGGAATGGAACGGGAGATGCGCAGGAGGCTGACGGAGTCTGACGGAGTCGCCAAAATGACCTGCAAACATCTGTGAGCGGCCAGTCATGAGAGTGCTAAACGTTCGTTTAAAGGAGTTCCTTGTTTCTACACCCCCATAAAATTAATACATGTACAGCAGTCATACATCAGAGTGGTCCCAGATTTTTGGGGAGACGGATGTACATTCCATCTGCACCCAAAGATCTAGCTAGCCAGTCCAGTAAGTCCAGTTGTGCATTGTAAAACAATGTGTGTTTGTGAATGAGAGAGTTTTAATTTGGTTGTATGGTTTTATCCTTTGCTGCTGATTTTATCTTTATTTTATTTTATTTTGTTCTGTTCTTTCTGTTTTTATTTTATTTATTTATTTTGCTTTAATGTTTGTGTTATGTTTTTAATGCATAGTACACTTCCCAGGGAACTTTGGTTGTTGGGCAATTTAAAGTATAATAAAGGCACAATCTTATGCGTGTTTTGACAGAAATAGGTCCTGCTTCTCCCAGCATTCTCCAGCCAGCATGGATGGATGAGGAATGCTGGGAGTTGTAGGACTTTCTTTCCATCTAAATATGCATAGGATTGCACTTTAAATAAATAAAATAATAAATAAAGAGTGTTGTGTGTAAGTGTGTCTGAATGAGTGTAAGTGAGAGAGAGAGAGACTGTGGAGGGGGGAAAGATATTAAGAATGTCTCTACATTAAGGAAAAAGCCCACACCCTTACAATTTCTTCTTCTTCTTCTAGGGTCTTGCCATGTTGACTACCGCTCTTTTACACAGTGACCAATGGTGACCACATGATTTGTAATTGAAAACTTCCCCGCTTGGCAATGCTCCATAAACTTAAATGAAACTGCTCCATCTAGTGCCTTGCAATCCGTGATCATTTTAAATAGGGCATGATCTCTGATCTTTTTGAAAACGAGATTACTGGGGGAAGGTGAGGGAGACATCCTGGAGGTTGACAGCATCATGTAAAGTACCCACAAAACTCCATGAGTGGCCAATCATGAGCATGTAATAAATTGCTCATGTAGAGAAGTTCAAAGATAATTTCAACAGCAAACTGTTTCTCTCCCTTGAGATCATCAACACTGTGCTCTGTTTCTTTCTTTCTATACATTCTTAAGAGATAAAAAAATAGAGGATTAAAAATGATTCAGGGTGGGATGGCTGTAGTCCTGCCCACTGGTGCTCTAGTCCCACTCATGAGTGGCATGCAGCCCCCCAACAAATTCCCTCTGCAGAGAATGATGTCCTTGAGGGGAAAAGGGTGCCCATTCCTTAGGTGCAGAATGTTACACACACACACTTAAATCCCATCTGATCAGAATAGTCCTGATTTGGTTAACTCCTGTTACAACCGAACCTACCATATCTATATGAGACTTTATCACAAAATGTATGTAGCCAACACTTTCTGCAAAACAGGTTGTTGTTCTGGTCTGAAATTCCTGAGAATTATTCAACCAGCTTGTCTGTCACTGGGTCAGCGAGGTGTCTGATATATACTATGGTGAAACGAGCTGTTCTCGCATGCAGAAAGGTAAGATATGTTAGAGTGGATAACAGTCCTTCAGTGTTTTGGATCGTAATTATACTGCTTCCATCTATATCCCATTCTACCTCCAAAGAAAGTGAGGGATGGACTGCCCTGCAGAGCTTGCTTTTTGCAGTTTGCCTAATCACCAACATAACACCATTTGCAGCTGAACAGATGGAACATTCTTCTTTCTCTAGCCCCCATTTGAGACGTATGCACACAAAAAACGAGTTGGGAAAAGACAGGAGGAACTCCTGCCTTCTCTGCCAGTGAGTCATTCCACCTTAGTCCATGTGATCTGCTGAGAAAAATGGCAGCCGGCTCTATTTCACAACAAGCCACGCACTGCATTCACACCTGTCTGTTCCTGAACTCAGGGCCAGCTCTGAATTTGAGAAGAATCTCAGCAAAGTTACCTCAGATCTAGTGCTGAGTCTGGTATTTGAGATCCCTCGAACAAGACACCCTCGAAGAGCCCCCTCCCTCAGTGAGTCTACCTTCTCATCACCTTTATCACCACCTGCTCTTGCTTTTCACCCCCTTTCTTGTCATGGCTACCACTTGCTTGCTTGACAGGCAGAGAGACAGTGAGCAGCAGCATAGGGTGACCAGATAAAATCCAGGTCAGGGCTCATGTAACTTTAAGAGTTGTAGAGAAAAGGGAATTTCAGCCAGTGTCATTTGTATGCAATTAGTTCCTGGTGAAATTCCCTCTTCATCACAACAGTTAAAGTTGCAGGGGCCCCTGCCTTCTTTTGTATATGGCCACTCTAGTATAGTGCCTGCACCTTTAACTGTTGTGATGAAGAGGGAATTTCACCAGGAACTAATTGCATACAAATGACACTGGCTGAAATTCCCTTTTCTCTACAACTCTTAAAGTTACATGAGCCCTGACCTGGATTTTATCTGGTCAGCCTACAGCAGCATCTACTGGCCCTCCTTCTCACCACCACTGAACGAGGGGCAGGAGAACAAGCAAGGTGCAATAGTGAAGAGCAGGAACAATTCCAGGGGGCTCTTGTCAGTGGGACCCTACTGGGGTGTGGGCCCTCAGCAGGTGCCCAACCATTCCTGCCTGTGACGCCAGCCATGCTTTGATCATCCCCACCCCCAGAAGGCTCACCTTGTGGCTATGGAAGGCACAAAAATCAGTGCTGGATTGCCCCAGTGGAAGCCATCTATTTAATTTCCCTGCTACATCAGGAGTGTTGTGGGGAATTAAAATGGCGTCTCTCCGACCCAGCCATATAAAGCAGGTAATAAGCTCTGCAGGGGACCTGAGGCCTTGGCAACTGCCCAAAGATGCTGCATGCTGGCACCGAGCCTGCCTGAGCTATGCCTTGCTCATGCCCTCCTATTAGTGCTTTTTCTTGGTATAATCAAATAACTCATCCTTCCCTTGCTGTCATTCACCATGAGCTGCATTCCATATGGAAACCTCAAGAGTGACAAGATCTCCAGCTGAGTCATAATCAAGGGAGAAGAGTGTGGTGGAGTCTTGCCAAGACAGTCAAAGCATCAACATTTTGTAGTGACTTACTGAGCAATTCCTGTAGCAAGCAAGATTATGTTTCAGGGAACAAATGTATACTGGACCTTTACATTCACCCTGTATTTCCTGAGCCATGTTAAGCGTGCAACATCCTTCGGCTATATTCACCAACAGTTTTAACTGCTTATGACAGCTGTGGGTTCCTTTGCATTTCTTTTAACCAAAGAGTTTGTCACTGCAAAGCCTAGCAAAATTATCCTTTATAATAGGAGTGGGGAATTTTGGGAGGTTTGGAGGCCACACTGCCCCCACACCAGAACCCTTGGGTGGGGACATCCTGTGTCCATCACTGGAAGTGGAGGCAGTGTCAAAATCCCAGTAATTCTGCATGTAAACAAGGTGAGCGCAGCTGTTTGGCAGGCCGTGGGGAGCCCCATTCTGCGGAAAAACAGGGAGTGTGTTTATGATGCTTTCCCCCCCCTGATGTTTCCACGTATGGGTACCAATTGTAAAAATTCTGGCTATAATACGTGTCAATAATATGTGTCTAGAGAGGTAATTCTGAGCAAAGCTAGTGGCTGACATGCCCATCGCAAATGCAAAACAACTCTTCCCCACAAAAGAGAGTATAGTCTGCTTAGATGCAGACTGACTCGTGAGGCTAACAAAATCTTAAATTGTTGAATATAAGAGATCCCTCTGCAAAAGTGAAATCTCCTCCTCCTAGCGGGGAATCCTTAGTGCAACTTAGTACCTGACCTCTGAAGTCCTAGCAGGCACTCAAGGAAGACATGGGTTCTTATTTGCCTTGGCGCCAATTGTCCTAATCTGCCGTTAGGCATGCTCTCCAGCTCCCCAGAAAAGCCTTCGGTCAGGTATGAAAGTATAGGAACTGCATTTATTTGGTGTAACATACAATTTAGGCTCAGAAGGGCTCCAACTACTACAAAATAGACATCCTTGGTTAAACTAGCTCCCAACAGATTCTACTTCCCAGTCAGCACTGGGAGGCAGATAGTTCTTCTACAATGACCATCGCCAGAAGAAGGGCTGATGCGTTTCCCTGAATGTGTGAGCAAGGACAGGGTCAACATCAAAAGTAGGCATGGTTAGGCACCTGGGGGCTGTCTACACACAGGGAAAGCCCTGCGGTGGCTGTGGATCTGAGCCCCGTCTATTATACAACGCAGTTGCTTCCCCACAATATGAAAAAGTTGGGATTTACCCTGACATTTTCAAAGGGATTGAGGGTAACATAGCACTTCGTCTGTGTAACATCGCTCTGCGACCAATCCAGGGCCAACCCAGGGGCGGAGCTTGGTGGAAGGCACCAGTGATTGGTCACCTTCCACCAGGAAGAGGGCAGGGGCAGTTCCAGGACCCAGATGGCTGCCCAGAAATTCCATGCTCCCTCCTCGGCAGCGGGATTACCAGATGCCCCTCGGGAGAGGGAAAGCATGGGGTTGAGGAGGGAGGCGGCACCAACCTGGTGCCGTGAAGGCAGCCCTCTGTTGAGAGCCCACATCCCAGCAGGGCTCCACTGACAACAGCCCCCTGGACTTTCTCATCCTCTACACCTTTGCAACCTGCTTGTTCACCTGCCTCTTGCTCTGGCCCAGATGAAAGCGATGGTCATGGGGAAGAGCAACAGAGGCCTCGGCCTAATTGCTCCCTGGCTCTCCGCCTGTCAAGCAATCAAGTGGCATAAATGCTGAGAAAGAGGCCAAGGCACAGTAGGTGACAATGGTAGTGGGAGGTAGACTTGCTGAGGCAAGGGGTCCTCTGGGGATGTCTGGCCCAAGGGCCCTCCAAAACCTAGAGCTGGCACTGAGCAAGGAGAAGAGATTCACTGGCTAACCATGCCCCAGATGTCAGTGGGTCCCTCTCTGGATATGCCCCAGCTATTGGTGATCCCCTTTGGCTATGCCTCCTGATGCCTAGATAAACCAAATGCATTGATGAAGGGCTTATGCACATTCAGGCCTGGTTCAGAAGACAGACACCTTAAACCAGGGGTCCCCAACCCCCGGGCCATGGGTACTGGTCCGTGGTCTGTTAGGAACCAGGCCGTGTGTAAGGTGACCAGATCACCTGGGGTTTGCCGGTCCTAACTGGGAAACCTGGGGCGATCCAGCCACCCACCCCCAAAAAACCAGCCCGGACCTACCGGGTCCTCCTCCGCTGCCGCTCTCCTGCGCTGCCGCCACTCTCCTCCGCCACTGTGTGATGGTGGTTTAAGGCCGTGGTTTCAGGCAGTGGTCCCCATCCTTTTTGGCACCAGGGACCGGTTTGTGAAAGACAATTTTTCCACGGACCAAAGGGGGTGTGCCCCCCCAAAAACATAAAATATTTTTTTTAAATGGCCGCCCGCCATGCGGCCAACAAGCAGATACCCCCCCGCCACCCCACCCCCACCCAAAACAAACCCCACCACCACCAAGCCACCCCCCCCCAAAAAACCACAGCCCGGACCTACCGGGTCCTCCGCCGCTGCTCGCTGCCGCCCTCCACCACCACTGCGTAAGCCCCGCAGCTGCCTTACCCGTGAGGGGGCTGTAGGGGGTCACCGTCACATGGTGGCGGAGGACCCGGTAGGTCCAGGCTGTGTTTTTTTGGGGGGGTGGCTTGGTGGGGGGTTGTTTTGGTTGGGTGGGTGGCGGGGGGGTCCCCCCACCTGAAACAAACCCCACCCCTAAGCCACCCACCCCCCAAAAAACACGCCCCGGACCTACTGGGTCTGCCGCTCTCCGCTGCCGCTCTCCGCCACTCTCCTCCTCCACCGCCATGTGACAGTGACCCCACGCAGCCCCCTCATGGGTGAGGGGGCTGCAGGGGGTCACACTGCGGCGGCAGAGAGTGGCGGCAGAGAGTGGCGGACCTGGTAGGTCTGGGCTGGGTTTTTTTGGGGGGGTGGCTTGGTGGGGGGGTTTGTTTTGGGTGGGGGGGTGGCGGGGGTGGGGGTCCCCCCACCCGAAACAAACCCCACCACCAAGCCACCCCCCCAAAAAAAACCAGCCTGGACCTACTTGGTCTGCCGCCGCTGCCACTGCTCTCCTCCTTCGCCACGTGACCCCCGCAGCCACTTCACCCATGAGGGGGCTGCGGGGGGGTCACCATCACGCGGTGGCAGCGGAGAGTGGCGGTGGCGGAGGAGAGCAGCAGTGGCGGAGGAGGACCTGGTAGGTCTGGGCTGTTTTTGGGGGGGGGGGTGGCTGGATCCCCCCAGGTTTCTCGGTTAGGACCGGGAAACCCTGGGCGATCTGGTCACCCTACACACGGCCTGGTTCCTAGCAGACCACAGACCGGTACCGGTCCATGGCCCGGGGGTTGGGGACCCCTGGTTTAAGGTGTCTTCTGAACAGGGCCACAGTTGCACAGCCAGAGTGGTGTGCCAGTGTTGGAGGTGTGGCTACCTGGTGTGGCCCCATTCCAGGAATTCCTTGCTTGTTTACATTCTCTGCTGATTAACAGTACTGGAAAAGGCAAAGGATAAGAATCAAATAAGTAGACAGCTCTTGCGTATACTTTATTACACTCACTGATTAAAGGCACTCTGAATATGCTCAGATGCACTTTCACTCACTATGATGATTAAAGGACTGCAGCAGGGCTCCATTTGGACCGGGGCCTTGCTGAGCCCTACTGCCAATGAAGCCTCATAGGACTCATATTGGTATTGCCTACACTCAGGGGCGCTCCTGGGCCCGGGCCCTAAATCTATTTCATAGGGCCCTGAGTGTCCATTGGTGCCACTAGAAAGGTTTTTTTCTTCTCAACGTTGGTTGCAAGCCTACGCAAGTTTAGACAGAAAAAGCATGGCTGACTTGGGCATGCTTGGAGTTGTAGGGCTGTTTTTTAAATCTAAACATCCATAGGATTGTGCCCTTTACTGCCATGCAGGGGTCAATTTTCAAAGGAGATTAGAGCCTCTCCATATGCTGCACCATCCAATCTCCCCACCCCAAATCTTCCCCTTCATAGCAATTAAGCTTAGGGGGAAAAACTTGATTTAAGCCAAGGTGCAAAGTAACTGAAGAATTTATTGTACGTAAGATGATTTGGATGAGAAATTAACAGGCTGGCGTTGCCTCCTGTGAAATTTAAATAAATCCGCATAATCATTTCTATACGGAGAAAGCTAGTGTGGTGTAGTGGTTATAATGCTGGACTGGGACTCAGGAGACCCAGGTTCTAGTCCCCGCTCAGCCATGAAGCTCATTGGGTGACTTCAGGCCAATCAGTGACCCTCAGCCTAACCTACCCCACAGGGCTGTTGTGGGAATAAAATGGAGGAGGATCATTTCGCCAGGATAAAAATGTAACAGACAAACTAACAAATTAGTATACGCTGCTAGACCAAGAGCAGACTTCCACAGCATGGCACCTTTCAGCTATGCTTTGACTACTGCTCCCATCATCCCCAGTTAGTATCACCATCAATGATGGGGTGGGGTTATAGTCCAACACAGTTGGAGGGCACCAGGCTGTGGTGGTGGGCACCACCACAAAATGGCTACCAGGGAGGCTAGTCACATAATGGCTGGCCTGAGGGGATGGCTTGTCAAAAGTGAGCTAAAGAGGTGGTACATGGGGGGGCGGGCAGTGTGGAGTGGTGGAATAGTGAGTCTAGAGGTTAGTTAGGGAGATCAAGAAGACTTCCACTTTTCCTAAGGTTTTTATTTGAAAAGAATGTTTTTGTCTACAACTGTTTCCAGCCTTATGAAGGAAAGAAGAATGTCTTATGGCAGGGGTTCCAAATGCCATAGGTGCCAAGGTATTCGCAGGGGTCTCCAACGGTGGCCACAAAACTCTCCATTCAATAGTATTTTAAAATAAAAAAACCTTGGGAACTGCTAGGGATGTCTTCTTTATCTCCCTAACTAGCCTCACTATTCCCCCTCCCCTCATACTACCTCTTTAACTCATTTTTGACTATCCAGCCCCTCAGGGTAACTTTTTCGTTTAAAAGGATCCCTGAGAGAAACAGACTGGGAGCCTATCTACACTACTGCTTTAAGACGGTTTATAACAGTTTTAAACCGGTTAATAACGGTTATTAACCGGTTTAAAACTGTTATAAACCGTTTTAAAGCAGTAGTGTAGATAGGCTCTGGGAAAGGACTCAAAGGCCCAAGAGACCCACTGCCACTCACAGAAAGTACCAGGCTAGCTAGTCCATTGGTCTGAGTTGGTATAAGGTCTTTTCCTATAGTAGAGATACACTGATTTATCTGAAAATTCAAACATCAAAATGATTAGGAAAAGTAATGACTCCATTAATTGGCTGATCAATGTTGCTATTTTGGGAATCATGGTTCTGTTGCAGGACATGGTGCTTAGCAGCTCTCCCCCCTTTTAAAAGCCCTAACAATGAGCACATTCTAGGTCGTTGCCGAGTTTAATTCTTTGTAACGTTGCAATTTATACATTAGAGCAGACACTTTCTGACCATGAAGGGGAGTCGTTCGAGGCTTTTACGTGGTGTTTTTAATGCTGCCCTTATTGTTGTTTTGACGTTGCTCCTGCTGTTTTTCTTGTTGCTGTTTTGTGAGCTTGTTATTGGCTAAAAAAGCAACTCGTAGTCTGAAGTGATGCTATCCTACGAGGACGATACTACTTTAGAGTCCTGAGTTTTTGCTTCAGTTCTCCAGTCCTCTAGAATAAGGCAGACAATGGACTGCATCCAGTTTTTGCCTTTCCATTTATGGAAGAGCTTTTAATTCACTGGAAGCCTCAGGTAACTGGAGGAGGGTGTAATTTTTGCCAATACCCTTCTCACGTCCTGTGCCACCTCCCACGCTCCTTGGGAGAGTCCAGAGTGTGCTGCGGGGTGGGGGAGAATTAGCAAATCAGTCAGAATTGCCTTCCTCCTGCCGTTAGGGGAGACCCATGAATGGAAGTGGGGCACTGGATGCAACCCACTGTTTTATTTATTTAATTTATTTAGAATATTTATATACCGCTCCCCATCCAAAGATTTCGGAGCGGTAAATGACAAATAGAATAAAAGAATACAAAACACACCGTATTGAAAATACGTTAAAAAGAACAAAGTTTTGCTAAAGCCCCATTTTTGGTTTTAAAATAAGGGACATTATTAAAAATAGCAAAAGGAGTGTGCTGCATCTATAACATTATGCTTCCCAACATCTTACAGGCTCACCTCAATGTACCGGATGCTGTAAAAGACCCTTCTGTATTTGGAGCATGCAGTGTGTTCTTAAGCATGTTAGCTCAGCACTAGCACCGTCACTAACCTACCAAGCCTGCTTCTTTATTTATTTACTTCCTGCAAAGTGTGCGTATTTATTTATATCACATCATTCCCCCCAAGGACCTCAGGGTAGCAAACATGGTTCCCTCCTCCATTTATCTTCACCTCAAGCCTGTGAAATAGGTTAGGCTGGCCTTTCCCAACTTGATACCTCCCAGATGTGCTGCACTTCATTCTCCACTAACCCAGACAAGTCAGCATGGCCAATGGTGGGAGTTGTAGTTGAAAGTATCTGGAGGGCACTAGGTAGGGGAAGGCTAGGAGAGAATGACTGGCTAAGGTCACCCAACTGAGCTTCAGGGTCATGTGGGGATTTGAACTTGAATCTCTCCAGTCCTAGTTCAACACTCTAACCCAGATTTCCCCAACACGGTGCCCTCCAGATGTGCTGGAGCACAACTCCCACCATCCCCAGTCAGAGGGTGGTCTGATGGAACTGTAGTCCAACATATTTGGAGGGTACCAGGCTGGTTCAACCATTACATCAGCTTTATTCTCACGCCCTCACATCAAGGATCACTACCTAAGTGTCCATTAAACATTGCTGAAGGCTTTACGCTGCAGTCCATAGCCATTTATCTGGGAATAAGCCCCACTGAATTCAATGGAAGTTACTTCTGAGTACACAGAAGTGAACTGGCCTTACTATCTGGGTGCCTAATGATGAGGTGTTGGGGCGTGGTTGGAGGCCACAGCTGTGTGTGACACTCAGGCTTCCCTGCACCCCCTAAGCTAGCTTGCTGCTCTCAGGTCCAGTCTGGGTGACTTTCGTATATGGAACCAGTGGGTACTGGTGGCTCCACTTTCGGTGGGGCTGTGAATCCATTCTGGGTTTCAATCAGAACCAGACAGAACTCTAAAGGATGCTGAGCCCTAGCCCCAAAATAGGCTCAGCCCCTTGAAGAGCTTCTTTAGAGTTATGTCTGGTTCTGGCTGAAACCCAGAATGGATTCACAGCCCCACCAAAATCAGAGCCATCAGCCTTAACTGTATGGAACAGGGAGGCAGGCCACCATCTTGTCTTTTACCTCAGGAAGCAAAATGTTTTGGTCTGGCCCTGACCGGGGCAATTCTAGAAAATAGGGACTGTACCTCATAAATAGGCATTCTTGGTGGCTGCTCCAGCGCTCTGAAACTCCCTTCCCCGGGAAGCTAGACTGGCTCCCTCCTTGATGTATTTCCAGAGGCATACAAAAACTTTCTTATTCCAACAGGCCTTTGGAGAATACCGTGTGCCCCAGTTATGTTTTAAGACTTTTAATTTTAAATTTTAATATGCATTTTAAATGTTGAAATGTTTTAATATTGAAACCTATTTAATTTATTTTTAACTTTTGTACATCTCTTATTTATAGCTTTTAACTGTATATGTTTTAATTTTGTTATGCCGCCCTGAGGCCCAGCATTGGGCAAAAGACAGGATATAAATAAAGATAAATAATAATAATAATGACAATCAACGTTTAGGAAACATGGATATTGCGGATTTAAACAGGACCTTTAAGTCTACAGCACAATCTTTCTAGTTTCCTTCCATGCTACCTTGTAATCATGTACCACTCCTACCTATGTAATAAGTTTGCTTATCTCACGAAAGGATAAGTACAAATTGCTGTCACTAATTAATGAGGGCATAGTTGAGTCACTGTTGTAACAGAGCGAGAGCGAGAGAACATGTAAACATGCACAAATGAGAAGACAGAAGCAGATGAAAGATTTCTACTTTCTCCCTAGTCTAATTATGTGCAGTGGACTAGCTTGTCAATAAGCAAAGCGCAAGTGGAATACGGTACTGGCCAAAAATACTAATTTGGGAAGTTATAGTTACAGCTAGATACAAATGCAGAATATGTGGTGAAAACAAAAACATCATAACACTGGGGAGGGAAGGGGGGAGGGGAACTAGAGGGCAGTCTAGCCCCACGGTGGCTGCGAATCTGTGTTGCGGCAGTTATATGATGCAGAAGCAGATTCGCAGCGCATTAAAAAAGTCAGGGACTTAACCAGACTTTTTTTATTGAAAGTGAGGTCGATATGGATGTTCCGCAGTCTGACCTAGTTCCCGAGGCCAATCTGGGAGGCGGTCCTGCCCTGGTGGGAGGTGACCACTGATTGGTCACCTTCCACCAGGAAGAGGGGGGAGGGGTGGCTCCGGTACCCCGGATGACTGCCAGAATCTCTGCATTCCCTCCTTGGTGTCAGGATTACCCAACGTCACCCCAGGTGAGTAAAACCCCTGGTTTTTGGGAGAGGCGGTATCAACTCTGTGTTGTAAAGACAGGGCCTAGATTCTTAGCAGGTTTTGAGAGGGCCTCTCTTGCTTGAATCTATGAGAAACTGAACTGTGGGAAACTGTATTTTAAGAACATCTGGGATGGCCTGAACCTCTCCTCCCTAAATGGTTTCCCTGGTGTCAAACACTCCCCTCCCTCTTGCAACTTTGGCAAGTATACCTGCTACATAGGCCCATTTAAGGCCCAATCCTATACACTTTTAGACAGAAAAAGTCCTACAACTTCCAGTATCCCTTCAGCCAGCCATGCTGGCTGGAGAATGCTGGGAGTTGTAGGACTTTTCTCTGTCTCTAAACACACATGGGAGTGTGCCCTTAATTGTTCAAAATTAATCCTTTGCTTAGTATAGTTCTCACTGAGCTGATAAACGTGTGCCTGGGCTATACCACTTCAGACTGTCAGTGATTCAAATGATTCAATGATCATCCATGCAAATAAAGAAGATAAGACAAGAAACTGATGAACTGATGAGGCAGTTCATCAGTTTGCAAGCCTTTTAAAGATAAAAAATTGTAAATCCCCCAGCCCCCCTGGATACAAGCCCTTCCCCTGACACAGAAAATTTCTTCACTTTTTGTATGGGAGCACATTCCATCATGGGAGCCCCCACCTGCAAACTAAAGTGGTACTGCCTTGTTCGTTACCATCATGAGAACTAGGCCATTGAGAATATACAAGCAGTGAGCAGGTTAGCCACTTATGAACTGTGAAAAAGGAAGGATGTTACCCCCTAAAAAGAAAGAAGACAAAAGAGAATATTTGCATAATATTTGCACAGGCTAATTCATTTGTATAGATGCAAATTTAGACATAATTATTATAATTTAAATAAAAATACAGTCCATCTCGCCATAGTGTGGAAGACACTGTAGCTGTTCATAAAACATGCTAACTCAAACTCAGTGGATAAGCATCCGTTGTTTTAAACTGTGGGTTGTTTGTTGAACTGTAGGTTTGCCTGTTGTCTGAACACAGCACATTTTCCGCAGGGTGGGTTATCGTGTTGTCAGAATGCAGCCAGGGTGGCTTGTTAAACCACTCTGAAGAACTGAACAACAAACTATGGGTTCTCAAGGTGGCTTGTTAATAAGCCACCCTGGTTGTGTTCAGACAAGAAGATAACTCACTGTTCAAAACAACCCACATTCAACCACTGAGTGTGGATTAACATGTTGTGTGAACAGCCCCTATGTCTCAGGTAACCTGTGAACTTGCTTGCTCAGTCTGCTGTCCAAGTGCTTAATTGTGGATGGGCAGCAATTCTTGTGGTTCATTTTCTTTAAACGGGAATTGGACAGGATTGCTTCAAATCGAGGACTGTCTTCTCTAAAAGAGGACACCTCGCCAACCTATGTAACAGTGAAGACATGCACTGAACACGCAGTTAGTTATTAAACAGATTTTTTTTAAAAACTAGACTCCTTAAAGTGCTACAGCTAAATATTAAAGCTCTTCCCAAAAGACAGTTGCTATCCTCATCAGGAATGACAGCGGCAACGTGACTCATGCCACGCACCACCAGCTAAAGAAAGATCTCATTCTGTAACCTAGTAAACAGCCACTTGTATATGCCTTATATTTGCATTCAGACAGTTAGGCAAACTAATTAACCTTGCTGTGTGTTGCTTCCACCTATACAATCACGTGAATAGTCTTGCCATTGAGAAGAGCCATATTTGCTTGATGCAAAGAGAGCCATCTAGTGTGAGTTCACTGCATATGGAAGAGAAGCAAACTATATCTGAGCATTTTCATCTAACTGCACATAGGAAGTTGCCTTATATTGGGTCAGACCACTGATCCACCTGACCCAGTATTGTCTACTCCAGACTTCTCAAAGCTGGTGCTCTGTGGATGTCTTGAACTACAACTCCCAGGATTCCTGAGTTGTAGTCCAAAGCATCAGCAAGGCACCAGGTTGGGGAAGGTTGGTCTACTCTGACTGTCCAGGATCTCTGGGAGAGAGGGAGAAAGAGAGAGAGAGAGAACTCACATCACTGGCTACCTGGGGTCCTTTCAACTGGAGACACAAGTTGAACTTGGTGCCTTCTATCACTTAGCTACAGTCCCACTGCTCAGTAGAGCTGAAGAGTCTAAGCCAGGAGCAAGTTACATCCAAGGACTAACACTGACCTTAGTTAAATTGGTTAAACTGTAAATATATATATATATATATATATATATTCCAGCAAACACAGCATACCTGGGGGACCCACATTGGTTGATATAATATGAAGTTCTACCAACACTTTGACATAACAAATCTGAACCTGGAAGCGTTATGTTGCCTCCACTCAGGATCTGATGCATATAGCACCAGCTGCTCTGGGATATATCTCAGGAAACAAGTTGATGCAAAGACGCCCATATTGAGATTTTTAAAAAAAAACTTTAAAAAGAAAGGCTGACATTAAATGGAACAAAAACACAATGTTATATTTATAAAGAAGAATGTCAATATGCCAAAGATAGCAAATCTAAAGTAATTACTCCCACATCGACCATAACATCAACCAACTACAAATCTTTATCATTACAGATTTAACAGCTTGTGATGCATGGAATGCATTTCCATGGTGTATCTAAGGGGATTCAATCAGAACCGAAACTCTGCATTTCCTCATAGGCCCATCTCTTTAGAGGATGAGGATGAGGATGAGGAAGGGAACTTGTCGGCCATGGGTGCTTGCAGATGGAGGACTCCAAGTGCTTCAGTCAAAAGACATCATGGAGCTATTCTGTCTTTCTCTCCTTAACACATTTTCTCTTATAAAAAAAGACAGGAAAAGTAGTGGGAAAACATGGGAGGGTTGCAAGTGGATGAGAACGTCCTCCAGACCCAGTGCCTACTCCAGAGTTTTGAGGGCTCTTGGGAAGGACATGCTCTAAGGGCCCTCTCCTTCAGTGAGTCAACCTTTTCATTCCCATTGTCACCAACTGCTATTGCTTTTCACCCACTTTCTCATCATTCTTACTGCTTGCTTGCTTGGCAGCCAAAGAGCAAGGAGGCCATGGCATCTCCTGCTCCTCCTTATCACCACTATTGTCTGGGTCAGAGTGAGAGGCAGGGGAACAAGCAGGTTGCAACGGTGAAGAGGAAGAGGAAAGCCAGGAGGCTCTTGTTAATGTGCCCCTGCTGGAATGTGGGCCCTTGGAGTGTGAGCCCTACCTTGACACCGGACCTGTCTGGACCTTCGTAAAATTCCTTGAGTGGGACAGGGCAGTGGAATAAGCATCTTTTCTGGAATTAAACCGAATCTCCTTTGCATATAGTCAATTACTTAATCAACGATTGGAAATGTAAAGCAATGGTGTGGGGGAAGTGGAGTAGGAAAAGAATGGTCATGTTGCTTATGTGCACAGGGAGGAACACCGTCACCCAGCTAATGACTCACATGCCTAATCAACCTCTCTCTCTCTCTCTCTCTCTCTCTCTCTCTCTCTCTCTCTCTCTCCTTCCCTCCCTCTCCGTTTCCCAACAGATCATCATGAAAAATTCAACTATCAAGCTGCTTCTCAGTAAGTCTAAACATTGGTTTGACAAGGAATGCATTACCATGAAACCATCTCTGGCTGAAAAATACAGATCATATGGGGGGGGGGGAAGTTATTAACAATACCTACAGAATGGTTTGAGTTGAAGAGGGGATATAAAAACTTAATCAAGGTGAAAAAGAGCCAAACTCAGAGAGAGTCCTGGAGGGATTTAATAAAAGCATCCAGGGAAAAGGATGCAGCTACATTTTGGAGGATGGTTGCTGGGGGTCCCCAAAATCTTCAATTAGTATGGAGTATTATATTCCTGTGAGTTCCTGGGAATCCTGTTTTAGTAACCTATATGCAATAGGGCAGAATAGCCATCAGATCGAATGGGCTAATGTATGTAATTTCCCTGGATTGCCTCCTGTAACTGCTTTGGAAATTAAGAATCTTATTTACAAACCTAAAGTTGGCAAGGCACCTGGGAATAATAATATCCCGCCCGAAGTATTCAGATCCAACATAGATTGGTGGCTTCCCGTGCTGGCAGCACTATTTGCAAATATCAACCACTCAGCATGTATCCCAATGACTGGGGCCTTGGCATCATTATTTCAGTCTACAAAGAATGGAAAGGATCTGATTCTGTGAATTATAGACCTATTAGCTTACTAAATATTATCAGTAAGCTATATGCTAGCCATCTATTGGGAAAACTGCAGAATCGGCTAGAGCAGGAAAATATTTTTGAAGATGAGCAGGCCGGATTCAGGGGAGAGCGTTCTAGAGTGGACCATGGGCTTGTCTTACAACATCTAGTTTAAAAGTACAAAGTTACATCTGGGGTGGGGGCTCTTTATGCCTTTATTGATTTTAAATCAGCTTTTGATCTTGTATGAAGAGACAGATTGTGGTGAAATTTTGAGGGCACTAATATTGACCCTCGTCTATTAACTCTTGTCTGCAGTCTATATGAAAATACCCGACTGCAGGTGAGGTGTAGCAGTGCGGGCCATCTGTCTGGGCCTGTCCCCACTTTCAGTGGAGCGAAACAGGGATGTATTTCAGCCCCTACTCTGTTTAATTTCTACATTAACTCCCTGGTCAAAAGCTTAGCGGAGGTACACTCCCACCACCCCAGTTTGTCTAATAGACCTCTGTCAATTCTGCTTTATGGAGATGACACAGTACTTCTATTACTGACAAGTGTTGGACTGAGGTGCTTGATGAGGGCCCTGGACAGTTACTGTAAAAATGAACTATTGCAAATCAATTATGATAAAGCTAAAGCTGCTGTAGTGTTCTCCAGGAAGAGGTTAAAGCACCAATGGGAAATAAATGATCATCCAAGTGAACAGATCACTACCTATAGGTATTTAAGAATAACATTCCACTCATCAGGAACATGGAAGGTCCAATCAAAAAATGATGTTGCAAGCAGAGGAGTGTAAAGGCACTCCTCTCCTTCTTTTACAACAAAGGAGGGGGGCAGCACATCCCTTCTGCTAACCAAGTTTTTGTTGCCAGGATTTTTAGCCCAGATGTTGTTGTCAGAAGTATGTGCATACGAAAACTTTGTCCCATTGGAGGCTGTGCAAACCAAATTTTTGAGAGCCATATTTGGTATTCCAAGCTATGTGCCCAATG
Source organism: Anniella stebbinsi (assembly GCA_029215795.1). Lineage (NCBI taxonomy): Eukaryota > Metazoa > Chordata > Lepidosauria > Squamata > Anniellidae > Anniella > Anniella stebbinsi. The sequence continues at coordinate 356,035,744 of JARDYH010000001.1, forward strand.
CAATTATACAGCTAGAGGCTGGGCAAATTTCAGTACAGGCCCGCATATGGCTACATAAGTTCCATTTCTGGTTAAAAATGATGTTTGCGCCTGTGGGACTGGCTCCACTTACATTAACTGACTCCTTCCAATCAAAGTGGGGAGAAATTACTAAATATGGAATTATTAACCTTAGGTTGTTTTTATGACTGCTTTCCTAACCCAAGGGTATGCCAAAGCTTTATATATATATATATATATATATATATCCCAGCGAATTAGGGATATTGAACAACCATTTAAGTCGATCAGCTCTATACCCTACTTCTAAGGATAATAGAGGGTCATTTGTGCCTGCTAATTATTTGGTTAATTTGACCACCCCCAAACTTAGAAAAGCATTTATATTAGCTAAATTTAATGTTTTACCTTCCACACTGTTGGAAGGTAGATTCAAAAAGATCGCTTACAGTGAATGAATTTGCCTGTGCGAGATGGGAGAAGTAGAGACAGTGGACGCATCCTATTTTACTGCCACTTTTATCAAGACTTCAGATCCTCTCTTATAACCCCGCTCATACAAAAAAAATCCAGGTAGACTGGATGAATTCTAGCTAGAGTATCTCTTGTCAGACCTGAACTTTCAGGTCGCAGCTAAAGTGGCTAGATTTTGCGCAGCAGCCATAATCTGTCATAAAGAGGTGATTAATCAACATCATTGAAGGTTCTACTGCTGGGTTTCTCTTGTTTTCTTCTATTGGCGCTTATATAGTCCCACTTTTAATCTCTAATTTTTAACTGTATTTTACTGTTTTTAACTGTTTTTAACTGTATTTTATTGTTCATTTGTTCTGATATGCTGGTTATTTACCATAATAAACTGACTGAACTGAACTGTATTCAGTGGGGCTTAATCCCCATTAAGTGTGTTTAGGAATGCAACCATAACCAAGATGAGAGGATGGAAAAAATAATCTGGAGGGAAAATAAAAATAATTTCCTGGTTTTCTAGTTGTGGAACGCTTTTAGATAAGGGTGGACATGTGCAGAGGTGAACAACAAAATCTCAAGATCACAAATGTGGGATGCTTCATCCATTGCTGTTTTTCTAAAAGGGCACATGGCTAATAGGGAATCATAAGTGGGACCTATAATGAAATGTTTGAGTGCTCCTGTTAGGGATGCAGCCAGCCATGACCTCTTGTAAGGTATTCCATTCCATTCCATTCCACTCCCTCCCCTCACCCTCATAGTTTTCTGGTTAACTCTGCCTCCTATAAACAGTGAACCAGCTTTCCAGAGCTACTGAGCTCACACATTCTAATAGGGTTATTTTGGGGCGGTTTGCCCCCATCTACTTTTTTCCTGAAGTTTTTTTTTTGTACTCCAACTTTTGGGGTTTCTCTGAGCATGCTGATACCTCGTTTGTGTGTGTGTGTGTGTGTGTGTGTGTGTGTGTGTGTAACTCTTTTTCTACATAAAGATTGGCATTTGGAGAATGAGTTTGCAATTAGGGCCTTTTCTGCTCTGGCACCTCAGCTGTGGAACAAGATCCCTAGAGAGGTTCGCTTGGGGCCCATGATGTTCTCCTTTTGGTGCCAGGTGAAGACCTTTTTATTTTCCCAGCATTTTAGCAGCCGAGTCCTTTAACTCCACTGTTTTAAATCTGTATTTTAAATCTTTGCATTGTGCTAGGCTTTATTGTGGTCGTACTTTTAGAGTGTAGTTTTAAGCTTTTATATTTTACAGTTTTATGCTGTTGAGGTTTTATTTTTTGAGAACCGCCCAGAGAGCTTCGGCTATGAAGCGTTATGGAAATGTAATAAATTATACATACATGCAAACTATGTGTGTGTGTGTGTGTGATTGCAGGTTTTGCAGACTACAGGATTGCCACCATTTTATGGGCAAGGGCTTCCTGCATGAATAGCTCAATAGCAGGGAGAATTCAGGAGGTTAAACTCTTTCTGGCATGGAAGGGAAAACTTTGCTGCGAATGTGTACAAAATATAACATGTGAACAAAACATAGTAAAAATGTTGTAAAAGGTTTTAAAAAAAACACATTGTAATTTCCTAGCTCAATGTCTAGCAAGGTGGAATAACAACAATGAAAAATGACTTCTTCTGTAGCCAGTCATTTTCCATTAGTTATTCTTGGCTGTTTCAAAAAGTGCAAACAGAGAAATCATTTTTTAAGAAATAAAATAAAATCCAAAAAGGGTGTTGTTGTTGTTTTTTGGTGATTGCATGTTCCCCATTTTTAAAATTAGCAGAGCTGTGAAGAATGCCATGCTTTTGTCTTGACATCTCACTTTGGGCTTCACAAAGCTTGAATATCGCATTAACTGTTTGTGAACTGAAAGTCAGCTGAGTCCAACCCAAATGGTTTGTTCTTTGTCTATCTGTGTCACCATAGCTACCATTTCAATCTGCTCACATATGTAGTATTATTTTGTTCTTCAATTCTTTCATCCACAGATGCTGTCAAGATTTTCCTTTGTACAAATCTGATAGATTTGCACCAGTTTTTGTCTCTGTTCATTGCTGTAACTCCATAACGGCTACTATATGATTATATACTAATAGACTGAAACTTGCAAACACCTAGAAATTGAGATAAAGAGACTGATGCAGGGTTTCCATACATTCTCTTTCGCTCAAGTGGCATTATAACATATCTTTCTTTTTCTCATATGCTTTGTACTTGCACAGTTCTGTTTTGTTATTAATTATGATCAAAATCATAATTAATAACAACACATGTATCAGTGTTCACCTCCCAAGTCCTTATAGGCACTGTGCAAAGATAATATTGGTCACAGTTCCTACCTGCAGGCTTATGTCCTAAAGAATGCAGGAAGCAGACAAGGGAGGGGGAAAGCTGAAGGAAGCAGATCAGTCAAGACTTTGAACCCAAGTTAAAAAAACAACAGATCTTTAAACTTGATTGAAATAAAATAATTGTAGTTAAAGGGAGGACTATAGCTCAGCGGTAGAGCACATGCTGTGCCTTTAGAGATCCAGTTAAAAGGATCAGGTAGCAGCCGAAGTGAGGTCCTGTGTAGTCATATGCTTGACAGCCACTGCCAATCAGGGAATACAATACTGGGCTAAATGGACAAATAATCTGACTGTGGTATAAAATCCTTGTTCTTTTAAGTGAATGAGGTATGGTGCAGGTATGGAAAAAAGGATGCAGGAAAGAAATGGAAGAAGACAAAAGAAATCATTCATCTGGAGGAATGGGATGGTGGATAAGCTATGAATGAGAGAATAAGACCTCTAAATCTAAAGAGTTTAAATTGAATGTGATTAGATAGCCATTGCAGAAAATGGAAAAGCAAAGATAGGTGATTACAGCAATTCAGGTGAGGCAACAGAAAACAGTCAGAAAGAAGACCAATGAAATGGATATTGTAGTAATTCTTGGGTGATCATAAGAGAACAGAGTAGGATCTTCTTACCACCCTTAGGTGGTAGAAAAGGATGGATTTTGGCCTTGCAAACAAATCCATGAGAGACTAATTTAGTGGTGAATATAAGGAGAAGAAAGAGATTCATCCAACCTCTCACTTACTCCCGCTGTCATTTTGGTCCATCGTCCTTTAGGTCCTCCAACTCGCTCTCTTAGACAAAACAGTTAATAAAATAGAGATCTGCTGGTTCCCTTACTCAAGAGTAAATTCCATTGATTTCAACTGTATTTACATCCAAGTCATACTAAAATCTGACGCATGCTTACCTTTGAGTAAACTAGGCTGACCATATGAAAAGGAGGACAGGGCTCATGTAATTTTAACTGTTGTAGAGAAAAGGGAATTTCAGCCAGTGTCATTTGTATGCAATTAGTTCCTGGTGAAATTCTCTCTTCATCACAACTGTTAAAGTTGCAGGCACTATACTAGAGTGACCATATACAAAAGAAGGCAGGACCCCTGCAACTTTAACTGTTGTGATGAAGAGAGAATTTCACCAGGAACTAATTGCATACAAATGACACTGGCTGCAATTCCCTTTTCTCTACAACTGTTAAAGTTATATGAGCCCTGTCCTCCTTTCCATATGGTCAGCCTAAGTAAACCCCATTGAACAGAGGGAGACTTACTTCTGAGTAAACACATATAGAACTGACTTTTAATAGTGTGGTCACTCAGAAGCTTTTTTTAAAAAGTCTAAAATAGCAAACTGGAAAGAAGTGCTCTGCAACCTTCTTACTTCTGAGTTATTCTGTTTACTCAGAAGTAGGGCCCCCTCCACAAGGATGCGCTTTTGCGCCTGGTTCGGGGATTATGCGCATTTTCGCAGAGGCGCATTTACGCCTAATCCCTCTGCACAGGAGGCGGCGAGAGGCGGCGAAGCGCATTAATTGATGTCCAAAAAGCGCTTTAGAAGACGTTAATGCACATAATCGCTTGTTCACACGGCGAAAATGCGCTTTAACGGCCGGAGAAAAATAAAAGTCGCTATTTAACGCGCATTCGAAAATGCGCATTATCGGGGAGATAACGCGCCTGTACGCCCGTTTTGCGCTCCGCTGGTGTGGAGGTAAAATTTATAATGAGCCTTCAAGGCTCATTAAACGTCTCGTGTGGAGGAGGCCTAAGTCTCAGAAGTAAGTCGCTAATAATCCCTCACAGATATTGATACATTTTATTCTCTCCCCCTAAACAATACTCCCGCAATCTGCAATAATATAAAAACAAACAAGACCCTAAATAGGGTGACCATATGTCAGGAAAAACCAGAACATGTCAGGAGTTTTGGTAACAAATCCAGGAAGGGGAGGGGGAATTATGAAATTTGAAGAAAAATCTGGATTTTTCCCATCCTCCCCCACCCAAAGGGCAGCTGTACTTTATAGTCAATGGGAATTAACAAAAATGCATACAAATCTGACATTTTTAAAGATAAAGAGATGAAATTTGGCACCATGATAGCTCTTAGGTAGGGCTTTAGCCATGCTAAATTTGAGGCAGATCTGTTTATCTCTTGAGGTTTAGCATTTTTTTAAAAATTGAAGGTTTTAAAATATATATATTTTTAAAAAACCCATCATTTTTAAAGATAAACAGATGAAACTTGGCACCATGATAGTGGTTAAGTAGGTCTTTAGCCATGCCAAATTTCAAGCAGATCTGTTCATCTGTTTACTTTTATCAATTTTTTAAAGTTTGAGGTTGGCGAGCTAGACACGCCTTTGGTGCTGGACACTCCCCCTGGGGATGGACATGTTGTTGGGGCCACCCTTTTGGGGACCGACTATGTTGTCCTCCTTTTTGGTTTCCAAAATATGGTCACCCTAAATTAGGCTGACCATATGAAAAGGAGGACAGGGCTCATGTTTCTGTACAACTGTTAAAGTTACATGAGCCCTGTCCTCCTTTTCATATGGTCAGCCTACCCTAAATATGCTGCCATCAGTGTATAGCACGGGCAGGAAACCAAAGAGCTGTGGGCCAAATCCAGCCCTTCTGGCCAGGTTCCTCAGATGGCCATATTCCCTTTCCTTCCCCCCCCCCCCCCTTTCATTTTGTGGCTTCCCGGCTTTTATGCATTTTTTTCCAGTTCTAAAGGGTTGAAATGGCACCTAGCTGAGTTTGTGTTTCCGTTTTAGGAGGAACAGGAGGCGAAATTCCCTCCATCCTTCCTAGGCTGACCATCTGAAAAGGAGGACAGGGCTCATATAACTTTAACAGTTGTAGAGAAAAGGGAATTTCAGCAGGTGTCATTTGTATGCAATTAGTTCCTGGTGAAATTCCCTCTTCATCACGACTGTTAAAGGTGCAGGCACTATACTAGAGTGACCATATACAAAAGAAGGCAGGGCTCTGCAACTTTAACTGGTGTGATGAAGAGGGAATATCACCAGGAACTAACTGCATACAAATGACACTGATTGAAATTCCCTTTTCTCTAAAACTGTTAAAGTTACATGAGCCCTGTCCTCCTTTTCAGATGGTCAGCCTAATCCTTCCTCCTACTCTGACTGTGTCTTACCTGCATGGCTTTGGATAGACAAAAGGCTCTAATCTTGGAGCCCTCCATCTATTAGGAAATAAAGAAAAATAAATGAAACGAAAACATGGATTGTCATCCACCACAAAGGTGATAGTGAACGTGGGTTGAGCTGTAATATATTTGACTGCCCAATGTGTCAGAGTGCACACCCAAATCACATCCTCAAAAGAAAAGAAAAGAAAAGATGGAAGAGTAGTGATATACCTGTGGGTATTGTCCTATTCCCTTCTTCAGGAGAAAAAGTCAGATAAAGTCTGTGCTCTGAGTAAAGACAGGAGACACACAGGTAAAAATACAGGATGTCAATGCCTGAATATGTGAATACCCCATAAAATGTGAGTGAATGAAACACAGCAATTGCACACTAAATGTCTATTGTGGAAGCACCCTTAGATACACAAGATATTTAGCAGGCAAAGCCTTCTCTGGTTTGGAGATGTGAAAAGTGAAACGCTGAGCATCCTAAATGTATCTGTGTTAGTTTGCTGTTTAAAGGCAGAGCAGCAGCATTAGTAAAGAAATAATAACAACAACAACTTAGTGGCAATCCTATATGAGAAGCCATTTTTAGAGGGATATGCTTAACTTAAGATTCCATGCGTACACTCAGATCTTTCTTGGGCCTTCTACATTTTTGTTGGTTAGGAGCAATTTCAAATGAATTTGTAATGCTTACCAAAGGCACAGATTGCCACCTTCTGTGGAAAAGCTTGCGGAAGGAAATGCCAGAGGCCTCCCCCTCTCTTTAAAAGGCGCCAGTTCCCAGTCTGAAAAAGACTGGAACAGTGAAAGCTTTTGCTGCTTAGAAGCCGGAAGGAGCTTTGTGCTAAGTGAAATGCCAGACTTCTTCTCCTTCATTACGGGCTGTTTGTCGTTACCTTTCAAAATCCAGAAAATAAAATTTAGGCAAAACTTCTTACCTTTACCATAAAGTTCTCCCTGCTGCCTCCCCTTCCTTGGCGTATGATCAAAGTAAAACCCAGAAAATCAGAGTAGTTCTTTCAATGTTTGCATTTTAAATGAACCCTAAAGCAAACACATGAAGGCAATGTTTCACATTGCAATGCTTTAAAGGTAAGCAAGAGATTTCAGTAGTATTATAAGCTGTACGTTTTGAGGTAGGCAACCGATCTGAGGTCTCCTAGGGGCTCTCTAAACGCTCGGAAAGCCCTAGGGTATGTAGTGGCATGGTGTTGATTATACAATGCAGTAGCAATCACCCACCACCCTGGGGCTTCCTGCCGTAGCTGCAGAGAAAAAAGGTCGGGTACTTACTCTGACTTTTTTCTCTGGAGGTGAGGATGGCAGTGGTGGCGTGGCCTAGCAGATGGCGACCCCGATTGGTCTCCGTCTGCATTTTCCCTGCAGCATCAAGATTAGCTACCGCTGCCCTGCATCAGTGAAAGCGCGGGGGTTTGGAGGATCGTGGGGGCAACCCACTGCCATAAAGACAGTCTCTGCTTGCAAGGCTGCTTATTAATCGCAGGTCTTTAGTAGTAGCTCAGGTTTATCAGGATTTATCTTTAATCAGGGCTAGCATCAAGGGTAGGCATGGTTGGGCACCTGCTGAGAACCCTCACTTCAGCAGTGGTCCATTGATGAGCCCTGTGGAGTTGCTCCCCTTTACCATTCCAACCTGCCTCTTGCTCTGGCCCAGACAACAGTGGTGGTGGTGAGAAGGAGCAGTGGATGCCATGCTTGCTCACTGGCTCTCTGCATGGGCTGTCTTTACAGCGGTGGGTTGCTGCCACGATGCATTTGCTGCTGTGGGGTGGCGGCAGCTAATTTTGATGCCACAGGGAAAGCGCGGGGTTTCCGGCGCCAGTCACGTCCTCTGTCCTCTGCCCGGGTGGACGGTGGCCAATCTGGGGATGCCATCCACCCGGCCATGCCTCTGCTGCGACTCTGGAGCGAGGCTTAGACGGTGGATGTGCCGTCCTTGCCTCGCTCCAGAGGAAATAGTTGGGATAAGTGCGCACACCCATCCTGGGGCTTTCTGAGCATTTAGACAGCCCCCAGATCAAGCAAGCCAGTGGTAGCAATGATGACTAAAACAATGGGGAGCAATAGCAGCTGTTGACGATAGTGGTGAGAAGGTAGAAACACTGGAGCCAGAATCGTTTTTAATGTTTCTTCCATATTTATTAAAAAAGCAGCTCGGGTCTTGTAAAGAGCTCTGGTATGGGTCAATATCTTGTTGCTTTTAGTACCTTTGGTATGTTTTATTCAGAAAAAGGAAGTTTATTTGATCATTTTTATAAGCCACTGTGGAAAATGAATTGAAGGGGAGGATAATTTTTTAACAACAACAACAACTGTCAAGAGCCAAGAGATTAAGTTGCTAGATTTGTAGTTTAAAACTCTTTGCATCACAATGTAGTTTTTCGCATACTATTTTGCACTTGATAAGTTACGCAGCTCGGCGTCATTGCAGGCTAGGCTGTGTACACTGTTCCTGGAAATGTCTATCCTCATACCCAACCCATCAGCTGCAATCCAGCCAACTGTGGCATAGCTAGGGCTCAGCTTATTGCTATGAAAGGCAAAACTCTGCAGTTCAAGACTTTCTGTAGCCACTAATGGGAAACCTGTGGATATGTTTGCAATACCCAGAGGGTCATGTCCCTGGATACCAAAAGAAGGGACATAAGCTTTATAAATGTGGCTAAATCCAAATGCTCATAACGCAAATTACTCATGAGGGCAAAGTACACTGATGGGTGGAAGTTTAAGGAAATGCTGCTCCTACAATACAAAAAATGTGTTATGCCTTGATATCTTAGTAGTTGGCTTTGATTAGCAGAAAGCTTACATTTCAAAATTGTCTGTAAATTTGAACTGTTCTGAATAGTTAAAATGTTTTTAACTATCACAATTTTGGAAAATGTAATGAAGAGGAATTGGTCCTGGTGAGGGGTGCACTTGGTGTATAAAGAATGGAAAAGAATGGTAAAAAAATGTTTTTAACTATTGAATAATCATTTGTTCTATGTAGGTCGGGGCAGAACCTCTTTCAGTCAGAGGTCTGGATTCAATTTCAGAGAAGCTGTAAGGAGGCTGCATTCCAGTGATGGGTGTGGCCAGAGGCAAAGTGGGAGGGGCCAAAGGCAAAATAGACAAGGGCAAAATACCAAAAATAACAGCATTTTAACATTATTATTACATTTGTATCCTTCCTTTTGCAAGGAGCTTGTTGTGCTTCAGTTTGAGGGATTAAGCAGAAAGGAGGAACAGCTGAGCTTGGGAGTGTTCAGGGAGTGGCATTTTATGGGAACAGGCAGAAGCTAATTGAAGACCAATGCAGCTGACAGCAATTCCCAATCACCACCATCCCTATAAAAGACATGTCAGAACCCAGAAGTGATGCTGGAAGCAACTATTGTTTTTGGTGCTTCATCTTTGTGGCTTGCATACCAGATCCTTGATCTTGCCTGGACATATCTTGACCTTGGACCAGACTCTGACTATTCTTTGGCGCATTCCTGAACCCAGTATTGTTTAACCCAGTTTCTGATGGATACTTTGGCTTTCGAACATGGACTGTTTATTGATGTTTCCATCCTGCTTATTGAGTTTAACGCCAATGATTTATGACAGAGCCCCTAGTGGCCTACAGAATCCTCCTCCTCTCTGTTTTTATCTTCATAACAACCCTGTGAGGTAGGCTAGATTTCTGGGGCCAGTGTGGCTTAAAAACCACAACTGCTAATTTTTAGAACTTATTTCAAATAGATCAAACTCCAGACAACACTTACCTATTGTAAAGAAAACAGTATATATAACATTGTAACTTATCTTGTCAATTTAAATTCCAATTCATTGCAAACCGAATCCATTATTTCACAAATTTATCTGGTCAGGAAAAGGGTTCCAGCACTAGTAAAAAAGTGGACTTCCGCTTGCCATCTTTCCCTTAACATCTGTGGCATTCAGACATTCAATAGATGTTCTGAACATTCCGTTACTTCACCTCTGTAATAAAGAAACGCTCATCAAACTGAACTTCGGATTGTCACATACAGTCTATGTCAGGGAAAAAAGTGCCAACCTCAGGGTTAATGCATATTATGAATTAGCTAATAAATATTATATGACCTTGAGTTTCTTTGTTATTGTAATGAACCAGGCACACAAAGCCCAGAGCAGACTTTGGAGAGCTATCCAAGGAAATGGATTGCCCACAATGGTGGGTGGGTGGGTGGGTGTTGGGGGGGGCTTCCTCCCTCAATAGCTGTGTCCTGAAATTGGCTTGTTTGAACACCCAGAGCTCCATCACACCAGTGATTTAGTGCATTCTCACCATGCCTGGTGTGCAGATTTGCAGCACAGTACTTACATGACACCCTGCCTCTTCCCCAGCCTTTTCGTTTTTTTCCTAGAATGCTAAAAGTCTGGATTATTTTCCCTAAGTGCATTTAATGCTCCCTGCAGTTTGAATGGAATTAGGGGCGTTTGCTGTGATGGGAGTTTTGCTGTTGGCTTGAATGGATTGAATCAGGTCCTGGCAGGGAAAAGCGATCTCTCCCAGGAGCTGGCTCCAAGCCTCAATATAAAACTCAAACCTTGTATCCCAGGCTCGAAAGCATTTTTAAAAATCATACAACGTCCGAATCTCTGCAGAGACAGGATTGTACTCCCTCGCTGCCCCCAAAGAGCCAGACTAAAGGCTCATTCAATTTTTGCCTGGCAGAAAGGCAGTCTGACAGGACCTGATTAGAAAGAGAAAGAGGAGAGGTGGAGTGGAGTGGAAGAGCAAACGAGCGAAAGTGCAGCTATTCAGGTGAAAGGGATCATAAGCTTGATGCGCTTATGCAGAGGTAAAAAAAACGTGTAGTTGTGATGGTTATTTCAGATTCAATCAGGCAAACCACTCCTGGTGGCAAATTGTTGAAGCCCATTTTAAACACGACACGTTGGGTGCTTCCAGACCAACGCTTCTCAGAAAGGCATTCTACTGATTTATTTCTTTAATTTGTTGCATTTATATCCTATCTTTCCTCCTAGGAACTCAAGGTGGCAATTATAATAATAATAATAATAATAATAATAATATTTCTTACCCGCCTCTCCCTCCGGATCAAGGCGGGGAACAACATCAATACAAACAATATAAAATACATAAAACTGATTAAAAGCATATAAAATTAATACATTATTAAAATATCAACAAAGTCTTAAAATTCGACTGGGTAGGCCTGCTGGAAGAGATCAGTCTTTATAGCTCTTTTAAATTCTGGAAGACTGGTAAAATGGCGGATCTCTCCCAGCAGGTTGTTCCACAGTCTGGGAGCGGCAGAAGAGAAGGTCTTCTGGGTAACGGTTGTCAGCCTAGTCTTGGCTGACTGTAGTAAATTATTCCCAGAGGATCTGATCTTCTTATCTTCACAACAATCCTGTGAAGTGTGTTAGGCTGAGAGTCCGTGATGTGGCCCAAAGTCATCCAATGAGCTTCATGGCAGAGTGGGAGCTAGAATCCGGGTCTTCCCAGCCTAGTCTAGCACTCTAACCACTACACCATACTGGCTGATATTCTGTATCTTCTTAATGGATTTTCTGCAGCAAGAAAAAAAAAAGATGACATGGTGGGAGGGTTACAAGTGGAAGATGTCATTGTCTGTCCCCAGCCCCCCAAATTCCATGACTGAGGCATGGCAACTGCCCAGTAAAAGCCTCATCTGGAAGCATGTGTAAATAAATAAACTTATCCAGGTCGGGTTCATTACCCTAACATTATGTAGAAATCAGGTTGTCTGTACACCTGTAGCACACCAAAGATCCCTGGTGTGCTAATGTTGCATGTTTAAAGTACAGCGACCCAGTTTAAGTATAATGCTGAGGACATCGAATCCTGCATAATTACTAGCTTTTGCTGTGTTTTTTAAACATCCAGTGTCACATTTAATTGGGCCTGAGGGAGGGGGGGTTGGAGAAACAGCAGCTTTATGGAAGACCTAGTCAATTGTCTGTCTATCAGCCGATTTCTAAAATTCCATTGTAATTTAGAATGAGCAAGAGACAGACGGGACTATGCAAAGAAGAGGTAGAATAGGTTATATGCTGCTTCCCACTGACATTTTTGTGATAACGTAAAAGAGGTTTTTGCAACAAGATGGGCATACCTGCTTCTCCCACAAGAGACCAGGGGTACATCTTGATGAAGGGTTTGCCCCAGAGTGGCAGCAGGTGATCTACATGATGCAGCCACCATCCCGAAGCCATCCAGGGGCAAACTTCAAACGCTCCGCTTTAAAAAAGTCAGGCACTTACCCCAAATTTTTTAGCTTGGAGCGAGCCGATGATGGCATCTGCTGTCTGTCGCTCTTGCTCTGGAGCTGCTGCAGAGGCATGCCATAGCCGGTCGACCACTGATTGGTCGCCATAGGCTTGGCAGGGAAGAGGGTGGGCCAGCGAGCTGAAAGATTGTTGGACCACCTCCGTGCCTCTGTGGAGCATAGTTTACAGTGGATATTCACAGCCAGTGTGCCCTGCCTTCTGGAAAGCCCACAATTGGACTCCTTCCGATGTAGAAGCTAGGAAGGAGCGCCAATGTGTGAGCGCGCCATGGCGGCAATGCAATCAAGACGAGCCCTGGGATCACCAGCAAGAGAGAGCAAGTTTAGGCTCTCCTCCTTTGCTGTTCTTGAGTGCCTACAGTTATTCCCCCACCATAAATGAATAGCTACCATTCTTAGGTATAAAAAGAAAAAGAAGTTAACATAGGGCAAAAGCTGCCCTGCACTCAAGACATAAGGCAACCCAATCCTATGCATGTTAATCCAGAAATAAGGTCTATAGCAAGTGGGACATGCAACAAAATTTTGCAGCATAGAATGCTGCTATTCAGGATTTCATCCACTCCATTCCCTTGTCCTGGTTTCCTTTTTCCTCCCATCTTAACAATAATTCAGCTTTCCATGCTCACTGAGTATGCTAAGTCCTCAATGGGCTGTTTTGGGGGGTGGGGTGTCATCCCATCTTTAGACTTTATTCCCACTAAAGATTTTTCATAACCTGAAAGCCTTAGGGTTACTCTGAGACTGCTGATACCTCCCTCTTGTGCGTGGGTGCTGGCCATTTTGGCTACATAAGCAACAACACTCACTGCTTGAAAATGGGACATAGAGTAGGCTGACCAGATAAAATCCAGGTCAGGGCTCATGTAACTTTAACAGTTGTAGAGAAAAGGGAATTTCAGCCAGTGTCATTTGTATGCAATTAGTTCCTGGTGAAATTATCTCTTCATCACAACAGTTAAAGTTGCAGGGGCCCTGCCTTCTTTTGTATATGGTCACTCTAGTATAGTGCCTGCAACTTTAACTGTTGTGATGAAGAGGGAATTTCACCAGGAACTAATTGCATACAAATGACACTGGCTGAAATTCCCTTTTCTCTACAACTGTTAAAGTTACATGAGCCCTGACCTGGATTTTATCTGGTCACCCTAACATAGAGGGAATGATAATCAGCGCAGCTCACTCCCAGGTAAACTGCATAAGATTGCCACCTGAGGCACACTTTCCTAGGTGTATGCCACACTGAACATAGTGAGACTTAACCATGCATAGTATTGGGCTGTTACAGTGCAAGTCTATAGATATTTACTTGGATGTACATCCCATAGAATTCACTGGGGCTTGCCCCCAGGTAAGTGAGTATAGGATTGCATCCTGTGCACAATCCTTTGCATGTTTAGACAGATATTCAATCCTTGCTTTAAAGAGAAGAGCCATAGCTCAGTGGTACCTGCATGCAGAAGATTCTAGGTTGAATAGCCAGTATTTCTACATAAGACTGGGAAAGACTAAAGACTAAAATCCTGGAGAGCCACGGTCTATCAGTTGTACACATTATTGAGCTGGAAGGACTGGTTGTCTCAGTATAAAAAGCAGCTTCCTAGGTTCCAGAGACTCTCCCCTCCTGGCACTGACAAGACCTGCGTACCTCTAGTAAGGTAGTTCTATCAAGTGCCTTGAGACCCCGGTCTGGCACTTGGCAAAGCAGAGCCAAATAGTTGCCAGGTCAGTTTCATTTTCTCAGCTCTTTGACAACCCAAGTGAAATGAGCAAAGTTCTTTATCACATCTTTGTTACAGTCAGCGGGAACTGGATATGGCACAATGAGGGATTGGCAAGGCGATTGCACAAGCAAAAAAAGAAAGAAAAAAAAGTGGTTAGTGCTTTGGAGCAGGGTTGGCCAACTACTCTATTCTTGGGAGCCACTATTTCCTCCAGAAATCTGACTTGGGAGAAGCTGCAGCTCCATGGTACAACACATGCTTTACATGCAGGACGTCGATGAAAATGTCGAGCCAGTGCATAGCTCCTATGAAAAAGGCAAATTCCATGTCAGGCATAATTAGGAAAGGAACTGAAAATAAAACTGCCAAGATCATAGTCCCCTTATACAAATCTGTGGCGTGACCACACTTAGAATACTGTGTACAGTTCTGGTCACCGCATCTAAAGAAAGATCTTGTAGAGCTGGATAACGGCAGAAAAGGGCAACTTAAAATGATCAAGGGGCTGGAGCAACTCCCTATGAGGAAAGCTTGCAACATCTGGGACTGTTTAGGCTTAGAGGAGAGGAGAGGAAACATGATAGAGGTGTGCAAAATTATGTATGGTAAGGGAAAAGTGGATAGGGAGACATTTTTCTCCCTCTCTCATATTACTAGAACCCAGAGGGTTCATCCCATTAAGTTGATTGGTGGGAGATTCAGGACAGATCAAAGGAAGGACTTCGTTACATGCTACATGATGGAATTCACTTCCACAAGATGTAGGGATGGCCAACAATTTGGTTGGCTTTAAAAGTGGATTGGACAAATTCATGGAGGAAAAGGCTATTGGTTAATACTAGGCCCTGATGGCTACCTCCAGTATCAGAGGCAGTATGCCTATCTACACCAGCTGCTGGGGAACATGGGTGGGAGGGTGCTGTGCATTCATGTCCTGCTTTTGAGTTTCCTGCAGGCAGCTGGTTGGCCACTGTGTGAACAGATTGCTGGACTAGATGGACCCTCGGACTGATTCAGCTCTTCCTATATTCTTATGTAAGGTCTCAGGTTCCATCTCCAGCATCTCCAGTTACGAAAAGATCAGACTGCCGGGAACATGGAAGTCTTGTGCCCAGGTGCATCACTAGGCCTGGGCCAAAGTTGTCCCTGGCACTGAATCTCATCATCTTGGCCCTGAATCTCTTGGAGCTGGCTAGCCCAGGCATCCCTGAGGTTGTTCTCACTGCTGTGCAAGGCTGCTGTGCATGGCTGGAGGTGGGGACCCAAAAGGAAGATTGGGCTCCTGACCAGTCAGCTGTATGTTGCTATTTTGGCTACATAAGTTTTCCACACTCAGATAATGAGTTTGGTATTATTAAGTATAGAATGTAGATGATGTTTCTATCCTCCCCTCTCTTCTCTAAGGGTGCCTCTACAAGAGGCATTTAAAGCTCTTTCAAGGCGCATTAAAAAAATTACCTCTACAAGAACGGAGCGCAAATCGGGCGTAGAGGCGCGTTATCTCCCCGATTATGCGCATTATCGAATGCGCGTTAAATAGCGAGTTTTATTTTGCTCCGTCCGTTAAAGCGCATTTTGACTGTGTGAATAAGCGCTTATGCGCATTAACTACTTGTAAAGCGCATTTTGGACATCTGTTAATGCGCTTCGCCACCTCTCGCCGCCTCTCATGCAGAGGGATTAGGCGTAAATGCGCTTCTGTGATTATGCGCATAATCGCCTAACCAGGTGCAAAAGTGAATCCTTGTAGAGGGGACCTAAGAAGCTTGAGGCAGCATATTCAGTTCTCAAGTCCTTTTATCCTCACAACAATCCCATGAGGTAGAGTACACTGAGATATAATGGTTGGACCAAGGGTCACCCAGCAGATTTCATAGCTGAGTGGGCATCATCTGCATATGGGTCTCCACAGTCCTAGCCCAACACACTAACCTTTCTATAATAAAATTGCCATCATATAGCGGTAATGGGCCTCATAGGCACAGGACACATGTGAGACCTAAGTGGTCACTGTTGGAAGCTGGAGTGAGAACATCCTGAAAGATCCCATGAAGAAACAGATTCAAAGTTGTTTCCCATGGTTAACTGGGAATTAATGGCCATCAGCCCTGAGCATATGTAATTGGGAGTAAGCTCCATTGAACTTGGTGTGGTTTACTTCTGAGTAAACATGCACAGGAGTCAGCAGTCGAAGTGGCTCCAGAATTTATTTGTTATTTATTAGGTTGTTATCCTGCCTTATCACCAGTGGCCTCAAGACAGCAAACAATGCCTTGGTTTATACATAACAATAATCCAGAGTATGCTTTATGGGTAGAGAATGGCCTGATTTGCACATAATGACATCCCAGAGTATGGGTTGAATCATCGGTTGTTGTTGAATCATGGGCTGGTTTTGAATCATGAATTGTTTTTACATGCAAACCCTGTACTATGGTTTAACTATGGGTTGCTAACCACAAACAACCCAGGAAGAGAGCCCATGGTTTGTTGTTGGGTCGTGGTTAACAACCCATAGTTAAACCATAGTGGATGTAAGGACACACAATTCAACAGCCCATGTTCAAGGTTGTTATGTGCGAACCAGGTCATTAAGACTTAGACAATAAAAATTAAGATGGCAACAATAAAAATAATTAAGGCAGCAGATAAAACACTAAAACCAGCCAGTTAAAAACCAATTAAAACATCAATAAACTGCAAAAGGTAATTAAAAGGGTCTCAGATCTCCTTAAGAGACAATGAAGAACAGGATAGAGCTGGGTTGGCTAAGCAGCGTGCAGGCACATATGTCTAGAGAGTGATCCACAGTTTCAAAGGCCTTCTCTCCATTAACAACCTGCCTAAACTCAGAAGGTGGAGGCATGCTGAGCTTCTATACAAATTGACATTTATTTATTCCACCTGGCAAAAGAGAGATTATGCAACAAACACGGGAGGGTGGATCCAGACAGCAAATTCCAAGAACTACCATTCCAAAGGCATTGTGCAACTATTCTCTTTTCCTCTTTAAGGATTTTTCTTGTGGAAAGAAAGGATGAAAAAAGCGGTGTAAAAACATGGGAAGGACGCATTACAACAGTAACATCATCTCATCCGGACCCCCTGTAAAATTCTGTGAATGATTCAGGGCGATGGTGATATAAAAGTGTAATCCGGAAGCACCCAGCATCTCCAATGCCGATGTCAATTGGAGGGCAGCTTCATGTGAGGCCTAGAGTTCTCGTTTTTCATATTCCATCCCCATCTTGTGTTTGCACTTAAAAGGCAGGTCAAATGTAAAGTTTTACTGTCTGCATAGGGCTAGGAAATATAGATTGTGGTGTGTGTGTGTGAGAGAGAATGTTCTATAATATTTTGTATTCTCTATCCCCCGCCAAAAAAAGCCTTGGGCAAAACAAAGGCAGAAACTGCCTGTTCACAGCATGCTGCAACTTCAATTCTGCAAACTCTTCAAGACTGCCTCTTATTTTTTGTCTCCCTCCCGATGTGGGGGGAAAAAAATGTTAGATGCTGACAAGTTCTCTCCCTGAGCCTCCACCCTCTTCCTCCTCCTCCTTTCTTGGAGGTGGTTTGTGGGGAAGAGAGAGAACGATGCCTCCTTCACTTCGGAATTAATGTTGATACAGCTTGAAAAACATGACAATGGCCTTCATGTGTGCGTGTGTGTGCCGTGTCTTGCCCTAGTGGTGGGTTCCAACGAACACAGCACTGCCTGTGGGTGGATGGAGAGGCACATTTTGGCGTTTCAAGGAGACATTTCAAATCTCCTCCAAGGTTTCCCCTCCCTGCCTCCTCTTTCTTCAGTTCGCATTGTTGTGTGGCGTTAGAAATCTCCGCTTCCCTTTTCCTAACCGCTCCCTGCCTGTGAAAACATGCAAGGAAAGTTACCTTCATATTCTAAAGGTGGAAGCTTCTGCTCTGCTCTGTCTCCCTCAACTCTGCGCCACGCGACGGAACCGATTTGCTTAACAACTCCAGCCATCCCAATGACTTTTCCTACCTCCCCGGCCCCCCCTTCCCCTTTTCTCGGAAAGAAACACACATAGCTTCACTTTACAGAGGGAGGTTTGGCCATTTGAAAGAAACGGGGAGATGACCCAAAAATAATAATTAAAAAATAATAATAGAACAGCAGCAGCAGCAGCAGCCTTCCGCGCACCCGAGTGGGAACGCAAGTCAGAACAGCCTGGAGTCACTTCGTAGTATTATTTTAGTTTCTTTGTATGGAGATTCCATTCAAACTGTTCAGCGTGTCGCTAGTAACCTTCCGCCAAGGGGGGAGGGGGTGGTGGAGGAAGAGGAGGGGGAAAAATAGTCCCAAGCTACTCCTCACCCTTGAGCTGATGAGGGAAGTGAGGACGTGTATGTGCGTGTGTGTGAAAGAGAAAATAATTTGATTGCAACTCTTCTTGCGGAGGCAGCCACAAAATCAGCTTCTTTTGCAACGGGGCCTTTTGCTTGAGTGTGGCTAGAGCCCTTCTTTAGGGCAGCTTCCAAACTCCCTCCTCCCTCCCCCCCCCCCCCCCCGCACCGCTCTTTTTTCTTTTTTTCCTTTTCCCTCTATAAAGATACACTGTAGTCTTGGAACAAGCTGTATCATTGGGCGTAGAGATTGCAAAGCTCCAACCACGTAAATACCGCCTCTCCACCTAACCTTCACAAACGGAAGCGCGGGGCCGGCTTTGACGGACGAGGCGGGCGGGCCAATGGGCGAGGGGGAAATCTTCCCAAAATGTAAGGCTGGCCAATGAGGGGCGGCGGGGGCAGGCTCGCGGGGAGCCTAGCAGCTCAGGTTGACAGTGACTAGCCCCAGTCCAGGAAAGAAGTGCAAAGGAAAGAGATGAGCCTCAAAGTTCGAGGCTTGCTCACATTGCAGGGAATTTGAAAGGGGAAAAAGAAAAAGGAAGGGAAAGGAAATTAAGGGGCCCAAACCCTGCAATTACGCAGGGGCAGCTGGAAACCTACAGTTGCAGCGAACTTCCTAGGGGCTGCTTCCTCCTCCCCCTCGCCTTTTTGCAAAAAAAAGAAAGAAAAAAAAAAGCCCTTCTTTTATTTCCCCACTCTTCCCCACCCCCCGGCCAATTTTTTTGACTCTGGTCTCTTTATCTTCTTCCCCCTCCGCATTTCTTTAACCCCCCCCCCCCGCCGCCCCCCATGCCAGCCATGATAGAGAAGGGCCCGGAGGTCTCCGGGAAGCGCAGGGGGAGAAACAGCAATGCTAACAGCGCGTCGAGCGCTTCCAACAGCGCCGCTGCCTCCGCCGGTGCCAACAGCAGTAACAATGGGAATAATAAAAGTTTGGCAGCGGCAGCAGCGCCCAATGGGAATAGCAGCAGCAACAACTCTTGGGAAGAAGGCAGTTCTGGATCCTCCAGCGACGACGAGCATGGTGAGTCTCCCGGGGAGGAGGTGGGAGCTTTGAAAAAACAAAACAAGAAAAAAAAACACTACTCTTTATCAAAGCTGAAACAAGACCGTTGTTTTTTTTAATGGACCTACTTTTGAAAATAACCATTCTGGTTTATTTCTTTGAACCAGGAGGAGGAGGCATGAGAGTGGGAACCCAATATCAAGCAGTCGTCCCTGACTTTGATCATGGTGAGTCTTTTTCTTCTTCTTTTTTCTAAAGCAGAAACCGAATCGTTACACGGCTGAAGCGTGCATTTACTTCTCTTTCGGAGGAAGCTTGTGTGAATATCACATTCGACTGTGTGACTCTCTTTCGCCCGTCTCCTCCTCAATCCTCCAGGAATTTGGGAAGGGTACGCCTCCAACTTGATCCGATGCCTCTTTTCTTTTCACTCGGAAACCTAAATCCCCATCGAGTTCAATGGAGCTTACTCCCAAGAACGCGGTTTGCATGGTATGGCAGCCGAGTCGCCAGCTCCTTTGCATGGTGTTTTTTTTTTGTTTTTTACTCGGAAGTACATCCCCATAGAGTTCAGTGGGGCTTGCCCCCTAAGTAAGTAAGGAAGTGTGTCTGGATTAAGAGCCTTGGACAGTTAACTCGGTTTTGGTGTGTTTCTTAGGGCTCCAGGGTACTTCCTTCCTTTTGTTATACTTGAAGTGATAAATAAAAGCGTGTGTTCATTTTAAAGAAGCGGGAAGGTAACTACTACCTACCCCCCTTCCCCCTTCGTTTGCGTGTTCACCCTGCCGTCCAAGGGAAGAACAGCAACAAAAGAGGTTGTGTGGGGGGACGGAAACGTGTTCGGGAAACGTGCCACCACACATGGGGATGAACCGGGTGGGTTGCAGGAGTTGTTCTGGGGTTTTACTTCCTTCTATGAAATCCCATAAAAAAAAAAGAACCCAAGATTGCCCTTCCCATGTTGGCTGTTGGGGGAGGGGGAAAGAGAGTTAAGTCAATAAAGCATGGAGGAGCAATCTCGTCCTCCCCCCCCCCCCCCCCCAATTTTCTTGGCTTTCAGGTGTGGCTACTATTTTCATATTCACATTGGCAGAGGTGGAAAGAGGAGTTGGCCTTTTATGAAAATCGGTGCCACTCTACTCTCTTAGACTCCTCCCCCTCCAACGCCAAACCCGATCATCCCCCCCCCCCCCGCACATAATGATTTTAGATGCAATTGACCTAAATCCAATTATTTTTATTTTTTTTAAAAGGAGTGGTTTATACGATTAGGCTTTTTGAAGAGGTACTGGGAAGAATAGAGATCTTCACACTTCTTCCTCTTTTAATGACGAAATTTAGGGCGAGTAGTAAAAGACAAAAAAGAGAGCCAGTTAATAAAAACAACATGAGTCTTTCCAGGGGGAGCTTTCTAAACTGGGTGACAAACTGATTTGTCCAGTGAGAGAGACGTTTAAAGTGGGGAGTTCTTGATTCTCTTTCTGTGCTTGGATATGTGGTGTTGGGAATGGAAAATAATAAAATAGCATCAGATTCTCGTTCCTTTACTTAAGATGGGCAGATTTATTGAAATCAATTGTTTCGCTTTTTGTGGGGAGAGGGGAGAAGTACCCCATGTTCCACAGGCTTCTGTTCTCTTTCAGTTTTCTGTAGGCTTAACTTAAAAATGGTACAGGGGCTAACTGAGCAAACAAAGGAATTCAAGTGTTCCTGTAAGGCAGAGAATTAATAATAAAAAGTGCTCCAGTTGTATGTGTTGGGAAACATGCCTGTATTAAAAAAGGAAGAAAATAAAAGAAAGAGGGTTTTACTTCCTTAGTTTTCAAATGCAAGCCTTTTTTATTGTTTCTTTGTAACTGTAGGTTAATGCTGTCTTCCTTTAAAAAAACAACACCCCTCTACTGTTTTGGTCTTAACACTTGAGCTGACTCTAGCATGTTAGCTAATTTAATTGAATCCCTTGTTTCCTGACTTCTTTCTTTTAAGCCCACAAAACAAATCCCATATACTCTGAAAAATGTGATTTCTTTTTATAGTATGACCCGAGGAACTTCTGATAATTGATTTTTCTAGATTGCTGACTGTCATAATGGGTGATAGTACTCAAAATATGTTGAGCTGGTTTGTAATTTGTAAGGATGCAATTCTATGCACGTTTAGACAGAAAAAAAATACTACAACTCCCAGAACCCTCCAGCCAGGATTGCTGACGGGGAATGTTGGGTGATGCAGGACTTCTTTCTGCCTAAACATGCATAGGGTTTAGCCCAAAGAGTGCAATCCTATACATGTTTAGATAGAAAAAGGTCTTGGAGAATGCTGGGAATTGTAAGACTTTTCTATCTGAATGTGCGTAAGATTGCGCCATAACACTTGTAGTTTAGAGCCATGGTGCTGAAGTGGGCTTTCTACTCCATCTTGTCCAACACTCTGCTTGATACAGGAAATCCAGAACTAGACTATCTTCAACAGATGGCTGTCCAACCTCTGATTGAAAGCCTCCAGTGAGGGAGAGCCCTCCCCCCTCCCCTGGCCCAATGATTGTGAAGCTTACTATTAAGAAGTTTCTCCTAATGTTCAACCAAAATCTATCTACTATAACTTAAGCCTAATAGGCTTAGTACTGCTTGATGGGGTAAAAGAGAACGCTGTTGGGCTGGTTTGTGCAATCACTGCAGCCCTCCGTGGCTTATTTAAGCCATGGTGGGTTGTGGTGCATTTAGGCAGCCATTTTTAATATTCAGCTCTAGGCAGATGAGTTGCCATGATTTGTTGTGTTGTACCGGTGTGGCAGGGGTTGTTTGAGGGTTAAACAACCTTCAAATAACCCTTGACGTGTTTTAGATTTATTTGTTGGTTGTTTAACCCTCAAACAACCCCTGCTGCCTGAGTTCAGATAACACAATAAGCCATGACAACTTCCTGCTGGGGGCTGAATATTCAGAATGGCTAGCAGCATGTGCTGTAGTGATTGTGTGAACCTGGTCAACAAGTCTCTGTCCTTGGAGATACTTAAAGAGGTCTATCGTGTCCTCCCCTTCAGTCTGCTGTTCACCAGACTAAACATGCCCAGTTCCTTCAACCTTTCTTCAAAGGACTTGTTTCCCATTTCACTGACAATCTTCGTTGCTTTTCCCTGAACCCATTCCAGTTTGTCTATAACATTCTTAAAATGCAGCTCCCAGAACAGGGAACTTGGAAATTATGGTTCTGTTAATTTTTATAGAATGCTTTATAGTTTTGATCGATTTTAAATTGTTTTTTAAGCTGCCTTGAGTGCCACTTTTTGGTAGAAAGGCAGGGTATAAATAATAAATGAATAAATAAATAAAATGCAACCTAAAATCGCATTAGCCTTATTTGCAGCTACATAACCCTGCTGGCCCATGTTCAGCTTGTGATTGGCTGCAACCCCAAAATCCTCTTCAGATGTATTATTGCCAAGCTAGGCATCTCCCAACCTATACTGGTGCACTTGATTATTAATTGCCTAAATGCAAAGCTTTGTATTTGTCTCTTTTGAATTTTATTTTGTTAGTTCAGCCCATTTTCCCATACTATCAAGGCGATTTTTATTTTTAATTCTGTCTTTTGAGGTGTTAGCTGCCCCTCCAATTTCTGCGCATTTGGTGAGGATTCCCTCCAGCCCTTCATCTTTGGCACTGATAAATTTAAATTTCACCCGACTCACAAATGTGCCAGAGGCCTGATCCTATGCATATATATTTTTTCCAAAAGTAACGCCCACTGAGATCAATGGGACTTATTCCCTGGTTAAGAATGCATAGGATTATAGCCTAAGGCCACATGCAATAGGGTCAGGTGAATGTGGCCTCAGTCAAGTCACAATTCTCTCCACCTCCGTCCCTGAATTGCAACATGAGGAATAAATAATGCTGGCCTGCTTTACTGGTTTGTTGTGAAGGTCACTGGGAGCACATGTGGCATACATTGGGCCTGTTCAGATAACACACTAAACCATGGTTAAATTTCCAACCTTTTGCAGCAAATGGTTAGTGAGCATGTTTAAACTGTGGTTATCTAGCCATCATGCTAAGTCATGGTTCACATGACACACTAAGCCATAATCTTTAGCTCAAAATGCTTAACCACCATAGCTTAGCATGTCTTCTGAACAGGGGCACAAGTACTCAAAAGTGCTTTATAAATGCTAATACTATACTATGTAACATGGAACAAAATGATATAATGGCTTCCTCTTGAAGTCTTAATGTTTTGCTTTTGAATATAACTGAGTATTTGTGTTTTCTCTTCTTTTCTTGTCCCAGACAGTAACGTTTTTATTACATTGATATCCTGGCTTTTGTTTAAGGAGTTGAAGGTAGCATATATGGCTTCTCCTTCTTCACAATTTCCCCCCCTCAAAATGACCCTTTAAGCTGAGACATAGTGGTTGCATTCAGATAACACAATAATCAATGGTGGGGTAATAGTCAACTCCACGGTTGATTATTGAGGGGATACTCCTCACATGACATGATTACAATCAACTGTGGTGTGCATTAAGGCCAGCGTCGAGTTGACTAGTAGTCAACGGTATGTTTGATTGACACATCCCCCGCCATCTCTCCCCCATCCCATTAGCCATCCCCCCTCTCCCCCCATCCCATCAGCCATTGCAAGTTCTGCTGGCTGAACTAGAGCGGCAGCCACTGCTTTGGCCATTCTTGCCACGGGACTCTGTAGTTGCCGAAAATAACCAGCTGTGTGTGACGAAATAGTCAACTGTACACCACACACGACACAATAACAAATAGTTTTTCAAATAATCATTTCTGCACAGCGTTGGTTATTTCCTTTGGTTATTTCCACCAAATAACCAACAGTGGTGTGAGAAAGTCTGACAGATGACATGATAACCCACCGTTGACTATTTAACCCACCATTGGTTATCATGTCATCTGAATGCAGTCAGTGACTCTCTCCAAGTGAGCTTCAGAATTCCAACTTTTGTTTTTAATTGAAAAGAATGTGAGTAGATGGATTGGGGTTGGCCTGGTGCTAGAGAAGGAAAGTTGTTACTATGGTAGACATGGTCTTTTTGTAATCTTGCTGCTAAAGACAAAGGCCTACTGTAGCTGTTAACCAAGTTTGTTACATGAGAGTTACCTGCAGGACCATTCTTGCATTACACCAGTAATATCTGTGTGTCACAGGCAGATGATGTGGTTACCTTCCAGATGGTTCCCAAATGTTAATTACCACATCATTCATCCATCCCATGGGGCGCTAGGATAGCACCTGTATTTCTTCTAAGTTTAAATTGATGGTCACATCAGGTTTTGTGGAGAACTAGTGCAAATTTATTGTTAAAACAGGTCCTACATGTCTATGGGGAAAACATACCAAACCCCCCCCCCCCATACTTTTTCTAAAATTTTCCTGTTTTATTCAATTAAGATTGGATGCCTTCTTACAAATTCTAATTTAAATAGAATTTGAATACTTGATTGTTGCAAATGGAATGCTGAAGTTAATGGCAAGATTTTCTTTTGATTTTGATGGAGATGGACTGTACTCTGGCCCTGATCCACTGAGCCCTTTACACACATGCAACAAATTGCATATTCATATAAGTTTTATTTTATTTTCCTGAAGGTGCAGCGTCTTCTACAACAGGTGGTGGTTTTATTTGTTTTTTAAAGAATTTACAGAAGAAGTTTTGTTACTTGGCTACAGTGATATTCTACAAAAGTGAACCAAAGCTCCACTTCACATATCTATGCCCCCTTATGCTTCCTTGAGTTGGAGTCATGTCTATAATTTTTTTTTAAAAAAATTACAATTAACTCCCCCCCCCCCCCACCTCTTAATGCTTAAGTTAAGTGTGTCTCCTCTGAATGAATGCTTGGAGGCGGTAATGGGCTGGATAAGGAAAAACAAACTGAAGCTGAATCCAGACAAGACGGAGGTGCTCGCTGTCAGAGGCCCCAACCTGGGTTTGGAGGTGTGTCAACCAGTTCTGGATGGGGTTACACCCCCCCTGAAAGACTGTGTTCGCAGCTTGGGGGTACTCCTGGATCCGTCGCTCCAGATTGACAGCTCAGATTGATGCGACGGCCAGGAGTGCCTACTATCAGCTTCGGCTGATACGCCAGCTGCACCCCTTCCTAGAGTTGGAAGTCCTAAAGACGGTAGTGCACGCACAGGTAACTTCGAGGCTTGTCTTCTGCAATGCGCTGTACATAGAGCTACCTTTGTGCCTAGTCCGGAAACTTCAACTTGTTCAAAATATGGCAGCCAGGTTGGTCACCGGTACATCTAGGGGTGACCACATTACACCAGTTTTAAAATCACTTCATTGGCTGCCAGTCAGTTTCCGGGCGAAGTATAAAGTGTTGGTTATTACCTTTAAAGCCCTACATGGTTTGGGTCCAGGCTACCTGCGGGATCGCCTTCTCCCATACAATCCGCCCCACACACTTAGGTCCTCTGGGAAGAATTTACTCCGGTCAGCCAGAACTAGGCTGGCGAGTGTTACCCAGAGGACTTTGTCTTCCATCGCTCCCAGACTATGGAATGGTCTGCCAGAGGAGGTTAGACAAATTGACAGTCTTCATGAATTTAAGAGAGTCATGAAGACTGCTCTCTTCCGGCAGGCCTATCTGGATGAATTTTAAGACGTTTTAATGATGCATTTTCTCTTGTTTTAATTTTTTTAACTGTTTGTGATTCTTGTATTTTACATTGTGTTCCCCGCGGGTTATAAATACTAATACTAATACTAATAATAATAATAATGTTCTGTACTAATTGGGGAGAAAGAACTGTCAAATGAATTGACAGAGCTTAGCACTGAGGTAATTGCTTTAACTTACATGAATGTCAGTAATGTCAAGTGAATCTTTCCCAGAACTAGTTCTTGAGGGTCAGCAGTTCCTTTTTATTTAAACAAAAAAAGTTTAAATCTTTCAGAAAAGCAGAAGAAGATCCCTTCTGGATCAGACCAAGGGTCCATCTAGTCCAGCAGTCTGTTCACACAAGTGGCTAAGCAGCTGTTGACCAGAGAAGCATAAGCAGGACATAGTGCACCCATGTTCCCCGATTGGTGTATGCAGGCTTACTGCCTCTGATACTGCTTCCCAGAAGCGGGAAGGATATGGGGCTCAGAAAATATCTAAAATGCCTACAAATATGATACTTGGGGTCTAGAAATGCTCTTCCAGCCCTGTTGGTGGCTATCTTTTTTTAGGTGTCTGACAGTCTAAATGTCAGCCAGAAAGATAGAATGGGTATCAGTAGTCTAAAGCAGGGGTCGGCAATGTGGTGTCCGTGGGCACTAATGAGGCCCTCGACACCGTTATTGGGGCCTGCTAAGATGCCCTACCCCTCCCACTTAAAAAAAAAATAAATCCACACATTTTCTTCACGGCACCTGGGATCACTTCAAAGCAAAGTGAGGGTGTCTACCTGTTGCCGTCTTCATTTGCTCTGAATGCCTCTGGGCTCTATGATGGGGCTCAAAGACATTCTTACGAAATTAAGGAGGTGTGGAGAAACAGATAGAGCAAGTGGATGGATATGTGTGTGTGTGTGTGTGTGTGTGTGAGCGAGCGAGAGAGGTGTCTATGGGTGGTGATCCAAAATGTGAGAAAGAGATGGGTGAAATGAATTGGCTGACATGGGAGGTGGGGTGGGGGAGAAAGAAAAAGAGTTTACCTTCTGTGAAATAGATTTCTGTTGGCGCTGGAAAGCATGAGTCCAAAAGAGTTGTTCAATGTGTTGTGGCTGAAACCCCACCTCTGCCTTGTCCACAATTGTTCGGGCAGGTTGCTTGTCCTTTGTGACTTTCTACACCTCCCATGGAAGCCATTTGTTGATGGTGCCAGTGACAGTTCCTCAAATTCCCCATGTGCCCATGGGCCAAAAAAGGTTGTCTATCATTGGTCTAAAGGGTGACTGTTCTGGGTTTGTTATACATTATGGGCTTAAATCAGCAGTTGGTGCAAACCCACAGTCTCTGTGTGCTATGTACTTGTTGAACCCAATGGCATCATGTGATGTCTTGGCCACATTAAGGCCAATTTGGCTTCATTTGCAATAATTATTTGACATATAAGCATGTAGTGCACAACTATGGTTGTGTAAAGAAAGATTTCACTAGAACTGGGCATAATTGGCAGTTTCCAATCTTCCCATCCCATTTAGACCGACTCTTCCAGCTCTTGTTGAGTTCTGCAACAAAACTGGCTGGCTTGGCGTTGGTGATACACACAAAGATGGTCAGTGTGCAGGTAATGACCAACTGATTAGCATTCATGAAAAGGATCCCAGACATCTTAATGGGCCGATCTGCACAACTTGCTACCCATATCAAGTAAAATCATCAGAGAAAACTTGACACTTTTGTGCTGCTCTTTATTGCCGAATAGAGTTGGTTCAAAGTGAGGTATCCTAGGGAGGCATAGGGCAAGCTTACTGATAAGAGTATTGCTCCTCCTATGAAACAGAAAGCAATTGGGATTTTTAGCAATATGAATTATAGTTATTGGAGCAACATTTTTTTTTTTACAAGCTTTTGATTTTCTGAGGGTTCTTTTCATGTCTGGCTCATCCAGTCCCTCTTTCTCCAGCTTTATTTGACTGACTTGGCTCCAGACTGAGGACCAGTGTGTATGCCTTCAGTCTTACATTTTGTCACCAGAGTGTAGGCTCAAAAGGTTGCTTTGAGGAGGATTGCTGTGATTGATGGTTTCTTGAGAATCCCTATTTTAGGTTAAGTTCAGCTTTTTGCTTGTGCATTGCAGTTCTCATTCCAAATTGTGTGTTCCTTAAGGAATATAACTAGCCGCCTAACCAAACATCACATTTCTTGAGCACATCCTTCTGTACATATATATTATCATCTTTCCATTTGACTCTGCATAATTAATTCCACATTAGAAGCGGCTACTTGCTTGCGTTGGTTTTCCCAGTAAATGCCTCTCAGGTTGGGGAGAAAATATTGTAGCTCCTCTTCTTCTTCTTCTTCTTCTTCTTCTTCTTCTTCTTCTTCTTCTTCTGTTGTGGTTTTAGGTTTTGTTGTACCCTGTCTTAGGAGGGGTTTTCCTAAAAGGTAGTTTATAAACCTTTACAATAAATTAAAGAAATTATGACCCTGTTCAGACAACACACTAAGCCACAGTGGTTAAGCATGTTGTGCTAAACATTACGGCTTTGTGTGTCGTGTGAACCATTCCTAACCATGGTGGCTACATAACCACTGTTTAAACACGCTCACTAACCATTTGTGCAAAGGGGTTAGCGGCCTAACCATGGCTTATCGTGTTGTCTGACCAGGCCCAGTAACTTCAAAATGAAGTTTGATTTTTTCTTTTCTCTATAATGCTTCCATCTCTGTCTGGCTTTGGGTGCTTAAAAATAATTATCTGGGTCTGAAACTATGTAGATTCTTTTGAGACAGCTGCTTGGGAAGAAAGAGCATAAAGATATGGTACCCGTGGGCAAGAATTTGCCCATGGTTATCTCTCTTGTGTCCGGTAGGCTCTCTACCGCTCCTGAGTTTTATTTTCGTAAGATAATTTTTAATTTTTAAAAAATAAATAACTGGGAGGCTGGTATGCTACAAAGCAAAAGGCTGTCCTCCAGCACCATCTTTATTTGGGTTCAAAAACATGGTTTTGTGTTTTGAAGCCCAAACCCCACCTTTGACTTGTAAGTTTTGGGACAAGTTGATTTTCTTTTAGCCTCCTCACTTTGCCTTCTGGGAAATGAGCATTTTGTAGCTGTCCATGGCCACCTCGGCAACCATTTTATGAATAAGCAAGTTTCTATCCCCCATGGCAGCCATTTTGTGACAGCACCCATTCTTTCAACATTCCAAATGTTCCCTTAATGACCTTTAAAAGGCATAAAAGGAGCCAATGTGGTGTAATGGCTAAAGCCAACTTCGAGACCTGGGCACACATCTCCCTCACTCATCCACAGAGCTTAATGGATAAACTTGGGGTCAGTAAACAAATCCTCCCATCCTAAATTGCCTCACAGAGCTGTTTTGATAATAAAAGCAGTGCAGTGCATGGAAAAACCATGTATGTTGTTTTGAGCTCTTCAGAGTAAGGGCAGAATCAAATGCAATAAATAAGGAAACTGTATCCATCTACCTTTGAATGAACTTCTCTACTTTGTAAGAGGGTCTTTTAAAAGTCTGCTTTGGAACGTGCACTGCTTGAATTTTTTTGATGCGGTTCTCTGCTCAAGAATATGTGCAGAAATGCATAGTGTAGGGAAAGGTGTGCACAGAAACACATATTTTTATGCATTTTTTTAAAAGTTCACAAAAACTGGACAGATTTAGGATTGAACATAGATTGATCCTTCCATCCCTATTGGGAAGTATTATAAGATTTGCCTGTTTCAACAACCAGGATTAATGCCAAATTAAAGCTTTCACATGTCAAGAACGTAGGCCTGACAAACTAACATGAAATCAGAATTGCAAGAATACTTTAGCTAGAAATAGGATGAACAAATTGTTACATGTGTATTCCAAGAAATCCTGACTGGGAGAATATCCTGAGAAGATTATATCCTCTTGCTTATTGGCTGAAATTAGGGATGTGAAAACATCCTCCATGGAGTGATAGTGTATATGATGTTACAGTTGCTTTAAGGGAACGCATTTGCAGGAAGTGAATACAGAGAGTGAAAGAACAGGCAGAATATGGATGTAATTCCCCTTTCTCACATTCTAACTATTCTAGATTTGGGTAGGAATTTGCAGTGCCAGCTAGGAAACCATCTGTGCTTGCAGAATGCAACGAGCACTTATATATTCCATCAAAACTCTGAGACGTGGAAACAGGCAGGATAGAAAATGAACTATATTGCCAGTTCTTGACAAAGGATAGCATTTGAACCCATAGCCCTGCCTCAGGGGCTGAGGAGATTCTGTTTGGCTGGTTCAGGAGTTTAAACTCTCATTTAAAAATATATCTTGAGTCGACTCACATAGATTATGTAATACTTTCTGAATTCACTGGGATGATGGTAGTTACTTACTCTTATTATGTTTGCTTTTCTTCCTGCCTGGCAGAAACCCTTTCTCATATTGATAGTTCCAAGTACTCTGCTCTAGGAATTTAAGCTTGGGGTATCCATTTGTCTGAAGTCAGTAACAAGTCCTAGGTTGCAGTGCATTGGGAGCAAATATTTGGCTATGCAGAAGTTATAGTGACTTCTTGGATTAATTGGATGTATAGTTCTGTTCATCTGCAGTTTTCAGGTGCTCTGCAGTGTCTTGGCTTGGCCTAGAATGGCAATATTTTCAGGGAAATATAAGGGAGCCATTATGGTGCCCTCCAGCCTGTATTGGACATGCTGGCAAGAAATGATAATTGTTGCAGCCCACCACAATTGGGAAGGCACCAAGTTGGAGAAGGCTGGTGTTATGGTTGGAATGGCCTGAGACTGGGGAGACTCAGGTTCAAATCCCCAATTGGCATGTAGCTTGTTGTGTATCCTTGGGGGGGTATTCATTAAAACAATGGTCCACACCCAAAATTCACCAACCTGCAACATGGGACCCAATTTCACAATTGACCAACATGCTGGCAACAGCTTTGCCACGATCCATCTGTCCTGATCTCATGAACTACCTTTGGGTTGTGACCCACCAGTTGAAGACCACTGCATTAGAATGTAAGAAGAGCCATGATGGATCAGATCAAGATCCATCTCTCCCAGCATTCTGTGCACACTGTGGCCAACCAGCTCCACACGAGAAACCCACAAGCAGGCCATGAATACAAAAGCACATTCCCACCTATGTTTCTCAGCAACTGGTGTATATAGGCATAATGGCTCTGATATTGGAGGTAGCACATAGCCATCAGGACTATGATAGCCTTCTCTTCCAGGAATTTGTCTAATCCTGTTTTAAAGCCATCCAGTTTGTTGGCTATCACTACATCTTGTGGAAGTGATTTCCATAGTTTAACTATGCTCTGTGTGAAGAAGTCCTTCATTTTATCTGTCTTGAATCTTCCACCAATCAACTTCTTGGGATGACCCATCTAGCATTATGGGAGAGGGAGAAAATGGCTCCCTATCCACATTCTCCACACCAGGCATAATTTTATACACTTTTGTTATGTCTCCCCTTATTTGTCTCCCCCCCCCCCCCCCCCAAGTGTGGAATACCCCTATGGGATTCATGTTCTCCCAGCCCGATCTAACTCTCTGGGTTGGTATGAAGGTAAAATGGGGGTGGGGGTGGGGGTAAGGAGAGCCGCGTGTGCATCTTTTAGCTCCTTTGAGGATAAAAATGTATTAAATAAGGACAACATAATACATAATAAACAGAAGAAGCTATGTGTGAGAGAAAGGGATGACTTTGGTATGGGAGCAAATTTGAAGCCTGCATGGTCTAACCTACCATTGTAGAACATCATGTGTGATGTGGCATATATGTGTGTACGTAAGTAGCACAGCAGCTGCCTGCTATAAAAATGGGGGTGGGCCGGTCATGCATGCAAGGATTATGTTTGACATAACAAAGGTATTGGTGGTGTGCATGCAAGCAAGCAAGCAAGCCATAGACCAGAATAAGGGCGAGTTGATTAAAAACAAAACAAAAAAAGGGAAGTGTTGAAGCAAGGTGAGAGGGTTGTTTCATTATTACAGTTAACTTGAAAAGGTAAATAGGGCTCTATGGCAGACCTCTGGACGATTTGTAATAGAGCAAGGATTTCTGACTGCCAATTGTTTAACAACAGCAGGAATAACAAAAGAAGTCTCCTGGGGAGAGAGGATAACCAGGAATGGATTTATGTGTGGAATGGCTGTGTCCTACATTCAGTTCTAAATTCCTGGGTGTATGTCCTTTGCATCGGGCTCCGGTTGGTGGATCTTGAGGTTCTAGTAAAATGACAAAGAATAACTTGCAAACCTGAAGTTTGCTCATCTCTGCTTTATAAGTATCCATAAGCAGCACTCTGTATGGTGGAACAGAGATGGAGCCACAGAAATGGCACATTCTCAGATCAAGGATGTGTGTGTGTGTGTGGGGGGGAGGTTCTCTGTTTAATCCCATGGCAGGGTAATGCTGCTGGTGCTGGAGAATGCATTATCAGAATAAGCAATTATTGCATAATTTCAGGGATTTCTCACTTTAATACATGCTTGTATTTTTTTAAAAAAATGGGGAGGGCTTTGCAAGATCATAAAAAATGCAACTCAAAAGATATATTTAGCAGAAAAGAGTTAGCATAACAACTGACTGATGTACTGAGTCTTTATGTGTGTTAAACCGCTGGACACAACTGAAGGAACTAGTGATATGGGGTGGAAATTTTTCCAGTGCTTTATTTTTCCATGAAAAATGTTTAGATATGCAAGTTCATTAGTAAAAATGAAGGTATGTCAGTTGCAAATGCAATATTAAGCCAGCTTGGCAGTTTCAAAGTTGGAATGAATGTTTTTCAGGTGATTTATCCCTAGCAAGTACATGAGAGAATACATATCTGTCATTTAAATACATATGTCTCAGTGAAATGGAACTAATAAATAGTGACAGCAAAACTGAAGGTACCTTAATAACCTTACTGGAAGAGAACTAAACTCTGTTGAACTAGATGAGTAGTTGTCAGCATATCATGCACAGTTCTTTGGGTTGCTTTAATTAAATTTGTTTCCTCTCCCCTCCCTCCATTAAATTCAAACAACGTAAGAGAAGTAAATGCTATTGGGCAGTATCCAGTGTTGCCAATCCACTTGTGCCATTGATGTATTGTTAGCGTAAGCTGCCTCTTAACGCAATGCCAATATAGTACACTGGCATTACGGTCTCCACAGAAAATTTGTTGCACCAGCAGATGCTATCAGGATTGCTCTAAGTCAGCAGCATTGGATACTGTCCAATGTTTTTACACTTTTACAAGTATTCTAATAAAAAATTCAACATAATAGAACGTTTAAATCACATATTAAGTGTCCTTTAATCTCTCTCCCCCCCCCCCCCCCCCCGGGCAAGTATTTCAGGTCAAATACTTGTGGTGTGTTAGGACGGAAAATTAGCATGGACTTTTTTTAGGTTTGTTGTTTGCTAAATACAAGAAAAATAAGCATGCTAAAGTAGATCTCTCTAGGGCAGTGGTGGGCAACTTCTGGCTCTCCAGATGTTTTGTCCTACGACTTCCGTCAGCTCTAGCTATTATAGCCAATGTTGAGAGATGATGGGTGCTGTAGGCCAAGATATCTGGACGGCCAGAAGTTGCCCACCCCTGTACTAGGGCATCAGAACATTGTCCGATGCAAACGTAAAAACATCCTATAATTAATTTAATTTACACTGGAATTTCCCCCCCCCCCCCCCGATACAGACTGAACCTTTTCCTAAGCAAGTAGCCCTATGCAAATGAACCTAATTTGCAATAGAGAGTTTTCTGGAAAGCCCTCTTTAGAGAATAGCTGTCAGTTTGGTAGTCTGAATAAACGATGAACTAACAAGCAAACAAAACTATACATTTTAAAAGGCTACATTGAAAAGACACATCTTTTCACCCCTTTTTAAAGGACAAGAGAAATGGGGGCAATTGTAGTTCCTGAAGGAGCACATTCCATAGTTTGGGGGCAACACAGGAAAAAAGTCCTTTCATGTGTGTCCAACAAATCATCATCATCATGTGTGTCCAACAAATGTGAGTAATGGTGCCCTCAAAAGCCCCCTCCTGCAGATCCTAGTACTCAGGCCTCATCTACACCAAGCAGGATATTGCATTGTGAAAGCAGTATGAAAGCGGTATATAAAAGGCAGGAGCCACACTATTGAAGTGCACTGACCACTGTTGGGGCCCATTGACACATACCATATACCGTTTTCATACCTCTATATCCAGCTTGGTGTGGCTCCTGCCTTTTATATACCACTTTCACACCGCTTTCATAGTGCAATATCCTGCTTGGTGTAGATGAGGCCTCAATCAGGTTCATAGTGAGATAGCCAGTCCAGATAATCAGGTTCATCCAAATGCATCTGGAGTTGATCACCTTAGCTAAGAACGATGCATTTGAGTGTGGCTTATTGTCAGACAGATCTCTGGGTCAGGGGAAGATTTCTTTAATAAAGGTCTTATTACTGCCTCTTTTAAGCAAGAGGGAACAAGGTCTTCCTGCAAAGAGGCATTAGTCACTTTCTTTAGCCATGGCATTGGTCCCACCTTGGCCAATTTAATTGGCCAAGAAGGGCAAGGGTTGAGTACACAGGTGATGGCCCTCAGCGCTCCAGATACCCTGTTCATAAACTTTTAGGCTGCTTATAAGGGTAGAACTATTATATTTAAACTGACAGATAGATATTTAAGGATTTTCCAAGTCATGCTCAGTTTCCTAACAAGTGGCTAGAGAACCATATTATAACGTGAAGAAAATATGCGTTCTTGATAGTTTGAGTTTTCTTTTATAGTCCTTTGTTTCTGGTGTTGTTCTAGTTAGATGCTGTAGTAGTCAATGAATGTAGTTCTAAAACCTAAATGTGTGCAAGAAATCCTGCACGTTATCCTCCCACGTTATCCTCCCACAAATGTGGCAGGAACAATGTGTGAGTTATTCCACATATATTTCTTCTTTAAAAAGATGCTTTGGGGCTTGGATCTATGGAACTCACTGCCACAGTTTTCAAATTCTTAGACTTCATAAATTCTGTCTCAGCTATAAAAGCTTTAACTGATGCCACCAAAATAAACCCCTCTGTACCTAAAAGAAACTCAGTGGCCAGGGCCCTGTGATATAGGCGTAGGACTGAGACCACCACTACAAACAACCTTTCAAAATGGACAAAAATTTAATCGCTTCCAGAGCCACTGTGTGATTCCCCCACTAAAAGAACACATTTTTATATTTACGCCTGTGTATCCGGTGCTCAGGATGGTTTCAAACATAACTAAGTGCATGTAAAACCAAAGAATTAGAATAAAACTAGCTTAAGAGCCATAATAACAAAAGTAAGTCTCGACAGCCATTTGCATTATGCTGAAAAAAAAAAGTTTTGCATTCTCTCCAAAGAAACAAAAGCCTTTTGTCTCCCTGTTCTTAATTCATCATCTTTATGTAGACTTCCGGAATAGATGGATGAATAGAAATAAAGACAAATCAATGTGCTTCTTAAATGGGGCAGCATTTCTATGGGCACCACACACCTCTAGGGACTTGAGATTTGGCTAGTGGAGATTGGCATGTGCACACTGATAGTTTAATTAAATGGTTTAATCTTAAGCATCCACTCCTTGTAGCTAGGCTATGGGTAGCTCATGAAACTTGTGATTTTTCTTTCCAGCCTAGTAAGTTGTGGGACTTGGCCAAGTGCGAGGGTTAGAAATCCCTGTGATTAAGACCTTATTATTAGCTCGGAAATCTTGGCTCTTATCAAGGTGTGTTATATACTGAGGCTTATGGAGGTACCTTGCCTGGCTTCATGCTTAAGTGTATTTTGATTGTTACTGGGCAAAGATGGGGATCTCCCTTTCCTGCAACCCAGTAGATCGTGCCACTTCTGTGTCCGTCACATCTGAGGAAAGCTGAGGCATATGCAGTAGAGACAGCAGGCCGCTAGAGATTTATTATTAAAAATGGGAACATAGGAAGCTCCCTTATTACCAAGTCAGACTACTTGCCTATCTAGCCCAGTACTAAATACCCTGACTGGCAACAGCTCGCCAGATTTGGGGCAGAATGCTTTCCTTTACTTGGAGATACCAGGGATTGAACCTGGTATCTCCTGCAGACAAACAGATGTTCTACCACTGATCTATGGTCTTTTCCCCATTGCACCTGAGTCTCTGTATGGCCGTCTTCCCTACCACGACTTCTTCCAAGTGTGTTAGAATACAACTCCCAGCATGCCAATGCATAATGGGAGTTGTTTAACACATCTGGAGGGTACCAGGTTGGAGAAAGCTGCTGTATGGTATGTGTCTTGAAGGCACAAAAAGTTCAAAGAAAAATCTTGGCCTCTAACACAATTCTATCCATCCAACATCACTACAAGGCAGTTCTGCCTTCCTGTTCACTCTCATGGCTGCAGAGGAGGGAAGTTCTCTCCAGACTTTAGAAGGCCAAGATGAGTTTCCATGTGGAAAAGTCATAATCTGTTTATCTGTCAGAATACGCTTCTTGTTCCCCTGGAGATGCATTCAATGCTGTACAAACTTGCAAATTTTCTATAATTGTATTCTGAGGCTTTATTTTGGGTGTCTCCACTTTCGTTAGGTGGGTGCTGACTGCTGCATATATGGCCTTCTCAGGTATGGTGGTACCCTGTTTAGTGATTATCTTCCCCAGACTGATGCTGACTTTACTGTCTTTAAAAGCAGTATAAAACCATTATATTCCAGTTGAGCTTTTGATGGATAATTGTGCTGGTGTGCTGCTGTTTTCTGTTTGTAAACAGTTTCCCCGCAATTTTCAATTTTACATTGGATTATTGTCTTATTTGGATTTTGTTGTTGTTATGAGCTGCCTTGGATACTGGGTCGTGGCAAAGTAGTATATAAATGTTTTTAAATAAAAAATGTTTTCAGCGTTTATAACAGAAAGGAAGATGGGAGATTTAACCATACTATTTATTTATAGGCATTTATTTATATGCCAGCCAATAACCAAGTCCTCTGGGGGTGGCTCACTAACATTAAAATCATGGTACTGGCCACCCTGGATGTGCTTTGCCATGCTAATAAGAGGACATGGGGGCATTTTCAGGGGGAAACCAGCAGGTGGGAGAGGGTGATTAATCTTCCTTTCTGGCTATCCCTGCAAATGCTCCCCTTAGAGAAGATATTTGCAGGGAAGGCTCAGCAAACCTAGAAGGTTTAAATGCACAGGACATCCACCTAAGCAACAAACATTCATTTAGGAAACATGTGTTTGCTAATTCCACCCTTAGAAACCACTTCCTAAAATATTCTGTGCTCTAGATTGTGACTTGGGAAATTGACGGCTGTCCATCTCCAGATAACTTCTCTTCAGATGACAAAGACTGACAAAGAGATGCAATCTTTGAAGAGCAACATTATAGTCACATCTTAAAAGTTCAATGGCTGCAGGTGTTTAGAGCTGTGCTTGTGAAGCTGCCAATCCACCTGCATAACCAAATTATACACCTGTAAGAGCTTGAGTTGGAATATTCTACTAATCTCTGTTTTTAAATGTACTGGTCATGGCAGCTGTAAAATTCCTAAAAAACCCCAAGAGGCACAGGACTTTTTTACATTTTAATAATAATAGTAATTAATAATATTTTATAATAATTATAATAATAAACATAATAAACATAGTTGTTTTTTTAAAAAGATTTCCAAAACAAGGAGAAAAGAGAGAGAAATAAAGAATAAGAAAAAAATAGATAAAAATAAATACAGTAAATGTAAATCAAATTATTGACAGAGGGTAATACTCTTAAGCTCTATTCATATTTTTTCACTATTGCTTTGTAATCCAAGACATACCGTACATGGAATCTATATTCTGCTTCGAAGTTTTCTTTATAATTCTTCTGTATGCCAAACTTATGTTGTTGTTGTTATTTTTATTTTTATTATTATATGGGCATTGAACTAGGGCTTTTTTTGAATGCAAAACACTTGCTCCACCACTGAGCTTTGGTCCTTTCACAAAATATTAGTTATACCCTGTTCCTACCATTCCCGTGGTGGGGCTTGGACCTGCATCTTTAGTTTCTCAGCCCCATGCAACGAGCTAATGTGGGCTAATTGCTCCTGAATGCCAGACAATTTATATTTTATCCTGTTCTTCCTTGAGAAAACTCCTCATGCTGTGGTGGCACAAGAGTATTCCTTGCTGGGCTGTGAAATACACAAAGGCCCATTGCGGTTGTTCTTTCCAGGTGGAACTGTGAGTGAGAGATATCATTGCACCTTGATCAGAATTTGCTAGGGCCGTCAGGAAGTTTGATAAAGTTTGAGCTGATGATCTATGGGGAACCACTCTTCCATCTATGGGGAACCACTCTTCCATCTCTGCTATAGTCTCTAGTTTGGATACCATTTGCATCATTCCTATATAGTGATATGTGAGCGACAGGCTGCCTTCCTTCCATGTTAGCTGGAAATAATTAGTCATGACAAACTGCAGCGCATGTGAGCCAGTATTTTATCCCAGTGGTGATGCCAAAAACAGTTTCTAAGATGGGGACGCTGGAAGGAAGCTAATCCTTATTTTAACGGTTACATCCAGATTGGAAGAAGCTGGGTCACAGGGTTCCGTTTTACCAACCTTTTTTTCATTAAAAAAAAGTATTGGAATACAGTTTCTTTCTTTCTCCCCCCTTCCAGTAGCCTTTGCTTTATTCTTCTAACTAGAATGGGAAACTAGGCCACCTGCTGCTATTTTACAAAGTTTTAACTTAGAACAGATGGTGAAGCAATAAGAAAAGACCCTGACTACAGAACTGGCTAAGTCTTCAAATACATGATGACTTAAGGGTGGGGGAATTGGGAATCAGTTGCCCTCTTTAACTTCTTTTCATGTAGTGATGATGAGCTCCAAATTGCAGTCAAAATGTTTTATGCTGGACATGAGAGGGGCGTGGGGAGTGGGGTGTGGGGTGTGCCCTCAATATAAAAATGCAGCCCTGGAATGGGTAGTTGGAGGGTGGGGGAGGGTGTTCTGGAATATTTGCTACTTTTAAGAACAGGCTATGAAACTTTTAGTTGCATTAGTTTAGTTCAGCTTCTCCCAACCTGGTGCCCTCCAGATATGTTGTACTACAACTCCCATCGCCCTTGTCCTTTGGCCATGCTGGCTGGGGTTGGTGGGAGTTGTGGTCAAAAACATCAAGAAGGCATGAGGTTTGGGAAGGCTGTCCTAATATTTTGTTTAAAATGTCTATATTGTTCTGGAAGGCTATTGGAGCAAGAGGCTTGGAGGCAACCGAGAGCAATAGGTTCCTGATGGTAATGTGTGAACTCCCTAATGAACGTGAAGGTCGTGACCTATGTATCCTCTGTTGTAATTGCCTTAAATTTATTTATTTTATTTCTATACCCTCCTATGAGTATGGAAAGAATGAGCAGACTGGATATATGTGCATATGCAGATTATGATTTAATTAGAAAGATAGAAAAGCCACCAGAAGCGTAACCTGAACTGGCCAGTCTAAAGCCTTATTGGGAAATACCCTCCTGTCCTGAAACATCTTTGCCTGGAGATAGGCCATTCGTTTGTACACCATAATTCCTTGTCTTTGTCTTCCTTGGCTTTTATCACTGCTAGTAGGGAATAGTTTGCTGGCCCAACCCTAAGGGTGGTGTCTAACCAGTCTTCTCTTTCTTCAAACATTTGTGTTAAAATAAAAATGTATATTCTTTATTTTATTTAGTTACTTATTTTCTTACTTACTATACTTTAAAACCTCCCAATAACCAAAAAACTCTGCGTGGTGTACAATACATTAAAAACATACCGTACAAACATTAAAACAAAAAAATAAAAACAGCACAGAAATAAAAACAAGATAAAACCAGCAGCAAGGAATAAAACCATTGCAGGACCATAAAACAAATTAAAACCATATTCTTTACTACTGAGCTTTGTTGTATTCCTGAGCTAACGTCCCCACTATATATAGTACAATCTACTGCCTCTGCCAAGACTCCTGGTATTTCGCTGTCATACAAGTACCCATGTATAGATGTATGTTTATGGACATGTGTGGTTGAACATGTGTGGGTAACAGGGTGCTGCTGGTAATGGCATTTTCCTAAAACTGCCACGCAAGGTCCATAGCTCAGTACAGGATTTTCGTACACGCTTTCCCAGGTTCAATCTCTGGGATTTCAGATAGAGCTGGAAAACTTTGGAGAGCCACTGCCAGTCAGTGCTGACCAGGGGGAGGCAACTTGGTGTGCTCCAGATATTTAAATTACACTTCATATTCCCCTTACACAAATCTATGGTGTGACTGCACTTAGAATACTGTGTATAGTTCTGGTCACCGCACCTAAAAAGGATATTGTAGAGTTGGAAAAAGGGCAACTAAAATGATCAACCCCCATATGAGGGAAAGGCTGCTGCAGCTGGGATTGTTTAGCTTAGAAAAATGGCGAGTAAGGAGGAACATAGATGTGTACAAAATTATGCATGGTGTGGCGAAAGTGATAGAGAGCCATTTTTCTCCATCTCTCATAATACTAGAACCCAATGGAGTCATCCCATGAAGGTGATTGGTGGGAGATTTAGGACAGATAAAAAGGTCTTATTCACATAGCGCATAGTTAAACTATGGAATTCGCAACTACAAGATGTAGGCTACCAATCTGGATGGTTTTAAAAGGGGATTAGACAAATTCATGGAAGATAAGGCTATCAATGGCTAGTAGTCCTGATGGCTAAATGCTACCTCCAGTATCAGTGGCAGTATGACTATGTACACCAGCTGCTGGGAACATTGGTTGCACTCATGCCCTGCTTGTAGGTTTCCTGTGGGCACCTGGTTGGCCGCTGTGTGAACAGAAATGCTGATCCATATGGACCCTTGGTCTGATCCAGCATGGCTCCTCTTATGTTCTTACATATCCCACAATCCCTGTCCACTTCTAGGGCTTATGGTTGTTGTAGTCCAAAACATCTGGAAGGCATCCGGTTGCCTTCTCCTATTGGTACAGACAATACTGACCTAAGCAGACTGCAGTTCTGAGTTGGTAGAAAACAGCTTCATACACAAATACAGTCTAATGTTTAGAATCTTACTGCATGGTTCACCTATATCCAGTAGGAATATGGAGCAGGGCCGTGCCTTCATGAAATGTAGTGAGGATGACATGTGGAGTAAAAAGCTTCTAAACATGATGGTGAAGTTTTATTGTGGGTTGTTCTTGATGCTGACCTTGCATATACAGTGTATGTATCCATACTCAGCTTAATAGGTTCCAGGGTTGGGACCTACCTGCTAATTAAAATCACACATTGACCCTGGAGTTTGTGCATGGTAATAAAGCCCCCTGAGGATCTCTGAACATGTGCATGGTGCATCTCCTGCAGTCTGCCTGGATATATCTGTGGTGAGAAGGGAAGGGCTTCTGCTTGAGAGGAATTGTGTATTCTGAAAATACCTGCATGATTCCTAGCATCTCTCTTGCTTTTGATTTTTTATTGCTATTTTGGCATCTCTGTCTTTAGCTACTGTGCAACAACTGTTGAAAAGTAGCCTTCCCCTTCATCCAGATGTAATCTCCGATTGCTAAGATGTCCATGGCAAACAATGAAGGGCTCTAGCTCAGTGGTATAGTGCATGCTTTGCATGCAGAAGGCTACAGCTTCAATCCCCGGAATTTCTCCACGTAAGACTTGGAAAAACAGGCACTTTTCCCAAGCTGTTCGAAATCCTGGAAACCCTTGCTTCCAATCTAAATAGACAATACTGAGCTTGAAAACGTAGTGCTTTAATCACTTGTTCTTTAGATTAAAGTAATGCGCTCACTGTGGGATTGCCCTTGAAAAGTTTTCAAAAAATACAGTTTGTGCAAAATGCAGCAGTTAGACTTTCGTCTGCAATGTGCTTTGTAGACCACATTACACCAGTCTTGGAACAACTTCATTGCCTTTAAGTTTGTTTCCAGGCACAAATCAGGGTGCTGGTTCTGACCTACAAAGCACAAAATGGTTTGGGTCCAGGATATCTGAAGGGCTGCCTCCTTCTCGATCAACCCAGAATGCAGGACATGGAATAATAGGCTCATGTTACAGGAAGCCAGATTTTGTCTGGACGTCAGGAAAAACTTCCTGACTGTTAGAGCAGTACGACAATGGAGCCGATGACCTAGGGAGGTCATGGGCTCTCCCACATTAGAGGCCTTCAAGAGGCAGCTGGACAACTATCTGTCAGGGATGCTTTAAGGTGAATTTCTGCATTGAGCAGGGGGGTTGAACTTGATGGCCTTAAAGGCCCCTTCCAACTCTACTATTCTATGATTCTATGACTCTGTCCATAACTCATTATCATCATTGGAGGCTAGGTTGCTGTATACCTGAGACATAGCCTTTTTGATAGCGGCACCCAATTGTGGAACTCCATCCTGAGGAAGGTGAGGTTGTCAGTAAATGATAGTGGGCAGTTAATGATGTTATTAGATGGGCAGTAAAAACTGTCCTCTTTGGTCAGGCTATTAATGTATTTTTTTTGTCGGTCTTTAATTTTAATGTATCTTGTAATTTTTATTGTATGATTTTGTTCCTTGGGTTTTATGGGAGGTTTTAAAATGTTTTTATTGCACATTGCCCTGAGCATCTGCGATATTATAAATCTACGTAATAAATTTATTAATAATAAATAATTTGTTATAAGGCATCTTCCTGTGTTCCTTACTGCTGTTAATTGACTTACAGAAGTTCTGCAAGATTGGAATAGCTCTCTCTCCTTCTTGCTTCCCTCTCCCCCCACCCACCAGTTGCAATGCTTCTAAACCTTTGTAGATGTAGGAGTTGCCTGATCATGTCACCTGTCACAAGCGTCGTGCATTATTCTGTAGGCAGTTGTGGGAAGCTGCTTCTGAGCTTCGTGTGGGGGACAGAGGTGAGTTCTGATGGAAAGCATACCTGGTGGCGTATTGCATTTTCTTTCCCCTCCATTAAATGTGGCCCTCCTGGGACCCTGCTGGTGCTGCCGCTGATTGTGTGTGGCTGCTAACTTCGCTATTGGTGACAGTAGCCATGGGAACGCAAGAAGGAAGATGTGAGTTTATAACTCCCAACTTGTTGCTAGGCAGGTCTATCTCAGTGTACGTATCGAGCAGTCTGGAATAATAAAGGCGCTTTCTCATTTTACAATAAAAAATCCACTACACTTTAGGAATGTGGAGTTACCGGCAAAATTGGAAGGATGCAGGCGTTGAAAAGGGGCAAAATGCAACCTTGTAATTTGATAATTGTATGTGAACAGGATGGATATGGATGTGGGCCGTGTTAAACATCGCAACTTAAAACACATTTTTTTACAGCTCTTGAGCTCTTAGAAAACTATTGTGGTGTAGTGGTTAGGGAAGCCTTCCCCAACCTGGTGCCCTCCAGATGTGTGGCCATGCTGACTGGGAATAATGGGACTTGCAGTCCTATACACCTGGAAAGTACCAAGTTGAGATGACTGGGTTACTATGTTGGAGTAGGACCAGGGAGACCCAGGTTCAAATCTCCTCTCAGCCGTGAAGTTTGCCTGGTGACTAGCTCAAAGTCAACACTTCTCAGGTTGATCAGTTACCCTGTTCAGTTGATATGTTAAGCCATGGTTAGGTTGCTAACCTTTTTGTAGCAAATGGTTAGTTAGGGGGCGTGTTTAAACTGTGGTTATGTAGCCACCATGATTAGGAATCACACAAGACACTAAGCCATGGTTCACTTGACACTCTAACCTATGTTTAGCTCAGAATGCTTAACCACCGTGACTTAGTATGTTGTCTAAACAGGGTTTACCTCACAGGGTTGTTGTGAAGAAAAAACGTGGCATTGAGAGGGAAGAACCATGTAGGCTGCCTTGAGGTCCATTGACGAAGGCTCACTGGATATACATGTAATAAGTATAACAACAGAATGAACATATTTCTTATGAGACAGTAATGGGAAAGACCCTTGTATAAAGCATCATAGACTGTCCTGTCCCCATGCTGTTTTTTATGGTGTTTCCAACATGGAGCTGCCAGGCCCATATTTTTACAACAAAAAGGGAATTAAATAAGTCAAATAGTACTGGAGAATTGACTCTGGCTTCACGCTTGGCCTACTGTCAATTTCCAACAGAATTTTAAAGGCTCTTGTATGCTATACTGTTTCTCTAGACTCATTACATACAAATGTCACCATGCCCCAATGACTCTTACATGGCATTGTGTTTTATAGTGATGTCAATGGATGAAACTTGTCTAGGAATTGAATCTGGTTTTGTTATGTCTGGAAGATCTGGGCATTCCAGTGGAATCCCTGTTAAGAGGATACTGCATATAGATTTGGGATGTTTCCTCTCTTGCTCGATAGATATAGCAAGGTAGCATCCTGCATTCTTGGGAGGGAGTACGGGATAGCGAGAACATTCCACTCCCCACAGCTCACGTGAGATTGTACATTTGGGGGAAATGGGAATGTCTGAATGGCTACGGAATTCTTAGTAGTGGATACCACTAAAGTTATGTACTTAAATATGGGAGTAGAATTGGGATGGATCTGGGAGCAAGAAAGCATAAATGTAGAGAGGGAACAGATATGAATTTCATTCAGTCCAAACTCTGCGCAGCATTTTACTGCATTATTGACGCTGCTTATTAGCTTTGCTACAGAGAGAGCCCAGTCTCATCCTAACTATGTTGTGTCTCAAGCAGAATGAAGATAAAAAAGTGTGCAATGGCACACTTCTCCTGTTTCAGATTCAATAACACAGTTTAATTT
Organism: Anniella stebbinsi; assembly: GCA_029215795.1. Taxonomy (NCBI): domain Eukaryota; kingdom Metazoa; phylum Chordata; class Lepidosauria; order Squamata; family Anniellidae; genus Anniella; species Anniella stebbinsi. The sequence continues at coordinate 356,080,538 of JARDYH010000001.1, forward strand.
GCTCAAACAAATATGCCGGGTTATGAAAACTATCTCCTCTTTCTCAAAGTTTGCTAAACAGTTTGCTGAAGTTATGGTGACTGTCGGTCGTGTGTGGGCATGCTGGAAAGAACATGGTAACAGTTGGCCAGAGAACTGGGGGATGGTGTGAAAGGCTATGGCCAGCAAGGTTGTGTGTTCCACATTGACCGGCCCTTTGAGGGTAGCTGCTCTCTTATTACAGAGTCTAGAGCAGCCTTCCCCAGCCTGGTCCTCTAGATGTTTTAGACTAAAACTTGCAAGATTCATGACCATTGGCCATGCTGGCTGGGCTGTTGGGAGTTGAAGTCCAAAGCATCTGGAGGGCACTAGGGTGGGAAAGGCTGGGCAGGGGCCTGGCACCGATGTTGCTATACCTTCGGGGTTAAGAGACTATGGTGTGGGATTACCTGCGCCCTCCTCTCTTTTGTGTGGTTCTCTGTTGTACCATCTAATCAGGTTTAATGTTAACCTTATTTAAAATATACTCTCCTGAACCTCCTTTTTGAAGCCCCATTTGAATCCACATTTTGAAAATCTCTTTTTTTCTGAATAATTGCTAGTGGCATTGAGTTCCAGAGGTCGCATTTGCTAGCTGGGTTGTGTAAAAGTGCTTCCTTTTAAAGCTGGGCTTAGACCATGGGTGCACAGCCTATTTCAGGGGCTGGCTTGCTCTCCATGGGCTGGATGATGTAAATTGGGGTGGCCATGGCCTCTAATGTCATTTCCCCGCCCATTTTCTCTTTCTTCATGCTGAGCAGAGGCTGGTACTCTTCTCAGTACCAGCTACTTTCCATGCTTTATTTCAGATCTGAGATAACATCAAGGTTTCCTCCAGGGGGTGAGGTTCCATGAGCTGGATTGAGGAGCCAGATTAGGCGGTTCTGTACCCCTGTTTTAGACACATAGGAAGCTGCCTTTATAACAGGTCAAATTATTTGTCCACCTAGCCCAGTACTGTGTCCTCTGATTGGCAGGATCTCAGGTAGAAGTCTTTCCATCACTTTCTACCTGACCCCTTTTAATTGTAGATGCCAGAGATTGAACCTGAGTCATTTTGCACACAAGGGCTGTGATCTCTCACTGAACTACGGGCCCCTTGCCTGAGGAAGGTGGGGGCGGCAATTAGAGAATATGGGTGGGGATGACGAGAGTGTGCATTTTTGATGCCCTGCTTTTGATCCTTTAATCCCCAATAATCTTTTTCAACTCACCTGCATACCAGTTGTGGATATCTGTGCCCCCGAGGAATGGGGAAGCTCCCAGGGTAGGAAGAAGGCAAAGAACCAGCAAAGCAAAGAACCTTCTGGCTGTTGGAAGGCAGCAAATAGTACACAAGTTTGTTTTGCTTTGTTTTTTAAAGAAAAAGACACATTGTTGAATAACTACCTGACGGAATGCCTCTCCCGACACGAATCTACCCGTACACTACGATCAACGTCTAAGGTCTTCCTCCGAGCGCTTCCTCCGAGGGAAGCTCGGAGGATGGCAACAAGGGTGAGGGCCTTTTCAGTGGTGGCCCCCCAACAGTGGAACAATCTCCCTGATGAGGCCCGCCTGGCACCAACACTGTTATATTTTCGGTGCCTGGTTAAGACTTCTCTCTTCTCCCAGGCATTTAACAGCATATGTTGAGCTTTTTTAATTGACCCCTGGATAGTTTAAATTATATGTAGTTTGTTTTTAGGCTTTTATGATTTAAAATGTTGTATATTGTTTTTTAAATGTTCAATGTTTTTAATTTTTGTAAACCGCCCAGAGAGTTTATGGGGCAGTATAGAAATGTAAATAATAATAAAAATAATTTAAAAAAATATTTCTGTGACAACTGTGGAGAAACTGTTTAAGTAGCTTCTGCTTTTTTATGCCTGTAATTATTTTAAAAGCCTTAACTCTGATGTTAAAAAAATGCAGATAACTTATGGCCGTTGTGTTCGTAAGCACTGGATACGTTAAGTTACCTGGAACATCTTGTCTTCTGTTGTCTGTGATGCCTGTTGACAGTTCTCCAAGGTCTTCCTGGGGCAGCATCTTTCCTGGCCCTGTTACATGAGTTTCTGTTGCTGAAGTTGAGGGTGGGATTTTTTTTTAATGCATGCAGAGTATGTGCGATAGCACTGAACTACAGTCTCTTCCTTGCCCTCCTTCTGGCTGCTTCTTTTTATTCAGGCCCCTGAGTACAAGCAAATGTGCAGGTCAGTGGACTAGGATGTTCAGGGCAGATGTCTCTAGGAAAATGTCAAGTGACTAGATTACATGGAACATTGCTTCATCTGATTATCTCTTGTTCAGCTGTATGAACGCAAACTGCTCCTCTGCCTAGAGAAATGGCCCAGAAATAGAACTGGGGTGTACTGTAGTATAGCGGCGTCGACCTAGAATGCCACCTAAAGCAACGTCGTTGTTTCCGTGGTGACCTGTTCTTTGGGTGTCTGTTTGGAAGTTGGCCAAGATTCCTGGCCAACAATTTCAGGTACAGCAGTTACACAAAAAACGAAGGCAGCTGTGTTGTCCTTCAGAAAAATCCCAAAATCCATATACTATAATACATTTATTAGGCCAACTCAAAGATCACAAAGCATGCACACTTCTTGTGATATTTTGAATTGAACTTATAGAGGTATTCCACCATATAGGTACAAACTTTTATTCCTTAGTTGAAAACTGGGAAAAAGATTTAACTGATGTTCCCTCTTCGCCTATCCTTCCATCAAAGTTGTAACAATTTCACACCTGGTCTTTTCCCCTTTGAAGTGAGTACTAATGTTATGGCGGAGTTTGATTAAAGTGTTTTATTGGTGTTTTATTGGTGTTTTAATGATGTACTGGTTTTATCTGCTTTTAATCAGTTTTTGTATTTTGTGTTTGGTGTTGTTCCCCGCCTCGATCCGTTGGGAGAGGCGGGTGATAAATAAATATATTATTATTATTATTATTATTATTATTATTATTAAATTTAGGTTGCACTTGCTGCTTGACAAAATTACAGTGTTTGCCTTTGTGTAGTGGCTGCAGGCATGAACTTCTGTTCAGTCATAGCTTTCATTTCTGCCTCGTGTCAATAGCGTTTTACTCAGCTGTAGGGTCCTTCGAAGGGCTGATCTTACATGCATGTACATGACTTATCACTTCATGGCTCTGTTCAAATGACACATTAAGCCACAGTGATTAAGCATTTTGAGTTAAACATGATGGCTTAGTGTGTCATGTGAACCATTCCTAACCATGGTGGCTACATCACCACGGTTTAAACATGCTCACTAACCATTTGCGCCAAAAGGGTTAGCGGCCCAAACATGGCTTACTTTACGTGTTGTCTGAACAGACCTGATGTCTTGCAGCTGAATCCACCCATTTGAAAAGATCCGTGTGGTTTTGAGGTGATTTGAAATTTTGCATGTGATGGAGGAGGCAGAAAATCTATTGTGGTTTGTGTTCGTTGATTTTTAAAAATTACATCCATGTCTGTGATTGGAGCATCAGTACCAACTTGAATATGTGGAAGTGCCATCGCAGAAAAGTGGGTATTGTTGTACACAAGTTGCCTTCTTGGCTTTGTAGCTCTGTGTTCAAGACATAAAGCTATCTGTTAAGGATGTTCTAGCTGCATTTGAAGGGGGCTGGCAGTGGAGGCTGATAGCTCTGGTGTCAGTGGGGTGGTGAATCCGTTCCAGGTTTCAGGAGCTATCCAAGGTGCACCTTGAATAGTTTTGACAGGTTCTGACTGAAACCCGGAGTGGATTCACTATCCCACTGACATTGGAGCCACCAGCCTCCACTGGGGTTGGGCTAGATGGTTTAAAGATGCCCTTCTCTTGCTGTGAGTCTATTTGTAAGGATTGCCATAGTTTGAAGATTAATATAACTCTGCAGTTGGACCGGTAATTAGCAGCAGGAGATAGCACTTACCTCTTGTGACTACGGGCAAGTTAACACATGAAACTACATGCAGGATGAATAAAAAATGATTTTAAAAAAATACTAAGCTTAAATCAGATCTCTTTTTTTTAAAAAAGTTTAAAATGCAGTTAAGCATCTTTGAAACAACCTAAATTGTAATCAAACCTCAATTTAATGCAAGTAAACATGTTACTCCCAATTTATAATTCACCTGATTTTGTGTCTCCCCATCCAATATATTGAGTTGTAGCTTGTTATGCAAAATAATGAACCAAGGTAAAAATAGGTGATGCTTGTGGTCAAGCATTTATAAACATGACCTGCTGGTTATGAATTGTAGCAAATGGAACTATTTCTGCATGGTTTGGTGTAACCCTTAGTTTGATACTGTGAGGCCTTCAAGCAAACTTACGCAGCTGCCAGAGTTGGACACATTGCGTCCACCCTGGCCAAATCTACGCCAAACAGAATATAACACTTTGAAAGTGGTCTGAAAACGGTATATGGAATGTGTCATGGGCCCCAATAGTTGTCAATGCCATTATAAACTGATATAAAGTGGTAGTGTAGATCCTACCCATCTCTGAGCAATGCCATCCCTTGTAGCGGAGGAGTCTGTCCATTCCCTGAGTGAGGGGCTGCCCCCCCAGCAGCGGGGAGATGGCAGGCATATATATAACTCTGTCCATCGGCCTACCAAACTCCTGTGGCTTCAAACTGTAGAGACTGCAAACCTATGCCTTGGTTAGGGCAGTCATGCCCCTAGTGGCTGAAGATGTTCAACCACATAGACACATTTAAATTTATTAAAAATAATGTGTTTTAAAATCAAATAACCTTCAAATGCACACCCTTCGGGGCCCTTTATTATGTATGGCGAGTTTTAGGAGTTTAGGTTTCACAGCCTTGCTGATATGGTGCTGACAGGCACACACACATCCTGTTTCTATTGTTATAGATTCACATACTGTATGCTGGTGCACACAGGCTGTTTTCTATCACTTGGCTTTTTCCACCAGTGGAAACTGCTAAAACAATCTGGAATTGATAGCTTAGTGTGTCTTCTAAATTGGAGCTCCCAGCTTGTCATCTCTAACCATGCCAAAAGTCTTAAACCAGGGTTTGTTCCTGGTTTATGATTTCTGACTTGCTTGGGGGCAGCAAGCCCAGTTCAGATGACAAACTAAGCCTGGTTGGTTTAGCTGCTCCCTCTGGCAGGAAAAGCCGGGTTGAAACAAATAGGCTACGTGCGCGCAGATCATGAATGGTAAGCTAGGATTCTCTGGTGCCCTGGCTTATTGTTGCGGCTATAAACACCATATAGCAAAAGGCATATGGGCTGCACAGACAGAGGATTAGGTACTGCTTGTAGCTAAACTTTCATATTTAATTGTTATAGCAGCCAATTGGTACATATACTTGTTTGGGAAATATGTGAAAATGGGAAACTTGGTCTAAACCAGTGATTTAAATTCATCCATTCTAGTTATGTGCTTTTCAGTCAATTAGTTAGTATTAGTCTAAGTTTATCCATTATTCTCTCACTTTGCCCTACCTTTTCTGGACAAACCAGTAATTTCATCAATACGATTATGTTTTTAATTAACATAGAAGCCATTTATTCAGAAAAGAGGAATCTATGAAAATTAAGAGAATCTTGTTTCTTCTCCAACACAAATTAAAAAAAATGTATGTTTAAAAGCAAGAAGGCTCTCTGATCAGAGACAACTATTGAGGTCTGGCTCCACATCAAGGCTTCAGGGAAGGCATGAGCTGAATTGGCAGGGCTCCACTTGACCTATGTGTGTTCTGTTATACTAAAGAGATGCAATGGTTGGTCACACCCAGTTTGATTTTACATAAAGAACATGTGCTACTGTTGGAAGTCTGTGTGGTGGTGGTGAGGAACCTGGTAGACACTTGGGAGGGGGATCTTCAGAGCTGAAGATGCCATAGGGCAAGACCTACGTCTAGGGATGTGCATACAATTAAACCCAGGTTTGTTCTCCAAATTCCACCTCAAAGTTCATACCATCTCCTGTCTATATAGGATCACAAACTTTGTTTCTTTCTTCTCGCATGAAAATTCATGCGTATTTTTGTTTGTATTATTCCAAATATACTCATCAATTGTGTGCATCTTTGAAATGTACACATTCTTATCCCATTATTTAAAGTGTGTTTGTGCACCTTTTTCAAAAGTACACATCTTTCATGCATATTGTTCAAACGTACACATGCTATTGAACACCTTTTTGGTCCGCGAATTACATTGCAAGTTTGGAAATGTACGGAGTTCGAACACAAGTTGTATTTGAGTCCTGTGTTCGGTCCAGAAGGTGAGAACTGGGGCCCTGCCTTCACGGTGCTGCATTGCTTCCACTTTGCCGCTAAACTCCACAGTTTCGCTGCTGAAGGGTAGGGGCGGAAAATCCTAATGGCAGGAGGCAGCGTGGGCTTTCCAGCAGCCATTTGGCTTGCCGGGCTCGCCCCTGCCCTCTTCCAAGTTTCTGGCAACCAATTAGGGATTCTATATGCCCCAGGTCGACGCAGGAGTGAGGTGACCTCACTATGAAGAAAAAAGTCTGGTTAAGTCCCCTACTTTTTAAAAGTGTAGTTTTGTGTAAAAACCCTGTGGTGGCTGCAAATTGGCAGCTGCATCATATAACCAACACAGCCCCACTGCACAGCCACCATGGGGCTTAAAAGACGTATAGACAGCCCCTGGGTAAATCCAGATGCGAAACTAATGAATTTGTCATAGATCCCTTACAGCCTGATAATGTTTTGACTGTGACTTGGAATTTGAGGTTGCATAAACAGAAACCCAAATGAACTTTCAACTCCAGGCTGTGAAAAGTATATTCTTTGTCCTCCCCTTCCTGTGGCTATGGTTATGTGGAAGAACGGGAAATCCTAGAGAGGAGTTTCTTCTGTTCCTGGTTTTCTCCCCTTTGAGCTGTAGATTTTCAAACAAGACAGAAAAGTGTGTGTGAAGATGTACCTAGAAACAGGAGCACTTATGCGTTTTCACCTGTGGAGCAAACTCATTTGCCTTGCCCTTGCTCCTCAACCAGTATATGTTCTGACGTTGTTGTTTATTATTTATAAAGTTCTATCAGTGTGCATAGTATTTTACAAAGTCTAAGAGGAAAGGTTCCTGCTGGGTTTTCTTTTTTTTTTTGCTAAAGGCTTCACAGAAAAGGTGCTTTAAGTGGGCTGCATATCCCCAGGAAATGCATATATGTCTTCTTAAACATTGGCGTATTTAACAACCACCACAAAAATAATCCCTTTCCTTTTTTTTAATACTTAGAAAATCTGTCAAACAGAGTTGTTCATAGCTCTACTTCAGCTGGGGAAGAGGGCTCATATATATATATATATATGAGAGCTCATATAGAGGGCTCATTGCTAAAATTGTGTGTGTGTATGCCTGCCCCAAGTGTGTTGGAGATGGGCAGGTGGCGTAGCATGATTTCTTTTTAGGCTGGCTGTGGTTGCTATTAAGATATGATATAGAAGAGATAAACTATATGGCTGAATTCGGACGACACAATAAGCAACCGGGGGGGGGGGGGGGTGACAATCGTCAGTTGTATTGACTATCGTTTCATTCGAATGCTGCCATAGTCAACTCAGCACTGATCCTAATCCACACCACAGTTGATTATTTATTACCATGTTGTGTGGGGAGTACCCCCTAGATGAACAACTGTAAAGTTGATTATTACCCCACCATTGACTATCGTGTTGTCCGAATTCAGCCTATGTGTTGGTCTAGTGACTAGAGATTAGATTAGGACCTGGGCTCAGATCCCTATTTAGCCTGTGAAGCTCACTGGAAGGTCTCTCTCATTCTAAACTACTTCGTGGTGTTGTTTTTGAGGATGCAGTTATAATGGAGATGGATGGGGTTCCTTCCTTAATGTTTATCAAGGATTTTCTTTTCAAAGGGACTTCCTACATAGCTGCATTGATAATTATTATTCCCAAATTTGTATATTGCCCATTGGTTCTCTAGACAGTGCTACCTGGAACTTTATGGCAGTCTTTTCCAACCTGGCACCTACAATTCCCATCATCCCCAGCCAGCATGGCCATGATGGCAATTCTTCTCCAACACATCCGCAGGACTTCAGGTTGGGGAAGGCTGCCTTAATGATGGAACCTTACTTGTGTTCTAACAGCCTTTTCTCTGCAGCTGGAAGAACTTGGAACCTTTATAGATATATATGCTGAAATTGTGACTTAAAATCCCCAGGCAAAATCAAACTGTATTATGGAACAGATGTATCTTCTGGCCTGTCTCAGAGTGAGGAACACAATTTGTAACTCAGCAAAACCTGTGTATTAAATCTCATTTGATGCTTTGAGGTGTGGGAGTGGGTGGGACCCCCCCCCCCCCAAGTCCATCTTCCTCTTCCTCTTAAAATGTATGGACTTCCTTAAAAATAAACAGGGTCAAATTAGGTTTGCCCCTTGCTTTTTTTAATGTGGTGTGACGAGCAGAGACCAGCAATGCTGGTGGCGCTTTCTTAAACGAGACGCTCTTGCCAGAAACCTAAGTACACAAAAGGAAACTTCTTAACTGTCAGGTTGATGAAAAAAGAGAGCCAAGCTCTGGTACTATGAAACAATCTTTTTCTTTAATCTTGAATAATATTATTAAAGATATTAAAGATGAAAAATTAAAGAAAAAGATTGTTTCATAGCACCAGAGCTTGGCTCTCTTTTTTCATTGGTTTGGTGGTGTTCTTTTCCCTCTTCTCTATACTGTCAGGTCACCATACAGAAGACTGTTCTATGGACAATTAAAAATAGAATTCTCCTTTTGCCAGAAACTGCTGGAACTTGCAGTCCAACAACATTAGGAGGGCTGTGCATTCCCCAACCTTAATGTATAGAAGAAACGTTTTCTGTAGGAAGTTCTGCATAAGATGGGGGCATAACTGTAATTTGTAGGTTTTTTTTAAAAAAAGGTGGGTTGGGGGAAGAAATGAAATGAAGAGCCCATCTACCCATTTGCAGAATGAGGTGATAAAAGACTGAGGTTGTAGAATTCTGGACTTTACCTTATGTTATAATGAATTACTTTGTCTTTTAAAGTTCCACAAGCCTCTGACTGGGTTCAGACAACACGATAACCAATGGTAGTTTAAATAGTTGACGGTTGGTTATTTAACCCACCATGGGTTATATTGTGTGGAAGGAGGGCTTTTTTAACCAATGGTTGGTTATCTGACCCAAATAACCAGCGCTGTGCAGAGTTGGCTGTTTGAACCATCATTGGTTATCATGTTGTGTGGAGGGCACCGTTGTTTATTTCTTCGGCCACTGTTGGTCATTTCCGTTGTTTATTTCTTCGGCCACTGTTGGTCATTTCGTCAGCCACAGAGTCGCAAGGCAAGAGCGGACAAAGTGGTGGCTGCCGCTCTAGTCAACCTGATGGGATAGATTTACAACAGCAGTGGCTGATGGGATACTAGTGGGAGGACTGAGGGAGCAGAGAGGGCAGGGGATGCGTGAGTCAACTCAGCGTGGACTAATAGTCAACTCAATGCTGATCCTAATCCACGCTTGATTATTATCATGTCGTGTGGGGAGAACCCCCTAGATAAACAACTGTCAAGTTGATTGTTACCCCACCATTGACTATTGTGTTGTCTGAACACAGCCTCTGTTGTTTTTGCTGCAACAGACTAGCACTACTACCCCTCTGGAAATTCTTTAGTGTGTGTGTGTGTGTGTGTGTGTAATGTGTAGAATGGCTCTAAAGCGTGCATGTAGATTAATTGGGAGTAAAATCACATTCCAAGTTCTGCACACATGATCACGAGAAGCCACTTTACATTTTGTACTTGGATGCGGACAACCAAGTACAAAATGCATGTGCTTCGTTTCTCTTAAGAATGGCACACGTTTTTTCTTGGCAAGCTGCATGGAAGCATCTTTTCCAGGTTGCTGCTTTCATGTGCTTTGCCAAGAAAAACAAGAGATTTCAAACATATGCATGGTGTTCTTAAGGGATGTGAGGCATGTGCATTTTTTAATTGGGTATCCTTCCAGACAACAACGTTTTAAAGGGGGAAGCAGTGCTAATACAGATTTGAATTGCTATTTCGCTCACGCAAGCATGTACTGAAAAAGGGATAAGCTATCCCTTTCGTAGTTTTTAACCACCATTAATATTTGCGCAAACTGTGGATATGGTGTATGCAAAGGGAAACTGATCCACATGAACTGGCTTTGAGGAGGCATTCAGAGATTCAGCCATATTGTTCTTTAGGCTTGAGTTTGTTTGTTCTTTACCTTGATCATGGAAGGCTGTGAATTTGAATCCTTCCTTGCCTGCCTTCTCTACCTCATACTGAAAGGGATTGATTTGCAAAGTGATACTTCAGTGAAAACATTCAACTAGTCCACACTGAGGATTAGAACAAAAGGCTCCAGCCTGCCAAAACTTGGATAACCTTTCAGTCTGCTAGCTGCTCTACAGGCCTCTGGTATGTGTTACTGAGAGAAAGACATTCCTGTAATAAATTAGCAGCCTGCTCCTTAATAAGTCTGTTTTATTCCAGCTCAACATTAAAAAGGAAGCTTGAGAAATAAGGAGCTAAGGAGTTAAGTCTCTTAGGGTGCAATCCTATGCATATTTAGACAGAAAAAGTCCTAAGTCCTACAACTCCCAGCATTTCTCAGCCAAATTTTCTTCCCCTCTTCCCCAACGTATGTGTCAAGCTTCTGGGGCCAGGCCTGTCCTGTCTTTTGCATATATTAATCTGTAAAACAAGGTGTGCATTTATGATGTAATATAAGTAAAAAGAATAGCTGGACACAAGGATTTGCATTTCACTAAGAAAAATAACTGCTAGAACATTATGATCTAATAGTAAAGAGTACCCTAAAGTGGTTTTAAATATCTAATTTCTCAAAAGCTTCAGGAGAGAGAAACAGAGATTTGCTGCCATGATACATGGGTATCCTGTCCCCACACATTCCTGCTAAAAACACACACAACTTCTGAAATTCACTTTAGAAATTTTCCAAGATAAAGCAGATGGCCAGCAGACTGGACGGAGGGACAGTATGAACCCACCAAACAGTAATGGAGATGAAGATGGGGGTGGGTGGCAATATGAGCATCCTGAGATATCTGTCCTTTCTGTTCTAAGCAAATCTGAAATGTACTGCAAACATGCTTAAAAATTGTTGCCAGTAATGCACTGTCTTAACGTGAATGTGGAGGGACTCGAGGTTGCTGGTGGAAGGTGTGGGCTAGGATCCAAAGAACATTCATATTTTATTCCATTCTCTTCTACATGCACATATGTTTGCGTTGGTTTCTGCTCTTGGATCGAACCTACTCACCTGGGGGTAACGCCGTGTCATTATTTCTTCCCCCAGCATTTTCAGATGTGTGATTTGTCAAGACTTGATTCTTTGTGTCTGTTGCAGTGACTGATACTGTTTATCTCCATCTGTACCATCACTGGTTGCTCATGTATCTGGAGAGCAGCTGGGTGGAACTACTGTAGGAGGTCTCCCAGCATCTGTAAAAAGTGTTAATATTGCATTTTTTTGCATTTTTTTCCTGAAAATTTCAGGGTTTTTCCAGGAGGAAATGGCTTTTTCCCATGGCATCAAAATTTATGGAAATTTTACATCTTTAAGTCTGTCTGGTTGACCTCAACTTTAAATGATAGTTAAAATTCTTATGCTTATTTTTATCTGAGGGGGACAGTGAATAACTCTTTTTACTGGGTCTTTTTTTTTCTGGGCAGGTATGTTTAGCCACTTCATGAGCTTTCTAAGAAGGCAGGATAGAAATACCTCAGAGAGAAGTGGAGGGAAATAAGATAGTAAAATAAACAGATGATTGCCTGCATGGGAGATTACCTGGGAGCCCCACCTAAAATGGCTCTGAGCTTTCTAAAGCAAGATAGTAATAGATGTTTAATAAGTGGGACCAGCAACAAAAAGCTGCAGCCTGAAGTGCTTCTATTGGGGGTTCTAGCCTTTTCATTTCATCCACCACCACCCACCTGGATTTCTGTTCCCACTTACCCAGTTACCCAGCATTCCATTGCCGCTAAGCGTGGTTGGTCCTATTAACCTGTTTTTGTGGTTCCCTCTGGATTTCCCCCCTAAAGACCTTTTGTACTTCTGCAAATTTTGGGTTTTCTCTGTGCATGCTGATACCTGCTTTCTGTGCATGGGTTGTGCCATTTTAGCTACGTAAGGCTGGGCAGTTGTTGGATTTGCTAATAGTATATGTGATTCTGCATCCTGGCTGACCTCAGTGGAATGGATTATAGTTAGCATTTATATAGCCTTCTCTCTCCCCCCCCCCCCCCCCCCGGTGTTCAGAGTGTTTCATATATTATTTGCAAAACTTAAAGAAAAACTGCAGTTGGCTAGCATTATCTCCATACTGCAGATAGAAGAGCTGAGGCTGAGAGAGAACCATATCTCTAACCACCCAATGAGTAAATGCTTGAGTTGAGATTTGAACTTGGGTCTTCATGGCTCGCACTGCTAACCAGCAACACTACCCCAGTTCTAATGAGTAAGATAAGTAGCGGCGGACTTTCTGCAAGATGAAGTTAAAAACTAAATGGTGGTTCTCTTGCTTGCTTCTTCATTCTGTTTCTCTTGCAAGGGGTGTGTTTTATATTCTGCAGCTGCCTCTGCAATATATTTCTGCACTTTCCTGGGAAACAGAGTGCACAAGGGAGACTTGTAATGTTTTAAGTTATGCATGCACTGGCCTTTTGGTAATTGCTCCTACTTCTCCACGAGGTAAGCTTTCTAATTCTCTGGCTAGGTTGGGCTTTAGGATTTTATGGGCACATTCTTATGGGAACTTCAAAACAGGTTACTGCAGGGGCTCTTCTTGGTGCAAAGAGGCAGGATTTTTTTCCCTACCCTAACCCAATAAAGTAAAGAGCTAGAGAGACCCCAGGGATCAAGCAGTGCAAGTTGCTCACCTCTTGATGTACACTCTGAATGTGTGAAAGCGGCAAAGGCCTCATTTAATGAGGTCGCACACACAGTTTCCATCCTGCTGAAAGGCACTGCTGATCAATGGTCTTATTTAACCCCTACAGTAGCCTCATAAGGTTGGATCATGCCCCACAATTTCTTTAGATTTACTAGTTTTGTTGTTGAAGTACTTGGTGACATCAAGTTCTGAATGTCCAACTTAAGAACTGGAGTCTGGAACAAACTCAGTGGTATTTAAACTCCTTACTAAGGTCTAAACTGGAAATCTCTTAACACACATGCCTTGCTACACAGGGTTCCTCTAGACGATCGGCTTTACCTCTATAAGAACAAAGCGCAAATCAGGCGTGCAGCCGATTTTTATCCTCGTTAATGTGCTTTTTCAAAATTGCTTTAAAGAGCAACTTTTAATTTTCTCCGAAGTTACAGTGCCATATGTTAGCGTAATCAACTTCTGAGCATTTACATTAACGATGATAGTAGGTGGACTGTGATGGTGATGTCATGCAGGAAGAACTGCCCCTTCACCCCTTTGGCGGGAACACCTCCCACAGTTGTGCTTTGTCATTTCCTGACTCCTCCCTTCCTACTTCCTTTTTCTTCTTCCCTTGAGTCATGTTGGTCTGTTTAGTAATGGCTGACCGTACCGGTATTTAAAGTAAAGTTTCTTTTAAAACCCCTCTGGAATCTTTCTTTCGTGGAGAAGCGCGGCAACTCACATGGAGTTGGTTCTACAGGAAGCAAGGGGGTAGAAATAAGGAAGTGCGCATAATTTGAGATCCGCTAAGGCAACCCCCCCCCCCCCCCCAGCTCCTTGCTGGGATCCTGGCAGGAAAAAGGCAGGGAAACTTGTCTCCGTGCAGTGCAAGCAAGTGCTTGCCATTGAGCTGTCATCTTGCGCGCTGTTACTCGGGAGTAAGGTGCATTGAGTTACCTTCCCCCCTTCTCCCTTCTGTCATTGCTTTACCGGTGTGTGTGTGTGTGTCTGGTGTATCGGACCAAAATGACCATTTAGTACCGAGATACCATTGCAATATCTTTATTCTACAAATGGTTACAGGTGAGCACAAGAAGCCCATTGCAAAGCAAAGTGTGGGAAGGAATGTTAGTCCACAGCGGTCACATGTTCGGGGTGGTCCCTGGCCTCTCATTCCACTGGCATGGCTGGTTGGTGGTGGGGTACATGACTGTAGCCACCCCAGACTATCCACTGCAGTCTCCTGAAGTGACTTTGCAGGAAGCACATTGAACGCACGACACTGTGCAGGATCCTCTCTGACCGCTGTTGCTGCCTAAGGACGGCTAGGCAGCGGCAAATCAGCTGCACTGGGGGGGGGGGAAAGAGAGTGGAGAAAAAGGATGAGAAATAGCCTTCAGGGCAGGGGAGTTGGGGTCATCTCTAACCCAATCCTTCATGGCCATTCACCCACCTCTGATTTGCTTTGCCCGTTCAGCGCTTCGGCGAGCAGGACGATAGGCGGGAGGCATCTCGATAGCCATATCCGTGTGTATAATGAGGGGAACTTTTGCTATGGGAAGAGGACATCAGTGCAAGATGAAATGTTGTAACAGAAAGGCTACACAAAAAATTGCCCTTGAAGCTGCAGATGTGCCTAGCAGGAGGTTGCGAAGCAAGGGGAGATAAGGGGCATCTGGATCTAGCATGGGGGGGAGTGTCCCGTGGGTTTTTTCCCCGTCCCATCCTGTACGAGCCTGGCCCAAGCGCCGCCGGTTGCGGGTAATGCTGCTCCGGCATATATCCATAGGCTGGCATTTCCATTTACTCCTGAGCAGTTGGGGGGGGGGACTACTACAAATGGCGATTGGGCACAAAGGAAGGGGTGAACCAGGTAACCAAAGGCGAGAGATTCAGGTGGGCAGGGTTAACAAACGGCGGGAAACTGAGGGGGCAGTTCCACCAGGAAACGGTGGTGCTTTCGTCAACATTTCCCTGTTCGAGCATCGCTATATGCTTAATTGATAATGTGATTAAACGCATGTAAACAACTTTAAAGAGCATTGTATGGAGCACGTAATTTGCCTCCACGCCTCTCATATATAGGTGTTAGGCGTAAACTCGACTGTAAGTTAATGCGCATATTTGGAGAAGCAGCTGTAAAAGAGACCTTCTAGAGGGGGCCACAGTCTTTTTCCTTTTTGTAGGCGGGAGAATATGGAGAGGCATGGTTGTTTTACAAGGGATAAATATAGGCTTTTGACCCCTGTCATCGTATATCTATACCCTCAAGATTCCATATCCTCTTCTTTCCTCTTCATATCCAGCATCAAGACCTTTCCTGTAGTTTGACTACCATGCGAGTTCTGGTCTAAATTTTAATCAATGGTAACTGAACAGATGAGGACACACACCATTATATATATATATATATATATATATAGACAAAAATCTCCAAAAAGCATGCAAATTCAAAATAATTATGCAGAATATATTTGTAATTGAATAAGCATAGTATGATGACTTGGACAAATAGCTACTTAAATGTGGGCTTTCTTGGTGTGTGTTCTGAGCTCAGTGTTGCAAATCGAATGCAAATATTTGGTTGGAGGTGGAGGGCAGTGTGATGATACTTTATTGATTCTTTTAACATTTGAGACCAAGGCATAGGCTCAGCTAGGATTCTACTGACTTTGCAGATTGCTTTAAATTTCCGTACACTGGTCCTTTTGTGCATTTTCCCTTTTGATAAGCTGGAGCGTGTTCAGAGGTGGGCAAGGAGGAGGATTAGGGGTCTGGAAACAAAGCCCTATGAGGAGAGATTGAAAGAACTAGGCATGTTTAGCCTGGAGAAGAGAAGATTGAGGGGAGACATGATAGCACTCTTCAAATACTTGAAAGGTTGTCACACAGAGGAGGGCCAGGATCTCTTCTCGATCAACCCAGAATGCAGGACACGAAATAATGGGCTCAAGTTACAGGAAGGTAGATTCCGGCTAGACATCAGGAAAAACTTCCTGATTGTTAGAGCAATACGACAATGGAACCAATTATCTAGGGAGGTCGTGGGCTCTCCCACATTAGAGGAATTGAAGAGGCAGCTGGACAACCATCTGTCAGGAATTCTTTAAGGAAGATTCCTGCATTGAGCAGGGGGTTGTACTCGATGGCCTCATAGGCCCCTTCCAACTCTACTATTTTGTGATTCTATGATATTGTGGCTTGATGCATGGTTTCGAGGCTAAACAACCCAGTGGAATAGGGTTGGACATCACACTCCACAACCTACAAATGAGCCGATGGTGGGTTGTGCGTTAGAAGTGATGGGAGCACTGCAGCATGCCTGCTCTCTGGGAGGGCAATTGCCAGGTGTCTAAGAAGAAAGCTTTGTTCTTTGTTTGGGGGAGAAAAAGGAAGTGGTGGTTGGATTTACCTTGGATTTTTACAATGGGTATCTGTAGTGCTTTCCTGTGCAGTGGCCTTCGCCCTTTAGGGCTCTCAGCGCCAACTCAGC
Source organism: Anniella stebbinsi (assembly GCA_029215795.1). Taxonomy (NCBI): domain Eukaryota; kingdom Metazoa; phylum Chordata; class Lepidosauria; order Squamata; family Anniellidae; genus Anniella; species Anniella stebbinsi. The sequence continues at coordinate 356,096,932 of JARDYH010000001.1, forward strand.
AAGTGTACAGCAAGGCTTTACCAACCTAGAGGGTTGGTGGGTGTTTACACTGTCAGGAAGTCCCATGCTGGCTGAATTGCAGTGGTGGGGATTACTGCCTTGTCCACATCAATAGAGATATTAAGCGGGAAATGTTCTTCATTTGCCTTATATAGTCATTTCCCAGCCGTACAGAATGGAATCTTTTGAACTAAATATCCTGTGTGGTGAGTGTGTGAGTGTAATGCATGTGATCCTCACACACACAATGGTGAAAGAATCCGCTCATTGATAGTGGGGAGGGTGGAAAAGCCAGCTCTCTCTCTCTCCTAGTTTATAATAACTTTGGAGGCAATTCTTGCTCACAACAACTAAATCTGGGTTGTCTTCGCTTTTTGACCATGTGATCAGAGGAAACGGGTTAACTGAAATGGCCTAATCGGTCTGTGCTGCTGACTTGTGTTCTGTGGGCAGGAGCAAGGCAAGCATGGAAAATATTTTCCTCAGTAAGTTTGGCCACGCATGTAATCTGCTTCCCATTGCTGCATAAAGTACACACACAAGGTCACTTAGCATTGATTAGTTAAATCTTAGTGCTCTCTTAACTACTCCTGTCTACACAGTCTGGGGAATTAAAGATTGTTGGGAAGGGAAGTTTATGATTGGCGGGAAGGGAGTTTATGAAATTGAAGGATCTCTTTCTCTCTCCCAGATAAATAAACCTAGAGTGAAAACAGTACTGCTGAAAGCATATTCTCGAAAAGGATCATGCTTTTCCTGACTTGTTACCTTAGCAGGCAAAAGAGACGGATATCTGATCATCCTTTGTTCCCCTGTGGTGACAGGAGCTCTTTCCTATATCATTAACAGAAGCTTCCCAAGGTCTGAGGCCACTTCAGATAGCTGGAATGAAGAAAGCATGTCCTTTTTCTAAGAAAGTGTGCAAATGTAAAGGACCAAGAGGAGATAATGATTTCTTAAGCAGGCTCTTTTTGGAACCTGTGAATTTCCTGTACTTGGAATCCTTATGTATCCCAAGCACCAGAAGCTGAGGATCAAGAAAACAGAGCACAGCTCCCGATGAGACATGAAGAAATTCGTAAAGAAGCATGACACTTTTCTTGATTTTGCCTGTAGATTAATTTTGCCAAATCTAGTTGTGCCTTCAGGCACGAATCCTGACTGGTGCAAGACACAATGGGCTTGTATGGATGATCACCGTGGCTTATTTAATCTTCAGCATGTACAGGGCAAAATTTGCTTAATTACCTACCAAAGTGCAGCTTGTTGTGTTGTCTGAATCCAGGCAGCATGGCTTGTTTAGGGGGGGAAACAACTGTCAAATAATGCAGCAACAGGCCATGGGTTATTTGAGGGTTGTTTCCCCCTCCAAGAAGCGGCATTTGGGTGGGTAATGAGGCAAATTGCACCTGGCACATCAAGAGTTAAACAAGCTGTGGTGGCTAATTTAACCCTCAGATAAATTTAACCGTCATGCCTTGGGTTCACCTACAGTAGCGTTTTGATTCCCAGGACCAAGACATATAGTGCCTAATGCATACAATCCAAAATGTCACTCTGTGTTCTGGTAGGTTTGCAGGGGAAGGAAGTTCATAACAGCTGCATTACTGAAAACATCTGTTTCCGGTTAAGTGTGGGGTGCCCTAACAGTAGGGGTGGATGAATCTGTCATGTTTGTTTTAGTTCAGTTTGCCGGACTTCCACTGTTAAGTTTGTCTGTCCCATTTCTGAATCAGCTTGCAAATGTTTGTGCGAAAATGTGTATATTTTTGTGTGCGTGGTGATTATGCGCACCTTGTACATGCTTTTTAAGTGCATGCAATTTTGTGTGCACTTTTCCCTAAAAGTGCTCACAAAAGCCCCTCAGAATGATGCGTTTGAGCCTGGCCATCTCTCTCTCTCTCTGGCCAATGCAGCTCTTCAGAGAGCCCGTCCACCCCCTGGATAGCCTGAGGGGATGCTCAGGGCGAGCCAGTGGGGACAGGTGGCTGCTCTGCAGAATCCTGTTGGTTGCTCTCCTCCTGCGCCATTTGCCACAGCGGGAGAGTGGGGCTGGCAAGGCTCTCTGGAGCACCTGCTGGGTGTTACTGGGCAGCAACTGCTCCAAAGCTCCCCGCTTAGTTTGCTTCTTCACTGCCTGAGGCGGGGGATGTGTCTCCCACCTCAAGGAAAAGCCGACCCTGTATATTTACTTACCTTGCATAATTAGCTTCTGCTGGTCGTAGCAAGGAGCTATTGAGACCAATAAAACTGTACCCATGAGTATGGAGCTCTACCCTGAGCTTCTTGGAGGAGGGGTGGAATAAATCCAGCTCAGTTCTCCCATATCCTCTAGCGTCTCATGCTTGACTAGGTGAGCCCACATGTTTTTAGTTTTACCGTTATGGCTCTCTGTATTAGAAATGAGCTTACATGGAAGCTTTTCTGAATGCTGGCTGAAATCTGTGTCTGCAGCGCCGTTAATACTGGATGCTTCATAGCAATATGCAAGAAACTGTTTTGGAGATGGAATGCAGTTTGTTTCAAGGGGGAGTGACTAATACCTTCATCAGGAGTACGATGCACTTAAAACAAGGGCGTATATGGGAAATGTTTTCCAGATAGGTCTTGAGTATTTGTTTTCTTTAACACTAACTTACATTCACATCATGCAAATTTGTAAACTTTAGCCACTTTTGAAAATAACTGGTTTCTGCTTGGTTTCACTGGGTAGAATCCAATGTTAGCCCTACATAAAGTAGACCCATTGAAATTAATGGGACTTAGGTTAGCCATGACTAACCCAAGTCCCATTTATTTCAGCAGGTCTAGTCTGCATAGGACTAGCCCATTCTACCCATTGTCTGCCTAATAGCTCTTTCTGAGTCTGATTAAGATTATATTCCCATTTGATTTTAACCAGACTGTCAGAGATAATTTCTTCTGTAGTTCAAAAGGCTATTATTAAAGGCCTTCTTAGCTTCAAGAATATTTTGCAGTATTGGGTTTACCAGGCTATCTGGATTTCTATACTTTTTTTACTCTTATCTCTCCTTTTCTGCTGTAACTATCTGAAAACGTGGTGCATGATAGTGGTATAGTTGGGATCAGCAATGGGGAACAGGGGCGAACAGCAGTGGGGTGAGTGATTTTTTTTCCAGGACCACCTCGAGGGGTGTTGTCATCTTTCCTGTGCTAGCTGACAACAGGCTTGTAAAATTTTTCACAGGCTATTAACTTTTTTGTGGACCTACGTACAAAGCTGACTTGCTTACTGCCTACTATCTCTCTCAAAAGCAATGACTGGGTTCAGATGACACGATAACCAATGCTGGGTTAAATAGTCAACTGTTGGTTATTGTGTCATCTGTCGGGACTTTTTCACACCACAGTTGGTTATTTGGCTGAAATAACCAATGCTATGCAGAGTTGATTATTTGAACAACCAACCGTTGGTTATCGTGTCGTGTGTCGGGCACCGTTGACTATTTCATCACACACAGTTGGTTATTTTTGGCGACTACAGAGCCCCCTGGCAAGAGTAAGTGGCGGTGGCTGCTCTAGTCCAGCTGGCAGAACTCTCAATGGCTGGTGGGAGCAAGAGGATTTAGGGGGAGAGAGAGGGTGGGGGATGTGTCAGTCAAACAAACGGTTGACTAATAGTCAACTTGACGCTGGCCTTAAACCACACCATGGTTGATTACAATCATGTTGTGTGGGGAGTACCCCCTCAATAATCAACAATGGAGTTGACTGTTAACCCACCATTGACTATTGTGTTGTCCAAAGAATGTTTGAGAAAAAGTTATGTTTCTATCCGAATGCTCAGATTTGGGTTGGTGGAAGTATTATATTATTATTATTATTATTATTATTATTATTGACATACCGCCCCATAGTCGAAGCTCTCTGGGTGGTTTACAAAAATTAAAAGATGTAGTCAATTGCACAAAGCACAACCTTGCTTAGGTGAATCTCAGCATATTATAGTTTGTGAGGTGGCCTACATTCCTTCCCTTCTGCTTGAGGCAGCACATAGGGAAACCAATTCTGAACCCTGATCGCAGCAGCACACCAATTAATGCCTCCCTCATTGCTTTTGCCCTAATTTGTTCCTTTTGTATGCCGTAGTCTGACATCCCGAAAGAACACTCCTAATATCTCAAGTGAAGGCAGGTTGAAGGAAATCAAGTGTGACAGGTTTTGTGCAGGAGAGACAAGCTCCTTCTATCCCACTGCATTGGGGAATGTAAAAAGAGAACTAAGTGGCAATCCTATCCCATTGCTTTTGGGAAATGTAAAAGGAGAACTGGCAACCCTAAAAACCATAAGCATTTCTTCCATTTTTCTGTGTGTCAATTGATTACGTGTTAACTTTAATGCTGGGAGTCAGCCTTATTTGGAAATAGCAACATGCTTAAAGGGGGCTGAGGGAATCCCACCCAAGGTGAAAGATCAATTCATACGCATGAGATTTCAAACAACAACAAAAGGAGGAGTCAATGCAAGACCAAAACAACCCCACAAAATCCTGTTGGTGGATTAGAAAAACCCATGTTTACTCTGGAATAGCTATATTTTGTTCAACAATATTTTGTGGGATATTTGTATGATAATATCATCAAAGTATTCTCTTTGCCTTCCATCTACTATCAGACCATAAGAATATGTGAGTCTTGCTGGATCAGACCAAAGACCTATGTAGTCTAATTCTATTCCAGTGGTGGTCAACCAGGTGCCCATGGAAGCCCATACGCAGGTGAGTGAGCTCAATAGCACCCTCCCACTTATGTTTCTGAGCAACTGGTATTGAGAGGCATTCTGCCTCTGGTAATAGAAGTAATGAGTAGTAGCCATTGGCTTGGTTTGGACCCTGCACCTGCCATTTCCCTAATAATCCTTATTGTGGTGCGGGTTACTGTGCCATCCAAAGCTGGCGAGGTGTTTAGTGGTAATGGCTTCCAAACCACTCATGGCTTGTTGTAAGGGATTATGGGTAGGGGTGTGCACGGGAGGAAAAATCGTATCAAATCGGAATCGGGACTTCAGATTTTGCCCTGGATCAGACAAAATTGGAGGTCCCTCGGATCGGATCCAATTTCGATATGAAAATCTGACGCCATTTTAGGTGTTTTCGCCATAGGCTTGCATTGGGGGAAAGAAAGCTTTCCCCCAATGCAAGCCTATGCGGAAAACATGGGGTGGGTGAGTGGGGACCTAACTCCCCTCTCCCTGTCCCTCCCCCCACTCGCGCTCCTTACCTGCCGGGGCTATCCGCTTCCGTCCATTGCCGCCCGCTGGTCCTTTCTACTGAGAAACAGGCTTTGCGGCATGCCTCTCAGTAGAGCACAGGGTGATGATGTCACCCGGCACTCTACTGAGAGGCAGGCCGTGAAGCCTGATTCTCAGTAGAAGGGACCAGCGGGCGGCAGCGGATGGAAGTGGACGGCCCCGGCAGGTAAGTGGGGACCTCCCTCTCCCTCCCTCTCCCTCCCCCCCACTCACACTCCTTACATGCCGGTGTCCCGCGCTGCCATCCGCTGCTTCCGTACTACTGGTAAGCAGGCCTTGCGGCCTGTTTATCAGTAGTATGGAAGCAGCAGATGGCAGCGCGGGATGCCGGCAGATAACGGGAGATCTCCCTCTCCCTCCCTCCTCCCCCCACTCACGCTCCTTACCTGCTGCCTCCTTGCTGCTGTCCACTGCCACCCGCTGCTTCAGTACCACGGAGAAACAGGCCTTGCGGCCTGTTCCACAGTAGAGCGAGGGTGCGCCAAGTGATGATGCCACCCGTCGCGCCGTCACTCTGTTGTGGAACAGGCCACAAGGCCTGTTTCAAAGTAGTACAGAAGCAGTGGGCGGCAGCGAGGGGGCAGCAGGTAAGGTGCCTGAGTGGGGGGATGGGGGAGGAGGTCCGACCCTCCGATTTTTTCAGATCCGGATCCGGTCCCATCGGATCGGATCAGATCGGATGGTCCAAATGATCGGGATCGGGATCAGATCATTACATCCAATTTTGCCCAGATTGGGTCCGGATCGTGGATCGGACCCAATCCACTGCACATCCCTAGTTATGGGGTGGTTTGGAAGCCACCCTCACTATGCACTTCACCGAGTTCAATCAACACAGCATCCTGTGTTGCGGAGAGGGTAATTAGAGAAATGGCAGGTGCATGAGCAGCACGCACGGGGCAGAGAAAAGAAGCCATGGTGGCTTCTTTTCTTTCACTGATCATCCGAACCCAGTAATTGGCCATCTTATCCTCCATGAATCTGTCTAATCCCCTAATATTGGTGCAAGTGGTAGTGAATTCCATAGTTTAATTATGTGCTCGCTGTCCTGAAAATCTGAACAGTATTACAGTCTTCAGAGGTACAGATTGCCTCTTCTGTTATTTTCTTGAGGTGTGGTTTTGACATTCAGTTCCACATCGAGTGTGCAAATTTATTGCCATGCTTCTAGTTCAGCACACTTTCAGTATTAAATTTCTCATCAATGCCACTTTATGTGTATATGTGTTCTTTTCCATCAATCTTCTAATCTGTGCTAAAATATTAGTTTGCGTATATATGCCTACTGCTTTCTCTGGCTTGTAATTTATTACAATTCATCATATGCTGTTCCATCTTGCTGTTCATTGTATTTTTTTATTATTGTTGTAGTTTATATTGCTTTTAATAATGCATTTTAAATTTTAAATTGTTATATGTTATCTGCTTGGAGGTATTAAGCGGCATTCACACCATAGTACTTAAATAAAAAGATGCTTTAGCACTTTTTTTAAAAATAAGATTTTTAAAAAGCTATTTTTCCAGTTGGTGCGGTTTCAGCATTGTGTTAAAAATAGGTAAGGGCTTGCAGATCATTTAATTAGCACTAAAACCTTTTAAATAACTTCTTTATCCTTTCAAAAATGGCTGAATTCAAAAATCCAGAATTCAAAAATGTAAAAGTAATTTTAAAAATGTGGTAAGAATTGTTCATTTCTTGCTCACAGAGAGATATGTCATGGCTGCTGTGTGGATAGAACATAGCAGGATGTGTGTACAAGCACATACACATGCTGCTATACCCCTACCCTTAAAATCTGGAAAGTGACTTGTAATTCTACACAGGGCTTACAGCAGAAGAACAATGATTGAGAAGCACTCTCAGAATTTAGATAATGAGTTGGCTGTCGCCTTGGGTGGCAGTGGATGGCAGCAAGGAGGCAGCAGGTAAGGAGCGTGAGTGGGGGGAGGAGGGAGGGAGAGGGAGATCTCCCATTATCTGCCGGCATCCCGCGCTGCCATCTGCTGCTTCCATACTACACCTGATTCTTAAAAAAGGCCCGATTGAGGGCAGGGCCAGCCTAATAAAGGCAGACTATTGGCCAATGGCCAAACATGCAGGTTGACCCCACACAGCCAGTCTGTCTCTCGGTAAGGTTGGGAAAAATGTCCCCCACTGATGAAGGCGGGTAAATGGTTTTATACAATTCATTTTCTTTCTTTCTTTCTTTTTTCTAATGGACCAACACGTCTACCAGCAATTTGAATCAGTCACTGTGATTGATGTCTTTAGAGCCACTAGAAATGAGCATTGCCTTCTTGGTTCACAAATAATTGTTGTGTTCTAGACCCCCTTGATAAATCTTTTCTTTTTTTAGAACTACTTGGTATATTTTCCTGCTTTGGCTTTTGTTGTTACAGTTGCAGATTTGTGGTGTTTCATCCCATAGCTTGATTTATGTATTGATATTGATCTATCCCAATTTCTAATTTAGGCGTGTGTGTTTTGGTCCGTGTGGGTAAGCAGCCCAGGTAATTTTAGCTAAGAAATGTATGTGTTCAAGATGACTTGATGGATTTAGACCAGGACTTTTCAAATGTTCACAGTATGCCTCCTTTAGTCTACTGGGAGCTGAGTTTCCCCAAGTGTAAGCATGGGTACTTTCCTTTTCAAAGAGCAGTTTACTCCAGTGGTAACTTCAGTGGTAAAGTATGTCACTTTATGATCTTCATTGCTGACTGAGATGGGGAGCAAAGTATTATTGACTGCTTTGGTGAATTTCTTTGTGATTACTTAACTTTTTGGTGGCCTTTCCTGTGGCTGATCCTAGGCTCTGGAACTCCTTGCTAGGGAAGCCAGGCTAGCTCTGTCTTTGATGCCCATCTGCTGGCAGGCAAATATGTTTTTATTCAGGCAGACTTTTGGCCTTTAAGCTGTTTTATGGGAAAAAGTTGAATCCAATAGGTTTTAACCAATGCTAAGTCCCATTCATTTCATTAGGTCCACTCTACCCATAAGTTTTGACTGGTGGGTGCTGTTTGTTAAATTTAATTGCTATGTTTTTAATTGATTGGCTTTAATGTGTGGATTATCACTTTTCATTTTATCTCACATTTTATTCTTGTTAGTCACTTTGAATATCATTTGTAGTGGAATGGTGGGATATATATTTTTTAAAAATGAATTATCTGAGAAAATACTATTTGTTGGGCCCCTAAGGTTAATCTTCCAAGGAAGCAAAGAGCTTATGAGAAGATGAAGCTATCCATTCTAACATATTTAACTCATAGATTTTACCTTAGTTGCACAAATCAGTATCTACGTCCCCAACCCCAAGTATATCATATAATGCTGTTATCCCAATAATATATGTTCAGAATTCCAAAGTTCAAATATTAGCTGGTAAGAAGCTGTACATTTTGAGACCAAAGCAAAGATGGTAGAAGATTTAGGAGAGATAAAATGAAGCACTTCTTCACACAGCACATAGTTAAACCATGGAATTTGCTACCAAAAGACATAGACTGGGTTCATACAAGACGTATTGTGGGTTATTGAACCGTGGGTTATCGTGTTGTCTGAATGCAGCTTTTTTCCACATGGTGGTTTATTGCATTGCCTGAATGCAGCTTGTATTTCACAGGGTGGGTTGTCATGTCACTTGAACTCAGTGCTTTTCCTGGAGGGTGGGTTAACATATTGTCTGAATGCAGTACATTTCCCACAGGGATCCTGTTAACCATGCAGTGTGGCTTGTTAATTGCTCCAAACAACTCAACAACAAGGCATGGGTTCTCAAAGTGGCTTGTTTGAGAAAAATAAACTGCACTGCATGGTTAACAAGCCACCCTACGGAAAACACATTGCATTCATACAACACAATAACCCGCCCTGTTGAAAATACACTGCGTTCAGACAACACAATAACCCATAGTCGGTTAGTGTGTGTGTGAACCCAACCATAGTGATGGCCACCTATTTGGATGGGTTTAAAAGGGGGCTAGACAAATTTGTGGAGGAGAAGCTATCAATGGCTACTAGACTTGATGGTTCTATGCTACCTCCAGTATCCAAGGTAATATGCCTACGTACACCAGTTGCTGGAGAACATGGGTGAGAGGATGCTGTTGCACTCATGTCCTGCTTATAGGTTTCCCGTGGGAACCTAGTTGGCCGCTGTGTGAACAGAATGCTAGACTGGATGGTACCTTGGTCTGATCCAGCACAGCACTTTTTATGTTCTTAGTATTAGTATTTTGCTAGCCAAATGGATCCATTTAAAGAAAGTGTTCCATATATTACACTGGCCTTCTGGGAGTTGCAGTTCAACACATCTTGAGGGCACGAAGTTTGAAAAAGCTGCATTAGACCCAAATTAGGTGCACAGTAACAATTGTTCACATACTGACAGAACGGAATAGGTAGTATACCTATTTAAACAGGAGCAGTCGAAGGTGTGTAGCCCAGGAGATTATCTGACTAATAAATGTCCTAGGAATGTAGACAGAAAACTATATGAAACTCTTATGCCTGTAGTGGAGCACCTGAGCCATTCTAGACTTGTCTTATCTCTGGCCCCAGACAGATGTCTTCAGACAGTTTGGTGCCTGAAGCAGAAAATCCAGATGGTTTCTCTTCCCACTCCCTTGGGTGATAAAATATAATAAATAAAATAGGCAGTGTACTGTCCTTGAATGGCTCCTTCAAGGTTTACCACCTGCCTAATGGTAGGGCCTGCTCTGCCTCTAGGAAGCCTTATAGAACATTATGGGCAGCATATGTGGTGAATACATGCACAATCAACATAAGAATAAAATAATAATAATATATTTATTTATTTCTTACCTACCTCTCCTTCTGGATCGAGACAGGGAAAACATTAAATACAAATATAAAATATATAAAACTGATTAAAACATATAAAACTAATACATTATTAAAATAACAATAAAACTCTTAAAATTCAACTAGATAGCCCTGCCGTAAGGGGTCATGGCAATATCCCCCAATACCTTGCTTAGGATAACAGCCTTCGTAAAATATTAGGGTTCATATTGGGGCTAGTGGTGAAGAAATGGAGGACCGATGTTGGGATGTTGAAGATCTGTGATCAGATCTTTCTTGACATTTCTTTAAAAACAGCTGTTTGGACAGTCTCAATTGCATAGGGACTGGTGCTGTTGGAAGGGGGGGCTTAACATTTTCTCTTGCTCCATTTTCCTGATTTAAATTGCCCACCCAGTTTGAGACACCTTTTGCCCATACCTGGTTCGCACGTAATGGCAATTTGTGGATGATGTTACAAACGAATTGTCGAACACTGGCGCGACCAAACAAGTGAGTGCATTGCCTCCAGCTCTCTTGCCACTTCCACTTTCAGTTAACAACCTATGATTGCTGTGTTTGTAGGTTATCATAACTTCTGAACCCAAACCTTCTAGGTTGTTTGGGGGTTAAAAAAACAATGAGTGTCTGCATTTGGATGTCATGACAACTGGGTGATCATAGGTTGTTAATTGAAAGTGCACATGTTGAGCTCGCTATAGACAGCAAGCTCGATCAGTCCCCCTAATCTCCAACAACCCATGGGTTAAACAATCCATGGGCTGCCGTGATGTGTTTGGGTTTACCAGGCTGCTGCATTTGTACTGTACCCAGGAAAACCTGAACAGTAACTGTTGTTGTTACTTCAGGTGTATTGAAGCATACTAACAATAGCTTTTTTAGAGTGAATCAGGTATAGCTGTGTTTGGGAAGACTTAAATGCATAATTTATAACTCTTTTAATTAAAAAGAAGCCACCTGATTTGCAGGAGTTGGTCTGGAAATGTTCCACCACATATAACAGGGTGCTACTAAATATGCATCCAAATTGTACGTCGAAAAGAATTTGCTGTGAACTCTGTTTGTCTTGTTGAATTACAGTGTCGGATACGTTGTTTGCTGACTGAGGATAAAATTGGGTGCACAAGGAAATATATTGGAGGGAGGATGGATGCACAGCGGAGCGCTTATGAATTTCCTTTCCTTTACTACTTGAGACATTTAATCCTAATAACCAGGAGTGGGCAGTGGCGGGAGGGTGGCATAATTCTTTTATCTGCTTCTCAGAATGGGTTGAATTCTCAAAATGTGGTAAATAAAGTTGTACTGTTGGCAACGTAACTAGATAAAACTAGTGTCTTTTAATACAGGCTTTCTGATGCTGTAATTTATTTTCTTAGTCTGAAATTATCAGAATAACCGTCTGATGTGAAAAAGCAGTGCATGCTTCTGCTAACTGATGTCTGCTTTTTGTGCAATGAAATTCTTTGCAGTATAAAACTTGCAGTTTTGCAGTACTTGTGAGAGCAAAATATTATCCAATTTCACTTGACATGTTAAATGCTGTGGAATTATAGTAGATTTGTATATGGATCAACCCAGCTGCCTGAATATTTGGCCTCTCCTTTGGGGTATCACAATGAGCACCCTGCACTTTAAAATGTATGACTATATCACTGCTTAGGGTCCAGGCATTCACTTAGAAGGATCTCTCTGAACACATACTCAGTCTAGAAATTTGTTTTCAGTAGCAGAAATGAGCCACCTCATAGTCATCGTTTTCAGTGGCCTCATTGGATGGGGGAGGAGACATTTTTATTTCGTTGTTGTCTCTAAACCAGGTTTAGGCAACTTTTGAGGGGCTGTGGGCATGTTTGGCAATTTGAGAGATTGTCCTGGGTACCACCACAAAATGGCTGCTATGGGAGGATTAGCCAAGGACAAGTAACCTGCCCAAAGGACTTAAGTATAAGGTGAAGTCGGGATCTGAGCAGCAACACACTAAACAACTCATTTGAAGCCACGGTTTTCAGCAGCAAAAGAAACCGATTGCACAGCAATCCCAGCTGCCAGTAAGAAAGCATGTTAATCTTTTTTAAAAGTAGGAGAGTTAAGGCATTTTAATGGGCACCAAGAAAGGTGTCCCAGGGGGTGGGGAGGCATTGGTGCTCATGGGCAGTATGTTGTCTACCCCTGTTCTAAACAATTGGGAGTCAAATCTTTGCTGCTCTACTGCAAATCACCCAGTGATCTACCAGTAGGTGCTGGTCTACCTTCGGTCCATGCCTGCCTCAGGCAAAGCGTTGTGCTCTCCCACTGCACTACGAGCTTTCCCAGTTGGGGATGGTCAAAGAGCAGCTATCTCCAACGTGGTGCCCTCTACATGTGTTGAACTGCAGCTCCTGTAATTCCCAGCCAGCAGAGACATATTGACTGGGAATGATGGGATCTGTAGTCCAACTTAACTGGAAGTCAGGGAAGGCTGCATAGAGACTATTGAGATGATCTAAATGGGGATAAGGTGGGATGATTGGAAGAGAAACCAGTGTAATTGGACATGAAGGTGATATTCTTGATAAGTAATGAAGCTTTACGTACATTGCAACAAACTTCTAGAAATCCATAACACACAGTAATGACACAAGTGCTCTTAAAATCTTGCATGGCCCACAAAATTAAATGATGCATCACTGTTCTTTTTGGTTTAGTGTTTACTGAAACATGCTATATAATTATGAAAAACTGAATATTGTCCAACAGTTGTGTAATGTATGATGCATTGTGAGAATTTCTAATCCTGTTCTTGGCTCCTGTTTAAGCAAGCGGCTCTCCAGAGACTATATGCAGATTTGTTTGAAGTACAGTTAAATAATTGTCTGAAGTATTAAACATTAACAAGATTTTCATACTGGTTTGCATATGTTGCTTTTCTTAGTGAATGCTGTTTAGTGAATGGAGTAAAGACACTGCCTACAATTTTCAATGTTTTCTGTAAGATTGGAAACTGCATTGCTGTTCTTCGTTTTATTAAAGATCTTCCTACTGAACTCCCATGACAGATGGATTTAGTTCATCCATTTCCATCACAGTACCCTCCCTCCAGATGTGATGAACGACAACTCCCATTATCCCCAGCCAGCATGGCCATTGCCTGATATTTATTTATTTATTTATTACATTTGTATACCGTCCCATAGCCGAAGCTCTCTGGGCGGTTTACATAGGATTAAAACAATTAAAAACAATATACAAAAATTAAAACAGCAAAAACATACAACATACACACAATCTGTACATTTAAAAACCACTTCAAAAAACTACAAAAACAAAACAAAAGGGAGAGTTGTAGTCCAGTACATTTGGATGGCACCAGTTTAGGGAAGGCAGATTTAGTTTTAACACATAAGTGCTTGAAATCTTGCAGGGTTCTCACTGTTTGCAATTTCTAAACCTCTTATTTGCTGTAGGAAGCATTTGCAAATGATGGAACAGTTTGATTAATTTGAATAAAGCTTTCCACCCCAAGGCATCAGCACCTGACACTTCTGGGCAGCTGTTGGGCCCCAGTAGGTTCTATTGGTACTGACATCTGCCCTGCCCCACTGTCACCAAGGAGCTGAATCTTTGAGCTGCTCTTTGTAAATTTCCTGCAAAGTGAAGCTATGTTGGAGGCATTGTGGGAATTTAAAATGGTGGCTTTAAAAACAAACAAAAAAAACATATCCTGGGAATAGTTTCCTTGCTGTTCTAAAAGGCCTTTCATCTTTGTGGTGGTTTCTTCTCTGAGTAGTGGAACCACACAGACTGGTTTGAAACTGGCCTTTGAGTGGCTACAGCCTTAACCTAATTTGTGAAGAAATTTGCTAAGACCTTCCCCTCTCTTTCCGCACCTCCCCTTTTAATTTAACGCAAGGTACCAAGAGTGTGGTGTTCATAAACTTTAATAGAGTTCTAGCCTATTATCCTTCTATGAGACCTCTTTGCTTGAAGGCTCTCCAGCCCTTACTGGTTGTTCACAACGGAATGCACAATGTACAGTACTATAATTAAAACTGAAAAGTAGCAGCGTTCGACTCTGGTTCATGAAAGCTTATGCCATAATAAAGACTTTAGTCTTTAAGGTGCCACAAACTTCTCTGTTGCTTTTGCTGCAAAGGACTAACACTGCTACTCCTTTGAAAGCATTAGATGGAAAACATCTTTAAAAGCATCAGAACACTGTTAAATCCTGTCTTGGATAGATGACTTTTCAAAACCTCTCTGAACATGTGAAGAGAAGGAGCCCTATGGATTTTGGAGAGTGTATTCCAAGGTTTTAGATTCACCACCAAAAAGTCCTTGAAGGGGGGGGGGGGGTACTGGGCCAGAGTGGTGGAGGAAATAAAACTGGTTATGGTAACTGACTATGTTAATTATTGTGATGCATATATACATTGAAACGATTTTATCTGGAATAAGTTTTCTTATGTAAATAACTTGGGCTACACTTCTAAACATATTTCCAAGGGAGTAAGCCTCACTCAACACAGTGAGATTGCACCGTTGTGTTTAATTTATTTTCCATTAAAATGAATTATAACTATTATATACATTTTATGTAAATTCCTCAAACTTTCATGATATCTGGTTAAGGATATATGGGGTATCTGGTCAGTGGTCTAAAGCAAGAGTGGGCAAAAGTTAGATCTTCAGATGTTTTGGACATCAGTTTCCAGAAGCGCCTACTCGTATGGCCAACGCTCAGGAATGCTGGGTGTTGACCTTCCAAACATTTGGAGATCTACTTTCTGCCCACCCTTGGCCTAGGGACTTAATAAACACAATGCTGTCCTCCTCCTGTTTAGGAATAGGAAGCTGCCTTATACTGAGTCAGACCATTGGTCCATCGAGCATATGATTGTTGACATTGACTAGCAATGTCTCTCCAGGGTTTCAGGCAAGAGTTTTTCCAGACTTACCTGGAGACACCTGGGATTGAACCTAGGATCTTTTGAATGCAAAGTAATGCAATGAGCGATGGCCCCTTCCCATCCAGTGTTAATTTGTAACAGAATATATAAGTTGGCTGGCACTGCCAGTGTTAAGTAAATGATCCAACTCTACATGGTGACACAACATGACCAGCTTCCCATTTCTCTTTGCTTGCTTTTCCGTATCTCCTGGCTAATAGTACAGGAAGAATCAAATAGCAGCCTTTGCTGAAAATTTGCTATTTAATCAGATATTTTTGTTTTGGATGTTCCCAGAGAGTATCTAAAGACAAGGACTATGAAACGTGAAATATTTTCCATTCTGTTTCCCAATCTTCAGTTGGTCCTGCAAAATACTGTTGACACATACTTTGGCTGGGTTTAGACAACACGATAACTGACACTCAAGGATTGAGTATGGGTTAAATGTGGGTCTTTGAACCGTGGGTTGTTGTAATGTGGGTTATTGTGATATCTGAACCCAACCACAATAACAAACTATGGTTTATTAACCACAAACAACTCACAGTTCACAACCCAACAACATGGTTTGTTAGCACAGTTTGGTTCATACAACATGATAAACCACGGTTTAATGACAACTGACACTCAAGCCATACTCAACCCTTGTTGTGGGTTATTGTGTTGTCTGATCCTAGTCTTTGTGTTAATTGAAACATGCTAAGAGTCTCAACATTTTATCATTTGTGATGTTTCCCTCCCAGTTGCTGTTGTCAATGCTTTAGAGCATTAAGAGTTCACCATGCTTGGTTTTTTTTAACCCACTGTGTATCTGTTTTCTTCTCAGCTAAACAAGCAAAGAAATCTCAGGAGAGAGAGAATCTTGGTATGCTGGTCTGGTCACCCAACCAGAATATTTCTGAAGCAAAGCGTAAGTCACTAGATTCTTGCTTTCCTTCCTTTTCTTAAATAAGAAAAAAAAAACGAAGATGCCTTCTCACATACTCCACCTATTCGTTGTGACTTAAATGGAATTTGAGTGTGGCTAGCTGTAAGACAACATAAGCTTCCACAATCTTCCCAAAATGCCAGCTCCTGTATAGTAAGAGAAGTTAGGACAACAGGAAACTGCCTTATACTGCCATGCCATTAGTCCATCTAGCCTGGGCCAGGAATTAAACTTGGGTCTTATGCATACAAAGCATGTGTTCTACTGCTGATCTACAACCCCTAATGGACTTCCCTTCCTAGTTACAAATCCTAGTCACAAATCTCATATACAAGCTTCTGAGATTTCCCACTAATTATCTGCAAGTGTATTATAAGACAGTTGAAATTATGATGGTGATGCACAAAGAGGACTGTCATTGTGCTAGCTGGAGAGAGGAAGGAAGAATTTATGGCAGCTCAGCAGCAGGAAGAAGATTATTTGTGTTCGGGTTGTTAAGAATACTTGAATTGAGGAGTAACTAGTCAGAGGCAAGTGTTCTTATGCATTCATCAACACCTAGGCTGCAACCCAATACCCACTTACCTGGGAGTAAGTCCCATTGAACACAGCAGGGCTTACTTCTGGGTTGACATGAATAGGATTGCTCTGTGAGATGTAGATGCGTCTACTAATCCCAAAATATCATAAGGGCTTCTGCCCTGAAAGACAGCCAAGAAATATTTTAAATAAATAAAATATTTATCTGCAAGTATTGCCTTTTAACAATTTTGTTGGGAAGCACACTGTGAAATAAATCTTGGAAAGGGTGGGACAGCAAGAGGTTTCTGGAGCAATTTTTTAAGTGTCAAATCAGTATTGAACTCATTGAACCAGCTCAGATCATCATACTTCGGCTTAATAAGGTGAGATACGAAGATACGAACAAGCCTTTTCTCTGAGCATGCAGCCCTTCCACTTCTCCCTTTGTGGTGCAGGCAAACTAAGAGACGTTTTACCATAATTTCTGCTTTCATCCTGGCTACCAGCTCTAGAGCAAGCCAGGATATTAAACCACGGCTTGAAGTTGATTTATGTTTACCAGCTTTGTAATAACAAAGAATATTAAACCAACTTCAAACCATGATTTAATATCCTGGCTTGTTTGGAAGCTGCTAAAGGTTCGGATAAAATGGGAAACCATGGTTAATTTTAGAAAAAAGTAAGACATGTTGGTTCATAAGGGAAAAACATTTCAAAACCCACAGGTCAGTCATACCTTTATTAGGACCAACAAGTAATGCATTAAATTGTTGGCATGTTTACAAGATCTTTGTAACATTCTTCATGAGGTAGAATGTTACAAAATGTGGGGAGTTGAGCGAGGAGGAAAAAACAGCTGACCTGATCTTGGTCATGAAGTCTTGTATGGTTAGAGTCTTAAGATAGAGTAAAGATTCAGACAAAAATGGATTAGGCTCTTC
The DNA here is from genome assembly GCA_029215795.1 of Anniella stebbinsi. Taxonomy (NCBI): domain Eukaryota; kingdom Metazoa; phylum Chordata; class Lepidosauria; order Squamata; family Anniellidae; genus Anniella; species Anniella stebbinsi. The sequence goes on from JARDYH010000001.1 coordinate 356,114,350, forward strand.
TGATTGTTGCATAAGTTTCAAGATAAGTTTAGGATTGCAGGGACAAAGACATACATAATAACCGATTCTCCAATATTTGAAAAAATAAAATCCAATTCTTACTCAGACTTGTCTCTCACCTTAGATGGAACATGGAAGTTTCTTGGTACACTTCTTTGCTTCTTGCGCTGCAAAGGGGGAGTGAAGGGGCTGCATGGGCAGGCAAAATATGTGGTCATCCAAACCATGTCTGATATCCAACATTGGTCCTACTTAGGGTTGACACATTGAACGGGTTCGGACAACGCACTGTGGCTCATTGTGGGTTATTTAACCATCAATGAATTGCTGTGCCCATGGGCACCAGGTTGTATATTAAAAATGATTGCTGCACGCACTGCACACACGTCAGCCTCCTTGTGGAATATTCACCGTATTTTGCACAATTGTCCTGTCACAGCCCCATTGAAGTGAATGGGACAAGCTAAAAATGGGTGGATCACCCCTTTGCTCTCTCCCACCATTCCCCCCCTCTCTTTCTGCCACGCCTTTTCTCTCTGGCCTGGTTCACACATAACACTAACACATAGTTTATTTAAACCATGGTTTGTTGCCCACCCAGGCTTGTCTAGCAGACAATCAAACAAACCATGGTTTATTTTCTCAGTCCCTGGGTTGTTTCCTTCCTTCCTTCCTCCTCCATCTGCTCCTTCCTTTTATCCCATCTGCTGCACTGCAGTATTGGCATGCAAAGAGGCCTGGTGAAATAACTATGATTCTGGGTTCACACTCTGAGTCTGGCGATAGTTAACGCCTTTTGATAAAGGGTTTTGAGAAACATACATAAAAATACAAATGCTTATGCAGTAGCATTCTTTCCAGTGATCTCTTACTCTATTTTCAGGATGTTTAGTACAGCGAAACATGTTGGAAACCCACGCTGTGAGGGCTGCTGTTAGCTGGCTGTAAGGAATATTCAGAGCATCCCAATTTGCATGCTTGGAATTTGAAACACTTGATGAGTGGCCATGGCTGCTGAATGTATTTTGTGCATCTTCTATGAAGCTGTTTGCATAGCATCCAGTGTAAATTGAGTTAGGTGTTTTTCATCTGTTCAGGCAGGTTGGAACGTCTACAGTGGAGGTTTTACTGTCCGTCAAATTTAGTTAGCAGTATAGGTCAGTGCATTGACTCTGCCTGTAGTTAGCAGTATAGGTCAGTTAATTGACTCTGCCTGTAGCTGTAGTTTATGTATCCTCAAATGGTGTGGCCAGAAATAATGTTAATTGCATATATGACAAGTAAAAGATGCCTATGTTCAGCATGAGGGTGTCTTCTAGTTTTAGCTACAGTTTCTCCATAAACTCTTGCAAAGGATATTTTCCTCAAACAGAAAGTATGGGGAAGAATATAGAATTCTATACTGAATAGCTGAGAATTCTAAATGGTAGATACATAAACATTATGCATGCATTATGAAAATTCATAATTTTGATAAGTTTATGTATTCTGGATGCTTAAGGCTGTATGGTACATTCTGTTGCCTTATTAAACTTTTTGTGAGAGATAGAAATACCATCTTTTTAAAGGTGCGAAGGCTGCAGTCCTTACACAGTTACTTGGAATTAAATCCCATTGAACTCAGTGGCACTTCTGCGTAAATATGGATAGGATTGCGCTGTTTGGCTCTCAATTTGATAATGGTACAAAGATTTGTAGGTTGGCACCCCCGCTCTTCAATAGTCCTTTCCTTTTATATTTCTTCTGTAGGATAATTTTTTTATTACATCTTGTGAAACTTTGCATCTGCAAATTTGCACATGTTCTAATTTGAGTAGCTCAGAAATAGTGTAGAGCTGATGTTCTAAAAAGTGTGTTGTCATAGCGAACTTTGCTAACTCGAGAGCAAAACTGTTTGTACTGCCTTATATATAATTAAGCCAAAACAAAATAAATACATAGAAATAAAGGTCAGCTGAGGTAAAGCAGAACAAAGGGAAAGTAGGAATCGGGGCCAAGGTCTATCCTAAGAATTTTTCAAAAGAGCAATAATAGAGAAGCAAAGACCCAAAATGAACCAAATGCTCTGACAAAGAGGGGTAGTCCACCCGGGCTCATCAAATGGGATGGGTGTATCCTTAGTGATTTTGGAAGGAATTTGTTAATTCTTTGGTTCTGGCCCAAGCAATATTTATCCTGATTCATATCTTTCAGATGCTTTTCTATAAAAAAATATACACCAACTGACTTACAAAGTTAAATCACAATAAAATAGGACAGATTTTTCTTCAGATGCCCCCCACTATCAGAAACTAGTCTGATTTACACTAAAACAAGAGTCTTTTTGTTTTGGCGCCTCTTTCTGGGATTTTTGTGGGATTCTGTCCTGAAGGGGAACTGACCAATCTGCATGACTGGCTCATATAGGACACAATCCTATTGTTTACGCTGTTGAGGTTTGTAAGCCTCTGAATTCGGAGGGGGTGGTATGGAGGCTGGAGAGGGCTCAGGATAGTGTGTATCCCAGGCTCCCCAGTCCCCTCCCACTGAACCCCCCAATCCCTCCCCTCCAAGGTTGCGTTTCCGATCTTGGAGAGGCTGCTGGCGCAGTTCTTTCGCTGCTGGCAAAAGGGAGGGAGAGGGAGGGAGCACATATTCCCTCCTCTGAGGTCAAAGTTCTGTCTCTGACCTCAAATCTGGGAATACAAAGTATGTTACGACCTCTCTGATGCTGTCCCGGGACCATAGGATTGCTCTCTTAGTAGGGCTTTAAAAAGTATTTTATTTTGCCAGGCCTTCCGAACTGCAAAGAGGTCTGACATTCAGATGAATTGAGACTTTGCTTCCTGCTTTATGTTTACGAGGCTTTTAATGTATATTGGATTTGCTAATGTGCTTTTAAATTGTAAGCTGCTTTTGGAAGTTTTGTTGAAGGATGGGATGCATCATTTATAAGTAACAAATAATCGATATATGTATTTATTTACTCTTAAGCTATGCTGGGGGAATGTTTGGGTGGAAGGAGGCTTGTGCCTTCTTAGTAACTGATGGCCCTTTTGGGGAGGTTTTAGGAAGGCTTGAGCCAGCCATCATGCACGTATGACACATGTCAATATCAGGGGAAAGGATTAAAGGCATCAGGTTTATTGTGTATGCATATGAATATCTACTTCATGCATGGCATCTTTCTCCATGTGTCAGGCCCATACTTTCCTGACGACCAGGCCTACTTCTCATCCATACCATTGTGCTGAATGTGTGAACCAGCCCTCTGGTTTTCTAGCTGTAGTTAGAACATCAGTGCTTTATACTTTCTGTTTTTAAAAATCCCTGTCAAGGAGTGTTTGAAGTGGCAATTTAATGTGATACACAGGGGAGAGTTGTTCTGATCAAAGGCCTCCCCACCTACACAGCAAGCTGAAGGAAGAGCAGAGATGGGAATCATTTGCATAGGTAAAGAATGTTTGATTAATACCAAGTAGATTGTTGGCTCCTCTAACTCCAGAGGAGCTGTGCCAGATGGCTTCATTTGGACAATCAAATCCTGGCTTAATAAGCATCATGCAGTCTCATGCAATCCCTTTCCTGCAGTATTGTTCCTTCCTTTTCATAAGCAGCAAAACAAATTAGGAAGTCTTGAAACAAACGATGGTTAATGGCTTCTAAGTAAGCCAGGATTACAAGCCATCTCTAAACCTGGCTTGTTTGCTCACTTAGGCAAAGGAGAAGTGAAGCAACAGGAAAGGGTTTGCATGTCACTGCATGCCACTTGTGCATATATGGCGTAGTGTGATCCTTCAGCTGGATGACAGCCAAACTGGTTTGGTGCTACGTGAATGATCCTTGGGTCCAGACACTCCCTCCTTTCTGTCTGTGCTCTGGTTTCTTCCCTTAGTTCCAGATTCTTGGCAAATTATGGCTTGCTGCTTTGTCTGAACTGGGCACATTCTGGTTTGTGAGAACATGAAACTGAGGGAGAGGGTGGGACCACATTGACACAGGGCTTGCTCATTCCCATAGTTCCAAATTAGTTTGGCATTAAGCAACTGGAGCTTGGTCTCGCATGCTCTCTTCTCCCCCTCCCTTCTTTTCTTGCCTCATGTTTACTTCATTAATTACTTTCTGATTTTGAGGCAAAGTGCATTCATTCATTTAATTATATTATATTTTTATTTAAAAGAACCCTACTACTAATTGAGGGCTATGCGAGGCTTGCAACCCCAGATCACCCCAAAACAGCAGCAGCACGCACCACAGCTTATCAAGGGTTAAATAATGTAACTATTTATTATATAATGTGCCAGCGATGACTCATACAAACAGAAATACCCCAAATACTACAACAAAATTAGCCAAACTCCTGCTGTTTGGTTGTATGAATGGGTGTTGAAGGTGGGAATTGATGTTTTGTTAGCTTTGTTTCTATTATCTGAATAGAAAAGCTTTTGGGCTCTCTGGTATCTTACTAGTCAAAGTAAGTGTTATGGCCCTGAGGCATACAATAGCTCCCTTGCCCTGAGGAAATAGCAGATAAGACTATTGTTCTCTTGCAGTGGTATAGTCAAAGCTTTTCATGTTTCCTAACAATGCTCTTAGAAACATAGACAAGGTCAAAAAAAAAAAAAAAGGGCTAACTTTCTGCTATAGAGCTGTATCTGTTTTTGTGCTATCTTGTTTCCAGTTGTTGTTTTCTTTGCAGGAAGCTGGATTTAGGTACACTAAAATAGTGACAGTAGCTTTGTATCATTAGCCACAAAGGTTCAAAGTAATAAGATTTAATTTTGGTGCAGTCTGAAATCATTTAAAATTTGTGGGATACTTGCCATTGGTTCCAGTGCATTGCACTATGTGTGTGGCTTTCTACAAGGCCTGTAAAGTTTAATCAATGCAAAATATCTTTTGATCAACTGGAGATGCATCCTGAGCCATTGGGCAGTGAGGTTTAAGTTTTTGTTTAGATTACTTTTAAAAAAACACCTATGGGTGATGGCAAGCACCATCTTAAAAGAGGCATTCGCCTTTTTACCTCACACAGGAAGAAATGTGTTGCCGAAATGCCTACTACGATGTGTGCATCATATTTTTTAAAAAACGTTCTTTCTTTGAACATGTTTTTCTAACCCTCATGTCCAGATTTTTATCTATTATTTACTATTGTTAGTTGCTGATGAATCTAGTGTTCTAGGTGATAAATGACAATTTAATCAACAAAAATGAAATACAAATGAAATAGTTCAATAAAATATCAAGTCTAAAATACAACATCAGGACAAATAATACAAATACATTAAAAGGGCTATAATTATCCTATAAAGGTAAAATCAAAAGTAAACAAAGAGTGGGGACTAAAATAATGCTGCTGTTGCTGCTTCTGATATAAAATTCTGGCAGGAATGAACTATATGGACAGACACAATACAGCTGCAAAAATAATTCAACGACTGGCCGTCAAATTCAACCTCATCAAACAACCTACACCGTACTATACATACTCACCCAAAACAATCTTGGAAAATGCAGATCATAAAATATACTGAGACAGGAACAATTCATGTGGACAAGGCAGTACCTTGCAATCGACCAGACATAAGAGTTATAGACAAAAAAAGAAAGACACATGTACCTTCATTGACATAGTAATACACTGCGGACTGGTGTGTCATCTGAACCTGGTGCATGATGTGGCAGGGCTACTGTCATATCCTCTCTACAGCCCATGATGTGCAGTAAGGCTTGTAGGGTGGGTACGAAGATACCCCTGCCACCCCCCGGGTTTGGATGGCATGTCGACCCACACTGCAGCATGGGTAATTATGGAAACAGCAGGGGGAAGCCAAGATAGCTACTTTTACCTCCATGATCATGTGAACCCCACCAGTGAGTTACTGCTGGTATGTAGAAATAGTGTCTCCATACAGGAGGACACATACCTCTTATTTACCAAGTGATGGAGAGATGTATGTAGACTAAACTCGCATACCTGTATCTGGTGTGACTGTGTAAATGGTATAATTAAGAATAAGCAGAATTATTAGTATTATTGTTGTTGTTAAATGGATGGGGAAAGATATACTTATCTCTGCTGTCCCCAAAATTCTGTGTATCTAGATCACCATGACTACGGCATATTTGATTACATTAGGGCAAAGATTCTCTAGGTTCTTTGTGTCCGGAACACAGTATATTCCCTAACTTCTTCCACACAAGCAGGAAAGCTTTGTTGTTTACGCTTTGTTGTCGGTATATAACCTAGGCAACTATCCCATAAAGTCTTGGAAAATGAAAGAATGTCAGGAGCAGAGTTGTACACATATGCCCCTTAAAATGGAGCAAGGCGATCTCAGTTTTGTCTTGCTATGCAAAGGGTTGTGAAGGAGAACTGGCTAAGCGAGTTATATAGTCAGAGGCCAAAGGCCCTGTCTATGCGATAGGGAGGAATTGAAGCAGTGTAATTCAATGGAGGCAATCACCCCAGGCCAAGCTAGGCCGCCTCCTAGTTGCCATGGTAACAGAGTATTGATTTCCCTTTTCGCTGACCCCCGTTAGTGTGAGGATGCAGTATTTTGAACCAACTACACCACTAATTGCATCTAAACCCTGTTAAAATAGTACTGAACAAGAGCAACAGGACATCTTGTGTGTGTATTTTGATTGGGGTGTTGAGTCAAATCACCTCTTAAAAATAGTTTTGGTAACTGCCATTCATATATTGTTTGTAGGGTTGAAAGGGGTGAGAAAACAGGACAAATCTCCTTCTTTTCTACAAGGGAAAAAGGTCAGCTAAACAATGTCCAGTACAATAATAATAATATGCATAGTGAGTATTCATCTGAATTTCAGTGTAAATGGTAAACTCTAAATTATTGCATTTTCTCTCGAGCACTTTTTTCTTTCATGTCCTTTAGGCTAGTGATAGGCCTTGGAAAATAGAGGAGTTCTGCCAATTTTAAATATAAAAGCCCACTTATTAAGAAGGCCAGAAATCTTTGCAAGAAAAAAGAGGGAGGTAGAAAGCCAAAGGGACATACACCTGAGGCTGGGGTAATGGCCAGTGCTCCTAATTGTGAGTTTCTGTGGCATCACAGAACTATGCAATTAGCCATTATCTAAGAAAGGACTCCCAAAGTAACAAGAAACTTCCAGTCCATTTTAAATGTAGATTTTTGCCAGTAGTATTTATCAGTAAATCTACATGCCCTATAATTTTAATTTGTAACAGTGACTGTGGTAAATGTTCTCAAGAAGCATCTAGATAGAATTCCTGAATTTAGAAATAAATTATGGGCAGAATCCAAGGGGGTGTTTATGTCCCTGCCGATTCTTTTCTGCCCCGCCAATTCCCTTCCACTTCCATTGCGCAAGCAGGACCTACAATTTATGCAAGGTAGATTTAGCGTTTCCTTAAAGAAAGCCCCTGATATGAGTGGAAACGCTAGTTTCTGGAAGGAGGCAGGTCGGCAGCACTCCCTTATGTGATGTCTGTCGACCTACTTCCTTCTAGGAATGAGTATTTCTGCTTGTTTTGGGTTGCCCCAGAAATGCTAACTTGCCGTTGCACAGGCTGGGGGAGCCGCTTAGGTAACGCAAGCATCAGGGCATGAGAGAATTGGCGGGGCTGTAAGCATCCTATTGGATTTTACCCAATGCTAGAATCTCAGATGCTATATTTAAATTAACTATTTGTATCCTGGTATTTTTGTTTTTAATTTACAGACTTTTTTTGTGAGCATATAGTTTTTTGGGTTTTTTTAAGATGAAATTTTCTTCCATTCTATTACGTTTCAACTGAAGTGTTTCAAAAGTGTTCCAGAAATTCTCTTTGCTTTCTAAAATAACATTTGCAATTAAGACATGCTTTGCGAGAGATTGGCTGAATTCGGCCGACACAATAAGCAATGGGGGGGGGGGGAACAATCGTCTATCGTATCGACTATCGTATCGTCCGAATGCTGCCATAGTCAACTCAGCGCTGATCGTAATCCACACCACAGTTGATTATTTATTACCATGTTGTGTGGGGAGTACCCCCTAGATGAACAACTGTAAAGTTGATTATTACCCCACCATTCACTATCGTGTTGTCCGAATTCAGCCATTGTCTGCTTATTTATCTGCTGTTAAAGATTAGCTGCTAATCAAAATTTAAAAAAACTCAAGACTAAGAAAGGAAGTTATGCTTTAACATGCGTTTACTTTCACTTTAATTAGTCTATTTCTTTCCCTGCTGCATGAGGCACAACTGGGAATTGGGGTAACTCCTATACCACATTAAAAACTGTCCCAGAATGAAGATGAACAAATGAACTAGGCTGCTCCAACTCATAGTACAACAAAATGTTCCCTGAAAGTAAAATTGCGTTAAACTTTGATTTTGACTACCTGGTTGTTGTAAATTGTTGGATTAGTGTCTTTGTACTTTCTGTTTTGCTGATTTCCTCCCAGCTGGTTTACGAATTATGCAAGTGTTAAACATGCCAGTTTTTCCATGGTTTTTCTGATTCCTCCCTTCCTCTTCTCACTGTGGTTGTTTTTGCTCAGTTGCATTGTTGTATTGCATATTTTTTTAATTATAAAGACCCCATCTAAGAAAGGTGGGAAAACAAGCAGGGATCACCAATGCACCCTGCATCCCCAATGTTGTGGGAATGGGGAGATAAGTATTACATTTCAACATTGCAAAGAGTAGTGACTAACTGGAAGGCAAATGCACTGGAAGCAAAAATCAAATATGAACTCAGCTTCCTGCAGCTGCAGACAGCAATAATTCTACCATCCATCCTTAAAATATGGAAGAGGCTGAAACTACGTTAGCACTACTAAGTTCTTAAACTGGTCTGCGATATTTCCAGGAAGAGAAAGACAGTGACCTAACTCATGGTTTATTTAACCCATGATTAACCCATAGTGTGTTGCCCTACTCAAGATTTGTCTGGCAGACGACTGAATAAACTGTAGCTTGTTTTCTCAATCCCTAGGTTGGTTGTTTCCCCCCTCCTTCACCCAGTTCCTCCCTGTATCTCAGACGCCCTTGCAGTGCTGTACTACTGGCATGCAGAATGGCTGGTTTTTTTTGCCCATTTTTTCCCACCACCTCATGTGAAAAAAACATGATTCTGGGCTCACACATAATGACAGCCCTTGATTTAAACAATCCAGAGTTCATAATCTAACAACAAACTACAGATTCTCTTTCTGGGTTGCTCATGATAAAAAAACATGGTTTGTTAGAGCATGTGGCTTTCCATATTCACAACAACCCAGATTTCAACAAACCATGGGTTAAATAAACCATGGGTTAGTGTTACGTGTGAACCTGGTCAGTCATTTCCTAGATGTATTTCTGACTACAGTAATTGGGAAAGGCAGGAACTGGCAGAGGACGGGAAAATAGCATGGGTAGTATCGGTTGTGGGCAATTTGTTCCCCAGTTGAAAGTGCATGTAAATTCTGAATTGTCTTCTTAACGACAAACTGGGTTCCTTTGCCCACTGTCCACTTCCCTATTGCTTGATTATTTTTATTTTTGTCCAGGAAGGGATGGAATTCCCCAGGATCCAGCAAACCTTAGTACTGTCTGTTGAATTACCAGAGGGAAAAACAGTAATTTCAACGTGTTGATCAGCAAGTTTCTACAAGTTCAGCAAAGAGAGCTTGGAATCTTTGCTGCTGTTCCCCTATGGCGAATCAGTATATGTATGTGGTGACAGAGGAGGGCAAGGGAGAAGAGGCAGGTAGAGCTAGGGGTGTATGTGCATATACTTCATCCTTATCCTCTTGCAGTTTTCCCCTCACAATCCCCTGGCCACTTTTTGCCCATACACTGTGGCAGATATGTCTGGGCAGGGCCAGCGTCAATGGTAGGCACCTGCTAAGAGCCCACACCCCTGCAGGGGCCAACTGAAAAGGGCCCCTTGGCTTTCTCCTCCCCTTGACTTTCTCTCATTGAGGGAGGGGGGCCCGTTGAGTGAGTCTTGCCCAACCTGGAGCCCGCACTGTGTCTGGGAATCCTGGTCCCTGGGGAATGTCACAGGGGGAAAGCATCTCTGCCTACTCCCTCTTCCCTTACCACAAAGGTTCTTAGCCCCACATTTGCTGCCAGTGGTGTCGTTCTTGGCTGGCTGCCATTACGGGTTAGAGGACACTCAGATGGCAATAAAGGTAAGGTGAGTCCAAGGAGCCTGTTTAGGGGTTAAACATGTCCACCCACTCCACCAATAAAACGAATGCAAGCCTCCCTTATACACTCTTCATTCTCTTCTTTCTTTTCCCCTCCATCCTCCATTCTTATAAATAGATGCACACACAGTTCTTCCAGCAACAGAGGGAAAAAAGGATTAATAGAAAGGCTGAATGTAACCTAAATTCCAGAGTGCACTGAACCTGGCAGTGAGAGAAACATGGGATTAAACATGCCTTAGCTTCACCTAGACAGTTCACGTTTGTGACCTGAGAAGCAGGTGATAACGCAACGTTTTAAATGGAGATTAATTGGTTGCATCATCATATGCTAATAGTGATCTCAGTTCTCTGAATGCCAGACCTTGTGTAGCTAAAATGGCATTATCCATGCACAATGGGAAGGTATCTGCAAGCTTCAGGGAACCCCAAAATAATAGTAATAATAACAACAACAACAACAACAACAACAACAATAATAATAATAATAATATATTTATTTATTTCTTACCCGCCCCTCTCCCTCCGGATCGAGGCGGGGAACAACATCAATACAGACAATATAAAACACATAAAACTGATTAAAAGCATATAAAATTAATACATTATTAAAATCAACCAAATTTTAAAATTCGACTGGGTAGGCCTGCCAGAGGAGATCAGTCTTTATAGTTCCCTTGAATTCTAGAAGACTGGTAAGTTGGCGGATCTCTCCCAGCAGGTCGTTCCACAGTCTGGGAGTGGCAGAAGAGAAGGTCTTGTGGGTAATGGTTGTCAGCCTAGTCTTGGCCAACTGTAGTAGATTCTTCCCAGAGGACCTGGGCATGCGGGGTGGATTGAGCACACACACGCACACCCAAAAACAACAAAACTTTCCCCCCCCAACTTTAGGGAAAAAACCCTTAAAGGGGGGATAATCCCCCAAACAGCTCAGTGATGACTGAGCATGCTCAAGGTGCAAGGAATACTGACTGAGTTTTGCTGTGAAGGGAATGAAAAACTGGGGTAGATGGGGAATGGAGTGTTTGGAATCCTGAGCAGAAACTTTCCATACTGCAACATTTTGTTTTAGTTCCCATTTGTGTATACTAATAGTAATCTCAGTTCTCTGAGTGCCATTGTTTATGTAGTTAAAACTGCACTACCTCCACATAAAGAGGAAGCTATCAGCAGACTCGGGAAATCCTGAGATATGTAGAAATATAAAAGATGTCTAGGAAAAAAAACCTTGAGAGGTGATCTCCTCCCCCAAGTCTGTTCACAGATCATGGAATGTTGACTGTTGGGGTGGGGAAAATGGAAAATCAGGTGGGAGGGAGAATGAAATGGAGAATCCTAAAAACTGCAACATTTTTTCCATGTCCCACTTGTGTGTGTGTGTGTGTGTGTGTGTATCTATATCTATCTATCTGTCCTTTTTCCCAATGCACACCTACATGTTTGGCATCATATTGGCCTGAAAGCAAAGAGAAATGAGAATTGACTTGCTTCCATTTTCTGGAAGCTCCCCCAGCTGACCATCTGGAGGAAATACTTGCAAGCCTCCTCCAGATGTTGTGGAAAATAATGTGCTCACCCAAGGCAACTGTAGTTGGATCAATGAACCCGTGTCCTGATTGTGAGTTCCTGGTCGACTGCTGGTGGGCCAAAGTGTGAACAAGAGCACTGGACTATATGGGCTTATCCAGGGGATTGAACTCGATGGCCTTATAGGCCCCTTCCAACTCTACTTTTCTATGATTCTGTCTTAGGTCTGCACAGTAGTTTCTGGTGTTCTTCATACAGTGCTTTGTTCTTAAAAGTTATGGTAGGCGGGAAAGGCAGATCTCTTCAACACCAGTGAGCAGCAGCCAGGGCCACAATGTTACCAGTTTAATTGGTGACTAGACATGGGGCTTATTATGATCCATGATGTGTGTGGACTTGCTTTTCTAAACCAGTCCAATTAGTTTGTTGTGAGGTTTTGAAATTGATTGGTAATTGATACGTGCGATTTCTGTGCATAGGATTATAGGAAGCTGCATTATACTGAGTCAGACCAGTGGTCCATTTAGCCCAGTATTGTTAATACTGATTGGCAGTTGCTGTCTAGAGCTTCAGGCAGGAATTTTTCGGTCCTACGTGTGATGATGCCCGGGGAGTTGAGAAAGAGCTGGGTGAGGTGGAGGTAAGAAGCTCCTCTTGCAGAAAACCTGATCGTACAGCTCAAGCTGGTTCTCATCTTCATGCACTCTTATTTTCTGCATGCTACAAGCTATCAAAACTTTGTTATTTGTTGATTAGATCTATTCTATATGAACATCTCAAATCAAAGTTATAATCTACAGGCCACAGATATATTCATTCATTCAGTTTACTAATCGTCCAAAAATAATTTTACTTTTTTACGAACTGAAAACAATTTAAATATGATAGTCATAATAAGACAAATTATGAAGCAATAACGACAACTATAAAGTCAAAACAAATCACTTAAAACATTGCAGCAGTGATGAATTAGAACAGAGTCGGAAAAATAAACATTTCATGGAGCTAAACAATTGTGATAAAACTGTAGTATAAAGTTTTAAACAGCCGGGAAAGTAAAAAGGTATTTGCCAGGTACAAGGTACATGCCAGGTGTTCCTTTCTGGAGAGAGCGTTCCTCAATGGACGGAAGGGGAGGGCACTACTGAAATGGCCCTTTGTCTCATAGGCACCCGCTGCATTTCAGGGGGGGGGGCACTTGGAGAAAGGCCTCAGTCAATGATGTCAAGGCTCAGGTAGGTACTAGAGAGAGAGGCAGTCCTTCCAGTGCCAGTATCCCAAGCAGCAAAGGGTTTTAATGGGCAAATCCAGTGCTTTAAATTGGGCCCAGAAACAGACCGGGAGCTAGTAAAGGTGTTGCAATACTGGTGTAATAGGTTCATAATGCCTGCTTCCAGTTAATACTCTTGCAACCACATTCTGCACCAACTGAAGTTTCTGGACGGTTTTCAAAGGCAGCTCCGCATCCAACACATTGCAGTGAATAGAGATTTTTGATCAATCAGTTTAAATAACTAGGGTGGTTTTGGACAACATAAAGGCTACTGACAACCAGATGCACAAGTACATCTGGTTCTGTGTTCAGTAATGTCAAAAGGGGAATGTGTATGCAAGGAGAAGTGGAAGAATGTCAGATTTTGGACGCACCCCCCCCAATGTTAGAGGGTGGAAGACTGATCATAGAATCATAGAATAGTAGAGTTGAAAGGGGCCTATAAGGCCATCAAGTCCAACCCCCTGCTCAGTGTAGGAATCCACCTTAAAGGATGCCTGACAGATGGTTGTCCAGCTGCCTCTTCAATGCCTCTAGTGTGGGAGAGCCCACGACCTCCCTAGGTAACTGGTTCCATTTTCGTATTGTTCTAACAATCAGGAAATTTTTCCTGATGTCCAGCCGGAATCTGGCTTCCTGTAACTTGAGCCCATTATTCCGTGTCCTGCATTCTGGGTTGATCGAGAAGAGATCCTGGCCCTCCTCTGTGCGACAACCTTTCAAGTATTTGAAGAGTGCTATCATCTCTCCCCTCAATCTTCTCTTCTCCAGGCCAAACATGCCCAGTTCTTTCAGTCTCTCCTCATAGGGCTTTGTTCCCAGACCCCTGATCATCCTCGTTGCCCTCCTCTGAACACACTCCAGATTGTCTGCAGCCTTCTTGAAGTATGGTGCCCAGAACTGGATGCAGTACTGAAGATGGGGCCTAACCAGTGCAGAATAGAGGGGAACCAGTATCTCGCGTGATTTGGAAGCTATACTTCTATTAATGCATCCCAAAATAGCATTTGCTTTTTTTGCAGCCACATCACACTGTTGACTCATATTCAGCTTGTCATCTACAACAATTCCAAGTTCCTTCTCGCTTGTCGTATTGCTGAGTCAAGTATCCCCCATCTTGTAAACGTGCATTTGGTTTCTTTTTCCTAGGTGTAGAACTTCGCATTTCTCCCTATTAAATTTCATTCTGTTGTTTTCAGCCCAGCGCTCCAGTCTATCAAGATCACTTTGGAGTTTGTTTCTGTCTTCCAGGATATTAGCGATCCCACCCAATTTTGTGTCATCTGCAAATTTGATAAGCGTTAGCTGCACTGTTGCAACTTCTCCCTAGCACTTCTAATGTCTGAAGCCAATCTGTTCTGACACTTTGATTTTTAAAAACAGTTTCTATCCTTGAACATGTGCACTGGAGTGGTCTCTCATATTTTAAGGCAGGACTGTAGGCGAGGATTAGTGGCACTACAACCCACTACTCCTTGGTTATAAAGGCACGTTTGGGCTGCTGTTCTTAATATGAAGCGCCGTCTGGAACTGTCCTGACGCGCCTTTTGCTGATAGGCAGTGAAAGTTGCAAGACTGGTATGCTGAGAGTCTGATGACAGCAGCTACATGGTATAAGTTGGGACCAGCCCATGCACAGCTGTTGTTAACCCAGGGAGAATTTGAAGGCATTGAGCGGTTTGCAGGATGTGGCCTCTTGCCATATATTTCTTGCCTTTTGGTTATTGCTAGGTGTGAGGTAAAGGGTTAAGGGTGGTCTTTCATGTTTTTGTAAAGCTTGAGAACAAGCTTAAAGCTAATTCACAACTGCAGCTAACAAGGGGGCTTGTGAAGAGGCAGCTTTTTAAATAGAAGAGGGTAAGTTCTGATTATAGATATGACTTCTTTTTCTTTGAACTCATACTGGGAGGCAATATTAACTAGCGCTCGCAGTTGTAACGGAGCAAGGCCATGCTGTTACATGTGCTAGATGCACATGAGGTCATGCGTCTGGAATGTGTTAAGACTGTATGCAAGTCCTTGTTCCTGTCTCACCATTCCTTACTCCAGTATATATTTAGTAATTCCCACCCCCACCACCAAAATTCTTCTGCATTGGAAACGAACAGCTCCAATCTTGGTTTATTATCCACCCCTGTAAAAAGGTTTTAAGTGAAGTAACTTGCATTTTCTCTGGCAGTGTTTATGCATTTCTGTAAGGCTTTTATTTACCGTGTTTGTATCCCACTCTTACACCAAGGAGCTTGGGGCAGCATGCATGGGCTGTCCCCCCTCCCCCCATCATTTTATCTTCACAACAACCCTGTGAGGAAGGGTTCTGGAAGAGTGGAAATGGTGGAAAAACATTGGAGGGTTGCAAGTGGATGATGGTGTCAACTGGAAACACACACACCCTAAAATTCCCTAAATGATGCAGAGCGATTGCACATGAAAAGCTTTGTCTGAAAAGAAGCTGAGTCTCTTGCACCAAAAGCAACGGAAGAGTCTTGTGACAGCTTTCAACAGATCTATTGTAGCACAAAACACATAGGCTTAGCACCCACTATGTTTTTTTCCCCCTGTGCTTGTCCTGAGATGAGTAAAACATTCCTGCTCCATCCGGCTAGCTTGTCTCCCTTACCTGAACAGTGTGTCTGTGACCAACCTGATCAGGAGAGAACACAGTGGCTATATAGACAGACCCCACACAGCAACAGTTTTAATAATCCCAGCTGAGTGTTCTGGGCTCCAAGAATTGATTTATATGGGTTGTGGTCCCAGGGACACTTTTTAAGCTAGATAACACAAAAATTGTAGGACAGAATTGTAAGCCTGAGGGTGGGACTGTCTTATTACTTATCTTTGTAAACCTCTGAGGCTGTTTGCATGACATAATGGCCATCCAAGGGTCACCAGCTTTAAAATCATTCCATTGGCTGCCAATCAGGCGAAGTATAAGTGTTGGTTATTATCTTTAAAGCCCTACATAGTTTGGCTCCAAGTTACCTTTGGATCGCCTTCTCCTGTACAGTCCGCCCCGCATACTCAGGTCCTCTGGGAAAAATTTACTCCAGTCAGCAAAAACTAGGCTGACAACTGTTACCCAGAGGACCTTCTCTTCTACTGCTCCCAGGTTGTGGAATGGACTGCCAGGAGAGATTCGTCAACTTAACAGTCTCCCGGAATTTAAGAAAGCCATGAAAGCTGATCTCTTCCGGCAGGCCTACCCAGTTGAATTTTAAGATGCCTTTTAATAATGTATTCATTTTACATGCTTTTAATTACTTATATGTATTTTACGATGTTTTGTATTTGTTGTTGTACCCCACCTCAATCCAGAGGGAGAGGTGGGTAAGAAATAAATTTATTATTATTATTATTCCCATGATGAGGCTGTGCACATGCAAGGTGCGTGCAGCCGCCATTTTAAATACACAACCCCTGCTTGGGGAGTGTTGAAAAAACATGATCCTATTTGCGCAAATCACGAGACCTATAAAAATGCTTCTATTTATTTAATGTGCGCAAAAATATGAACATTTCCAGGATTGTAGTGGGAGGGGGATCTGCTACAGTCCACCACCACTTATTGGAACAGAAACACTGCAGAATCTCATTGGGCTTAAACATAACAAAATTCTCAGTTTCACACATCCCTGAATTTCTGCACTTGGATCCCCAGGGAAGTCTTGTAGTGTTCATGTGGATTCTCTGTCAGGGATTAAGTGCAGGTCTGATCCTGGGAAATGTAATGTGTAAATTTGCATTCATTGGTTCCATTAATTACATAGAGGGTGTGTCTTCACTAAAATACTCCCAATCAATTAAGAACCCTGGAACTGTAGTCCAACATAAATGCCAGGTATAAATGAATTTTCCAATTTAGATTTTAAAAATAATTTAATATAAGTAGCTTTTTAGCACTTTTGATTTAATATTGGACTTTTCTCTGACCAAATCTGACATAAATATTCCTCTTTCGTATGCACGCGCTGGTAACTTCGAAGCTCGACTTCTGCAATGTGCTGTCCATAGGGCTACCTCTGTGCCTAGTCCGGAAACTTCAACTAGTTCAAAATATGGCAGCCAGGTTGGTCACTGGTACATCTAGGGGTGACCATATTACGCCAGCTTTAAAATCGCTCCACTGGCTGCCAATTAGTTTCCGGGCGAAGTATAAAGTGTTGGTTATTACCTTTAAAGCCCTACATGGTTTGGGTCCAGGTTACCTGTGGGATCGCCTTCTCCCATACAATCCGCCCCGCATGCTCAGGTCCTCTGGGAAGAACTTACTGCAGTCGGCCAAGACTAGGCTGACAACTGTTACCCAGAGGACCTTTTCTTCTGCCGCTCCCAGACTGTGGAATGACCTGCCGGAAGAGACTCGTCAACTTAACAGTCTTTTAGAATTTAAGAAAGCTATAAAGACTGTTCTCTTCCGGCAGGCATATCCAGTGGAATTTTAGAATGTTTTAAGGATGTTTTTAGGATGTTTTAGGATTTTTTATGCAGTTTTAACAATACGTATCATGTTTTAATCAGTTTTATGTATTTTATCATGTTGTTGTTCCCTGCCTCGATCCAGACGGAGAGGCGGGTAAGAAATAAATTGTTGTTATTATTATTATTATTATTATTATCTGTTCTCCTCCACTCTTTCTCTCTCATTTTAAAAATTGTTTTGGGATTTTCCTTGCTGTTTTGAATGTTATCTTTTACATAATGAACTGTTAGTTGCATCATTTACATCTTCCGAGTGCCTACTCCGAGGGAAACTCAAAGGATGGCAACAAGGGAGAGGGCCTTTTCAGTGGTGGCCCCCCACCTGAGGAATGATTTCCCAGACGAGGCTTGCTTGGCGCCAACACTGTTACATTTTCGGCACCAGGTTAAGACTTTCTTTTTCTCCCAGGCATTTAACAGCATATGTTGAGCTTTTTAAACTAACCCCTGGATAGTTTAAATGACATGTAGTTTGTTTTAAGGCTTTTATGGTTTAAAATGTTGAATATTGGTTTTTAAATGTTCGATGTTTTTGTAAACCTCCCAGAGAGCTTTCACTATGGGGTGGTATATAATTGTTAATAATAATAATAATAATAATAATAATAACAACAACAACAACAACAACAACAACAACGACTCACATTACCTTAGTTGAAACCTATCAGGGGTCCACATTCCAGCAATGAACAGGGTCAGAACCAAATGTGGGCAAAGTTTGCAGATTGGTTGAGGTGTGAAATTAGGCTCAGGTTTGCATAAAGCCAGGATGAGGGACATCTGATTTACATCTAGCAATCAAAACTCTTCTCTAAGAAATGTGTATGTATAAGTGAGAGGCTATGCAGCTGAGGCATATGCATTGTAATGTCTGCTAACTCTTTTCCCGCTATCCCTCCATGGACTCCTGCAAAAGAAATGTAAGAGATCTTGCGAGGAGAAATATCCACTGCATGTCGCTGCACCTTTATGGCCATGTAGGGAAGATCTTCATGTAATTTATAATAGCATTTTAAAATGTTCACATACATGGGCAAGGACCATAGCAGCTGCTTTGAATGCAGACAGTCCTGGCTCCAAACACACTTAAAATGATCAGATAGCAGAGAAAAATCCTCTGTATCCGAGAACCTGGAGAGCAGCTGCTAATCAGAGTACAGTAAAAAGTTCTGGGCTAGATGGACAAATAGTCTACCTGATATAAGGCAGATTGTTTATGTTCCCTATTTACCCCAGCAGACCTTGCAACAGCCCTCTATGGTAGGCCAGTATTACATCCAAATTAGGATATACAGATCAGATGATGGTTAAAGGAAGAGCATGCTGCTGCCCCTAGGGGCTCCGAGGATGAAGAAAGGGAAGAATGTTGGATCCTCCATTTTAGAAAGTATAAAATCCAGCTGTTCTGTTTTCCAAAATGGAAAATCCAACGTATTTCCCTTTCTTGATACCGACCAACCTTTGAATTGGCCTAATAAGGTATTACACTAATATGGATTTTGGAATTTTTCTGATGGTCTACACAGCTGCCTTTGTTTTTTGTTATCTCTATATTGCAGATAAGTGGCTGAGAGGAAAATACCTTGTCTAAGGTCACCCAGTGAATTTAAAGTCTGTGTGGAGATTTTCTGGCTCAGAGCTCAGTTGCTGCACCGCGCCACCCCATTCTTGTCTCTTTTAACAACCCCCCCTCAATTCAGCAAAACCAGTGGAGTATGATCCTGCCCTCTCCTACTTTTCATTTTTGATGTCAGCAAGGAGACAAATTGGCCGCTACTTTTGCTTCTTCAGCAGCTAGGCCTAGAATGCTTCCACTCTCTTGCAAAATGCTTAATTATCAGTAACCCTCTTAATGCTGTTTAATTTGATGGCTAGGCCACACCCACATCTTGTTCGCCCACATTTCTCCCTTTTGAATGTGTTGCCCTTGTGCAACACAAAACAACACACACCGTGTTCTGGAATAATGGATTTGCTCTGTGAGCTATTTATGAAGCCAGACTCCAGAATAAAGCCTTCCTATGAGTGAGGGAGAACGAACTTGCTGCGGCTAAGAACGAAAACGGTCTTATTCTAAAAGGTTCTTATTCAGCTTTTGAAAATGGAGCTGGGGGTGAAATCAGACTGTGTGGGCGAGATGTGATAAGTATTAGTAAAAGATACTGTGGTTTTAATTGCAGGGTTAGTGTAGGGGAATCGTTAAACTGGTCATCTGGGGGGAAGTAAATAGGTTATATGAAATCCATGTCTTCTCTTGCTTTGGTCTTGCCACACCTGTATGATCGTGACAAATTCTTTCTTTTAAAAATAATAATATCAGCAGTGCCATTTAAAAACATGTACATAATTCAGAAAAAAACAAGAAAATGCATGAAACTAGTGGGGAACGTCATGCTGGGGGCAAATTCTGATCCTCCAGGGTTCTGCAAATGGTGACACCCCTTACCTTGCCCCCCCCCCCCCCAACACTGATTATTTGATGGTTTGGGCTTTTGTGTAGTTTTTTTCTCCATTCACAAATGGGGGGAGGGGTGGATTGAAATGCCACTCCTAGTTACTGGCAGCAAGAGGCTTGAGCTACAATATGCTGATATTTTTTTTTTGTTTGGTGTATTTTTGACTGCATTCCTTCTGTCTGCAGCCCCTGCCCCCTCCGAGATCTTCTCCAAAAATTGAATTTGGCCCTCAATGAGACTCCATCGTTCTCTGAACTTACACCAAACCTTGTATAATATATATGAATATAAATGTAGCTTATGGCTCACTATGCACATGTAGAATACGGAATGGTGGAAGAGAGAGAGATTCAGATCCATGGAGATATTGAGATCAGTAATCCATTTAACCCAGCATTGGAGAGCTGCTGCTAATTGAAGCACTCAGAGTAGTAGCCAGTGTAAGTTCTACATAGAGTAGATCCATTGAAATGAATGGGACTAGAGTTAGGTGTGACTAATTTAAGACTCACTCATTCAGTGGGTCTACTCTATGTAGGACTAACATTGGATACTACAGGAGAGATCTTCCTCAACCCTATCACATGAGATTATTTCACTAAAGATCCTGTGAATTGAACATGGAACATTGTACCTGCAGAGTAAGAGTGCTTTGCACTAGTGTTCTATCGCGGACACAATTGGCTCTCAAAAGTTGTTGTCTGGATTTTCGCTGTTCTCCCTGCTTCTAGTTCAATGCTCTATTCTAGCCTTCCCTAATGTGGTGCCCTCTACATGTTTTGGACTACAATTCCCAGCATTCCTGAGCATGGGCCATGCTGGCTGGGGCTGATGGGAGTTGAAGTCCAAAACATATGGAAGGTACCAGGTTGGGGAAGGCAGTTCTACCTGCTGTACCGCGTTGACTTCAGTGTAATTCATCTTGAAACTGTGGCAGCATTCTTTTGTCATTCTCTCCCCCATGTCACTCCCATGGAGGAAACTGCAGCCAGTTAGTTGGCTTCCTCGTTCCATAGAAGCAGCAGGGTGGGCAAGCTGTGGGTAAGAAAGGCAGGCACAGTTGTTGATACACCAACCCACTAATGAAAACCCTTTTGGCATCTCCATATGCTGAGGAAAGCCTTTACATGCATAATGTTGGCTGTTTGTCTGAAAGTAGGGGGATTTCCCCCCCCCCCCCCCCGCTCCTAAGCCAGGAGATGAGTGTGCAAGTAACGGACATGCCAGGATTTATCACAATGAGAATATTGGAACCTTGCAGAACTTGTAATTGGCTATGTCAGTGCTCTGTTCTACTGTTGTTCTTATTTTACTGTATGACTTCATGTTTTTACATTAGTTTTAATATTTTATGTATTTTTGATGTAAAGTGCTTAGAGATTTTAGGGTGTTAAGTGGTATAGAAGTAGTATAAATAAATAAATATTAAAAATAAAGCCGATTTCTAGCCTCTGGTGACATTTCAGAAGCTGTGGAGTGGGATGAAGGGGTCTGGCAAGGCCCTAGAAGAAAGACGAGAAGGCTTCTGATGTAATTCCATGGTAGAAGGTACAAAGGGACAAGACTGGCCAGTGCCTGGTTGGGCTATAAAAGGAACCCATTTCCAGCAGGGTGGGGCATAAGTAGACTGCTCTTTCCCATGGTTACCAGCAGTCAGAAAAGATATATGCAAAACAAGGAAATCTTGGAAACATAAGAGTAAGAAAGCACCTTGGAGGTCATCTAATCCAACCCCCTGGTTAATGCAGGTCGTAACTACATCATCCCTGAGAGATGGCCATCCAGCCTCTTCTTAAATACTTCTGGCAAAGGAGAGACTCCAGTTCCTGAGGCAGACTGTTCAAATGTTAAATAGCTCATACCATAAGAAAGTTTCCCCTAATGATTAGCTGAAATCTCCTTCCAGTTTCTGCTCATTTGTTCTAATCCTGTCATCTGTAGCAACATAGAACAAGTGTGCACCGTCTTCTACATAACATCCCTTCAGATAATTGAAGACTATCATGTCTCTCCTTAGTCTTCTCTTCTACAGGCTAATCATACTTCATAGGACAGGGTCCCCAACCTTTTTGGACCTGTTGACACATTTGGGAATTTGAGAAACCACTGTGGGCACCACCATAAAATGCCTAATCAGTGGTATCTACTTTTCTGTCTATGGATCTAATAATAATAATAATAATAATAATTTATTTCTTACCCACCTCTCCGTTTGGATTGAGGCGGGGAACAGCAGTAAATATAAAATATATAAAACAGATTAAAAACATGGTACACATTATTAAAAAAGCAATAAAACATCCCAAAAACATTCTAAAATTCCACTGGATGTGCCTGCCGGAAGAGATTAGTCTTTATAGCTTTCTTAAATTCTGAAAGACTGTTAAGTTGACGAGTCTCCTCTGGCAGGCCATTCCACAGTCTTGGAGTGGCAGAAGAGAAGGTCCTTTGGGTAATACCTGTCAACCTAGTTTTCGCTGACTGAAGTAGGTTCTTCCCAGAGGACCTGAGTGTGCGGGGCAGATTGTACGAGAGAAGGCGATCCCGCAGGTAACCTGGACCCAAACCATGTAGGGCTTTGAAGGTAATGACCAACATTTTGTACTTTGCCCAGAAAGTAATTGGCAGCCAGTGAAGAGATTTTACAATTTGTGTAATAGGTTGCGTCTTACTAAGCAAAAACGTTTATTTCGAGTCTATTTGACACTGCAACATCTCTTTAATAAGGGATTGTTTAATTCATAATTGCTGGTGGTACAATGCAGCTAATTATTCTTTTAAACATTTGCTTTGCCCGTAGAACTATAGAATCATAAAATAGTAGAGTTGGAAGGGGCTTATAAGGCCACCGAGTCCAACCCCTTGCTCAATGCAGTAATCTACCATTTGCCAGTCCATCTTCCAGGTAGCTGAGTTTCTTTCCCAGAGTTTCAAAGTCTGACGTGATTTCTTTGTAGCGCCGCTTGTCCACTAGTTGCTTCTTTTGGGGAGGAGATTACTACACCGATATTTTTTTGTACTGGAACAGTCTTTAATATTCAGTGATGTACACACTCCTTTAAATTATTTACTGCTTCATGGAAATGAACAAACGGTCAGCATAAGTGAATTCTCCATGCCCCTGATATTACAACATTGAAAGGATAAACACTCCTAAAAAGCAATGGATTCAGGACCTTACAACACTTTTAATATTTGAATGGGTGACATATAGATTCCACCTTCAAATGGATACTTATTTGGATATTCCTTCTGTTCTTGTTGAAGCCTATGTCTAATTTCTAGAAAGTAGTTTTCCTTTCATATGTATTCAATACTATGGATAATATACAAGTCCATGTATGTACATTTAAAAAATGAGGAAAAACTGTTTAAAAAGTTTTGGGGGACCCCTGTCATAAGATGTTGTTTCCAGATCCTAGTTGACCAGGGTAGATTCATTCTCTCTCTTTCTCTCTCTCTCTCTGTGTGTGTGTGTGGTGTGTGTGGTGTGTGTGGTGTGTGTGTGTGTGAGAGAGAGAAACAACAGCAGCAACAACATGTATGTATGTATACACATGCTAAGTTTGGTTGCAAAACTGATATGTGGTCTTCCATCCAGACCCTGGAAACACCCAGACTTGGTTAGCTTCTGCAAAGTTAAAGCGTCATTTCCCTTTGGATCGTGCTCTGGGAATATACAGAATGCAGGACATGGATTACTTTTGCATGATTTATTTTTCTTTCAGCATAGATATATGCAGAACCATGTGTGTGATACTTTGTGGTGAATGAACTGTGTAGCATTGTAATGCTTGTAACTGTGAAAACTAAAACCAGCAAACACACAACAGCATAATAAAAAACCATACAACCACCAGATAAAAACAAATAAAACCATCAGATAAAAGTCCAAATAAAACATTGGGAGAGGCAGTTCAAAGGTAAATGAAAGGGGCCATAGATATTTAGGGTAAAGGTGTACTTGACAGACTTTGCCAGGCAACTTAAAGACAAGACAAACTAGGGAGCTGAATGTCTTTTAGCACAAACATCTGGAAATGTAAGGCTAATGCAACCTTCCGCAACCTGGTGTGCCCTGCAGATGTTTTGGACTTCAACTCCCATCAGCCCCAGCCAGCATAACCAATGGGCAGTGATGCCAGGAGTTGTAGCTGAAAACATCTGGGGGGCACCAAGTTGGGGGAGGCTGCGCTAATGATTGTACGCTTCACTTGTTAGAATGCACATTCTGTCACCTGTATCTGCACCCTTTCATGATCTGATGTGACGGAAGCTCCACAATCCACCCCAAACATGGGAAAGGCAGTGGCTGACATGTAATGGGGTTTGGACAAGGTAAGCCCAATTAACTCTTTGGTTTTGATAATTGGCTGTTACGTTTTGCCTTCCAGGAGTTTTTGAGCCGGTTATGTTGTATTGTGGACACACCTATACCACACTGTGTATTTCTGTGTGCTGGCATTTTTAATTAAATGAGGTAGCACCCATTTTTTATTTATTGCATATTTCCATAAGGGACTTCTTAACAATATGAATCTGACTGGTATGATTCAGTTAGTAATTTAATTTAAATGGTGTCTGCGTTAACTGACTCACTGTGTTCTTTGTACTAAAACGGGTAGGCAACGTTGGGAGGTGTGGAGGCCGTGTTTGCCCTTGAATTCCCCCCCAGGCTGCATCCCCCTGTTACCATTAAAAAAAAATTTAAAAGGTGTCTGGAGCGACTACAGAGAGCCACAGTGGTCAAAATCAGCTTGTTTGCAATCCAATTTTGAACCATTTAGTGCTCCATAGTATCAACAAGAGCAAGGGATTAAAGTGGCTGCTTTGGAGACCAATTTTAAAATTACAATTCTGGGGGGAGGGTCAGCAAGGGCCCGCGATCTGCACGTGGCTCAGCCCTGTACTAAAAGGTGGCAGAGTTGGCTACAGAAGTATTAGCCTAGGAAATGGATTTCCTTCTTCCTCTTGAACTTTCTGTTACATCAAACCTGCTTTTAGATTTTGTGATTCTCCATTCCCTGGGGAATTTATGCCCCTCCCAATGTTGTTGAACTGTAACTCCCATTAGCCCTCACCATGGCCTATGCTGGCTAAGGCTAATGGCAATTGCAATCCAACAACAACTGAAAAGCCACATGTTCCACATCTCTGATTTAAATGATAATACAAGCAAAGGTGTTATTTCACCTGCTATGTCTTTTGGGTAGGTTACAATGACTTGGTTCAGATAACACAATAACAAATGGTGGTTTAAATAAGCAATGGTTGGTTATTTAACCCACCATGGGTTATCATGTTGTGTTGAGGGAGTTTTTTAACTAACGGTTGGTTATTAGGTTGAAATAACCAATGCTGTGCAGTTGGCTATGTGAACCACCGTTGGTTATCTTCTTGTGTGGAAGGCATCGTTGGTTATTTCCTCGGCCACCATTGGTTTTTCCATCAGCCACAGAGTCGCAAGGCAAGGGTGTTCAAAGCAGTGGCTGCCACTCTAGTCCAGCTGGCAGGATAGATTTTTGGCAGCAATGGCTGATGGACTACTAGCGGGAGGACTGAGTGGGGAGAGAGGGCAAGGGATAAGTGAGTCAACTCACCGCTGATCCTAATCCACACCACAGTTGATTATTATCATGTTGTGTGGGGAGTACCCCCTAGATAAGCAACGATTGAGTGGATTATTACCCCACTGTTGACTATTGTGTTGTCTAAATGCAATCTCTCATTCTATTTTGTGCAAACAAGATGGATTAGAACCTTGATCTCCCAACATTGTTGGTTTAAAAAATTGTGATGCCCAATGGACTGGCAATTTCATAAAACTCCAGGTATCCAATAAAACCAGAAATTGAAAGCACCTTAATTGGTTGTATAACCAAATTATCAGATTATCACTGCTCTCTGTAACCTCCAAACCAAATTCTGCCCACCCAGTCATAAACGGCACTGCAATAGAGGCTAGAGAAAACCTAATATTTTTGCTCCCTGCCGAAGACTTCGCAAACTGGGGAGTTATCCAGCAGCTGGCAGGCCTCAAAACAGGGCTGATAATTACGTTCAGCTTGATAAGTCGCATATTGTGTGGCCTGGATTACCCTTTTAAATGGACTTTTTTGGCCTCTGTCCTTACTGCGACTTTTAAAATGAGGATATACTCGGTGGCCACCAGGTGGTAGAATTGCTTTACTAACGGCATTGAGCCTACCACCTGCTACAATAATAGCGTTGCTCTGTAGTTTTGTTTCATTTTTTTGGGTTTTTTTCTTTCTTTCCCTACAGCAAAGGTTAAAGCTACTCCCGGCATTTCTTTTAGGCTGTCACCATGTTCTGGAGCTTGGATTTGTTTCAGATTGGTATGCAAGTGATCTGCGTCGGTTCTTCTGCATGATAATGGATTTTGGAACGGGGGTGTTGGAGGTGGGGAGAAGGAATGAGAAATCTTGCTTGCTTCTGTCTTAGCCTCTCATCAATGCTAGAACCCTCACCAGGCATACTAAATACAGGGATGCTGTTGAAACTGCTGCTGTGTCCTCAAGTCACCCTGTTCTCTCAGTGCGTTTTGGCACGTAACAGGCAAGGTGTTCAGAGCCTGCTTGCAGTACCTTGTCACGTAATGGTGAATTAAGGCTGCCGTGGTAGCTTTTGCTTTAGGATTTCTTCCTCTTCTTTTGCGCTCGACTGTTTATGGAGCCTCCCCTCCTAACAGTATGATTCGGGGAATGGTATCTATCCAGGTCCGTCTGCAGCGTTTGTCTCCGATAGAACGGCCGGGAAGGAAGATGCTGAAAGAGGCACCATTTCTTCATAGACCGGGTTCCCCTTGGTGGAACGTATGTAGAAAATGCTATTGGCATTAGGATGCCTAGTAATGAATAAAACTGGATTTGCTTACGTTTATAAAATTCCTCATGCAATGAGTTCTCTCTGTGTTGTACTATTAAAAACACAATGGTTGTGCAATAAAAATCATGGGAGATCATTTAAAATCCAGCAGCAGCACGAAAGCCCAGATAAACACATAGCATCACATCATCATTAAAAAGAACACATGGATTACAAAAGCTAAAAAATAGCCATCAGATACAGGAGCAACTGGGCTACAGGAAATAAAATAGCAGATCCTGAAAAGTCTTAGTCTCTTGCCAAAAAGATAATAATGTAAGGGCCGAGCAAGCTTCCCTAGGGAGAATATTCCAAAGCCAGGGGGCCATGACTGAAAAAACCCTCAACTCAGAAGTAGACCAAGGAGCTAAAGGGTTCTGATAACCAGGAGAGGTTGCTCAGGAATGATCATGTCAACTGCCCAGATCATGTGTGTATTCCACAGACCATAAGAACACGAGAAGAGTCTTGCTGAATCAGAATAAAGGCCTGTCTAGTCCAGCATTCTGTTCACACAGTGGCCAACCAGCTGCCTGTACACAAGTTGAGTGCATACCACTGTCATGTTCCCCAGCAAGTAGTATACAGAGGCATACTGCCTCTGATAACTGGAGATCATAGACAGCCATCATGACTAGTAGCCACTAGTAGCCTTGTTATCTTCCATGAATTTGTCTAATCACCTTTTAAAGCCATCCAAATTGGTGGTCATTGCTACATTTTTGTGGTAGAATCCCATAGTTTGACTATACAGTGTGTGAAAAACTACTTCAGTCCTGAATCTCCCACCAATCAGGTTCATATGATCACGCCGTGTTCTGTTATTCACTTTTGACCAGAGCTGTGACAGAAGCACCAGTGTTACCAGCTGAACCCCCCTCCAAGTCATCCATAATTTATCAGCCAGGATGTGGGGAGCCAATTTGATAGGTTCCCCCAGTCATGCAGTGGGGAGCATTCACTGTCAGTCGAAATGTCAACAGGAAGTGATCTGACCACGATAAGGGAAAAGATGTAATGTAATAATGGCAAACATTATTTAAAAAGCAATAAAACATCATAAAAACATTCTAAAATTCCACTGGATATGCCTGCCAGAAGAGACCAGTCTTTATAGCTTTCTTAAATTCTAAAAGACTGTTAAGTTGACAAATTTCCTCCGACAGGTCATTCCACAGTCTGGGAGCAGCAGAAGAAAAGGTCCTCTGGGTAACAGTTGTCAGCCTAGTCTTGGCCGACTGTAGTACGTTCTTCCCAGAGGACCTGAGCGTGCGGGGCGGATTGTATGGGAGAAGGCGATCCCGCAGGTAACCTGGACCCAAACCATGTAGGGCTTTAAAGGTAATGACCAACACTTTGTACTTTGCCCGGAAACTAATTGGCAGCCAGTAGAGCGATTTTAAAGCTGGCGTAATATGGTCACCCCTAGGTGTACCAGTGACCAACCTGGCTGCCATATTTTGAACTAGTTGAAGTTTCCGGACTAGGCACAATATCCTCCTGCTCAGTAGAGACAACTCCAAGATTTGCAGAAGTATAAATTAAATACCCTAAGGAGGGGGAAATCTCCATTGAGCATGCTTAGTGCCACAGAATACTGAAAGTTGAGGAAACAGAACTGCAAAAACATGGATAGTGGGAGCAAAGGAACGGAACGGAGTGTTTGGAATTCTTAACAGGGGCTCATTACGTTTTGTGTAAGTTCCATTTGTGAATTACCGATTCACAAAAGAAGTGGTCACATCTATGGATAGATTTGCAGAATGTTTGCCAAATCAAGCCAGCCAGCTAGTATGATTAGCATATTTATCTGTGCTGTGACTGTGAAGGCCTATTCAGATGTTACCATGTCTAGGTGCATTCGTAAGATGCTATATATATATATATATATTCTCCTTACCCACCTCTCCCTCATTAGTACAACAATACAATATAAATCAAATACATAAAAGAGCATATAAAACCAATACAATATCAAAATAACAATCAAGTCATCTGGAAGGACCCAATTCCCATCAGGTCTGACCACTGCCCATGCTGGCTGGAGCTCATGGGAGTTATAGTCCAAAATATCTGGAGGAGTCCAGGATAAGGAACCTCATAATACTAGAACTTGGGGTCATCCCATGAAGCTGATTGGTGGGAGATTCAGGACAGATAAAAGGAAGTGCATCTTCGAACAGCGCATAGTTTAACTATGGAAATCACTACTACATGATGTAGTGATGGCCACCACTTTGGATGGCTTTAAAAGGGGATTGGACAATCTGCAGTATTAGAGGCAGTATGCCTATGTGCACCAGTTGCTGGAGAACATGGGCGTGACAGTGCTCTTGCACCCGTGACTTGCGTGTGGGTTCCTGGTCTTCAGCTGGTTGGCCACTGTGTGAACAGAGTGCTGGACTAGATGGACCCTTGGTCTGGTCCAGCATGGCTCTTCTTAACGTAGATCAAGTGACGGAAGGATAAAGGAACTGCTTATGTTTAGACTGAAGAAATAATTGGGGTGTGGGAATAACAGGAAAGAGAACTTAATCAAATAAATTTAGATTAAGAGAAACTGAAGCTAACACAGATTTATGGCCAGTGTTATGACTATATACTACGGCACAGGATAAATGTCCTAAACAAAAGAGCCCTCCAGCTCGCTCCATTGCATTGCAGAGGAAGAATGTGGAAACTCCTAATAATGCCAACTACAAGGGGAAAGCAGAGCACATTTATGCTGCCTGCTGTTCTTAGTTTTTCTCTTTGTGGAACTCCCTCTTGGAAATTGGTCTTTATGCAGCCTGTTCTTTCCTTAGCATTTGCAGTGTATAATGGCTTTTTAAATTAGTGGGGACTTGTGTTTATGAAAAATTACTGATTATTCCTTAATTAATCTTAATTGCTAATGGTTATTTAGACTTTCGATTTTTCATAATTAACATAATGAGCTAAAAAGATTAGAGTGAAAAAGATGTTCATCCTTAGCATAACACTAATAAATGAGCTTAATCGCTGAGAGCTGGTTCACATGTTCGTAAATGTGGGGATCCTTTATGCGCAGTAAGGCGCATATGTCCACAACCGTGCATATGGAATAACCCAGGAGTGTTGAACCGCTTTCCACCCGAGGGCTGAATTCCATTTCAGAGAAGCTCTCGGGGGCCGCATTCCAGGGGAGGATGGGGCTGAAGGGTGGGCGGGACCAAAATACCCAAAATTGGGATATATTTTAGCTTGAAGACCTTACTGCCAGTAACTCAGCCTTAGGAGAGGTGTTCTAACCTTCTGTAATGTGGAAATACTGCACAAAAGCCAGGGAACCACCCACCAGTCGGAGAAAGGGGTGGGGACAGTAGAAGGAGGTATGGCCTTCTGGGGAATCCTTGCAGACTGAATCTGTCCCCCAGGATTTGGTCCCCAGGCCTGAGATTCTGCACCCTTGGAATAACGTGAATTTGAAGGCACATGTGTGGATAGGGAAACTGTGGATTGGGAGCCATTTTTCTCCCTCTCCTATAATTCTGGAACCCTGTAGGGTTATCCCATGAAGCTGATTGGTGGGAGATTCAAGACAGATAAAAGGAAGGACTTTTGTGAACCGCCCAGAGAGCTTTGGCTATTGGGCGGTATAGAAATGCAATAAATAAATAAATAAATAAAATAAAAACTTCTTCACACAGCGCACAAGTTTATTAACTATGCGCTGTGTGAAGAAGTTCTTATTTATTTATTTATTGCATTTCTATACCGCCCAATAGCCAAAGCTCTCTGGGCGTTTCACAAAAGTCCTTCTTTTTATCTGTCTTGAATCTCCCACCAATCAGCTTCATGAGATGACCCTACTGGGTTCTACAATTATAGGAGAGGGAGAAAAAGGGCTCCCAATCCACAGTCTCCACATAGTTAATAAACTATGGAATTCAGTACCACAAGATGTAGTGCTGGTCACTGATTTGGATGGCTTTAAAATGGGGCTAGACAAATACATGGAGAAGAAGGCTACCAATGGCTACTAGTCCTGATGGCTATATACTACCTCCAGTATCATAGGTGATAAGCCTATGTATGCCAGTTATAGGGGGACATGTGCAGAAAGGTGCTGTTGTACTCACGTCTTGCTTGTGTGTTTCCTGTGGACAGCTGGTTGGCCACTGTGTGAACAGAATGTTGGACTAAATGGACCCTTGATCTCATTCAGTATGGCTGCTCTGATATTCTTATGTCTATATGTGTGGTACTTCTCCCTTAGAACACGTGGAGTGTTGCATGCACGCCAAATCACTGTATGTAAGAAATGTTTCATTGAACAGCAGCCCTTTGAAAATGGACTCTTAATAGCCTATCAGTCTTCTGTTTTAGGAATGGCTCATCCAACAGTGCTTTGCTCTTGGCCCATGTTTCAAGTGAGAATGCTGAAGGACCTGGGTCCACATTTGTAAGCAAACCAGCTTGATTCACACTTCTTGGACTAATACGCAGATTAGAACACAGTTATCTTTTGGTTTTCATGCTTCTGTGAATTTTGCAGTACAGGCCTCGGCTCAAAACCTGTAGCAAAATGCATATAAAATGCTCATTTTTTTTGGTTAAAATGCATATTTTAGGGTAAAATGTGGACAAAAACAAATAGATCATGGGGAAAAAAACCCTTAAAAATAATGTGCATTTTTGTGCCGCTTTTAAAAAGCAATTGCAGATTGATGCAGGAAGGAATGGGCACATGATTGAATACATCTAACACTCAAATGGACTGGAAATCTATCTGCCCATCTGTGGTTTAAAGGAGACAGCAGTTTCCAGTGGGAAGCGTAGTGTTGTTTCTCTTAAATGAATTGCTATCGACTACATGAAAGACCTCACTTTGATCAGCTTATGATAGTAATCCAGATGGGATGTCTTGTCTAAAGGAGGGGTGGGCAACATGCAGTCCATGGGTCAGATGTAGCCCCCTTGGCCTGAAGTGTGCCCCGTGCTAACTGCACTGCTGCCCTTGCGCCACCAGAATTTGACAGTCGCCACAGTGTCCCATCCCCCCCAGCAATTTGCAGGTGCTGCAAGGATTCAAAAGTGCCAACTTTCGCTTGCTTTCAAGCTAGATATGGCCCTTTTGAATCTCTGTAGCGCTTTGCCACCAAATTCCGGCAGCAAAACACCATTTGTTTATTTATTTATTTTGCCACCGTCATGCGGCTGTAGACAGGAGTGCAGCTGCTGGGTGGGGATGGGGGCTGAAAATTGGTTTCTGGACTACCCGCCCACCTCTGGTCTAAAGAGCAAGGTTTCCTATCAGTTGGAGATCAGGCCTGGTCTACACATGCAGCAGAAATGAAGGGTAAAGGAGGAGGTAGCGTCTTGAGGGAGTAAAATGGACTGTACCACTTTGGATTGCAGGTGGACAATCAAACTCTTAAATTTATCCCTAAAAACCCAAAACATCTCCCTTTGGTAGAATAACAGGAAGCAGGCTGGTTAGAATCGTTTTCCCTTTAACATATTATCTCTTGTGGAACATTCAAAAGTCATATCCCCATCTGCAGTTTGAAGTGGTGTGTGTGGTCCTGTCTACCGTACTCTAACATCTCAATCTGTTACATGTGTACACTAACGATCATTCTAATACTGTGGAAGATTATGCTAATATGCATAATAAGAACTCAGCCTCTAAAAATAACATATAGTCCCCATGCTTAAAATTGTATAGGGTGGACTTTGCCTATTTTGTATTTACTTAGCTATAAGTTTCCTAAACTGCTTTTAGCTGCTGCTGTCCAAGCAGCGTTCAAAATACTAATACCAAAACTGAAACAAAACAAAACAAAATGCATAGTAGGGCTAATTTCTGAATGCAGAATAAACAAGAATTGTTCTTACCTCCTTTCAGAATAATGTGAGAAAAGGGAGCTGAGTAAGCAGCCCACAGAATACTGTTGCAAATCTCTGGGGCAGTGACCAAGAAGGCCCTGCTTCTTGTAGAAACCAATGTCTTCCACATGAGATTAAGCTCAAAGGTGGGCTTCACTGGAAGTTCTTAAAACTTTAGGGATAATTATAGGGGAGGGGGCGATCCCTGAAAGATCCCAGTCCCAAGCCATAATAAGGCATTATAAGCTAAAATCAGCACCTTAACTCTGATCTAGAAACAGATACATTTTCAGCATAGTATAAATATGCTGTTTTTACAGACATTACAAAGTGGGCAACAGCAGTCTGGATCAATGGATGTTTCCAAACTCTCTTTGTGCATTACTAGAATCTAATCTTGACGTAATGGATTTCAGGGATGAAGTATCTATCCTCCAGCAGAGGGCACATCTAGGGTACTAGAATAAGCTAATAAAAGGCTCTCTGAGTCCCAGCTTTCATCTGGATATCCAGGAGCAAGGTCAGGTCCAGAAACGACAAACTCAGTTTTTCAGTGAGAGCGAACCAAGCTAAGTGGAGAAAGGCTCTTTTCCAGAGAGGTTGGGATTGAATTCTATCTTGTCTGGATTGGATTCAGTTTCATGCGCCTCATCCAGTACATTTCCAATTCCAAGCATAAATTCAGGAGCATCATCACCACTTAGAACAGAGAAAAAGGAGAGAGTGTCTTCCGTATATTGATGATTCCACATTCAAATGACCTCTCCCAGCAGTTCAGTGTAGATTGGGGTGGGCAGCCTGTGACCCCTCCAGATGTTGCTAATCCCAGCCAGCATGGCCAGTAGCTAGGTATAATGGGAGCTGGAGCCCAACAACAGGGAGTTGGAATCCCAGCAACATCTGGAGGACCTCAGGTTGCCTGTCCTGATGGACTTGTTAAAATGGATTAGGAGAACACAATCCCTGAGGCACTCTGCAGGATAATACCCACGGAACAAAAGTCTCCCTTTCAGACCTGGGCCATGTCTACACCAGCCATTTATCCCGGGATCAGCTCAGGAGCTTTCCTATGCATCCATATGATGCACAGGGATTCCTGGGGGCAACCAGGGTCGGGCAGAGACTTTCCCCGATTTTTCCCGCAGTCTCAGGAAGATTCCGAACTCCGTGGAGGTGTGGCCACCTGTCCCGACTTCTTCCTGCCTCCTCACAAGTAAACACAGCTATCAAAACAGGCACAAAGCTGTTCAGGGGGGGGATCTGTGCCCTTCAGGGGGTGGTTGGCCCCAGAGGTTTTTATTTTACTTACCTTTTTTGCCAAAATGGGGCTACGCAACCAGCTCTTCTAAAAAATTTTTTTTAAAAAAATGGCGCCTGTGACATCCCTCCTCCCTTCCAGGACATCACACAGCCATATAAAAGCTGGGGTAGGATCGCGGAAGCAGATAAGTCTGCAATCCTCCCCCCTCCCTCCTGCTAGGCCCTTAGGTGTAGATGAGCCCCTAGGTTGCTGCCAACTATCAGAGTTAAACAACAGTTGTCCATATGGGCCACTGGTCTCGACTAACTAAAAACAGTTTTTAGACTGGGCTTTTGAGGAATAGTGCTACTGCTGTTGTGCAGTATTTTGCTGCTGGTTTGGTTGTTTTTATTTCACATTGATTTTGTAAGTTTGTGTGCTACCAATTTTATAAGCTGCATTTATCTTTGGAGAGTTGTTTATGAATGCCATTAAAAAAGGCCATAAATGGCCTCCTCTCTATTCCTTAAGTGTTCTAATTGGCATCACTGCCACATGTTACTGCAGATACTGGAGACTTCTACCTGTGTTCAGATAGGCAAAGATAAGAAAAATACCGGATGAATGTGGCAGAAGATTAGAACGTGAATTACATAAATGCATGATAAAGGGAAAGCAGCGCACAAATCAATGAGATAAAAGTGAATAGGCTCAAACTTTTACCCCAATACTGCCCTCAAAAGTGTAGTAATTTCACAAAGGAGTCTAATACAAAGATAAGAATTGTCTCACTGGACCATATGGAAAGTCCCTCTGATCCAGCACCTCCTCCCAGCCCCTAACGCAGCTGCTAGATGCCTCTGCTATTCTAAAACATCAATAATCAACTTGTTTGCAAGTCTGATCTAAATTCATTATGCCTTTGATTGCCCGCAAATGACAAAAGATGTGTGGACAGGTTGTCTTGTAAAAAATTTTGTGGGTTAACAAATTTATTTGAAGGCTGGGTTAAGGTTAGGTCCCTCACTTCTTGCTTTAAGCTGAGCATCGGCCTTATGAATCAAGGTAGCCTGAGAGTTAATTCAGAATTGCAGAAAACATCACATGGTATTGGGCCTTGCTGGAATGTAGCACTGCAGACTCTAGCAAGGGGCGGGGGGGACAGGACTGAATACCACTCCACATTTAAAGCAAATATTCTTGCATATTGAAAAGTCAAATGACAAGAAGAAGCGTTTTTGTTTATTCTTCGCTCTGGCATTCTAGCCTTCCATTTTCAGGGTTGTACATGGAGTGGTGATATTCAAAGAGGCATGCTTCACTTGCAGTCCAAATTAGGCGGTGCCATGTTCTACTTCAGGGGTGTGCGACGTGCAGGCTGCACCCCCTCCCCAGAGTGGCCTCTGCTGGGAAAATAGCATCTGGAGTATCATGGAGTGCCCAAAAAGTCAAATGTAGTTTGTTTGCAAGCTAATTTCGACCCTTTTAGGACTCTGCTAGATTTTACTTTTTTGGTGCTCTGTAGTGCTCCAAATAGAAAAATAAAAATTGAAAAATCAATTCATTTTAAGTCACCCAGCAGACTGCAGCCCTTGGGGATCCGGAGGGGGAATAATGGGCCTCTGGCACCTCAAAACTGCCCACTCCTGTTCTATTTTGACATGTTGGTGTAGGCCTGAGAGAGAATGAATGGTTCATGTTCTCTCATGGCCTTCCCCCATTTTGATCACCCTTTCCATGGTATACACACCATGTCCCTTCCTCCCGGCCTCCTCTTCCTTTTTCAAAGAGGAAAGGTTATTTCAAGAGCAATTTCTTCATTGTATTCACGAAACCTAACGGCAGAAAGCAAGAGCAAGCAGTTGGGTGGATGGGACTTGCCTGTGGAATGCCAAGCAGGCTGAACAAAACAGCCTGATCCGCTATCAATAATTTCTCATGGTAATGAAAGAATAGATCACATTCCCCCTCTTTCCTCCCTGTTGCCTTTCGCTTCTAGAAAGACGTTTCTTCGCTGCATTAAAATCTTGCTCACATTCTCAACTTCAACTTGTACTCCTGGCGTAATGTTTAGTCTGTCCTGCTCTTCGTAGACTTTTTTTTTAATGCAGAGAAAGCAGTTCACACTGGGGTCACCCAAGCCCCTCTTCATATTACTATTGGAATAGGAGAGCTCTTTCCCCTGCTTTTATACCCTTGAGCTGCACTGGCAGCAAGAGATGGCTCCTTAATGGACAGTAAAAACTCTGACTTTAATTGCTGCAGACATGAGGATACTAAGAGGCTAATTTGTAACAGAGAACTTTTAATCGTTCCTCCTTTTTTTAATAGATCTAAAGAGCTAAAACATTTTTTTAAATGGACTTAGCTTCATGCTAAAAGCTGGTTAATTATTAAGGGAAGGGTGGGTGGTGAAAACTCGCCAATACAATATTTGAGGCTTTAAAACACTTTCTGGGTGGGATATTGAGACAAATGTATGAAAAATAGCATATTTATTTATTTATTTATTGCATTTTTATACCACCCTATAGCCGAAGCTCCCTGGGCAGTTCACAAAAATTAAAACCATGAAATCATTTTAAGAAATATAAAACAAACCACAATCTAAAAACACAAAATAGCATACAACTAAATTTAAAATTAAATTGGAGGTGCAATGTTTTTGTACCACTTCTAGTTATCCAGGCTGTATCCACAATGAGTCAAGGCTTAATTAGACGTGATGGTGGCAGAGATATTTCTTTTTCACATGGAGTATGTCTTCGATAGCAAAATGAAGGAAGCTAAACCCTCCTACCCACGCAGTCCTAAGTCTCTTCCTCTATCCCCTCTTCTCTATGTCCAGCTTACTTCCATTTTATGTATTTAACAGGGCAATCCTATACACAACTATTCAGAAGTAAGTCTTGTTTTCCATAGAAACTACTCCCAGGTAATTGTAGCCTAAAATATGTTTATACCTTCTTTTGAGACAACGTCATCTTGAGGCAGTTTGCAAGGTAAAATGTTAAAGCAATTAAATAAAAAGTATGATTAACTAAAACAGCAACATAAAACCTTTCAAACAGCGGCAGTAAAAATGACAAAAATGGGTATCCATTCATTTTAAGTCAGACTGGGACATCCATGTCTTGAAATCCCGTTTAAAATTAGTCGGGGGATGGAGACACACACACACATACATCTTGTGGTAGGTTATTCCACAAGGATGAGGCCACCACACAAAAGACCCGATCTCTTGTTTCCAGCTACCTAATGTATCTTACTGGCAGGCAATTGAGCAAAGCCTCCATGACTAGTCCTAAGGGCCTGGTAGGTTCATTGAGGTGCAGGCGGTCCTTCAAATAGCCTGGTCCTGAGCTATTATGGCTTTAAAAGCAATTGCCAGCATTTGAAATTGGGCACAGAAACAGTGCAGGTCGTATAGAAGCCTCGTTTTATGCTCTAATCACCATGCTTCAACAAGCAACTAGGCAGCTACATTCTGCACCAGCTGAAGTTTCTGAACCATCTTTAAAGGCAGCCCCATGTACAGCACATTACAGTAGTCTAATCTGGATGAAACCAGGTCGTGGATGACTTCTGGTACTGAAGCCAAGAAAGGAAGAACTTCAGACAATGACCGTGGGGAGTGACTCCTCTCCTGCTTGCCCATTACTGCCAATGGAAGACCCCTCCCCACATCATCATCAACATTTCAATTTATGTGTCGTTTTAGAGCTGAAGCTCTCAAGGTGCTAATATGTAATAAAAACAAATACAGTAGAATAGGAATGTGTGCGTGAATGGGGCAGATGTGTGAAAATGGCTCTGCTTCTGTCTCTTTTGGCCCTTTAGAAAAGCCATATTTTGCAGCCTGACCTACAACGTGCCTATCCTTAGGCATGGAACTGAAACTGCACTCAGAGAGCAGCTTGGTGGTGCTAAATAGGAAGTGGCACCACATAACTTTCCAGTTGGGCATGCAAAGTTCTAGCGCTACGCTGGCTGTATCTTTTGGAACTTCCTCCCTTAGGAAGCCCGCCTTGGCCCTTCTCTGGTGGCCTTCTGCTGCAAGATTAAGGCCTTGCTTGTTTTTTAAGGGCCTTTGGTGGAAAGGAAGTGTTTTAATTCTGTTTCTGTTTGACCTTTTGGGAATTTTTTTTTTAGTGTGAAGTTGTCCTGTATGAAACCTGTTTTTAACATTGTGACTCTGACTTTTTAGAGCTATTATTATTAGAGAGAGAGAGAGAGAGAGAGAGAGGCTGCTTGCTACTGTGTTTTATATGCCATCCTTTATCATTGCTATTTTTGCAATTGTTTTTTTTTTAAAGTTTTGTAAACAACCTTAAACATCTTGATGGAAATAAATCAACTCAACCATTTAGGGTGAGCTACATGTGTCGATTTTGGCACTCCTGACACACTCAGAAGGCTCTCTTCTCTGGAGGCACCCTTGTTTTGCTTAATCCTTCCTGCTGCTTCAAGTCACAACAAGCGATGGAAGTTTAGAGCCTGGTTTGCCACTTTAATGCAGGGTGTGCGTGCGCTGGAGTGTGGAGTTAATGAGATGCTATTGTGCGAAAGAAAGAAACCCTGCTTAGTCTATCCTCCCACCCCAAAAGGAAAAAAAATCCATGTACTCAGTTGGCTCTTTTGTATTGTGTTTGTGATCTTGTGAATTCTTTGAATGGGGGTGGTGTATAGAAGGATGGTCAAAACACTTAACGTATCCTTCATGCAAACATGTAATTTTACTTTAATGATTGCAATGGTTGTGACTGTGTGAGATGCTCTAGACCTGTCCAAAGCAAGCTTTTAAAACATAAAGATATGCAGCGTATTACTTTTTCTCTGAGCACTAATTTCATTAGATAGCTGCACCAGAACTATGGATACTTCCTTCCACTCAGTCTGTGTTCAGTTATTTTCTTCTTTGACTTTGGTGCCCTGTGTAAGCTACAGCAGTGGCATGGGGGGTTGCATGTCCATCCTGGCTTCGTTCCCACAGTGTAGCTGTAATGCTCAGATGGTCCCTTCTTCATAGTGTTTGGCTTTTAAGAGTTACTGTGGTGCCATGGGGCAAAGCGAGAAGAAAGCAGTTCTTGCGCTACTTACTGTAATAAATGAAAGGCATCTTCTGTGGGAGGACCTGAGGATGTCCTGTTGTGAGGAAAAAATACCCCTCACTTCTCACAGTTCAATAAAATTCTCCCTTGGTGATGTTATTAGTCAATGATATCATGTCACTTCCTATGAAATAGTTCGTATTTCCTAAGCACATTCAAGCTTCTGTAGCGTTTCTCCCATGGACCATGGTGTTCAGTGTGTCTAGGATGAGAGGTACCATCCCTTGGCCATTGGACCAAGGAGCACTAAGAGGCTGCATTCCCTGCATCCCAGGAAGAACATCATGACAAAGGGAAGACCAGCCTGTCAACATCTAGGACCCTCCTCCAGGTGCCTCTTCTGAGGGAAGCTAGGAGGAGGGCAACAAAGGAGAGGACCTTTTCAGTGGTGGTTCCCTAATTATGGAACGATTTCCTCCATGAGGGCTGCCTGGGGCCAACACTGTTAACTTTTCGTCATAAGGTTAAGATCTTTCTCTTCTCTCAGGCGTTTGTCAGCACATAATGAGGTTAATCAGGTCCTGGATTTGTTTTATTGTTGATCGTTTGGTAATGTTTTAGTGATGTCATCTGTGTGTGTTCTGTCTGCTTATATGTTTGTCTGTAAATGTATTTTTAACGTTTTTAATCTTTGTAAACCGCCCAGAGAGCTTCGGCTGTAGGGCGGTATGGAAATGTAATGAATGACTGAATGAAGGAACATCCATTAGCGAGAGAAGGAGCAGCTGCAAAGAGCTGACTTTCCTGCTCTCTGCCAGAAGGAAGACTTTGCCCCATCCTCAGCCAGAGGACTGAGGACTGCTGGATTGTGTGTGTATGTGTACTGAAAGGCAGGGAGGCCCATCTGTTCAGATCAGACAATACTATTGAGATAATAACTTTGAGAATTGGTACTGGAATTTGCTTGCTTTTGTCTTCTTTCTCTATTCCTTTTTCCTTTTGCAGATTAAGAGCCGGCATGCAAGAACTGTCTTCATTAATCTCTGTACAACACTTAGTAAACGTATTTATATATGATAAACAAATAATATAAAAAGGTTGTTTTGATAACTCCCATTTTGATTTGGGTACAGAGGATCAGAAGCACACAGTGGCCACGTTTGGACAATCAAATCTCTACTTAATAAGTCAAGATACGAATGAACTTTGTGCATCCACACATATTAGTTTTGTATGAGTGGGAAAACAAATTAGGAATCCATAGTCAACTATTGATTTCCATTACATCCGAACTGGGAAACTATAGTTAATGCTTCCAAACAAACCAGGATATAAATTGGCTTAATATTCTGCCTTGCTTGGAAGCCTCTAACCCGCCATCATCACAGGCACGTTTGGTGAGAATGCAGGTGAGGGCCTTCTTGCTGCTCCAAGGCTTTGGAACTCCCTTTCT
Organism: Anniella stebbinsi; assembly: GCA_029215795.1. Taxonomy (NCBI): domain Eukaryota; kingdom Metazoa; phylum Chordata; class Lepidosauria; order Squamata; family Anniellidae; genus Anniella; species Anniella stebbinsi. The sequence goes on from JARDYH010000001.1 coordinate 356,154,722, forward strand.
ACGTAGGCTAGACTGGCTCCCTCCTTGCTATGTTTCCAAAGGAGGCAAAACCTTTTTTGTTCTTTGGGAATAGTTTGGACCTCTGTTAATGCACTGGGCTTTTTATTGTCATTTGTTTAATGTTTTAATATTATAACTGGTTTAATTTTTTTTTAACTTTTGCATATTTCTATTCATATGCTTTAGTTGTATATGTTTTAATTTTGTAAAGCTACCTTGAGTCCCAGTATTGGGAAAAGACGAGATGATGATGATGATGATGATGATGATGATAATAATAATAATAATAATAATATAAATAATGACAGACACAATACAACTGCAAAAATAATTCACCAACAACTGGCCATCAAATTCAACCTCATCAAACAACCTACACTGTACTATACAACACATTCTCACCTGAAACAATCTTGGAAAATGCAGATCATAAAATATACTGGGACAGAACAATTCATACAAACAAGACAATACCTTGCAACAGACCAGAAAAGAAGAGGAAAAGAGAGAAAAATATACACCATTGTCCATGGAAGTCAAGGAACTATGGCAACAGGAAAAGGTCACAATTATTCCGTTAGTCACATCAGTCACTGGCATCACATAAAAAAACTATACAAAATAACTTCAGAAACAGGGCCTACCAAAATACATCCACGCCAACATCCAGAAAGCAGTCATAATGAAAACATGCTCAATTGTCAGGAAATTCCTGAATCTGTAAAAGATAGCATGACTTGGCAAAGCCCGTCATGTCTATCTAGAAAAACCACCATGAGCGAGAATTATTATTATTATTATTATTATTATTATTATTTCCCTGGTTGCCCAATGGGAGGAGTGAAGCAGCTGCATTCAGGTGCACGAAGCTCATTCATATCTTGGCTTATTAAGCCAAGACTTGATATTCTGATCATGAGAATTGTATTTACTATATAGAGGAAATTAGTAGCATATGTGCTTTTGTTGTTCAAGATCTAATAGTCTCTGCTGTTGTTTTCTCTCCCCAGTGGATGAATACATCGCTATAGCAAAAGAGAAGCATGGCTACAACATGGAACAGGTAACAAAGCAATTCAAAAATGGGAAAAAAAATAGTGAATTTTATCAGAATGTGACTCACTTCCCGTCTTCTTTCTCTGTCTCTCGGTTTACTATTTTCAATTAAAATCATGAATGGGGTAGTTGTGTGTGTGTGTGTGTGAGAGAGAGAGACAGAGACAGAGGGAGGGTGGGAAGATTTGTAGAGCATGAAATTCTCGCAACTACATTTGGCATGTTGATTTTGTCTGTCACGTGATTTTTACCTACCGTTTTGTGAAGTTTTATTGTGTGTGTAATATATAATTATGTATAACCATATGTATGCACGGTCATGTTTTAAATATCCTGTCTGTCCAAAAAGGTCAAGCTGGATTACATCATTAAAGTCACGATAAAAATGTATATATAGAAATAAAACAATAATAGACTAATACCTCCTAGAAAACCCAATAAAACTGACAGCAGAAGGCACAGACCAGTAGCCGAATACTAGCTAAGGAACAGCATAAAACATATCACACAAATGTCAGATCCATGTGGGCTTGGATCAAAGAACACGTTATTTTAATTATGTGGTGTGCATCTCCCGCCCTCTCTGCTGTTTACTCTGGGCTAAGTGAATCAGGACCATCACATACTGAGAGTTGAGGTTCAAACCTCAGCTGCTTGGTTTTCAAAATTCTATGTCCCACCCCACTTCTTGGAGTTAAAAGAAAAAATGAAGTCTCCATTGATGCCAGTGGAGGTTTTTTTTTTTTTTTTACCTCCTCATGCAGAGGCAGGGATAGAAATTCAAGAACCAAGCAGCCTACAGGGAAAGATTTTAACCTCCCATCCTGGTGCGTGGTGATCTGGATCATGGATGAGTGTACTTACTCTAGAGGAAAAAACAAAAAGTGCTGTCAGCTATATGCTACGTAGGTAAAGCAGCATGTACTTTGATCCTTAGATTGTTTCTAAATAACCAACAAGAACATGCACCGGTTCTAACCTATAAAGCCTTACACGGCTCGGGACAACCTACCTGTGCACTAGGTCAACATCTAAGGTCTTCCTCCGGGTGCCTACTCTGAGGGAAGCTAAGATGATAGCAACAAGGGAAAGGGCCTTCTCAGTGGTGGCTTCCCAATTATGGAATGATCTCCCTAACGAGGCCCACCTGGTGCCAACATTGTTATCTTTTTGGCACCAGGTCAAGACTTTTCTCTTTTCCCAGGCGTTTAGTAGCAAATGTTGAGTTTTTAATTGAACCCAGATCTATTTTTAAGTTTGGCTGAAAGCTCAAAGTTGTTTTTAGACGTATGTTGTCTCTGTGTATGCTGCGTGTTTTATATTCTCATGGTTTAAAATTTTGTATATCACTTTTTAATGTTTTAATCCTTGGTAAACCTCCCAGACGGCTTTGACTATGGGGCAGTATAGAAATGTAATAAATAATAAATGCTAATAATGACTGCCCCACCTCCTCTAGGAACTGTAAGATTTCCCCAAGAATCTAGGAAAATTCAAAGGAATGGTCTAAGAGTATTTTATTATTACAATAACCTTAATTTCATATAGGTTCTTAAATTGGAGCCTACCAGAATCTTTCAGAGAAAGGAAGAAAAGGGATGAAGAAGAGTTGTTTCCATCCATTTTTGGATGAAAACAATCCATCTGTGGCCCCGGACCACTTTCAAGCAAAAGAATGCGGCCCCTGGCGTCAATGAAACCTCCTGCCCTTGTTATAATACCATGCATTATAATAATATAACAGGAATATGATCTTTGTGAGAGGAACTTAGTCTCTGATGAATCTGTGTATCTCTGTCCTCCCTACGTAACCAACTCCTAGGTCCATCTAAATGGGATAGTGTTGAAGAAGCATAACACCTGAAACTAAGAGCAACTTGAAAATTAAGAGTTTAACAGTGGAAAACGATATAAGTAGAGACCTGTATAATTTCAAGGTTTTGTTCTTCCATTGTTCTGCGAGGCATTCCTCTACTGGGAGATTTGTAAGAGGAAAAAACTTAACCATTATGTGTAAAGTTTCTTCTTGCAGTGAGTCATGTTTAAGGGAATTCCAAGAAGGAAAACTCCCTAGATGTTTAGCAATGACATGGAACAGAAACACGGGGTCATGCTTGTGTTTACAGATGTGGAGCTGCAGACGTTTTTTTGAAGAGCCGGCTTTCTATCAAGAAAGAGAAACTTCTTTTTTTTTTTTTTTTTTGCATAGCATAGTGGGTTGGGAGGAGAGGGAAACCCCAGCACCAAAGTTAGCACTTTCACTTTGAATGGTCTGAATGAAAGATATTGCCCAGGGGATGTGGAATCTATACATGACTGCAGACAATCAGAGCAGATAGAGACTTATTCTAGGCCATTTTAGTGTATTTGTTGCACAATAATTTTATTTGAGAAGACCAGTTTGCCAGCTAAACTTTATGTCAGGTGTAAGACAGTTGGCCCCTACTGATATGTCTGCTGTGGCAGAGATCAGGAGGACAGACTGGATTATACAGCCAAATGAATTTGCTGATATGGAGCTATGACGTAATCCTTGTGACTTTGGGGGCTTTCTGTACAAGAACCCACACACTCCGAGTTTAGTTGGGTGGGATTTCCAGACATCCTTTATGTCACCCTTTTCAAAAGTACCGTGGTGAACCTGAATAGCATTTCTTTTAATTCACTAGGAAAAAATATCATCATACATGTCGGAAAGCAATGTGTCTAGTTTGCTCTCTGGGGATACAGTGGTGACTACTAATTCTGAGGCGTTTGGGGCAGGGTTTATTTCCTCTTCAGAAGTGTTGTTCTGCATTGTCTAAGGATTCTCAGTTTTGTTAAAACAAAAGACAATACCCACTCTGTGTTCCTCTGCTTACTTGGCACATTTAACGGCTCATGCGTGTGGCCTGCTTGTGCGCACACAGTTAAAGTGGAAGTAGGACAACTCACCCATGATACTGCAGTTCAACCGCGCAGAGCCTTATGTGTTCTTGGAGCATTTCTAAATTAATGCATTTTATGGCGGCTGTGTTTGTGAGAGTGTATTCCTCTTCAGCTGTAGGGGGAAAGAATTGTAGCCCAACCAATGGTTCCTGCTTTAAAAAAGAAACTGGATACAAGGCCACAAGTGGATACTAACAGAGGGCAGTATCCAATGGCGTCGCTGTGCTTCTGCTAGTTGCGTTGTGCCCTAGAGGCTTACCGCTGCCACAACTGGAACTAGAAATTCTGAACGCAACCCTGGAAATTGCCAGAAATGCTTGTTTCCCGAATCAGGGCCAATCAGCAAAGCCCCCTTCTGTGAGCTCCTCTGACTTGCCGCATTCTGGACATGAGTATTTCTGTTCTTTCCAGTTGCCTTATGAAGCACTAACATAAGAAGTGCCATGCTGGATCAGACCAAGGGTCCATCTAGTCCAGCACTCTGTACACACAGTGTGGACAACCAGCTGTTGACCAGGGGCCAACAAAGAAAGACATGGTGCAACAGCACCCTCCCACCCATGTTCCCCAGCAACTGGTGCACACAGGCTTACTGCCTCGGATACCGGAGGTAGCACATAACCATCAGGGCTAGTAGCCATTGATAGCCTTCTCCTCCAGGAATTTATCCAACCCCCTTTTAAAGCCGTCCAAATTGGTGGCCGTCACTACACCTTCTGGTAGTGAACTTCATAGTTTAACCATGCGCTTCCCGTTGCAATAGCGGTGGGTCCCACTAGCGTGTGGGGATCATTGAATGCTGCTCAGAGTCTCTGTGTACTTCTTGCTTCTGTCACCATAGCTGTGTGTGTAGTAAGAAGGCAGTGCAGTGAGTTTGCCAGAAGGGGATAGGAGAGAATCTGAAACCTGCTGAACTACTAAAATCTAGGCTTTGGAGCGACAACCTATAGAGAAGCATAGAAGGTTGCCTTTTTTTAAAAAAATGAAAACTGTAAAGAATACTATTGTTTTCCTTTGATTGTGGGTCTAGATTCCATTTGCATTTATCCGTGGTATTTTCCCACCCTCTTCCTTCTCTCCAGGCCCTTGGGATGCTCTTTTGGCACAAACATAACATTGAGAAATCGCTGGCTGATCTACCTAACTTCACCCCCTTCCCAGATGAATGGACGGTTGAAGACAAAGTCTTGTTCGAGCAGGCTTTCAGTTTCCATGGGAAAACGTTCCACCGAATTCAGCAGATGGTAAGGCAACACTGAGGATGCAGGTTCGATGGCTTGCAAACCCTGGGCAGTATCCAATGATGCTGCTCCACTTATGCCGTTGATGTAGTGCTAGCGTAAGTGACCTGTAGTGCAGTGCCAATAGCATATGCTGACGCGTCGGGTTTTCTGGGAAAAGCCAGCGCATCGGCAGATGTTGTGGGCTGGAGGTAACTTATACTAGTGACATCTTTTAGACGAACGAAGGGGGTAAATTGAAAAAAAGTTGAGTTAGGTTTTTTTATGCCCAGTTTTTATTTCAAAAAGTGTGTATTATTAAATTTTCTTGTATATGATTTACAAAGTGAAGTATGAAACACAACTAATGTGACACCTAGGAGAAGGGGTGGAGCAGGTGGGTTTGGAGAATTAGATAATATGCTGAGAACTTCTCATTCCATGGAGTAAGAGGTATCTACAACTGGTAAGTCAACTAAGCTCACTGGGTGTAGGTGTTTGTACAGGCAGTCAAAGGGTCAGGTAATTATCCAGTTGATGTCATCTACTGCATGCTGCAAACTGATAGAGAACAATGTCAGTTCTAATGGTATGGTCTTCCGTGTATGAGTTAAAAGCCAGGAGTTATAAGCATTGTTTGGAAGTTACTCAGAATTGTCCTTGATACAAAGAGATATCCTCAAAACCTGGCAGGAACCATAAAACATTGGTGCTTTTGTCTTTATCAAAATATATTCCATCAGAGTAATTATCCAAAAATTTTAGCGAGGTTTCTTACACTAGATCTGTATATGTAGGGTCTTGGGGTAGAACCTAATTGAAGGTGATAGAAATATGGGAATTTTTAGTATCTGTCTTAATCACAGTTTAAACCAATTAACACATTTTAATTTGTGTAAATTTGCTTTGTTGGTAATGAGAAAGAATGCACCAAAAGGCATTCTTTCTCCTCCAAACGTATATACTTGATTTTCCTGGAGGTTTTTTTTTAAAGAGCAGAAGTGTTTTATATTGCCATCCACTGGAGATTAAGGGTCACACAAAAAGCAGTATGCTCTTATTTATTTATTTATTTATTTGGTCAAGTCTTCCAGCTTTATCCACTGTCTTTGAGTCACTCCTTTTTCTAGTTCTTCTCATTAGTTGATGTTTCCTAAGGGTAGAGCTTGATGTGATGATTGTTGTACGGTGCTGCTCAACATGACAGCTGTGTACTGATTTCTCCTGCCCCCTTCCGGTAACCAATAGACAGACTTTTAGCCAGGGAAATGAGGCTCTTGTGGCAGGGATACATCTGCCTAAGGCTGCCTCTACAAGAGGCATTTAAAGCTCTTTCAAGGCTCATTAAAAAATTTACCTCTACAAGAACGGAGCGCAAATCGGGCGTAGAGGCGCGTTTTCTCTCCGATTACGCGCATTATCGAATGCGCGTTAAATAGCGAGTTTTATTTTGCTCCGGCCGTTAAAGCGCATTTTGACTATGTGAACAAGCAATTCTCCGCATTAACTACTTGTAAAGCGCATTTGAAACAACCGGTAAGGTCACCTGTTGAGTGCTCAATTACCTCCTGCATACAAGCATTTACGATAAAGCGCTTCCGAGAAGATGCGCATAATCGGAGGAACAGGCGTCAAATGGAATCCATCTAGAGGGGGTCTTTGTGTTTCAGTGGTGCTAAGAGTCATGTCTAATTCTGTCCTGTTTAGCTTTTTCATTGTAAGTAAATACGTGTTTGTGTTGCAAGAGAAGGGGAAGTTTTATGTCACCCGCTTTTAACATATTTTAAACAAACGTTGGCATTGAGGTCATTGGGAAGAAAAGTGTCCCTTACTGGAATCTTCTTCTGACACTTTCTTTCCATCTGGTGGCACCTTCTGGGCAAGCAAACAGTGACTGTATTCAGACAAACTTCCAAATCCTCCAAAATTGAATTCAGACAATCTTCCAAATCATGGTTTGGAAGATTGGAAATGAGCCGCAGACATGTGTGACCCTCCCTCTCACATGGCTTTACATTCAGTTTGCTACTTAGCTCTAACCATAGTTTGCCAACATGTCCTAATCAGAACTGGTAATTCACTTGAAACCATGGCGATTTGGTCATCATGGCCAACTAGGGTTAGAGCTAAACAACAAAGTGAAAGCAAAGCCTTGCATGAAAGAGGAAACAATCAACTATAAATTGCTGATTTTGATGTTATGGAAAAAGAATGGTTAATCCTTCAACTGAAAGAGAAGGTGTGCAAGTGGGGAGGAGGAAGCACAAGTGTCCTCAAAATGACTTTTGGAGGATTATCTGAATTGAGTCACTATGTAAATAATTCCATGGCTAGCTGTGTGTTTGTTTCACATTTACAGGTCTTTGACTACTAAATCTATGTGCATCTCAGCCAGCAAAGGTGATATTTCAGTGTGTACCGTCAGAGCAAGATGTAGGGCTCAATTCTCTGTGTGAACTCTATTGATTTGCAGAGAAAAGCAAAATGTGAACAGACTGTTTCAAGGATGTAAATGTAGTTTCTATGCTTGTAAGGCTTTTAGGAAGGAATGGCTTTTCCCAATCTTACGTACAAGTTCGTTCTTGTGACATTCTAAAATTTAGGATAAGAATGACTGCAGCATCCTTCTAAGTCAGGTCAGACTACCTATATAGCATCATCAATGAATTTGTGGCTTTACAGAGCAACAGTTTTGTGAATAGGGACGTTGTCTCATGGTCAGTAAGGAGGGACGTGAGACTCTTGCCTCCCAAAGTAGTGTGCAAAATTTAAATACATTGCACATCATTTTTTTTTAAAGCAAGCAAATTGAGAGACAGCTCCTTAATTGCAAATTGCTTTTTCTAAGGCTGGTCTTCACTAGCAACAAAAGCAGAACAACTGATAGTGTAATTAGTATTTAAGTGAGAACATAGCATGGCTAACTTAGGTCGTGTTTATGGGAGGTGAAAAACATGCAAACTTGAAAAATAAGGTGATGCTGATGTCTCCACTGAAAGGCAAGTGATAAAATATAGAAGAAACCATTTGAAACCTTATCAAGCAGTTCAGAAATGTTGCCGTTCACTGGTTACCTTTTGCTTTTGTGATTTATGTCAGTAGGCTTCAACATTTTCAGACCTGGCACTTACCTTGAGCCCAAATGTGCATTTTTAAACTGTTTATTTGTATTGTGATAGTGTTGTGGTTTGCGATCATGGTGTGATCCAGACAAAGCAGTGGATCCTGTTATACCAGTTGAAGACCAATGTTTTAAGTCACTGGCTATTGGCATGAAACTGGGCCCCAGTTCTCGAAATGTACCCAAGGGCGCCAGTTGAGTTGCATTCAATTTCTGGAATGGCACCCAGATGTGGAGCTGCCAGGCACTTGTGCATTAGAGTTTTGTATTCTGCTATTGCCTTTTCAGGCATAAAAATGCCATTTTGTTCCCTGGCGAAAGCAGAGTCAGGTTTTATCCTGGATTTTTCTCTGGGAGCAGCTGTATGCTCCTTTTTGTAACCTACCATGGTGATTGACAGCTTCTGCTCACAGTGGGTCTTGGTTCTCTTCCTTGACAACTGTCACTGTCTGATTTGAATTGGGCACATGTGTGATGTGGAATGTCTCAGTGGTCCCAATATTCTGTGTTCCTCAGCTGCCTGACAAATCGATAGCAAGCTTGGTGAAGTTCTACTACTCCTGGAAAAAGACAAGAACCAAAACAAGTGTCATGGATCGTCACGCTCGGAAACAGAAAAGAGAAAGAGAGGAAAGGTAAGATGACAAGTAGGATTATAAAATGGAGGATCTGAAAATAAGAGTCACTTAACTTGCACTTTCTGCAGTTTTGTTTTGTGTAGGAGAACGTGGACACTTACACAATATTTGAACAAAATACATCTTAAATTGCAGTTCTGTGCCAGACGAGTGTAAGATGGAAATGTTCAGCATGGATGTTATGTGAGATAAATCACACCAGATAACAAACAAACTTGTGGCACCTTGTAGACTAATAGGTTTTGTGGGTGCATCCGATGCAGTGTAGTCCACAAAAGCTTATGCCTTAATAAATCTGTTGGGTCTTTATGGTGCTACCCTGGACATTGCCACACAAACTAAGTTCTGTTGCTTTTCAGGACACTTAAAAGAGAAGGGTTTGCAATCTATTGACATTTCAGAAATGAATGCCATCTTGCTGCTTTTTGTGTTTGTTCCCTCTTAGGAGATTTTGAGTTCACTCACAGCTATATTAATAAATCCATGGATGATAAGGTTATCAGTGGCTACTAGTCCAATATCTGAGGCCGTATGCCTGTGTCCACTAGTTGCAGGCAGGTGCTATTGCACTCATATCCTACTTGGAGATTCCCACAGGCAGCTAGCTGTTGACCATCGTGTGCACAGAATGCTGGACTAGATGGACCTTGGTCTGATCCAGCATGGCTCCTCTTAAGTTCTTATTTTGTAGCTTGTTCCTTTCATGGGGAAAAAAGGAGGTTATTGTACAACAAATGTGTGTTTGTCTGCATGTCTGAGATTCCATACTTTACGCAGCAGTCACGCAGGAAACATGTGGTATGAGAAGTCAAGTTTGCATCCATAAATGTCTCTGAAAAAGCATCATGGCTGTTGGGCAGATTCACTGAGCTGTTTTAAGGATACACACCTGTCATTCATGGTGTCCATATGTTTGTTGTGAAAAACACTGATATAATGCCGGTGTACCTGTGGCCAGCAAAATCGCTGAGTAAAATGTGGCGCTGCTCTGTCTGAGAAAGTCTGTATATGTGATAAAAAAATACTTTGCTTTTGTGTGGGTCACTGTTCTTTTCTCTGGTTGAAGCCAATGCATCCACTAGTTAATGGATTCACTAGTGTTGTATAGGGTGACATAAAAACAACCATATTCACCTGGTCATCACGGAATTCTGTGCAGACAGTTGAATAGGGTGTGGATGAAGAGGGATGGATCCCTTGATCCTTCTTCCACCAACCTGCGTTGTTTCTGTGCTTCCTGTGGAAGAAGACAAGCACCTTCCTTCCTGGTCAGTAAAGAAACCCAGCTGGCTGATGGACGAGGGATGGAGAGTTCTATAGCTCCTCCATCGGTCCACTTGGTAGAAGGCAGTTCGTTTTACTAGCCTGCTAAGCGACAGCTAGCAGGGCTGAAATAAAGTGGAACCTGGCTGTTTAGGATTGGCAAAGCACATGTCTGACTACGGTGCAAGAACAATCCATCGCCCCTCACCACTGCTATGTCAGATCAAATATAGGCCATTCCTAGAAAGATTTGTGGCTTTTTAAAAAAAAAGTCCTAAGTCTTTTCTAAGAAATCTTTGGTTATAAATACTCTTTCCAGATCCAGTAATTCAGGATCCCAGTACATATTGGGCAGATCTTTAGGAGTAAGTTCATGGATTGGCAAAATTATCTAGTTGTCTGCTGACAGGTTTGGCCCAAGCCCAACCTGCTTCTAGGAAAATGCAGCTTTCCTGCTAATTCCTTGTTGTGAAATTGGATTGTCTGCTAAATGGGATTCTTTCTCTGGGCTATCTTTCCCCTTGTCTTCCTATGCGACTTTCTCAATCATGCATTCTATTCCTGGGGGGTGTGGGGAATGCTTTGTGTCTCGGAGGGAAAGTCATTGTGTATCGCTGGTTATAAAATATAGGATTGCCTTCCCTAACCTCTTCTGCAACCTGGCGCCTTCCAGATGTCGGACTATGGCTCCCATCATCCCGAACCAATGTGGGCCATCTGGAGGGCACCATGTTGGGGAAGGTTTTATCAGCGTCTATAAAAAGGCTGTAAATGTCTTTGGATCAGACTTCCCAACCCAGTGCTCTCCAGATATTTTGGACTGCAACTCCCATCAACCCCAATGGCTAAGCTGCCTGGCAATGATGGGACTTGCTGTCCAATACATCTGGAGGCCACCAAGTTGGAGAAGACTGGTTTAGCTGTTTGTAGCTTCTCTTAATAAGCTGAGATATGAATGAACATTTTACCTGTGCACACCACACTTTCTCTCCCCGACTTTGTAGCACACCTCAATGAAATGTGGACGTCTGCAATTAACCATAGTTTCCTACTTAATCGGAACTGAGACACTGACGTTACCAACTTTGGAACAAGCCTGGATTTTAAAAACTTACTTCAAAACACGGCTTAAGATCCTGGCTTGTTCCAGAGGCGGTAACCATAGTTACACCATTCGGGTGAAACAGGAAGCTATTGTTAATTGGCGACTTCCACATTTCATTGAGCTGTGTCGCAGAGGGAGGAGAGAAGGGGCTACATGCAAAAGGTTTCCTCATATCTCAGCAGATTAAGGCAAGATACGATCAGCCGAACATAGTCATAGTCCTTTTTTTTTTTTAGGACCTAAGCTTTATAAGTGCAGGCAAAAGGCTCACTCGTATTTCTGTTTTTTTAAGATGAGAGATAAGATTGTTTGAATACAGCCTGCTACTGTTGTCGGGATCAAACATTTAGTGGTGGGAGAATTAAAAGGTGCGCATTCAGCAGATTAAATGTGGCAGGAGGAGTCTTTAAGAGGGATCACTCTCTTGGTTCTGTGTTACTTATTCTGTGGACATGCTGCTAGAAAATTTGGAATGGAAATGGTTCCCAATGGAATTCCAACCTCATAAGCGTGTCCTGTCTTCTGTTGGTTGCGCCTCTTCTGCATCCTGCTTAATCCGTGGGACCGGCACCGCTGCGTGATCGTAATGTGATTTACAATACATTTTTTTACCACAGGTTTGGTCCCCGGGAAAGCTTTCCAAAGATGTGCCTGAGTCTAGATTTTGCATTAATTCAATGCTCTTGCAATGCAGGAATATTGATTCAAAATAGTCTAAGAGCCTGTTGCTATGGAGATGGTGATTCCGCTTGCACAATTTGGGAAAGGGGCCAAGCTGGCACATACATGTGTTGCGTTCATAAACTGCAGATTTAGATTGGGCTTGGTTTAGTAATTGCAAGCCACCGTGAGCAAACTTGGAAAGGAAGGGCGTAAATATTTTAAATGAATCATTGAGACAAGATTATGAACAAAAACTACTTCTGGTTTAACCTCTAGATAGCAAGTGGTATAGCAGTATCTTCTGGGGCTGTTTCGCTTAGGAGAAGGGCGAGTGAGACACGATAGAGGTATACAGAATTATGCAAGGTGTGGAGAAAATGGATAGGAAGATCTCGTTCTCCCTGTCTCATAACAGTAGACCCTGGGGTCATCTCATGAAGCTGGTTGGTGGAAAATGCAGGACCGATAAAACGAAGAACTTTCTTTACACGGTACATGTTTAAACTATGGAATTCGCTACTACAAGATGTGACAGCGGCCAACAATTTGGATGGCTTTAATAGGGGTTGGATAAATTCCTGGAGGAGAAGGCTATCAATGGCTACTAGTCCTAATGGCTGTACGCCAACTACAGGATCAGAGGCGGTATGCCTATGTACACCACTTACTAGGGGACACTGCTGGGAGGGTGCTACTGCCCTCATGTCTTACTTGTGGGTTTGGTCACTGTGGGAACAGAATGCTGGACAGTATGGGTCCGAGGTGTGATCCAGCATTACTCTTTTAAGGTTCTTAACCGGTTCGGCTATGGAGCAGTATGGAAATGTAATAAATACATAAATAAATCAATCCCCTGTTTAAAAAATAATTTGGGCAATCAAGCCAATTTATATGAATGTATATGCTGAAACTAACACTTTTGCCCTTAAGGATTGCAACCCACTGTTCATGGTTGCAGCCCATTGGAAAGACAAATGTATACAGCTCCAGTGACTGCGGTGCCTTTTCTAAGACTAGTGAAAGATTTTCCCGGTCATTTGATTGGTGCTTGGTTCCATCAGCTCAAATAAAACAGCCTTCACCAACTAAATATGTTAAGACCGCAATTCCCACCATCCCATACTGTCCTGTGCTTAGGAACATAGAAAGCTGCCTTATACTGAGTCAGGCCATTGGTCTAGCGAAGTATCATCAACCCGGACTGGGCAGTGGCTCTCCAGGGTTTCAACCAGGAGTTTTCCTGCCACACCTGGAGATATTGGGGCTTGAACCTGGGACCTTCTGCATGCAAAGCAGGTGCTCTACCCCTGAGCTACAGTGGAGGGCAGCAGGTTGGGGGAGGCTGAGGTGAACAGACATGATAGGAGTCCTTTACATGTTTTCTAGCATGTCTTTTCTAGCTAATGTTCTATTTCTAGTAATTGGGAAGTGGCTGTATGAGGATTTAAGCCCCAATATAATAGTACTATCTTGCCTAGAGCCATTGTTGATGTCATTTATTTTCCCAGGCTTTTAAATGAATTTCTATTCTTCCTGGAATTCCTCTACTCTTTTAAACAGTTGAGTAGAACTGCAATTACTGATTTCAATGGAATTTTTTTTGGTGCAGTTTTATTTTCACGTCAGTATGTTTTATACTTTTATTACTGTACTTGTATTGCCTGGGAATACTTGGGAGTTGAAGCTATGGGATACAATTATTTTCCAATAAATTGAAGTAAATGTGCATTTGGATGCATTTGAATTCCTGCCCCACCCCAAACAGGTGTACTGGGAAATAGACACCCAGAGAGCCATAACATTTCTTGCTGTTTTAAAGGAGAGCATTGTTAACGTTTCTAAGATCTCAACAATTTAGCAGGAAATAATATTTCCCAAAAATGTATTGTCATTCAAGATTTCTAGTCTTAATAGGAGTACCACATTTAGTCTTAATCAAAGTACCACATTTCCTATTCGGCTAATAGGTACACAGGATTGGTAAATTTCTAGAACAGCCTTTCCCAGCCTGTTATCTTCCAGATATTTTGGACCAACTCCCATCATCCTCAGCGCACCAGACAATTTGTACTACACCAGATTGAGAAAGGTTGTTCTAGATGGTAAAGAAGCTACCTCATTCCAAAATCAGACCATACTTACACAGTTTCTGTATAGAGATTACATCATAGCTAATATTTTCTACTATCCCATAAATTAGGACTACAGTTGTAACTTCTAAAAACAATCCCATAAAATTACACACACAAAAGGCATAGACATGCAACTTTTAGGCTAGATATAATTAATATTGAATTATAGCTTTGAGAAAACAACCTTGTATCAGAATTTACTAATTAAACCTAAGTATATAAATTGTGTTAGACATCTGTATATCAAGTGTTTTTATGTTTAGGTCTCATACAATATTTCCTGCTCATTGCTTGATAAGCGAAAACTTTATTTTTGACCTTGAATAATATTATTCCTCACCCCTTCATTACTCAAATAACTCTTTGACCCAAGTGATAGAACTTTACAGTCCATCACCCTTTCTTTGGATACCATCTTACCATTTAGTTTTTGATACCATTTATCCAGAATTCAATATGAACCTGCAAGTGACTGTCTGTGTCTTCCTTCTAATTCAATCACTGCTTTTACTTCACATCTCCAGGCTCTTAATTATGTATCATTAAGCATTTTCAATTATTCTGTGCTTTGTATTTTATAAAAAGACATATTGCTTTAATGGAAGTGGGTTAGTGATTTCTCAGTAGCCTTCCTAGCAACTTCAAGCAATCCTAAAATCAACTATTCTTTTAAAATCCTGACACGTTCACTACTTTCATTTTATTCAGTAGTTATTAGGTAAATTTGTATGCCGCCCCTCTATATACTTATTCTTAGAGCCGCTTCCTTCAATAAAATGGAACAATAAAAAACATAGAGTGAAATTAAGGAGAATAAAATGGTGGATAAAATTATCAGCAAAGATCTTATCACAGTCAAAAGCCTGGGAGAATAAGCCTGCTGCCAAAAAGATAGTAAAGTAGAAACCAGGTAGTTCTCTCCGGGGAGAGAGTTCCACAAATGAGATGCTGAAACTGAGATGGTTCCCTCTCACAACGTACTACTCACCTCACTTCTGACACCAGGGGCGCATGGAGGAGAGTCTTCGATGATTATCTTGGTGCACGGATAGGCTGATGTGGAGTCAAGAATCCTGGTCCTTTAAAGCTCTCCAGGGCTTTAAAGGTAAGCATTAGTTCGTTGATTTGTATGTGTTCTCCCTGCTCCACACCCCCATCTAACACAAGGATCGGTATGAGTGTTTGAAGAAGTAGTGACGTTCGATATAGAAATATAGGGAGTTCTGGCTCGATGCGAAACTCAGCAACTTTTCAAATTAGTCACAGACCCCTCCAACATTGGGCCTGGCTTAAAATGATTCTGTGCCACCAACTGGCTCTACTGGTTCTCTTCACTGCTGTTACCCCTCATTTGGGTGAAGGGGAAATGGCATTGGTTGTGTCCAGGGAAGCACAGGAACGGCATTTCCCATGGTTCCTTGGGGAAATGGATGCTAGTCGATGTGCTTGCAGCAGCCCTCAGAACTCAAGCCAGGCTCTTATACTGATCCAAGGCCTCTACACCACCCTGTTCCTTTGCCAGAGTGAGTTTAGGAGGGGAAGTAGCCACAGGGACGGCTAATGGTTTGGACTGCTGTGGAAGAGATATTGGGAATAGATTTGAATTGGGCCCATTAATTTGTCTGAGCTGAGACCATTCCGAATTGGGGCAGGATACATGTACCCATATTTACATGGGTAAATACGTTACCCGTGTAACATATGAAGCAGCACTTGTGTGTGAAAGGTTAGTGTCAACTTCACACAACTCATGGTTTTCCTCTTTGGAACTACTTCTTATGTAGGAAATAACATTCAATACATCTGCACAGCAGTAGATAGATATCCATCCTGATATTTCATAACCCTTCCTTGGAATTTTAGTTTTCCATTTTTTAAATGTGTCTCTTTCTTACCTTTTTATTTAGGGATGTAAAAAAGAAAAGAAAACCTTGCTTGCACTATTTTACTGCAGTTGCTCAGAAAGGATATAAATGTAATGAATATAATTTGAGTTCATTTCTTAAAATAATTCATTCAATACAAACGTTAATATCTAGGTTTTTGCTGTTTAGACAAAAGTTCCTTTGCTACAAAATATTTAGCTATTGGACTGTTTGGTACACGCAGTGAAATGCACACTGTGCTTGTCTAGATGTGGGTCACGTGCAGGAAGAAACATGTCATATGTAGCCTTTAGTATAAAGACATGCTCTGCATAATTGCATATTTGCAAAATACCATATTAGTTAAGGTTGCCTTAACCAGTGCCTCCTTAGCAATTGCTACATGAGTAATTAAAGTTCTTTTTACCTTGGTTTTGTAAAACCTAGAGTAAGAAAGTAGTAATAATAACAAGTTCTGCAGTAAACAGGTGTACACTCTGGACTCTGCAGAAGGAATTCTGAATGAGATTAGGAGAAAATAACGGTTTATGTCATATGGGCTTCTGCAATATCTTTTTAATTTCATGGGTTGTTGGAAAGGTGGGGCAGTTTCATTGACTCTGAAGCCTTCGCATATATTAAAAGCGGAACTTATAACTTTCTCATTCTTGTGTGTGCTTTCTACATGGCACAAGCCATTTCTGCAGCATCCAATACAGTAATGCTGAGTCAGAGAGCGGAATGTGACATTAATGTGAACTATGGTCCAATATTCGGCTGGAATTATTAAAGGATAAAACTTGAATTGGCTTGCCGGGTTAGATCAGAGGCCTACCTTGTTCACAATTTGGTGTACCAGATGGCATCCAATGTGGCTTCTCTGGAAGGTTCACGAGAACAGGCAACCTTCTTTCTAATTCAATCTGGAAATCAGAGGTAGCTCTTTCTGGAAATAGAAATGGCAGTTCTGGCTAATAGCCAGTGACGGGCATGTCTTCCCTTCCTTGTGTGTGGTCTTTCCCCATAGTCTTATCATTTCTAGATTTTAAGCCAGCAGGCTGGGTTTGTTCATTTCAATATAATTACCATGAAGTACCTAGCAGTTGAGGCACTTCACAAATAATGAATTTTATTTCATATTAATAATCTCACTTTTTCAAAATAATTGCTATTGGCAATGAGTTCCAGAGGTCACATTAGCAAGTGTGGGTGTGTAAAGTGTTCTCTCCTTGTTTGTGTCTTAAAGTAGGGGTTAGGCAAGGATTGGGTAGCGTTTTGGTGGTCAGAAGCCACGTGTGACTCTTTTCAGGGGCACATGGGTGGAAAGGACTGGTGATGAGTGGGATAGTGGTGGGTGGGGCTAGGATATATGCATAGATTCACACCCATTCATTCACATACAAACACAGATTCTCTCTTTCTCTCTCTCTCTCTCTCTCTCTCTCTCTCACACACACACACACACACACTGTTCTTCATCAGAATCTCTAGTGGGGAGTTAGTTTAAAGCCCCCTCCTCCTGAGCAATCCTGATCAAGATTACTAGGGAACCTGCTCCCCCCTTCCATGATCCCAGGTGCAAGTAAGATGCTTTCCTGCTGCTATTAGCAATCTGGATCACTTGGGGGACAGCAGTCTGTTCCCCACCACCCAGCCGATGGCTGATCTCTGTGGGAATGTGGGCTGCACAAAAAAGAGCTGGCCAACATGTGGTTTAGACCCCCAGGAAGCTGCTTTATAACAGGTCAGAGCAGTGGAGGCTGGTGGCTCTGATGTGAGTCAGGTGGTGAATCCATTCCGGGGTTCAGTCAAAAACAGTCGGAAACTCTAATGAAGCTATCCAGCGTGCTTCAAAGGAGCTATTTAAGGAGGCACCTTGGACAACAATTTTTGAGTTTTGACTGAAACCTGGAGTGGATTCGCCTGCCCCACTGACATCGGATCCACCAGCCTCCACTGGGTCAGGCTATTTGTCCATCTAGCCCAGCATTGTCCTTTCTGACTCCAGCATCTTGGGCAAGATCTGTACACTCACCTGGATGGAACCTGGACCTTCATTCATTCACAGCATGAGTTCTGCCGTTGAGTTCTTGTCCCTCCCTATCCTCAGTAGGTGGCCCATTGGTCAGATCACACCCGCTCTTCCTTTCCAGCATGCCCTTTGAGCCTCTGCTCTTTCCCTTTCTTCCCCAATTTCAGTTGCCAATATACCTGTGCTTTCCTCACGTTGGCTGCTCCCTCCATTTCCATTTGCCACATTTCGTTGCTGCTGCACAGTATACCATCAACAGCAGATGTGCAGGGTAAATAAGTTGGCTTTCCACACAGTTGAAGGTAGATTATGCTGTAATACTTTGCATATTTCATTTCTGATGGGAAAAAAAGTTGACTCCAACCAAACAAATATTCCTGATGATAAGCTGATAAGAAGGGCACAAGGGTGAAAAACTGTTGTTTTATTCCCACCATGTGGTACTCAGAGAATCTATTTACACTGACCATTTGTTAATTCCCATGAAGCAAGTAAAGAATTTAAAGGTGTACATCGCTGAATATTACAATTCCCCTGTTAAAACAGCTTCGCTGGCTTCCGGTCTGTTTCCGGGCACAATTCAAAGTGCTGGTTATGACCTATAAAGCCTTATATGGCTCGGGTCCAGATTATCTGAAAGACCGTATTCTCCCTTACGAGCCTGCCTATGCCCTGAGATCTTCCGGGGAGGCCCTTCTCTCAGTCCCACCACCATCACAGGCATGCCTGGTGGGAACATGGGAGAGGGCCTTCTTGGTGGCTGCTCCAGTGCTCTGGAACTCCCTTCCCAGGGAAGCAAGACTGGCTCCCTCCCTGGTGTGTACCGGCTGGCCTTTGGGGAGTAGTTTGGACCTCTGCTTCTGCGTTGTTTATATAATGGATTTTTAAAAAATTATTCGTGTTTTAAATGTTTTAATATTGTAGCATGTTTAATTATATTTTAATTTTCGTATATCTCTTACCTGTTTTAACTGTACATGTTTTAATTTGTAAGCCGCCTTGTGTCCAAGTATTGGGGAAAAGGCATAATAATAATAATAATAATAATAATAATAATAATAATGACTGTTCCAGCACAAAATTTATCTGATGATGATGATGATGATTTCTATACCACTTATAGCTGAAGCTCTCTGAGCAGTTTTTAAAGATTAAAACTCTTCCCAAAAAGAAGCAACTACTGGACATTGGCAAAACAAACATTTAAAAGACGAATTAACTGAATTGTACTGCCAGGAATTAGCCAAATTAGACAATCCCTTATTAAAGAGATGTTGCAGTGCCCTATAGACATGAAACACAAATGTTTTTGCAGAATAAGACAACAGTCTAAGATCCATACTCATGGCAGGTAGAGGCCAAGATGGTGATTCACTGATTAAGCATTTTGTGGTGCCCACAGCCGTTTCTCAAATTCCCAGATGTGCCTGGCTTAGCTAATATATAAAACAGCAATTTATTTTGTATTGGGGAGGGTTTGTTTGAAAATTACTATTAACCACCTGGATAGTAACATCTAAAGAAATAATAGGTTCCAAGAGCCTTAACACTGGTTGTTCTCTCATATTCAATATGGTTCTTTGATCTTTGTTATTTACTATTTCGTTATTGACAGAATCTCTTTTTGCTCATCAAGGAATTAAAAACACACACATTGCTCAGTGTATGTTGTCTTGTGCCTGGCAGATAAAATCTTTCACCTGTGGTTTCTTCCTTTTCAAAAAAAGAAAAAGAACAAAAGAGGCCATATGATGTTAATAATCAGAAAAATCCATGTAAAAGTCATTTGGGCTGCAATCCTATAATCATTTACCTGGGAGTAAGTCCCATTGAACTCAGCAGCACTTACTTTTTAGTAGACATGCATAGGATTAAGTTAAGTTTCCTCCATCTTGACTTGGGCTGTTATTGAAGTTTTTTTAAAAGGGGTTGGATCTATTTATATTTACTTACACTGTGCCTTTCAAGAAAAGAAAATTTGAGGGAGATATATGAAGCAATAATACAAAAAACACAATATACAATAACAAAAAGCAATACAAGAAAAATATATAGCTAAAGCAGCACTTTGCTTTTAAGAGTTGGGAACTGTAAGTAAACACAGAACCATAGTCTTTTCAGCAAAGTATCTTTTTGTTATAATTCTTCGAAGATATAATGGGATTCAAAATCCACTTAAAAGGTTGCATCTGATTTGGTACCCTGTGGTCACATTGATAGTTGGGCTTCTTATTTATGCTTGCATTTTATGAATCTGTGGTATTGAATTAGATGTCAGAATTGTTTCCTCAGATTGAACTTCTGCTTTTGATGTTCTTTATGAGAAACTTGAATTCCTTATTTTATTTTGTTGCATTGGAATCTGTAATAATGGAAATGTCTTTAAAAACTGTGTGTGTGTTTTGTTTTTATAGTTGTAACGCTGTCATCATTCTAATTTGTGTTTATAGAGTAATAATGTGGCATTGCCTTCTTTATTTTCTAGTGAGGATGAAATGGAAGAAGCAAATGGAACTAACCCTATTGATATTGAAGTTGAACAAAACAAGGAGACCAAAAAAGAGGTATTTTCCCTAATAATGCTTTAATACATTAAGAATGCTTTTTCTTAAAGACCTTGTGAACTGGGTTTTATTCTTTTTTTTTTTGCCTGTTATTTTATAAAGGTTCAGTTCTTGTCGGGTGCAATCCTATGCATGTTTAGACAGAAAGTCCTACTGTAGTATTTTTTCTGCCTAAACATGCATAGGATTGCACCCTTGATGTATTTTGGGGTATTTGAAAACACAGCTTTCTCTTTAAGCAACTTTCCCTAACCTGTTGTCTTCCAGATGTGTTTGACTACAACTCCCATACTCCCCACAAACAGGATGATGCTTATTGTCCAATGCATCTGGAGGTCATCGGGTTGGGAGAAACTGTTTAAAACCATTCTAGAAGTTATTGATTTGTGCAGCTCAGCATCTTTTAGCCTTAGTTCTGACCTTTACATATTGAAGATGCCGTCATTCCCAGGAGGAAATCCATTTTAGGAGCCTGCAGATGATTCATGCTATTCATGCACAGTTCTCCCATGCTTCTTTCCAGGCTATTGAAAGGGGCATGGCTCAGTGGTAGAGCACCTGCTTTGCATACAGAAGTTTGCAGGTTCGATCCACGAGATCTCCAGGTAGGGCTGGATAAACTCCTGCCTGATATACAGTGTTGACTATCCTGGGCTAGATGGACCAAGATAATTCTGCCAGAAGCAAAACCACCATAAGGCATAGCAAGGGACTGAATGGGGTTAATCAAGCGGAAACTTAATCCAGCTAAAATGGAAGTGCTGTGCTAATCCAGGATTGAGCGTTTGTCCTATTTGGGATAGGGTTACACACACTTTAAGAATCAGGTGCGCAGTTTGGGTGTGCTTGTGGAGCCAATGTTGCTTCTGCATGCCCAGCTAACTGTGGGGTGCCAGTTTCACCCCTATCTGGGGAAATTAAAGCTGGCCATGGTCATTCGTGCCTTAATTAGTCAAAAGTAAATTAGTGCAGCCTTCCCCAACCTGGTGCCCTCTAGATGTTTTGGACTACAATTCCCAGCCATCCTGACCATTGGCCATGGTGGCTGGGGCTGAAGGGACTTACAATACAAAACATCTTAGAGCACCAGGTTGGAGAAGTCTGGATTCATGTAACATACTCTATCTCATGGTGCCTTTGAAGAATGTTTAGAAGGTTCTGCTGATACAAAATGTAGCATCCAGACTATGGTTTGAAAAGAGGTGTTCTGAACATAGCACTCCAGTATGGTTAGGATATGGGAAGCTGCCAGTATACCATCTAGCCTGGCATTGTCTCCTTTTAGTGCCAGTATCTCTCCAGGGTCTCATACAGAGAATCTTCTTCTTTCCCATCTCCTGCTGCTTTATCCTTTTAACTGGAGATGTCAGAGACTCAATCAGGGACATTCTCCATGTAAAGCAGGTGCTCTGCCACGGAGCTGTGGTCCTTCCCCCAGCTGTACTGGTGGCTAATTTGCTTCCGGGCTCAATTCAAAGTGATGGTCCTAACCTTTAACACCCTAAATGGCTTGAGACCAAGATATCTTAAGAACTGCCTCCTTCCCTGTAAATCTGCCTAGATGTTTCATTTGACAGCTAAGTTTCCACACCTTCTGAGATGCAGAAAGTGGCAGCGCATTGTGAGGCCTTTTGAACTGCCGCACCTAAGTTGCGGAACTCCCTCCCCAAAGAAGTTGACCTCACAGCTGACCTTTCAATGTGCAGCCCAAAGCCTCAGGAAAACCTCTGGGCTGATTTAGAATGGCTCGAGGCATCTATTTTCAGCTGCTGTGACATTTTTGGTTAAAATGTTATATATTTTTATGTTGATTGTATGATTTAAATAATGTGACTTTGAAAGCCATCTTGAGCGTTGTATAAATAATACAACATGCTAAACAGATAAAATCATTCAGAGAATTCTCTAAAAACACCTCCATTCATAAAACCATAGTAAAAGCAGATAAAAATTGCACCCCACTCAAACTAGCACTACAAAATGAAGACCAAACATGTTCAGAGGAAAAAGAAAAATGGGCACAAAAAGCACTACATGGGAAGCACGACAACATAATACAGAACTACAAATAAAGAACAATCGTATGAATGGCTTAAGAAGGGTGAGCTATTTCCTGAAACAGAAGGATTCCTAATAGCTATAGAGGATCAAGTTATAGCAACCTAGAACTACCAAAAACTGCATCATAAAAGATAACAGTGTCACAACAGATTCATGTAGAAAATGTTATCACTTCCAAGAAACAATAGATCATGTAACAGGACGATGTAAAATTATGGCAGGAATGGACTATACGGACAGACACAATACAGCTGCAAAAATAATTCACCAACAACTGGCCATCAAATTCAACCTCATCAAACAACCTACACCATACTATACATACTCACCTGAAACAATCTTGGAAAATGCAGATTATAAAATATACTGGGACAGAACAGACATAACAGTTATAGACAAAAAAGAAAAACACACTTACCTCATTGCCATAGCAATACTTACTGACAAAAATGTTGTAGAAAAGGAAGAGGAAAAGAGAGAGAAATACATGCCACTGGCTATGGCAACAGGAAAAGGTTACAATTATTCCATTAGTCACATCAGTCACTGGCATCACATCAAAAGTTTTTACAGAAAACCTTCAGAAACTGGGCCTACCAAAATACAACCACACCAACATCCAGAAAGCAGTCATACTTAAAACAGGTTCAATAGTCAGGAAATTCCTGAATCTGTAAAAGACATCATGACTTGGCAAAGCCCGTCATGACCATCTTGAAAAACCGCCATGAATGAGAAAAGAGAGATGATATACATGATTCATGGTAATTCATAATAATAAGTAATAGGGGCCAAATTGTGTATGGATTGTAGTGCATACTAGAGTGTCACTATCAAAATCTTACTACTTGGCTCAGGGCTAGTGCAGAGGAAAGGATGAACTGGATTTTCAAGGCGGTGTTCTCGTGATGATTTGACCATGTGGACAAATCTTCAGCGTGATAAAACCAGAAATCTGCTGTGGACGACACGTTTAAAGACACCTCAGCTTGGATGAACATGTAAACAATGACACCTCTGCATCCTGTACAGGTTTCTTCATACGCTCAGGATTTTGCCAACATATTGGAGGGTTTGCATGAACGCACATGGCCCTCTCTTGAATCATGGCTGCCCAACTTGAGACTTAACAAGCTGCATGCAGCCCATCAGCCGTCTCCTGTTTTTGCACCCATCGACATGCAGACAGCAGGGACAGGGTGCTTGCTTTGTGGTCCTCCCATTTATGGCTGGCAGGTTATGTTCTGTCTGATGGATCATGAAGATTGCATAGGCTTGTCATAACTAAGCTGTCTTGTCAGGATATGTTCAGGATTATGAGTTTTAAGAAGCTTTTAGAGCTTCTGGGTCTATTGTCAGACCATTAGAAGTGCTGCATTAGATACATCATACTTTGTACTTCATTTATAAAATGTATTAACCTCTTTTGTGTAATAAAACAACCTGAGATTATGCTAAAGCAACAAACAATACTGAGTGAGTAATGGAGATGGACAACTAGATCATATTGCTATTGAACTGGATTCACCTTGGATTTTTTAAACATTTGAGTAAATGAAAATGTTCTAACAACAGTGGGGCAAAGTTAGTCTTATGTAGGTAAATTCTCTGGAGGAGTCAGGGATGGGGGGGGGGAGTTTGGGGATTTTAAAAAAAAGATTTCATGTCCTTGTCTCTAAGTGGTAACTATAGCCTTGCTGCAAACCTCCCCCCACCCTTGCTTGTAATAATGCTTGCTGTAGCCAATAAAACATCAATTTGCTCTGGGCGTACTGATTGAAGCAGAACTGAATGGAAAATCGAATCGTGAGACTTACCTTACGTTTTACAAGCTCTGAGATGGTCATGTTGTATATGCAGTTGCCATCTGATTAGCACGGGAAAGCCCCTGTCAGCAACATGTTTAACATGGAAGGTGATGGACATAAATAATCTGCTGGAACGCAGTAGCTAAATCGTATATTATAGATATCTGTAATTTTAAATGTGGCAGACTAATCAACCATAGGAAAGGGAGGAAATAGGGATAGCTGTTTTAATTTATGTGTCGATTTTTTTTAAAAAATGCATACTGCTTTCCTACAAAGCACAACAGTAATACAAAAACAAGAATGCATAGCAATACATCAATTATAATAGTACATTATTATAGAATTGAATTCATTTCACCAATACTATAACTAAAATATGATAACGGTATTAATTCATTACAAAATAGGCAGTATCAACCATTAAACATGAACAATTATTATTCCTCAGTATAAGCCAGAGCCAAATACATCAAAACCCTTCCACAGCATTGAAACAACTTGCAAACAGCTACCCAGGGAGCGCTAAGTGCAAGAAATAGCAATCCCAATTCT
This sequence comes from Anniella stebbinsi, assembly GCA_029215795.1. Taxonomy (NCBI): domain Eukaryota; kingdom Metazoa; phylum Chordata; class Lepidosauria; order Squamata; family Anniellidae; genus Anniella; species Anniella stebbinsi. Next base: position 356,179,733 of record JARDYH010000001.1, read on the forward strand.
TACAACCTGCAGCAAACCTTCCATGCCCTCACCCCGCTTTCATTCTGGTGCAATTATTAACAGAGACAAGGTGGGGGGGAATGATTAGTCTCTTTCCCTGTGTGCTGGATGTTCCTGCTGCAATGCTGATTATGTTTTGTCCTTCAGCATCTTCTCAGGAGTTTTTCAACCTTCATCTGCTTGTTATGAGGGCCAGAGACTTTGTACATGGAGATTATGTTTGTGCACAGTCAATGATAGGAGTCCACCGGTGTGAATATTATTTTCAACCTCTAGTTAGCTTTGAGAGGCCATCATGATTTCTTGAGTCCTTAAGACTAGTTTCTACGAATACCGGAAGTGATCCTGTGCCTGCACTCTCATGGTTACATAGGTTGCATTTCAACTGTTTTTCTTGCACCATGAGTGAAATTATTGCCATGGTTCTATAGTGGGTTTCACGTGGAGTTTTGCCTTGGAGAAAGGTTGCAACATATGTCATGCCCTCAGGACAGCTGTTCTCTTAAGTCCGAGGGCAACGTGGGTTTTGTTGTAGTGTGATTTGAGAATAAAAAGTATGGTAGATATAGCATCATCCTACAGTTTAACAATAAATAAACACTGTGGTTTTGTCTAGTGATGGGCGAATTGGCCATATAAATAATTCATAACCTGCTCACCTCATTATGAATCTGACGTTACGTTGCGAGATTTTGACGCATCTTCACATTTTTCGTGCATGCGTGTCGCCAAAGTGCATTTTGGGAATGGGGCTTGCACATTTTGTTATTTTTTCCGCCCCACATATATCATGGTATCATGGGTCACAATGCATCCTTCTCTGGTTGGCTTTTATCACAAAAGATGCATTGAATAAGTAGAGAATGCAAAGCAAGATGACTGTTCCTACAGGTGTGATTGACTGGTTTATGGTTTCAGATCCGAACTTTTAGACAGATTGATTCCTTTGGCAAAGAGTAACTCAAGGGTTAAAGTGAACTAATTCTGCATGTATCCATGGCAAATGAGATTTTTCTCCCCATTTTGCTTTGGAAATTAAAGGGTTATAGCAAAGATGGCAGTGTTTGGCTGCTTAATAATGCCAAACATGCCTACTGTGCAGCTGCAGAGAACATGAATTAATTTATAATCAATTTCATTTTTAATTACAAAAATATCGAAGTTTGTTGGTTTGAAATCAGGGCCTGTCATACTTTATGAACATACTTGGAGGAGGCACCTGATAAGACAGTCGGAGTGTATGGGGAGGTCCATCCTGCGAGAGGCGCTCTGTCAGGTATTTCAGTCCCAAGTCATGTAAGTCAGGTCAAAACTAGCACTTTGAATTGGGCTTGGAAATGTACAGGCTGCCAGTGCAAGCAGTCCTGAATTGGTATTCAGCGTTCAGACCTTCTGATCCCCATTATCAATCTGGCTGCCACATATTGCGCAAGCTATAACTTCTGAACCGTTTTCAAGGGCAGCTCCACAGAGTGCGCTGCAGTCATCTAACTTGGGTTACCAGAGCATAGACTACTGAGGCCAAGTGATTCCTCTCCAGAAGGGGTATAGCTGAGCCACCAGCTGAAGCTGGTAGAAGGCACTCTGTGCCACTGAGGCCACCTGAGCCTCCCATGACAAAGATGGACCCAAGAGAACCCGCAAGCTACAAAACTGCTCCTCTGTATGTAATGCAGCTCCATCCAGAATAGGATGAACTCCCCCCATCCACCCTCCACATGGTTGTACTAGATGACACAGTTACATAGCATATTAGCAATGCTGCTCTGTTAGGGATGTGTGTGTTGCATGATATGTAACTGTACAATTCACCATAACTGTGTGTGTGAAAGCTGCATACATTACTGAGAGTGGCATGGAATTAGTCACAGGGTGGGGACAACCATGCTTCTCTTCATAATGTAGGATGACCATGTGGAAAGGAGGACCAGGCTCCTGTATCGTTGGTTAGAAAAGGGAATTTCAGCAGGTGCTGTTTGTATGCATGCAGCACCTGGTGAAATCCCCTCTTCATCACAACAGTGAAAGCTGCAGGAGCCCTGCCCTCTTATGTATCTGGTCACTCTAGCTATATTCCTGCAGCTTTCACTGTTGTGATGAAGAGGGAGTTTCACCAGGAGCTACATGTATACAAATGATACCTGCTGAAATTCCCTTTCCTATGCAACTGTTAAAGATAAGGAGCCCTGCCCTCCTTTTCATATCGTCACTCTAGCGTGATGTATGAATTAAAGAGCCAGTGTGGTATAGTGTTTTGTGTTAGACCAGGACTCAGGAGATCCAAGATCAATCTCCATCCGGCCATGAAACTTACTAAGTGACCTTGAGCCAGTCACTACCTGTCACCCTAACCTACCTTACAGGGTTGTTGTGACGGTAAAATGGAGAGGAGGAGGACCATCTACTCTGCCTTGTGCTCCTTAGGGGAAAGGCAGGATATAAATGGAATGTAATATGTTAATAAACAAACCTTTGTTTTTTATGCATTATCCGTAATGTTGAATTCTGCAAATAAATGTGTTTCCTGTGCCCTTGTATTCCCTTTTTTGACAGAATGCCTTCATAAATTTTGCAATTATTTTCAATACTTAAGTGACAGATGGATGTATTTATCTAATACACCTAATGAAGTACTGCTGGAGGAAGCTTCCACTTTGGGAGTTTACTGTGACATTGAGTGGTAATTAAACACAAATTTAATAGTTTAAATTCAGTTAAATTGTCTGCCTGCCAAATTCTCAATCCAGGAAGCTTAGGTGTGTACTGTATTTTCATGCCTCCAAAATGCCAGCAAATCTCCCCCATCCATCGCAGTGCCTTGCATTAACTCCATTCTTCCCATTCCCTTGCAAGATTAGTGCTCATAATCCAGATCTATGAAACAGAGGGAAGGAGCAACAGGTACGGTGACTGCGGATTCCATGTGGTGCTGGAATCATTTTGTCCAAAAATGTGCTCCACATTCAAAACCTGAGTGTGACCGAAGAGTCCCATTGAATGTGGATCCATACCACCTATGCCCTTGGTTTGTATATCCTTGAGGTGTAGAAAGAAAAGTGTGTGTGTGTGAGGATATTTACCCCCCCGGCTCTGTGGCAGAGCACAAGCTTTGCATGCAAGAAGTCCCAGATTCAATCCTTTGGCAGCTCAAGATGAGACTGAAAAAAGGCTCCTGTCTGAAACCCTGGAGGATTACGCCAGAGTTATAGTAGACAGTACTGACCAAGATGGACCAATGGCCTCGACTCAGTATAAGGCAGCTTCCTGTGTTGCCAAAAAGAAACTGCTTCCTCCTAAACAGAAGCAGTAGCCCTACAGCAGGGGTGGACAACCTGCGGCCCTCCAGAAGCTTTGTCCTGCCACTCCAGCTTTGCCAGCAGCAAGGCATGACGGAAGGTGTAGGCCAAAACATCTGGAGGCTCACAAGTTGCCCATCCCGTCGGAGTGTTTTCCTTATTTTGCGACCCCCATAGTGGAGCCAAGTGAGTGGTGATAATTCTGGTATTTCCCAGTTTGGGGTTGTCCTCCTCCCTGGCCAGGCAACCACAGGGTGGGAGTGGCACCACCTGTATGGCTCTACTACTCGCATGCATCCTGCAGCTGTATGGGAAATCCCTCTCTTGCTGCTGTTTTTGAAGGGGGGCAGAACACTGTGTCTTAAAACTACCCAGATTTTCTAGGTTTAGAGGTAGTATGACTCCGATTACCAGTTGCTGGGGAGCAACAATGGGAGAGGGCAGTTGTCTTCATACTGTGCATGTGGGATTCCCACAGGCATTTGGTCGACCGCTCCATTACATTTAATTCCATTTCTATAGCCCCAATAAACAAAGCTCTCTGGGCAATTTACAAAGAATAAAAAACTTACAAATACAATATTGTGCATAATATAAAAACCATTTACATACAAAGAGATAAACAGACAACAAACTCACACATCTAACACTTTTAACAGCCAACAGCTGTGTAGTCCAACACATCTGGAGGGCACCAGGTTGGAGAAGGCTGCTCTATTTATTATTTATTTGGCATCGTTTTCTAGTGCCACCGAGGCTGTGTCTGTCTCGGCTGGATGGATGTTTTAGGATAGGTATATAATTAGCTGAAGTTTTGAAATTTCTTTGACAGGCTTTGGCTCTGCCTGATCCCCCAAAGCTTTTGATTGCCATTGGCTCCCTGCCGTGCAGCCAAGAACAGTGGACGTAGCCGTGCATGGTGAAAGTCAAAGTTAATTTGTGTCTGCTGTGCTTTCCAAAGGGAAACAGATGGTTGCAATGTTTGAGTTCAAGTCTCCTTTGCAGCCAAGCAGCATGCGCTGGATTACACACCCTTGTTTTTCATACTCTAATAGAACTGATCTGTGTCATCATTTCCCCCCTACCTACCTTGCCCCCCAAAGGTTGACAAGGTATGTTCAGTTGCTCCGTATCAGGGGGTGAACAATCTTTCCAGCCTCAAATGTCCGCTGGGGCGGAAGGAACACAACATGTGTATGGTCATACATGCACATTCACATACAACGCACACCGCTCTCTCACACACGTGCACACACAGGTTCACCCTTGTAAACACACATGCAACAAACCATCTGATAAATAATAAACCAAAACAGTTAAACCACAATAGTTAATCATAGATAACATCCCAGAATTTCTGTTGGAAGCCCCAGCTAATATACATAAGCGTTAGTTAACCACAGAGTATTGCTATCACTTTTGTAGGTGCCCCTATAATATGGTTGGGAATAGGTAAAATACGGACAACTTCTTAGGCTGAAGCCTCCTCTCCTGCCAGCCCAACCCAATTGTCAACCCCAACGGGAAAAAGCAACAGCTTTAATCATTAGTTCTGTGGTTCCTTCCATAGACTCTTCAGTCCTTGAACAGCCCCAGGGCATCCTAGGAAGCTAGGAACCTGTGAACTTGGCTTTCTGGGACTCTTCGAGGCTGCTCTAGGAACGAGGCTTCAATGGCAGAAATCATAGAACTAATTTCTAGAGCTTCCCCCCTTTTTTATCTTTGGTGGCAGCAGATTCTGGGGGGTCTCGGGGCTCCAAGCAGGGCTTAGGGTGATGGGAGGGCACTTGCAGGCCTCACTTTTAGCATCCCTGCTGTACATGTACAAGGACAGGCAGCCTCTGAAAGATGTGTGTATTTGTGTATATGTGGGCACATGCATTCTTAGTGTCCAAGAGTGGGAACTAAATGTTGGTAGCAGATCTCTGCCAAACACCTGCAGTTTAGTGTGGCGTGACTGGAAATGGGTAAGCAGCAGGAGGGAAGTAACTAACCATTCTTCCACCCGTTGCTTTCTCTCTCCCACCCTTCCCCCAAATCAGTTTCTGATCTGACGGGAGGAGTTGCAGGTGGAAAGAAGTGACCACTGCCCACTGCTTCAAACTGTACCCTCTCCTGCTTTGCAGGTACTTGATGAAGCCTGCTGTGATGTCCCTGGACTCCTTTTAGGGATGCTTACTCCTTATTCCCAGCACCAGAAAGGATTGCCAATAAACTGGAATAAACAGGAGCCTAATTACTCCAGTTTTTCCAGTGTGATCAAATCCTAAAACTTGCTTTAAAGCTATATCTCTACCCCAGGTAGTGCACAGGTGTTCTCTTACTGAGTTACTGTTCCTTCCCATGTATGTGAACACTCTAACATGCTGTCCATCTAAGAAAAAAAACCTCTTGGTTTAACCTGTTGTGTTAACAGCTTTCCATAATCCAGTGGCTAGAGCAGGGGGCAAACAATCGGATGCCCTCCACATGTTTTGGGCTGCAGCTGGGCTAAGCCCTGACTATTGGTCATGCTGGTTGGGGCTTATGGGAGATGGAGTACATCAGGTTGCCTCCCCTGCTCTACCCTTTGCCTTCTGGATTATTGAGCAGTAGGGATCCAATTATGTGGAGTAATTGTGTTGGCCCTACTCTGTGTTAACTCTCCCAATTTCCAACCCCTGATCATCCTACTCCTCCCCCCAAAATCTTAACTTCCTTTTGAAAGAATGTGACCATCTTGAATAGGAGAATAAAGATTGAAGCTGGAGACCAGAATTTCCAGTACAAAGCTAATCAGTTGGCATATCCTTAGTCCTTCTCTTTAATGCGATCCAAAATTATCTTGAGAGATTAATCTATGATATACATTTTCTCCTCTCCACTGTCATATATTTCCAGAAGTGACATGGTCAGGTTTCTCCCTCCTCCCTCCCTGTTTTAATTAAAAGCTTGATGAACTCGGAGTTTGTCGCTTTATTATTTGCTTAAATGGTATTAAAAATTAATATGATAATGGGAGAAATTTTAAATGGGTCCCATGTCACAGTTTTTAACAGCATGTTACCAAAGTGGATCCTTTCACCCGGGGTGCAGAACCTCTACCCCAGGCCAGGTGGGGGTGGGGGAAACACAGCAGATTTGGCCCTCCAAAGATTCCAATCTGGCTCGCGGGGGTTCTCCACCCTCTTTCCCCAACCACTGGTCGTTTGGTAGCATCTCAACTTTACAGGGTTCCCCCCCCCCCATCCTAAAATGTTCAAATGTCTTTCCTAAGGCTTAGTTCCTGGCCATAACAGCTTTAAGCTAAAATATGTTGGTATTTTTGGTATTTTGATCCTGTACCCTTTTGCTTTTGGCCCATGACTGGAATGCACATCCCCAAGAACATCTCTGAAATGCAGTTTGATCCCAGGCTGAAAGAAGTTCTGCACCCCTATTCTACTCCTTCCCCTTTGATCTGTGTGTCTCACTATTGCTTAGAAAAATCTCTGCTCCATCCTTCAAATGTTCTTTGGAGCAATGGACCCCCTCCCCCCCATCTACTCTCGTACTCCTATGAGCGTATTAAGGGATTGTTGACCTAGGTTGAACGTTGCTGGGAGCTTACTCTAAAATGTCTTTATAAAAGCTAGGAATGCTTGAGAGACTATTCTTCGTAAATTCTAATATGAACTGATTTGATCTGGACCCATATTAATTTGGAGATTGGAATGTCATTTTTCTTTGGACTTTGCAGTTGTCTGAATTTTGGCAGTGCAGTTCTCAGCTCAAAACACATTCCAAAATGCATATAAAATGTACGCCTGAGAATAAAATACATTCAGAAATGTGTATTTTGTGAGAAAATACGTTCAAATATACATATTTAAATAATATTTAAATGACAATTTGTGGGGTGAATTTCTTTTGGAAAAGATTGCAGATTCATGTGGAATGGACCAGACCAGATTTAGGAATGAACCCATGTGAAACTGACGTGAGCGGATTCATCCATCCCTACTGTACCATCTCTATTGGAGGTTCACAAATATCAGCTTGCAGGTGTCCTATGGCTGAATCAGGCTCAGGTTAAACTAAGGGGCAATCCAAAGCAAGTCAATCAGCAGGCAATGATTTAAAGCAGAGTTTTATCAGGCAAGAGGGAGCAATCCAAGGGAAAAATCTGAAGAGCAGCCAAGGTCAAAACAAAGATAAATGGTCAGATACAATACACAGTCCAAGAAGCAGAATTGAGCAGGAGACCAAGGACAGAAGCGCTGGGGGTTCAGTCATTAGGCATGGTCAAGAAAACAGGCTACAAGGCAGTAGGAGCTGGTAAAGACATTGTTTCCAGCACTAGCTAGGCAGACACTGAAGGCTTACGACACTAAAGCCTGCTGAGCCCCACCCTGGCCTCAGCTGTACTACATTAGAGCTCTCTGGTCAGAGCCCTATTCATGATGAGTCACTTTCTCCTGAGGAGTCCTTCTTTGTAAGTAAGCAGTCCTTCTAATGGAAGCCCTACTGGCATGTCACTTGAAGCAATGATGCTCCTAGGGGTTAGAGGGTCAACCTCTGCCTCAGAGGTAGAGTCCCCTCTCCTCCATAGCTCAGAAGACATTCTATTTACCTTCTCGAAACTGTAGAGCAAACAAGAGAGATCCTTGTGCTACTAGATGTCCTGCTGATGAGAAGCCTAGGGACAGTTTTCCCTAATTGAGCTAGGGAGTAGATCTGTGGATGCTTAGATAACTTGATTTCCCGAGTACTAAAAGACAGAAATATAAAAAGCTGCCTTATAACCAGTCATACCCATTGATCCATCTAGCTCATTGCTGTCATTGATGGGCAGATACTCTCCAGGATCTCAGGAAAGAACCCTACCTGGAGGTGCCCAGTACTGAACCTAGGAGAATCTTGTTGTATGCAAAGCATGTTCTTTGCGTTTAAGCTATGGCCCTTCCCCCAAGTGCAGCACTTTGTCACTTATGAAATGTACCCCACCCCCCAATATATACATTCCGTTTGCACAGTATTAATGCTCTATGTTACCTGGAACATGCAGTGAAGGGGGAACTCTTCCACTGTGTGTAGGAGCCCAGTTATGTTCCTTGGCTGTAATCTAGAGCAGTGATCTTTAACCAGTGTGTTTCGACCAAAAAGTGGGTTGGAAGTTCAGACCAGATGGGTCATGGCAAAGCCATTGCTGCCATGTTGGGCATGGAGAAAATTGTGAAAGTTGACCCATGTTGCATGTTGGGGGTCCGAGGTGGGTCTTGGGTCTCAACCAGTTGAAGACCACTGATTTAATGGAATACAAACTGGGGCGGGGGGGGGGTCTTATTTTCTTCTCTGTCACCATCTCTATGAATTAACCCTACTACCTGCTCCTCCAGTTTTTTTTTTAAAAAAACCCTTTTCCTGGTTAACAGTAATTATACTTCACTGTGATGCCCAAACCAACCAAGTCATAGTTCAACACCAACCCAAGTTTTAAGCTGGTTTTAATTACTAATTTGAGATCGTACTCTGGTTAGAGGTTAAACTACGTTCTACTAGGCTGACCATATGAAAAGGAGGACAGGGCTCATGTAACTTTAACAGTTGTAGAGAAAAGGGAATTTCAGCCAGTGTCATTTGTATGCAATTAGTTCCTGGTGAAATTCCCTCTTCATCACAACAGTTAAAGTTACAGGAGCCCTGCCTTCTTTTGTATATGGTCACTCTAGTATATTGCCTGCACCTTTAACTGTTGTGATGAAGAGGGAATTTCACCAGGAACTAATTGCATACAAATGACACCGGCTGAAATTCCCTTTTCTCTACAACTGTTAAAGTTACAAGAGCCCTGTCCTCCTTTTCATATGGTCAGCCTAGTTCTACTGACGTAAGCTATTTCTAGCACAGTGCCAATAGCGTTGGCTAGAGTGACAGGTTTTCTGTATTAAGCTTTTGCGCCAGCAAAAAACTGTTGGCATTGTGTAAGGGGCAGCTTACGCCAGCGTAGCGTACTTTACATTAGCATTACTGCCGAAGAGGATCCTGCCCTATAGTTCCTCCAGTTTATACATCATGATAAAATATAGTTACCTCTAAGCAGAAGGGGGGGGGGGAAGATGAGAGTAGACAGGGAGAATAGAAGCCTGCAAACTTATGCATGCAGCTCTCCATGGGGCAACATAATGTTTCAATCACGCTAGATTCTTTCTCTCAACCTAACCAACCTAACAAGGTTGTTGTGAGGATAAAATAGGATAAATTTATCTATACAGCTCTGAGCTCCTTGGAGGACCTACTTCTGGTCCATGTCAGTTTTGCATGAATGTGCAATTTTAGTGGATATAGGAATACATATTTAAATATGTGTTTTTGACTGTTTTTTTCTTACAAAATACGTATTTCTAAACATATTGTATCCAACTGTATGCATTTCTAAATCCCCAAAAATGCACGTTTAAAGATGCATTTGGTATCCCTATGGGCCAAGAACGGCATCCCGAAATTCGGAGAAGTGCAAGTTTTAATTATTTATTTATGGTCCCCCCCCCCCCCCCCTTATGCTGCTCCTCGGCCAAAAAGGCTCCCAGAGTGACTTACATATAACCAATTAAACAAGACCGTCCCTTCTTGCAGTTGTACAATCCCCAAAGACACGGTACACAAGGAAAAAGGAAGCCAGATCCAAAGGATAATTACGTTCTGAGCTGCACATCAGTCCAGGAGGTGAAGATGAGATCAGTTCGCATTGGAATTCACAAAGATCAGACACCTGAAAATCTTTAATTGCAGCTCACCTAGCATTTGCCCACATACTCTCCTGACCTGCCGAGTGCGACAGACATCTCAGAACTAGGTGCATTGCCTGCTTCGGAGACTTGCATGGGAGGGGGGAGGGTTTTCTCAGCCTAGAACAGCCTTCCCCAACCTGGTGTTCTCCAGATGTTTTTAACTTCAGTTCCCATCAGCCCCAGACAGCATGGCCAGTGGTCAGGAATGCTAGGAGTTTCAGTCCAAAAGCCTGAACAAGAAGGAGAGCGCAATATGGCCCTTGCATGCTGAGGAGTTTAGGATTTAGGAAACGGAAAGGTAATTATTGTGGTGCCTTCCTACAAATATTCTTAAAGCTGCTGTTCTTCTGTTGTGTGTACTTGGTGCTATTCATAAGAAACCAGAACAGAAATATAACTCTTTAAAAAAAAGAAATCCGTATTGGAGCTATAGGTAAATCTGAGTGTTCCTTCGCAGAAATGTGGAAGAATATCCCAGAGTCATGTTCTGAGATAGTATTCGTTCCGTTTTGTATCTTGTCCCGAAAAGACCCTTTTCGTACCCGTGCAGAAATCTTTTTATCTCTTGTTGTTTGGCAGGACTGCATATAAAAATGAATGAGCTTTAAGGATTAGTGTGCAATCATCTGACCCCTCATGTTTTGTCTTAAATTAGTTTCTGCTTCTTCCCCTCCAGCTGACACGCAGGAAATTGCATATCAAACTTTACTCTTCTATCCTTCCTCTCTCACTCAGCCCACCCACACACTTAAACAAACTGGGTCTTCTTTTATTCCTGGTATAGAATTAAATTGGCACGCTGGTGCCAGCCCTGGCCTTGGAAAGAGGGCTTTGCAAAACATCTGATATCTCTGAATGACATGCTTGGAAAGTAGTCGTGGTGGTGGTGTGTGGGTGTGGGTGGGTGTTGCATCTCTGGGTATTTGGCACTTGTTTCATGGAACAGAAGACTTTCCCCCAGTAACAAACGGCAATAGGGATCTTTTGTAAATAAGTGTTTCTCAGACCTTTTGAACTTTAGTCATCCTTCTATTTATGGAGTGGAGGCTGTCAGTGGGGCAGTGAATCCTCTCCGGGTTTCAGTCAGAACCAGTTAGAACGCTAAAGTTCTGACTTTAGAGTTCTGACTGAAAACTGAAGAGGATTCAATGCCCCTCTGACTTTGGAGCCACCAGCTTCCGCTGTATCTATGTCTTTAGTATGTTTATATCCTGCTTGCCTGCCTCCCATCTAGGAACTCAAGGTGTCATACATGGGGTTCCCTGGCAGTCTTCTATCCAGGCACTGACTGGACCCCAGACTTGCTGAACTGCATTCTTGGTGGTGGTGGTGGGGCTACCCATTACCAACATAAGTGCATGTGCAGAAATCCTTGTAAGCAGTCACAGGCATACGGCCTGCTGAATTGTGTGTGAGGATTTTTGATTCAGTAATCCTCACACTGTCATTGGGGGGAAAGAATAGGACAGAGTCTCTCTCTCTCTCTCTCTCTCTCTCTCTCTCACACACACACACACACACACACACACACTCAGCAGTCTCTTACATAGATAGTCAGCAGTCTCTCCCACGCTCTTTCTTGCCCCTTTCTCACACAGACACAGACACACACCAGTCTGTGTGGGAGAGGCCATAGGTAGAGCATGCACTTTGGATGCAGAAGGACCCAGGTTCAATCGCGGAGGTCTCTAGATAGGTCTGGAAAAGCTCCTGCCCAAAACTCTGGAGAAGTGCTGCCAGTCGGTGTGGGCAATACTGGGCTGGATGGAACAAAGTTCTGATTCAGTATAAATCAATCAACCTTTATTTACAGTCAACAGACTATTAGTACAACATTATATATACACACACATACATAGATACACACACACTATTAAAACAGAGAGATACAAAATCATTAAGGAACTGACCAGTAAATTTGTCTCCACAAGAAGTATGATCAACCTGTTGCAAGCGGTCTAGTGAGGATAACCAGGTTCAGGAATTTGGCCACTTGCTCGGTAATTAACTTGTTGCTACCCTGGAGTAAAATAATCATAAGGGACCCAAAAGTGCGGCCAGGGAAAAACTGTGTGACCTTTTAGGTCTTTTCTGGCCTCTTGATAATAGCTACAATGAAACAGAATGTGCAAGATGGACTCCACCTCAACATTATTACAAAGCAAGAGCTCTTTCTGGTCTCATTATCTGAAATCGCCTTGAGATGATGATGCCATCTTCAATCTGCTTATGCCTTAAGATCACCTGACAATGCCCTTATCAGGTTCCCTCCACCTTTGGAGATGAGATGGACATCGACTAGGGGGAGGATTTTTTTAGGGGAGGGTGCCTCAGGTATAGATTGTCCTCTCCAGGCCTTTTAGGGTGCAATCCTATGCATATTTAGACAGAAAAAAGTCCTACAACTCCCAGCATGCCTTAGCCAGCCATGCTGACGGTGGCATGCTGGGAGCTGTAGGACTTTCTTCTGTCTAAACATGCATTGGATTGCACCCATAATGCATTTTCAAATGCCTTTTTAAAGAATTGTACTTCAGGGTTTTATGTATTATTGTGCTGTTGGTTTGATATATTTGTTTTTTCAATGGTTTTGTATTTTTAACTTCAGGGAAGGAGCTGTTTTGATGAAGGACAATATGTAAATATTTTATATAAATATTTACATATTGTATTTATTTTATATAAATAAATACATGGTACAACTTCCCACTAATCCAGTATGTATCCGCAAGAACCCACTGCAAGGAGGATTAGTGGAGGAGGATGGCCTACTCAGGATCCTGTTCTTTCCCTCAAGATGTCCCAAGTCCCACTGAGGGCCTGCAAATCCCAAGCAGAAAGCAAATGCAGATCCTTCGTACATCATATAGTTATAGGCCTAATTTGGGCCTGGTAGTCTCCCCGCTCACATACGGGGAGTGCACAGAGCCACCAGTGGGGCTGTAACCCACTGTGGAGGTGCCAATTCGTACCAACCAGTGCCTACATTTGGGGACGATACATGTGGCAGCCGTGATGTTTGCAATGCTAAGTACCATTTTTCAAACCACCACAATGGCACAAATCACAGTTGCTGTGTTTATTGCCCTCCTGCGGGAGGTGGCAGTTGTATAGGTGGATAGTAGAAGAGGCAACATCCAGACTTATGTGTGGCAGATTTCTACTTTGCAGGTGCCCCCAGTGGAAACAATCCCTCAGGTAAAGAAGGAGAAGCACAGTACTCAGGCTGCAAAGAACAGAGCCAAGAGGAAACCTCCCAAGGGAATGTTCCTTTCTCAAGAGGACGTGGAGGCCGTCTCCGCCAACGCAACAGCCGCCACCACCTTGCTGAGGCAACTAGATATGGAATTGGTTTCCATCAAACGACAGGTACGAGCGTTTTCCCTGCGACAAAACGAGGCTTATTTTTAATCATCCCAGACATATTTTATAAAGGAGCTGCCATCGGTCTCAATTTTGTGGCTCCCTGGGGGATTTATAGCCTGGACCGAGATGTTTTGCATCGGGATGAGGCTTGATTAACAAGCTGTCAGCTAAGCAGCGCACTTCAGAGCAGAATTATTTTAGCTTGGCTTTCTATTTACAGTGCAGCAAGGTGGTTTGCCAGCTTCCTGTCGCTTCCCCAAGACGCTACTACAGCCTTCTATAAATCACAGTTTCTTTCTTTATACTTTGGACTGGTTTTTATTTTGGAGAACATTTGTATCAGCCATTTTTTTTTTTTTGCATCCTCAGTTACTTTATTTCCCTCCCTCTCTGACTTGCATAGGAGTCGTCCACACATTCTAGACCAGAGGTATGAGCAGGAGAGCATCTGTTTTCTCTGCTATACCCACTCCTGTGCAGCTAGGGAATACTCTCCTCCCATCCTCTGCAAAAGCAACAAGATTAGCACGTAGCACAAAGGTGAAGAACATCTGGCTTGCAGGTCTAATTGGCCCACGGGGCACCCCAATCCAGCCAGTGCAGACCCTTGGGGATTCCTTCAGAGGGTGGGGCTTAGGCTCCAAGCCCCTGCCCCCTGGAGGAATCCCTTTGGAGGGCATTCCCTCATTGATAACTCCAATCTGATATAGAAGATAAGGGGTGGGGTCTTCTGCTGGTGTGGCCCTGCAGCGGAACCCCCAATATTATCTTACACTGGAGAAAGTTGTAGGGGGATGAGGGTACTAGGATTCATCCATGCTGGAAACAGCAGGTGCTCTCTCCATGTGTGGGCAGGTCCCAATGCCCCAGGAAGGAAGTGGGGCATACAAAGATGGGGTAGAGCCAAGCTAGACTCTGTCTCTCCCCATCAGAGGAGCAACAGGAGCTATTCTAGCTCAGCTTCGCAGCATGCAGGGTTTCTCCAACCGAGAAAGCCCACGTACAGCGAAGACTGGTCCCTGGTCCAAGCGCCCCATGTAGGCATAGTCGCGACCACCGATGCAAAGGGTGTAGCCACGCCCACTCATCTTCATACAAAGCGGTGGGTGGGTCATTCAGGGGGGCATCCAAAAGTAGTTCTGCACCCCTGCTGTAGCACCCAATGGCACAAGATGACATTCAATGTATTTATCTATCCCAACCTCTGGCCACTACCCCCCGCCTCCCAAGTATGGACAAGCCAGTGGCAGATACAAGTGGTTGCCAAGGGAGACACGTTCATTCTTTCCCCTCCTCCCGGGCTTTTCCTATGGCATCTTTATTGGGCCAAGAAGCAGGGGCCCAATTTTCTTCCTCCCAATTGCTGAAATGGAGGAGGTTGTTTCCTTCCTTCCCCATGTTGCTTGGTTGCACTCAGGATTTCAATCAGCAATTTTGAGTAATTTTAAAGGAGGATTTCTCACATTTTGAAAGAAATGCAATATTTGTTTGTTTGTTTGTTGCATTTCTATACCCGCCCAACAGCCAAAGCTCTCTGGGCGGTTCACAAAAATAGCATACCCCTTCGTATGGACATTTTTGTAGTACTGGCTCATTCTCTTGAACCAATTTCCGGTTGTCAGTTCTGAATAATTTATACACATTGCAGTACTTTAATTGCCGACAGTAACATTTTAGGTTCCGTACCTTGGCCAGACATTCAGTTCCGATATCATATAAAGTGGGGTGTGGGAAGAAGACAATCATGTGAAATGATCAACCATTTTGTGGCCTTTATGAATCTGGACTAAGGCTGCAGTTCTATTTCAGAGTAAATACCATTGAACTTCTGAATAATCTTGCTTTAGGATCATGCTGTAAATTAGTGTAACCATTACTGTCACATTCTACATTTGCATACACCAATTACTGATGCCGCTTTGGTTGCATATGCAGATAAGCAGGATTAAAAACAAATCAAAATTAAGTTAAGCAAATACTCAAAATTGTTTGCATTCATTTTTCTACATGTGTATCTTGTGTTTGTTCCGAGGCTTTTCTCCCCCTCTCTTTTAGCTACAGCTAATACACATGCAGTAGGAAAACCAAAATTACATTTCTTAAAAAGCTCAATGCAATATGCATCATGAAAACCTGGAAATGGCGAATGAGAGTTACTAAACTTGCGAGGTGCAAGACTCGCCACTATCACAGGGCCATGACAGAGAATTTGCACCTGCTGAAAATTCTCCACTGTCATAACTGTCGCTGCCTCGGATCTCTTTGTATGTGTGTATTCCAACGCTTTCATTATTTCCCCGCTCGTTCCATTAGGCTAGAACAGCCTTCCTCAACCCGGCGCCTTCCAGATATGATGGACTCCAAACTCACATCACCTCAGCCAGTCAGCCTGATCACCATGCCGGCGGATGGGAGTTGTAGTCCAGTACGTCTGAAAGGCACTAGGTTGGGGAAGGGTGAGCTGGGACGAGGACTTAATGGGAGTCTTGTGAGAATGGCTGTTGGTGAAAATAGCAGGCCCATCTCCTGTTCCCCATCACATCTATTAAACAAGGAACGCATAACGGGATAAAGCTGGGCGCAGAGATGTCATGTTACACCTTGGTGGTTTGCCTTCGAAATTCAAAATGCCAAAATTTGGTGGCAAATTGCCGCTTTTCCCCTCTGCACCGGCAAGCAGTGATGATGTACTAGCGTTGGCCATGGATACAATCCTCTGATTCCAGGATCAGAGCCTGTTGAAAGTGACACATCTCGCCATAACTGCTGAGAATGCTTCAGGACCTGGCTTCTGTGTTCTTTCATCTATTTTAAAGTTTAAACCATGGAGTTACTTTCTTTTGCAGTGTGTTGTGCTTGCTTTTTTGGGGTGGGTGGGGGCTGCCGGCATGCACTCGCCACCTTTAAATGTCTTGCGCTACCTCTCAGCATAAAGGTCTTCAGGGGCAAACGTCCTCTCTAATTCAAAGGCCAAGTGATATTTCCCCAATTATTCCGTGTTGAGAATTGTGGCCTTTGAACTGTTTCAAAGAATCCTCCTGACCTGCACGCCTCAGTCTTAACCATTCCCTTAGATTTATTTATTTTTAATAGAAGCCTTAGAAAGGCTTAGATCTTGCACAGGCATGCCCCTTAAATTAAAGTCCTCATTTCGGCTCTGCAGCTCTCGGAGCAGCAGTGTCAAATATATCGGATCTAGGGTGGGTGTGAGAGAGGCCTTAGAGAAAGGAGAAAGTGTTGCAGAAAACTTGCAGATCAGAACATGAAAGGGGCTTTTTTCTAAAGGAAATGATGTTTGGGCTGTTATCTGTATTGATAGAAGAACCTTTCTTTTCAGATTCAAAACATCAAGCAAACAAACAGTGCTCTGAAAGAGAAACTCGATGGTGGTGTAGAACAATTTAGGCTACCAGAGGTAAGTTTGCATGCTAGTGGAACATGGTGTTTCCTCTTTTCTCACGTTTACAAAAGGGGTGGGTGGGGGTGGAACCTGTTGATTTCTTACTTGCTGTCTTGGGGCCCTGAGTCTCATCAGGGTTAATGACTCTGCCAGCGTGTGTTCAGAGAGAGAGAGAGAGAGAGAGAGAGAGAGAGAGAGACCTGGCTTTTTTTTGCATGTAATGCTAAAGCAAGGTTTCACAGTATGGTAGTTTCCCCCAACGTAGTGCCCTTCACATATGTTGGACTGCAGTAGCCATGCCGCCTGGAAATTATGAGAGTTGCAGTCCCTATGGGAATGAGCCTTTGTCTTGCATGCTTCCCTCCCTTCCTCTGGCACAACTGCGAAGAGGAGATCAGAAGTACCTGCTTCTACTTCTCACTAGCCTGGGCTCTGTGCTACACCCGAAGCTTGGGTAACTCTGGTTAGTGTAAATGATGGTCTGTTTCAACAAACTAGGATCAAATCATAGTTTATGCACCTGGCTCATAAGGTTCCTAAACCTTATGGGGGAACATTCATGAGTACAGCCATCTCCCCCTTCAGACCTTCTCTCAACCTATGGAGGTCAGGGGGCGGAGCCATGCTAGGGACATAATGTTGGGGCAGACTAAGTGCTTGTGGGCCCATTGTCATGACCCCAGCTTTGAGCTCAGAGTCAGAGGAGGATGGGCCAGCCATGCCCAGGGCTGTTGTAGCACTGGCTGAGGAACTGAACAGGATTCCTTATACTGAAGCTGAGGCTAACGGTCAGGAGCCAATGGAACCTAATCCAGGACCCTCATGCACAGCTTCCTCCGAGCTCAATTTGCCTGAAGAGACAAGTACTTCCTGTTCCACTGTGCCTGCTCAGTGGTCCAGGGAGTGCACTCCGCAGGAGGCCACAGAACGGAGGAGAAAGGGAGGCTGCCAAGGAGTTGGACCTTTCAAGAATCACACACTTCAAGGAAAGTGGACCTTGGGAGGATTGGACTGGGTGGAGGGATTCATAAGGCCTCAGTTCACCCTCCAGTCTTCATCAGAGCAAGTTGATCGCTTGGAGCTTTCCCAGTGATGTGGGGGTGGAATTCCCCCCCCCCCCCCGTGCCTTATTTTTCCACAGATAATTTCCCATTTCATAACTTGCTTAGTAACGGCAAATAGGTGTCAGTTGGGGGTCCATGTTTCGGCTTCCTATGCTTGTCCATGGTGAGGGCTATCACCCTACGCCAAGCATGAGGAGCTCCACCCTTCCATGTGGAGCTGGGAATGGGCAGGGTTGATTCCTGCATTACACTGCATTTCAGTGTGTGTGTGTGTGTGTGTGTGTGTGTGGTTTTGGCCCTGAGCTGCCAAGGCGTTTGGTGGCCCAGTGTCAAAATAAGCTGCCTGGCTCCTGAGAGACCAAATCTGGAGCTGAAGGAGAGGGTGAGGATTGTCCCTGCCACTTGCACCGGGCTGCCAGTGCCCTCTGAACACCTCTGAGGCCCACTGCAACTGCAGGGATGGTCCCAGACTCCCCCCACTCCATCCCCCTGCCTCAAACTCGGGAGCCGGATGGGGAGAAGGGCACGTTCAAGGTCAGAAACACAGCAAAAGGCAATGTCCTCCAAGCGCCCTCAAATTTTGGTTTGGCTACCAAGGCCAGCCCAAAACCGAAGCCCTGTGTCCAAGCCTGTGCTTGGATCACCTGGCCGCTCCTTCTTTCCCCTCCTTCTTTCCTCTTGTCATTAACTCATTGTTGTTATTTACTCAATAATGAATTGCTTCTCCCATTTAACTGAAGAGGTTTATTTGGGGGGGGGAAACGTGCTGAGAGGAATAATGCAGGCTTTATTTAACAAATGAACTTTTGCTTCTTCTGGCGCAAGCAATTTGTTCACTGTTTCATTTGTATACAGTTGTCAGGCTGGGGTTTGAGAGCAGATCTGTTACTTAAGTAAATGATTCCATTTATATATTTATTTTGTGACTCCTAGGTTACACTGAAATTTAATGCACGCTGGACCACAGACGAGCAGCTTCTTGCTGTTCAAGGTATGGTACTGCAAATCTCCATTTATGTATTTATTCATTTATTTATTTCGGAGAATTTCTATACCGCTTTTCATTTTTTTAACAATCCCAAAGCGGTTTACAAGCTAAAATCATCACAAAATACAGTACAACTAATTGTTAATAAAACAGCGATGAAACAATATAATCTCATTAAGATAACCAGGGGGTAGCTGACGATGCCAGCAATCAAGGAAACGCATGGGCTAACACATGCGCTTTCAGTTAGGGACGGGCAGAAGGTAGAACTCCGGTTCTTTTGGACTTGAACTCCCAGAAGCCCCTGCCAAAGTGGCCAATGGTCAGGAATGCTGTAAGTTGAAGTCCAAAACATCTGGAGATGTAGTTTCTATTTGAAGTCTTTGGTGGAAACACTCCACAATAGGAACCCACCTGATCTCAGTGGGGAGCTCTTTCCATATGGTGGGCAGCACAAGTGAGAAGACCCTCCGCACCATGGCCAAACCAACCTCAGTAGCCTGGGGTATAGTAAGCAAGGCTGCCCCCTCAGAACGACCTGACTGGGGCAGCCTATACAGGAGAAAGGCCGTCTATTGGAGGGTGGCCCTCTATGGCTACATGATGGAGAACTTCCTCATTGACCCAATAAAGAATGTATCCACATTCCTACTTCCTATTTTCCTGAAAGTCTCAGGCCTGATACACGTTTACAAGCTATAGCTGAAGTTGTTCCATTACGGCCCGGTTCTAGCTCTACCGCTGCCTGAATGCCTGATGCAATTTCATGGATGCCTGATGCAGGCAGGCAGGATTTGCTGGGCAAAGTGGGGAGATTTTTGCTGGGCTTACTGGCCCTGCCCACATGTCTCATACTTCTCACGATCCTTTTGCAAAACGGGCAAAATACATAAGTTTTAACCTGTGTTTGAAAATTTTTTTAAAATCTAAAGTAAGGGAAGGTCCGTAGCCCAGGGGTACAGCACCTGCAATGCGTGCAGAAGGCCCCAGGCTCAGTCTGTGGCATCTCCCAGTAGTGCTAGGAAAGACCCCTGCCTGAAACCCTGGAGAGCTGCTGCCAGTCCGTGTCGCCAATACTGGGCTAGATGGACCAAGAGTCTGACTCGGAAAGAGGAAGCTTCCTTCGGCTCAGATCCGACATAAATCATGACTAATTTATGTCCCGTTCATTTCAGTGGCTCTACTCTAAGTAAGACCTACGTTGGATTTTGCCCTGTGTTTCTAAGTCTTCTTTGTTTCTATTTTCAGTAATTTTGAGCGATACTTTATAAATTCTTATTAACTGGAACAGAAAAGCGGGATAAAACGGATTGGAAATAAATAAATGAAATATACACAGGTTGCAGAGTTTCACTTTTCTTGGTGCATTTTTAAAAATTCAAGAATACACATGACTCTGGATGTGTCTCTGAAATCTTTTTGTAGACTTTTAAGTTTTGTATACTGTTGCCTGACCATTGAGATGAGGTTTATTTGTTCCATTCATACCTAGTCAATCCATCCACCCTCCACCTTGCACCCCATCCCGACTTCTCTACCATGTATTTAATGTAATGCTGTCTAAGTATTGTTGGCACAAACTGTCCCTTATTTAATTAATTCCCCAACCATCCCATCATTTTTCATTCTGTAATTTACACAGATGTTACAGATTTAGTCTTCGCTGAGTGTTTTCTAACTGTAGTTCCAGTATCTCTAACTGCTTAATACACTTCAAACAAAGCATACACCAAAAATTGTTCTATATGAGTTCAGTACTAACAGGAAATATTAAGGGAGGATATTTTGATCATTTTTTCATTTTATTAAAATATATAATTACATCAAAAATAACATATTGCATAGATAAATAACACTTTGGAGTATTGCTAAAGATTCTTAGATTTTAGTAGCTTAACAGGAAATAGTATTTCCTAAGTATTTAGTTTCCTATTTATCTCTGACAGTTACACAACCCTGGTGAGCTTCCAGGAAGAAGTTTTCTCATTCCAAAAGCAACACATACTTATACAATTTTCTATAGAGATTACCACATTGCTAATATTATCTACTGTCCCATAAGTTAGAGCTCCCAGTTTTAATTATCTCATTCTTACTAAGCATCCTTCAAGAATCAACATGTACAAAAAGGCTCAAATGTGCACCTTTCAGGCTAGGTAGATCAATTCTGAATCATACCTTTGAGAAGATAACTCCTTAATCAAAATTTGAGGGCATCTTTGACCCTGAATATTACAATGCCTCACCTGTCCATTACTCAGATAACGTGTTGACCCTAAGTGATGCTGCTTTCACTTAGCATTTTCTCTTTGATACCATCCAGGTAAGAGGTGTCAAACCTCATTCAGCCTGGGGGCTGAATTCAATTTTGGATATGCTTTCAGAACGCACTTCCCAATGATGGGCAAGTCCAAGGCAAAGGAGGCAGGACCAAAATTACCAAAAATACCAGCGCATATTAGCTTAAAGCTCTTACTGCCAGTAACTAAGTCTTAGAAGAGGCATTTCAACCTTTTAGAATGGGGAAAATGTGCAAAATCCAGGAATCAGCGATTAAGGGGAAGGGGATGGGACCATAGGAGAGGGGGCTGGCTATCTGGGGAACCCTAGAGGGGCAGATAGGAATCTCAGGTCGGCCACATTTGGGCTGAGGTTCAATGCCCCTGATCCAGGTCATCTTGACAATTGTTTCTGATGCCACTTACCCAGAATTCATTGTGAACCTGCTTGTGCCTTTGAGTGCCTTCCATTTAATACAGTTACTACTTTTTACTTTTTTTACATTTTCAAATTGTTAATTACTTATTAAGCATTTTCATTTGTTCACCACTTGGCATTTCATAATAAGACATATTGTTTTGAGAGAGTTGGGCAAGGAATTTCTCAATAGTCTTCCCAGCAATTCCAATAAAGCAAAATCAACACTACCTCCAATATTGGAAAGAACCATGCTGCAGCAAGCTCCAACAACTAAAGCAGCCTTCCCCGACCTGGTGCTTTTCAGATGCTTTTGAGTGCAACACCTATCAAGTCCAGCCAGCATGGCTGATGGCCATGCTGTCTAGAAATGACAGCCGTTGCGGTCTAGCACAGGTGGAGAGCACTAGGTTTGGGAAGACTGCAATAGACTGCTGTACTAGGACCAGAGAGACCTGGATCTATGAATTCAGTTTTGGAGATGCTCTCAGGAGGCACATCCCAGTGTTGGGCAGGGCCAAGGCACAGGAGGCAGGGCCAAAATACCAGCACAATCTTGAGCCAATCATTCCCACTCAGCTTGACATGCCTCAGAGGGTGGTTGTGAGAATACAAAGGGGATGAACACGTACTACCCTGAGCTCCTTAGAGAAAGAGCAGGATAGAGATATAATATAATATGGGAAACAATATTATAAAGGGTTGTGTACCTTTAATCTTTGGGTTTTGATTACTGCATTGATATAACTTGACCACTTCTTTTGTAGCAATCAGGAAATACGGCCGTGACTTCCAAGCAATCTCTGATGTGATTGGAAACAAATCCGTGGTGCAAGTGAAAAACTTTTTTGTAAATTACCGGCGGCGTTTTAACATAGATGAAGTCCTACAGGAATGGGAGGCAGAGCATGGCAAGGAGGAGACGAATGGAACCAATGCACAGAAATCTGTAAAATCACCCGATAATAATACCATTAAAGTGTCTGAAGAAGAAGAAGAGGTAGTTGGGTTTTTATTTATTTTTTTACTTGAGGACAGTCTTCATTTACTTGTCAAAACTGGATGATTATTTGTTTGGCAAAGACCGACACTTTTGGGGGGTCGGAGCAGAATGACATTATTGCTTAGCCATGCTGTTTGGAAGCTGGCCGGTCTTATATTATCAGTTAACTGCCTATGATTTTGATATGTTCAGATGTTGTCAAATATTCAGTGATTCCAAGAATGGTCTTGAGGCCTGCAAAATTAAACCAAAGTTTGATCTACTATAAAAAAGAAAGAAAGAAACTAACTAACACAAGACAGATAGTGCATGACAAAAAATATGCCCCGTAGTGTTGGCCTGCATCTTATTCATTCTAATCACATTTGAAAAACAATTTGCTATATATTTTTAAAATTACTATGTTTTAAACAACCACAACGCTTCTAGGGTTCTATTGCACATCTTTTGTGCTGTTTGTCCAAAATACTAATATGAGAATTGGCTTGTAAACATCTCTGTCCACAGAGCTTTTAAAAAGCCAATATCAGATGCCCTGAAAAATCCCCCTTTTTCAGACAGAACACACTTCCTCAGTTACTGGACTGTGCTTAATCATGGGAGGGAATGGCTCTCTCACCTGCACCCCCAATGCAGAAAGGCTTCAATAATAATAATAATAATAATAATAATAATAATAATAATAATGTATTTATTTCTTACCCACCTCTCCAGGACTTATCTCAGACAGGCTTAAATGAGATGGACCCAGGTATATGACAAATTGATCACCTGGATAAGATTATTTATTTATTTGGCAATTAGAGTCTGATTTTCAACAATTGTTCTGAAAGGTGGTTCAAACTTAAGAAACATTCAAGCGTGGGATTGAAAAATTGAGATGACTTTCTCAAGCCGGACGCACATATTTAGCAGTCAGAAACAGTAGCAAAGTCAGAGGCTTCTTTATAAACATTTTCCTTTTAAATAGTTTTTGTCTCCGCTTTCCCAGAGCAGATTGGGGCTATCTTGCCCCACAATGCATCTGAGGAAGGATGCTACACTTAGGGGCTTTCCTCAGATGCATTGTGGGGAAGATGCTCCCGGAGATGGAGGAGGATCACTGCCGCAACAGGAAAACAGTGACAGAAACCGTTTAAAGCACACAAAAAAAGAAAGTGGGGTGGTAAATAAATAAATAGGACGAAGCCTGTGATGGTCCTGTCTCTAACTGCTAAAAATAAATAAATAAACAAGTTCCCAACTTCCAAAGTCATCAGAAGTTCTCAACCCCATTTATATCTCTGTTAGTTTTTGGCCCCCCCCTCCCTACCAGTGTGCTGAAAAAAATCTCGTGAGAACGTTTGGTGCGGCCCTATTTTGAACCCGTGTCTTTCTCAGGTCTGATTCTGACACTTTGCTCACCAGATAACAGGAGCTGTCTGTGCGACCTCATATCAAAGTTTATCTGGAATTGTCTGTAACTCTATGACACAGAACAGAATGGGTCATTGTACGAGCCTGACTTTAGATGTATTGCTTTATTTTTTAATTTAGATGTATTGCTTTGTTTTTAAATTTTCACAAAACTGTGAAAATCGATTAGTTTACCCATGCTCTTGTTGAAATCATAGCAATTGTTATGGTGGCTTACTTGAACAAGTTATACTTTGATTCTAGGAGGTGTAACCAGAGTCAGATCAGCTGCGGGACCCCTCCCCCCCCATTTTTTCTTTTCTTTTTAATGCTGATTCTCTGAAGCTGTGGAAAAAGTTCCCAGAGGACCCATGCCATAGCACTTCTCTTACTTTTCAGGAGAAAGTGTTAGGCTCAACTTTTAAAGCTTCCATTTCAGGCCAGCTTACTGGTTCGGATTTCTTAATAACTCTGGGTTTCCAATAGCAACATTTCGCTGAATGTTACTCCGCTGGGGACGGTGGCAATGCCGCTCCATGGTTCAGCTTTGTCTTTGTTTATTGACTGAGAAATCCATGAATGAAGAGTATGAGCAGAGAGTAACAGCTGACTCCTCTCGCTCTCACGTTAGCTGTCTGTGGGGTTTTCTCTTTTTGGGGGGAGAGGGCTTCTGCTATCTTTGCTTTCTTGGGGACAAAAAAAGGGAATTGGAATGTACATGTAATATTTTCTGATTTTTCTTTTCTTACCACCACCACCTTTCTCTTCTCTTCCTCCAGGCTACTTCCGTTTTGGATGTCAGATACGCATCTGCTTCATGAAAAACTCAGGTAGCCGAGAACAATTTTATGTTTTGACTACTGTGTTATCCACGATATCAGGTATTAGCAAAACCTCAGACAGCCATCTGCATCATATCTCTGTGGACAAGCAGCTACTACCAAAAAAGAAAGAGAGGGGAGAGAGAAAGAACAGATCACAAACGAAAGGCAAACAC
Source organism: Anniella stebbinsi (assembly GCA_029215795.1). Taxonomy (NCBI): domain Eukaryota; kingdom Metazoa; phylum Chordata; class Lepidosauria; order Squamata; family Anniellidae; genus Anniella; species Anniella stebbinsi. The sequence continues at coordinate 356,204,688 of JARDYH010000001.1, forward strand.
TTCTGCTCCTATGCGATATTTGCCTTAATTTTCTCCTCATTCCTCCCTACTGCCGCCATTGACGCTTCTACAATTCTTTGAACAAGTTCTTGTTTTTCAAAGATGTCCCATTTTACTCAGCTACTTGTTGAACCATCTACACGCCGGTGTGTTAAACCACAGTCAGACAACCTTCCTTCTCTTCCCCTTGCTCAGAAGTTACCTCCTGACAGCAGGGGCATTTCTAAAACTTACCTAATAGGGTATTAGTATGTATTTCTATACAGCCTTGTGTGATTTTGGCTTTTTTCTGATGTAATCATTATTCATTAGGTGACTTTTTCTTTTCATGGGTGAGCTCTCTGTTAAGAAAAGTGTGCATACACCAGTTTCTCTGAAATCAGGGGAAATGATGGGGAAATATAATTTCATGGCTGCAATTAGGAATACAGTTCTCTCCTTGTGGCTGTGTTCAACTCCTTTTTAGAAAAACTCACTGATTTTAATTGTGATTTTTATGATTATTATAATTATTGTAATGGGTCTTTTTATTTAGTACAAAAGGGAATGAATGTGGAGCCTGTAACCTGCTTTGAAATAATACACACACACACACACGGCATTGAGCGTACTTGCATTATCCAAACTCAGTACATGTGAGTTTGTTTGACCGTCCAGAGGATTAAGGCAAAGCAGCAACTTTTTCTGTGTGGAAATTCTTTTGCCTCGGGAAGATATCTTCCTTTAAATATAGGCCTCTTGCCTCTTTGGAGTGAATAGAGGCTGCAAATTGCTTGCCTAGGTGGGAGTTTAGCCATGGCATTGCAGCAGCAGATGCCAAACTTAGAGAAGGGAGCTTCATTCCTTAAAATTTCAGTCCTTAATTTACACAGAGTCATCTTCCTGCCCTGTATTTTATTTTCCTTCTTCCCACCCCTGAAGCGCCTTTTGGTATTATTCTAGCATAGCCTTCCCCAACCTGGTGCCCTCCAGAGGTGTTGGACTGCAATACTCTAACCCAGCTGGGAATGATGGGTGTTGTAGTCCAACACTTCTGCAGGACATGGGATTGGGGAAGTCTGCTCTAATAGCATGCACGTTGCTGTATCTTGGTTCCTTCTCATATTGGAGGCCCAGCCATGTGGGAGGGGAGGTCACCATGGCTAACGTCCCGTACAGTTGTTGCACTTTGTGGGATCTGGGGTGATGGTGACATGAGGAATAGTGTTGATGGCTCCTCCCAGATAACCTTCAGCTTCCATCATGGGAAGCCCTCTGCAGCACTTTGGCACTATCTTTCATTTGAAAGATGTAAGAGGTGGTTGTTTTTCAACATTTTCATCAGTGACTTTATTGTGCCCATATAAAATTAAGTTAATATTTTAATTTGGAAGGCCAAGGGTTGTTGTTGTTGTTGTTGTTGTTTTTAATCCCACTGACTTCGTCATCGGATGACGTTTAACACAGAAATCAAATTTAAATAAAGTTGCAACCTCAATATAGAAGCCTTTTTGAAATATTGAAGCTGAAGTGTGAGACCACCGACCAGTCTCTGTTAGGCTGAAAAGTGGTATTTTATACTTTTTGTTTATTGTGTATGCTATTAGGGTAAAAACTTCAAAAATAAGTTGAGCCCTTCTCTTGCAGCCCCATTAGTTTAAAGTTTGCCTTCGCCAAATAAAATTGACCCACACCTATTAACTTATCTTTCAATTAAAGTGAATCAAAGTTTGCAACCCTAATTCATGCTTAGTGTGGTATTCCAAACACTACCACAAATATACCGCAGGGGTGGGGGCAGGGAGGTATGTCCAGCCATAACTGTTTCCTGAGGTAATGTAAATGTAATTGTTTTTAGAAGGCTGTGTACCTTCCATTTTAATATATATATATATATATATATATATACACACACACACACACACACACATACTGGTGGTTTAGCCCATATGGATCTGCATTAATCTACTACATCAACCTCTCCTGTGAACATAAGTAGCTCTGAAGCTTTTTAAAAAATATTTTGGCTAATTTCCACTGTGCATGAGAAGCTGAGACCAGGGGAAGATGGTAGTCAGCCGGTAGACATTTGTGGGTGATCACTCCCAGTTACTATACTATCGAGCAATAGCCCAAGCACCTGTCCATTTTGACATTATTCCTTAGAGCAACATCCCCCAACTTGGAGCCCTCCAGACATTTGGACTACAACTTCCATCAACCCCATCCAGCGTGGTGATTGATGGGAGTTGGAATCCAACACATCCAAAGTTTACTGGGTTGGGGAAAGCTAGCTTAGAGGCTCATGAACAGCCCCTGAGATGAAAGTTATTGTCTAGCCACATGGAAATACCGTTTAAACAAGATCTGCTTCTGTCGTCATGGAGCCTGTTGTTTTATCCAGGGTAAAAAAAACTAAAAGAGAGGAAGTAATAATCCAATAATCACATACAACAGCTTTCTCCAACCTGGTCCCTTCCAGGTGGGTTGTACTGCATACTGGATAGCCATTGGGAGATGCAATCCAACCCGTCTGGAAGGCGGAAATACAACAATGGAAACAAGCCAGCTAGTCTAATAAGAAACAGGAATTAAAAGGCATTAGCGTGCAAATGATAAAATCATTGTCCCCACTCTTAATTAGCTCCTAAGTGACACCTTCTTGTGCCTGTGATATCTGAACCAGATTACCAGCTCTGGGAACTTTTTTTTTTCTTTTTTAAATCCTAGCCTATGTGTGTTAAATTGACTCTTCTTCCTGCCAGGGAAATTTATATAAAGTGTAGTTTCTTCCAAGTGTTGTGATGTTTTAATTGGCATGTTTTAATCATGTGTTAAGGATATGGGTTTGGGATGCCACTGGTCATTTTGGGGAAGGGGTCAGTAAACTGATGCTTTAAAAAAAAAAAAAATCCAGCCACAATACTAGGCAGTGTGCAATTTTATAAAATTAGAAATATTTCTATGTGTAAATGTAAATGTTTTATATTAAATTAGCAAAGGCTATGAGAGCTAGGTGGATATGGCTTGAATGGACTGCCTCAAAGTCCACAGAGAGCTAAAATGTATGATCATTGCTTTACGTGATGTATATGTTACTGGACTGTACCATTTTAGTCTGCAAGTGGGAGGGGGTTGAATATATGAATATTGGATATTTTAAAGCTATCCTCCAATTTTGTTTTAAAAAATATCTGAACATAGATCATTCTGACATTAGGGAGGAGGATAGGGCTAAACCTTTTTCCTGACATGCCAAGTTTGACTATGTAGAGAAGATTTCCGAGGGGTAACACTGTCACAGATCGCCCCTGTAGGCAGATTTGCACATACAGTATTTAAGAGCAGCCATTCCCAATGTAATGCCCTCCAGATGTTTTGGATTACAGAGTCGCATCTACCTTCGTCAGTCACAGATCATAGGGATTGTAGTCCAGCACATCTAGAGAGTGCCAGTCGAGGACTGACTTAGGCTAACCTTAGTTGGAAACTGGAAGTGTGAAATTTACTATGAGGAGAATACAGCACTCCTGTGGGTGTAACTGAGGTATTGCATTGATGATTTATACTGAACAATCAAGAGAGAAATTTCTAAATCCTTCTAAATGATTTCAAACAAGCCATGACCTAAGGTAATATTTACTCTGATGTGTATATTTCCTAAAGCAGATTTATAATTAGCTTCTTTCCCCTTTCCTTATGAATTTCAACTTCATAAACAAGATTATTTCATTTTCTTCTTTCTGAGATATGTTTACTACCTTGCTAACATTCAGACATTCTCCACTGATTCCATGTCATGTTGCAGTGGCAGAAGGGAGTTTCCGGAACTCAATTTCCTCACCTCTCTTTCCTCCAGCAGCTCCTAGAGTCCCCCCCCCCCAAAAAAAAATGCTACACAGGGGACCCTCCTGTACAGAAGGCACTGGGGACGGTGTTGAGGGGGATCCCCAAAGGTTGAATGGTAGTGCTTTCTGTGAGTGAGGCAGTCCGCTTGCTAGCAGAATGAGGCCATTGGATGTAACCCCAAAAGTTTGCTAGGGCAAATCTGGAAAAGGCAAAAGTTAATTAGGTGAACGGTTGCTAGAATATGGATGAATCAAGGCATATTTTTCATTATTATACGTGACAGTTCTAACATTTGATTCCCCACCTGCAGTCTGAAGTGGCACAATTCAGCCGTGAGCTACCAGTCATGTGGTTCAGCTCTGAGTGCAAACATGTTACGTTGCTCTTTTGGTAAATCTACCGAACAATATGATCAGAAAAAGATGGGGTTTTGGCATGATCCCCTGTGGAAATCAGCACAGAATCCCTCTATGAGGAAGATAAATTATGTATATTCTCTCACCTTTTCATTGCTACCTTGTTGTAGACATGAATACAATAGAATAATACTGAGTTTTCCCCCATTAATTGAACTATGCCTGCAACTGTTTCATTATGAAATAGAATAAATTATTTAGCTTTCACTGTTCTTTATTTTGTTTTGTTGTTCAGGCATTATTTTAAGCGAGGCTCTGTGTTCTGATTTAGAAGGGTCCACAAGATTACTACATAATATGTAATAATTCACTTAAATCTTGTTTTCCTTAAACTATTAATGTGAATGTTATAATTATATATATATTGTGGAAGATGGGAAATTTTATTTCTTCCTAAATATAAGTTATTGTGCTTAACTGGTATCGCTATGAAAAAGTGGTACTTTTTTTTAAAAAAAAACCATTTAGTTTTAGAAATCTTAACAAATGTATTGTATATACACCAGAATTTTACATTTGTTCTATTTAATTTTTAAATATAGTTATGTAAGATGCTAGTATTTTTTTCATCCCCCTTCCATCCCGGGCTGCCACACACATACACATACACTTTATTCATCAGGATACCTTGTTACTTGAATATTGTATCCTAACAGGTCTGAAACACAGCAAAATTCTGTAATCTAGAGCCAAGGGAGGAAATGATGTATGTAACATATAATGTGTAGTGCTTAAACAGCTTCTGGCAACATTGTACAGTCATATGCTCAGCAGTAGCTAAACTGATAATGCAGCTGTAAAGGCTGTTCATATATACATATATATTTCAGGAATTTTTAAAAAATGTTTAGTAAAGTCCCCCTTTTTGCATTTGAATCAGTAAGAGCCCCTCTCACACCTTTGCTCCATGTGTTTACTTACCTGTGGAGGGAGAAGAGGGTTGCACCCCCTGGCCCCACCCTCCTGACCTTTGTGTGATTGCTACTCATGTCTCTCCACCCATTCAGTGGAAGGTGTGAAAGTGGTCTCCTCCCATGTACAGGTAAGCATCTGTGGGGGGTCTTTAATGTGATCAGGAACCCTGAACAATCAGGTTCCTGATCATGTTGAACACCCCTACACATGGAAGGATGGTATGAAAGGGATTAAGCTCTGTCTGCTGATCAGTATACAGTCTGCCCTGGTGCTCAACTAGTCCTGTGTGCCTCTTTGGAAGTCAGGTAGCACCCTGCTCCCACTGTAATCAGGTTATATGTGAGAACCAATGGTCTGTTTCTCTGTAGATCTATCTGTTGTCCTTTCCCCTTCCATTCTACAACCTCAAGTGGCTAACTGCAAGATGTACCAAAAATGTCAATCAGGAGGTGGTTTGGTTCAAATTCCAGCCACCTCAATTTGGAAAACACTGGTAGATGGCTTGCTTGGGTCTGTGAGTGATTCTTGTAGGGTGAAGATTTACATGTTTTCTTTCAGCAGCCAATCCCATGCAAGACGTTTCTCCTTTTGAAACTAAACAGTTGTCATGTGACATTGGAGGATTAGGGATGAGCGCATCTGTCCATTTTGGTTCTGTTCGGTTCTCATTTTTCTGACCTTCAGTTTGGCCCCATTTCCACATCAGTGTTTTGTTACCCTAGCTTGTTTACTACGTAGATAAGTGTCATAATTTTAAAAAAAACAAAGCAAAAAACAGATCAAAATTAGGAAACTAGAAAAATCATGAGAGAGAGAATTTTCCCCCCTGAGTCTATATTTTTAAAGCATTTAGAGAGGACTTGCAGCAAGGTTAAAAATGAGTGTCACTATTTTTAACGAAACAAAGCCACACTTTTCTTAGTTAGCTAGTTGAAATCCAGTAATCTTGTGCAATGTCCTAAACCCCATGTATCCTTTCTGCTACTTCCTGGAAACAATTCAGCTCTTTTTTTCCTGGGCACAATCCACCATGCGCTGGCACACTGAATAGCCTCCGTTGAGTTCAATGGGGTTTGTACAAGAATTCTTTGGTTGTAAGCATCCCTGGAACAGGGAGCGTCTGTACATCAGCAGTGCCTGTTGGATTGATGCCACTGTCGATCGTAAAGCACAATTACAGCAGAAAATACTGTTCTGAAGACAGAGGTCAGTATATGTCTATGCATGTTGTATATTAATGAGTGTTTACATTCATATTCTCCTCAAATTTAAATTTATACTGGAGTGTATAGTATTCCACTATGTAGATTTTATCAATTTTGTTAAATTCTTATAGAAAGCTTACATGATTTCCCTCCTCCAAAATTTTATGATGTTTAATGTTACGTTTGCAAATATAATACAATTCTGTATAGCCTTTGAAGTGATAAGAAATTATGCATTGAGGGTAGGGTGTTCTGTTGTTTTTTTTAAAAAAAGTGTATAGTAACAATGCTGTTGTAATATTTTTCATGTCATCTCTTTTTTTTGGCCTGTTCTCCCCGCTCCCCACCCCCCATTATTTAGCACATTTACTGTGATGAATGTTCATAGAATTATAAAACTGCTTAGCCACTTAAAAGTAACAGTTTGGGGACTTCTTTCTCTTTAAATTATCAATTTACTGTAAGAGGAATTATAACAGGGAAGGGGGAGTTCACACTTCATTTCTGAAAATCTACACAGTTCATTCTTCTATGTTTTCCAATGTTTGCTGACATGAAATTAAAAAAAATGAAGCCATTATGTAATGCTACGTGTGTTAAAAGCCTCCTCATTCCAAGCTGGATGGGATTGGGACTTATTTGTTTTTCAACACTGGCACCTCGCCCAGTGGAAGTGCAGTGAGATTTCTGTTGCTGGAATTACCCATCCACTTGAGGAATTTCCTTCTGTTGACTTGTACCCTCACGTTGTCAAAGGTAACTTGGTTGTTGTCATGGGTAATATCCAACGGTGACATTCTGCAAACTCAAATAGTGTTAAAGGAGCTCCACCAAATCTTCCTGTTGTGTAACTGCTTGTGCAATTGTGCTTGTGTAAATGTAACTCCGATTGGACTCTTTTCTTGCATATAGTTTCCACTAGTGCAACGTGATTTGTGCCAGTGGAATGGCACAGTTGGATACTGCCCTATGAAAACTTTTAACCCTGAGAATAATGACATGAGGACTGAATTTGTCCGAACTATGCTGGATAGACAGTACTGTATTTAGTTCTTTAAAAACAAACACACACACAGCAACAACTTTATATCAGTCTGCGCAAAGTCAACCAAGCCAAGTAGGTGATCAAAACAATAGTATGCTCTAGTCAAGCCTTCCCCAGCATGGTGCCCACCAAATGTTTTGGTATAAAACTCCCATTATCCTCAGCTAGCAGGGCCATTGGTCCAATCCCATCTCAGGAAAGAAACCCAGTCTTGTTGAAGTTTTACCACTCCCATCATCCCCAGCCAATATTGTCCAATTCCATCTCAGGAAAGAAACCCAATCATGATGAAGTTCTATTTTCTCCATAGTGAGAGGTTGACAAATTTTGGCTGTCTTTCCTGACTCAACCCCCCAGCTCAAGAGCTGGAGTGGGAGGCAGAGGAAATTGCAGCCTCAACAGCCAGGAACATACCCACCCAAATGTCAAGGGTGCCCTTTCTGGAGATGCTGGGAACTGAACCTGAGACCTTCTGTATGCAAAACAAGTGCTCTACTACTGAACTATTTTCTCCATAGTGAGAGGTTGACAAATTTTGGCTGTCCTTCCTGACCCAACCCCCCAGCTCAAGAGCTGGAGTGGGAGGCAGAGATTTGCTCTCCCTTGGCTTCTGTTGGGTACTCTGAGCTCCCCTCAGCATAGTTCAGTAGTAGAGCACCTGCTTTGCATACAGAAGGTCTCAGGTTCAGTCCCCAGCATCTCCAGGAAGGGCACCCTTGACACTTTCACATTTGTGTTTGTTCCTGGCTGTTGGATCTGCATTTTCCATTTTCCTCTCCAATCCAGATGTGTATATATTCCATTGTAAGTGTGGTTTTCCATGATGAAATGCTAATCCAAATGTTGGACATAGAACGGTCCCGTTTTCCAGGTTTTCATTGTAATTATGGTGCTTTTGATTGTGTGTGTATCTGTCTTCAGCTTTCTGCCTATTGTGGAAGTGCCCTAATAATACTGATTGTCCTTGAGAGTGAGACAGTGAAGGCACCACACCTCTCTTTTTCATTAAAAGCTAAAAGCACACAACGGTACACCAAACAATCCTGCTTTTGGCCTTCCAAAAAGAACAAAACCCTCAAATGTCATCACAGGATTTCCTCTGTTTCATCTTTTCGTAACGCGTATGGTAAGTTACTTTAATAATATGTATCATTCCCAGCTTAAGCTGGTATTTTTATTTATTTATTACATTTTATACCACCCATTAGCCAAAGCTCTCTGGGCGGTTCACAAACAACAAGTACAACCATTCCTGGATAGGGATAGCGGTGATTCGTGTGTGGGTAATCTCAAGGCTGGACTTTTGCAATGCGCTTTATGTGGGGCTGCCCTTGCAATTGGTTTGGAAGTTGCAGTTAAGTGCAGAATGAGATGGCTAGATTGCTTAATAAAGCTTCCAACTTGACACATGGGACTCCTGTGCTGAAATAATATTTATTTATTTATTTATTACCCGCCTCTCCCTCCAGATTAAGGCGGGGAACAACATCAGTAAAAACAATATAAAATACAGAAAACTGATTAAAAGCGTACAAAGTTAATACATTATGAAAACCAACAAAGTCTTAAAATTCGACTGGGTAGGCCTGCCGGAAGACAGTTCTGCATTGGCTGCCAATGAGCCACCAATGCATGTTCAAGGTGTTACTGTTGGTTTATAAGTCCCCTTAACAGCTCAGGAGAGAACGCCTGCTTCCGTATAGGCTGCCCTGGTCTCTGCATTCTGAGGAGGGGGCCTTGCTCACTGTAACATGCTCATTTGGCCTGTATTGATGCTCGTTTGGCTATGGCGTGAAGGAAAGCTGTGATGAAATGGTATATATATATATATATATATATACAAATACATACATACATATGCATTCTTTTACAGGCAATGTTAAGTTGGTTGGAGGGGGGAGTCAGAATATTGAACGGTGTGAATGGTGTCTTCTGATTGGCTGTTCCATTTTCAGTTGAGAGTGAGAGAGGCTATAACTGTCACTAGGTTTATCTTTGTGGGTTAAATCAGGACTGGCTGTCAGAAGGGAAGGATTAGGGAATCCGGGAGTGGTTAGTTTTCCCTTGGAGGTAGAGGGAGGTATATTTATTTTAACACTCTGAAACTTAAGTTGTATTTAAACACCCTTATTTTTGTAAATAAAAGTTTTAAATCTTGTTTTGTTATTATAAACCATTCCTATCTCGGTCTTATTTGTTGAAAATAAAAGGGTTAAATGAAACCACAAAGGAAGTAAGGCGAAGGTTGGTGATATTCACATACTCAAAGAGGTTTAAAGTTCCCTCTTTAAAAGGAAGAGGGTGATGGCAGCGTAACAGAGGGTGGTGATAGCGTCATAGGGGGTGCTGAAGCCACAAGGGCTTTTTCCATTGTGGCATCCACTATGTGGAAAGCTCTCACCCTTGAGATTAGACAGGCTTCTAGACTGACTCTGGCCCACTTGCATTGGCTGCCTGTACGTTTCCAAGCAGGTTCATAGCTTGGGGGTTCTCCTAGAACCATTTCTGTCACTTGAGGCTCAGGTGGCCTCGGTGGCACGGAGTGCCTTCTACCAACTTCGGTTGGTGGCCCAGCTACGCCCCTATCTGGACAGGGATAACCTGGCTTCAGTTGTCCATGCTCTGGTAACCTCCAAGTTAGATTACTGCAATGCGCTCTACGTGGGGCTGCCTTTGAAGACGGTTCGGAAGCTGCAGATTGTGCAAAATGCAGTGGCCAGATTGGTAACAGGGACCATAAGGTTCGAACATATAAGACCGATTCTGGCCCGCTTGCATTGGCTGCCTGTATGTTTCCGAGCCCAATTCAAGGCGCTGGTTTTAACCTATACAGCCTTACACGGCTTGGGACCACAATACCTGTTAGAATGCCTCTCCCGACATGAACCTATCCGTACACTACACTCAACATCAAAGGTCCTCCTCCGGGTGCCTACTCCGAGGGAAGCTTGGAGAACGGCAACAAGGGAGAGGTCCTTCTCTGTGGTGGCCCCCCAATTATGGAATGATCTCCCCAATGAGGCCTGCCTGGCGCCAACACTGTTATCTTTTCGGCACCAGGTCAAAACTTTTCTCCCAGGCATTTTGAACAGCTTAAGTTGAGGTTTTAACTGACTTTGTGGCCAGGCCTAAAAGTTTAAAATGTTTTAAATATCAGCTGTTTTATGTTTTATGGTTTAAAATTTTGTATATTGACTTTTTTAATGTTCAGTCTTTTAATTTTTGTAAACCGCCCAGAGAGCTTTGGCTATGGGGTGGAATATATAAATGTAATAATAATAATAATAATAATAATAATAATAATAATAATAATACAATATATTGGTATTAAATGTTTAATGTTTTTAATCTCTGTAAACTGACCAGAGAGCTTCGGCTATGGGGCGGTATATAAATGTTAATAATAATAATAATAATGTGGAGTGTTTCCGGCAACAACTCAAAACAGGCATTTCCTGAGCACTAGCATTGCCCCCTGGTTATTTTAATGGGATTCCGTTGTTTTATGACCGTTTTATGTTTTTATTTGTTATTTTTAGGGTATTTCATCATGATTTTATCTTGTAAACCATTTCGGGGTGTGTGCTTTTTAAAAAATTTAAAGTGGTATAAAAATCCTATGGAAAATACTAATAAGTAAATCACTTCACAAACAAATGTCAGCTATTCCAGGCAGCTGTGCACTGTTGTAAATAATTAAACAAGGATATTCTAGCAATTGTCAAAGGATTTTAAATGAGCTCTTGATTGACTTCGAGTACTGAGTGTTTCAAATAACCCACGAAAAATCACTTCAGGCTGACGAGGAATGCTTTATCCAGTAATCCATGCTATCTTTTCCATCCACCCCACCTCACCTCCCGCCAATAAATCTTAAAAAGTCCCTCGGATTGTGCTGTCAGTGTATATTTGGACAATCATAGAGATTACTCAGTCTTGCAGGAGTATAATACTGTTGGTGTAACATCAACAAAATCATTTCACGTTAAGACACATGGAAGATGCAACCTCCGCAAATGACCATTTTCATTGGAAAGTGATTTTCCTTCCTTACCATCTAAAGATCCAATAAAATCTAACACATTATGGACTGCAAGTTTATACTCTTGGGGGTGGGGGAGCTGTTAAAATCTGTTCAAAAGGTGTTTAGCTCTTCCATCACACGTTTCTCTCATAAAACGTTTTAGTTGGGCATATTGAAACAATTGACTTGTTAAACTTTCATTTCCTGTCTAGTCAAATAAGTGGGGTTATCTTTGGATCCTTCCACTTGCAGCACTCATCAAAAACTACAGGTATTCTACCATGAGGCAAGAACAGTTATGCCACCAAGCTATTTTGTCTTTTCATAGAATCATAGAATAGTGGAGTTGGAAAGGGCCTATAAGGCCATCGGGTCCAACCCCCTGCTCAATGCAGGAATCTGCCTTAAAGCATCCCTGACAGATGGTTGTCCAGCTGCCTCTGGAATGCCTCTAATGTGGGAGAGCCCACAACCTCTCTAGGGAATTGTTTCCATTGTCGTATTGCTCTAACAGGAAGTTCTTCCTGATGTCCAGACGGAATCTGGCTTCCTGTAACTTGAGCTCATTATTCCGTGTCCTGCACTCTGGGTTGATCGAGAAGAGATCCTGGACCTTTTCTGTGTGACAACCTTTCAAGTATTCAAGTATTTTCTCCAGGCTAAACATGCCCAGTTCTTTCAGTCTCTCCTCATAGGGCTTTGTTTCCAGACCCTGATCATCCTCGTTGCCCTCCTCTGAACATGCTCCAGCTTGTCTGCATCCTTCTTGAAGTGTGGTGCCCAGAACTGGATGTAGGACTCAAGATGGGGCCTAACCAGTGCTGAATAGAGGGGAACCAGTATCTCACATGATTTGGAAGCTATACTTCTATTAATGCTGCCCAAAATAGCATTTGCTTTTTTTGCAGCCACATCACAGTGTTGGCTCATATTCAGCTTGTGATCTACAACAATTCCAAGATCCTTCTCGCTTGTCGTATTGCTTAGCCAAATATCCCCCATCTTGTAACTGTGCATTTGGTTTCTTTTTCCTAGGTGTAGAACTTGGCATTTATCCCTATTCAATTTCATTCTGTTGTTTTCAGCCCAGCGTTCCAGTCTATCAAGATCATTTTGGAGTTTGTTTCTTCCTTCCAGGGTATTAGCGATCCCACCCAATTTTGTGTCATCTGCAAATTTGATAAGCATTCCCTGCACCTCCTTGTCCAAACCATTAATAAAAATGTTGAAGAGTGCTGGGCCCAGGACTGAGCCCTGCAGTACCCCGCTCGTTACCTCCCCCCTGTGTGAAAAGGTACCATTGATAAGCACTCTTTGAGTCCGATTCTGTAGCCAACTGTGGATCCACCTAATAGTTGTTCCATCTATCTCACTTTTCACTAGTTTCTTAATCAGAATGTCATGGGGCACTTTGTCAAAAGCGTTGCTGAAATCAAGACATACTATATCCACAGCATTCCCACAGTCCACAAGGGAGGTTACTCGATCAAAAAATGAGATCAGATTAGTCTGACAAGATTTGTTCTTGACAAATCCATGCTGGCTTCTAATAATCACTGCATTGTTTTCAAGGTGCTTACAGGTTGACTTCTTTGAACTTGCCAGAGAAATTGACTTTGGGAAGATAATTCATGATTTTGCAATGAAAAAGGTCGGGGGGGGAGGAATAAATATCTATTTGGAAGATACTGGCAATTAGCATTGCTCTATTAGGATGAATCAAAATATTGACAAGATAATACCTTGCATGTTCTGGCCATGTGTTCTAACTTACAGAGGACATTCTTATATTTGAAGGCACCCTCTAGTTGAAGCTCCAGTGGAAGGTACTCATCAACAATTATCACTTGGACAGAAGACGTATTAGGTCATCTGGTCAAACTCTTCTACTATGTTGAGATGTACTGTATTTCCATTTAAATTATAGTCATTCATTCCAAATGTGAATTTCTACATATGAGGTGATACTTTTCCTCTTTTTGAGCAATGTATAAGTGGCTACCTAAATAATATCTTTTAACAGGACCAATCAAAATATTCAGCAAACTCTTCAAACTCAATGTTATGTTGAAGAAAAATAGCAAAATGGGGAGGTAGGTGTTTTGGAGTATGGTGGGAAAGCTCCAGTGTGGGCCATGGTATAATTTCAGAACTATAGAAAGAGTAATTTTCAACATATCTGTATCTAAGGTTTTAATCTTAAAGGCAGTCTAAAAATATTTTTAAATAAAATAAATTTCAGAATTAAAAGAGAATCTTTTCTTTCATGACTCATAACATTGTATGGATGGGATGGAATTGTTATGTTGTTTTTTTGGAGGGGTATTTTACAATGTTTTTACTGGGCCCAGAAAACTTATGCTTGGGCCCAGAGAACTTATGCTTGGGCCCAGAGCTGGCCTAAGACATTTTGCTGCCTGAAGAAGACAAGATGGCGCCTCCCCCAATTCCACATACAAAATCTGACTAGATTGGCAGTTGTATTTTACTTCACCATTGGTGCCAGGGCAAGGTCCTCAACTTTACCTGAGGACAGCAGGCTAGTTTAGGGGGTGCAAGGCAGCCTGCATGGTACACATACTTCTGCCTGCCCCCTTTCCCTCAGCATCTGCTGCTTGAGATGGCCACCTCAACCCTGCCTGATGCTGGGACAAGATTTGCTGTGCACCACTATACAAATCTAGTATAGAATCTGGCATCTAGACCATTTCCATCCATATTTAAATAAAATACTGTGGCTTAGGTCTTAAGTTAACTTACAGGAGTTCATTCAAAAAGTCTTCTGTCACCTCCACAGTTCTGAACAATGTGCAAGGGGTGCAGGAAAGGGGCGCTGGATAATTGGCCAAGATGAGGCAGTTTGCCCCATTTTTAAGTGACCCCCCCCCCACTCAGACCCCAGCACTTCAACGCACATTGTTCAAGTTGGGCCCCTGACCCTCAGAGAGGTTTTTTGGTGGTCATGGTTGGCAGCTGGGGAGAGGAAGGGATCAGAAACTTTGGCCAGATGACATTAAGGGGGCCCTTCCCTTGACATCATCCTGCCCTCTTCACCCACTTTCCCCTACCTCCTTCCCACACTGCTTCTGTCCTAATTGGGGTGCAAGCAGGAAGGGACTTGGCTGGCGATTGATTGCAGGATCTTGTCCTGCAAGCACCAGCTGAGTTGGGAATCCCTCCCTGCTCCGTTCACATCCCTATTGGGCCATGAGTGGCATGGTAAGGGACTCCACAAGGGCATGCAGGTCTGGGTCCTACAAGCCCCGGCTGAGCGCATACCTTCCTTTTGAGGGGGTGAGAGCATTGTGCGCAAGGAAGTCCCTTTATGGGGACTCCTCAGACTAGGAGATGGGGCTGCCCAACCCTCCATGGGCCAGACTGGACCCCCTGGCTGGAGGTTGCACTCCCCTGCTGTAGGATAATTGGTTTCCTAAAAATTCCACTGAGGAAAGAAATCCATTTTTCTAGAACTGTCTCATTTCATCAAAGGAAGCGAGCGCTGTGCTGAGCAGTGATGTGAACGGGAGCGCTGTGACAGAGACAAGCATCCACATTTCTTTTGCTTTTCTAGGGGAAAGCCCAAAGGATCCACAGTGGAAACGGAGCAAAACAATGGTTGCATGAATGGAGACCAGCATTTGGCACATTAAGAGGCAATTAGAAAAGTTTCATGGGAGTAGCTATTTATTTTCTGCATTGATTGTGTTACATTTAACAAGTAGGTTATGAGCGCTGCTGTAGATCCTGTTATTTGCGTGGAACAAAAGGCTGGTTGGTTGAAAAGCCTTTTGTCCTCCAGAGATAATTACATTTTTAACATAAAGCTCCAGATCCTTGCAAAATATTTTTGTCAGCTTCCCTTTTGACTTAACATGCTGGAGGGTATTACTTTGTCTCAGGAATAGCCACCTCTCCAATGCCCTGGCAACTAGTCCATGGCTCTTGCAATCCTTGCATTGAAGCTAATGAGCACTTAGGTTCTGAATATTGTGCAAAAATATGAGCTGTAGTGGTCAGAGGAGTTGATGATGTACAGCAGGGCTATAGCTCAGTGGTACATCCAGTAGAGGCTGGTGGCTCCAATGTCAGTGGGGCTGTGAATGCTCTGGGTTTCAGTCAGACCTCTAAAGGAGCTATCCAAGGTGCTGAACCCATGTTGAGGATAGGGCTAAGAACCTTTGCAAGTTCCGTTAGCATTCTGACTGAAAATCAGAGCAGATTCATAGCCCCACTGACATCAGAGCCACCAGACTCCCAATATTTAGTTAGAAACATCAGGTAGCAGGTGAAGTGAAAGAAAATTATCTGATGAGGACTCTGAAAGCTGCTGCCAAACAGGGTAGGCAATACTGAGCTAAATGGACACATAATCTGATGTGATTTGAAGCTCAGGAGGGTCTATTCAGATGGGTGGTTTTTCACATAACGTATGCCTGATAGAGGACTTCCATTCCCTGGTCTGGAAGGGCTTGAGCAGCCTTCAACAACCTGGTGCTCTCCAGATGATTTGGACTACAATTCCCAGCATCCCTGACTGCTATCAATCTAGGTGTCCGCCTTTTGACCCAGTTTGCCATTTTGTCAAGATCATCTTGAATCCTGCAAGTCCCAGGATTCCTGACCATTAACCATGCTGGCAGAGGCTTCTGGGAGTTGAAGTCCCAAGCATCTAGAGATCTAAGAGCATAAGAAGAGTCATGCAAGGTCAAGGGTCCATCTAGTCCAGCATTCCGTTCACACAGTGGCCAACCAACTGCTCACAGGAAACCCACAAGCAGGACATGAGTGGTGTACATAGGCATACTGCCTCTGATCCTAGAGGTAGCATAAAGCCATCAGGACTGGTAGCCATTGAAAGCCTTATTTACCTTCTGCCCACCCCTATTCTAAGGCATGAGCTGCCCCACCCATTTTGGTGTCATCTTTGGATTTGATGAGCATCCCCCCTGCTCCTACATCCAAGTCATTTATAAAGACGTTGAACACCACTGGACCTAGGACAGAGCCCAGGGGCATCCCACGTGTTACTTCTTTCCAGGTTACAAGAAGCCACTGATGAGCACCAATTCAAAACAAAATAGTTCCATCATAATTCAAAGCCCTGGTGGGGTGGGGAAGCTATTCATCTGGCACCAAAGGGTACCAGACAAGCCTCCCTGGGGAGATAATTCCACCATTGTTTTAATATGGGCTGCAATTCTTAACTTTTTGTAAGCTGATGTGGGAACCTGTTGAAAGGCAGGGTCTAAATCAGGTGTAAAATCAGGTGACATCAGTGGCAGTGGTCATGGCCTGCATCAAGGGTAGGAATGGCCAGGCAAGGGCCCACTGACCTGCCCCCAGGAGTTGCTCTCTGCTTCACCATCGCAACCTATTCGTTCACCTGCCCAGACAATGGAGGGGGTGAGGAGGAAGAGCAGTAGATTTTTTTCTGTCTAAACGTGCATAGGATTACACCTTTCATTAAGGAAGTATCAAGACACTTATCCTTTTCAGCCAATATTTGCAATTATTGTAAACTGTGGCAAAACATTGGCTGGATGTTACCAACTGGTCTAGTAGACCTCTCTTGCCATTGACTGTGCTGCTGTGATGTCATCAGAACTGGACTTCCTGGAGTGAAGTCAGATCTTCAACTTGCCTGTTCCCCCACCACCAGCTCTTTAAATAAGAGGATGGTACTCATATTGAACTAGTATTAACAGTGATACCGTCTACTGAACAAACATTTGCTGGTGAAAGTCAGACCTCCGTCACACCTAATCCCCCGCCACTGGTTTGCCTCCGTTTTGTTTTGTTTTGTTTTTACCTCTGAGGCAAAAGCGCATCAGGCTTATGATCCCTTTCACCTGAATAGCTGCTCTTTCGCTCCTTCACTCGTTAGCTCTTACGCTTCCATCCACCCCTCCCCCTTCTCTTTCTCCCTCCAGTCAGGTCCTGTCAAATGAGTACTTCAACCAGACCGCCTTTCTGCTGGGCAAAAATTGAACGACCCTTTAGTCTGGCTCTTTGAGGGCATCCAGGGAGTACAATCCTGTCTCTGCAGAGATTCAGGCATTGTATGATTTTAAAAAACGCTTTCAAGCGTGGGATGCAAGGTTTGGCCTTTATATTGAGGCTTGGAGCCAGCTGCTGGGAGAGATCGCTTTCCCTGCCAGGACCTGATGCAATCCATTCAAGGCCCCAGTTCCTATAAAACGACACGGAGTCTTCGGGCGCATTAAATGCTCTTAGGGGAAATAATCCAGATTTTTAGCATTCTAGGAAAAAACTGAAAAGGCTGGGGAAGAGGCGGAGTGTCAGCAGGACAGGCACAGCATCATGTGAGTACCATGCTTCAAATCCACACACCAGGCATGGCGAGAGTGCATTACATCGCTGGTGTGATGAAATCCTCAGTTTACCCAGTGCCTTTGATTTGAGTAAATGATGGAGAAAAGGGTCCTGGATGGGGCTGGTGGTGGGCGTTTCTGTAGGTCCCAGCCACAAGCTTAGATGCTTCCTTTTCTTTGTGAAACTGTACTGTGGAGAGGACAGGGAAGAGAATGCCAGGGTTCTCCTTGGCAGGGACTCCTGGGTAGAAGATATGACAAAGCAGGTAAGATCTCTCTTCATTCATCCTCACTTTAATCTGCATGCCGCTTTCCCACACAAATGTGCCAAAAGTCTTTCTCAACACAAGAACATCAATACAAAACCAAGAACACCTGTCAACACATTCTTGCAATAAAACTGTTTCGTCCGGATTCATTTCAAAATGGAATATACAGCAACCCAAACAAACAATTCATTTCAATAATGCGAACATTACAAATTCATGGCAAAAGAGGCAATATATTACCCATTAAAAGACAATATCAGTTATTATTTAACATTAACACATAAGCCAGAATCAAATGCGCTAAAACATTCCAATGCAGTCAGGTATTCATGAATAATATAACCAGCACCCAGCTCTTCGAAAGTGCCAAGTGGTGTAGAAAGGGCCATATTCTCTGTTGCTCTAGAGGGCAGAACTAGAACTAATGGGCAGAAATTGAAATGCTGCAGACTTTGGCTAAACATTTGGAGAAACTTCCTAGCACATCTCAGGATGTGATGTGCTCTCTGCTGGAGGTATTGAAGAAGAAACTGCATGGCCATCAGTCAAGCATGCTGTAGCTTCATCTTGCATTGAAACAGGGCTGGACTAAATGACCTCCAACTGTAAAATCCTATGGTTCTAAGTAAGTGTTATTAAATTCAATGGGCTTGCTCCTAGGTAGGTGTGTGTAGGACTCTGCAGGCCCAGAGTTACCGATGGCAAGACGCTGTGCCTCCAGAGGAGCACTATTTGCAAAATGGGAAAATGCTGATCTACTTTGCAGTTTTGTAAGAGCAGAAATGACCAGTTATAAAGCATTTTGTGTAGCGTAATTGTCCCATAAATGATAATCATGACATAATATGGTTAGGCTTCATATTTTATATATTGCTCTGCTTGTAACCATGCTGTTATCTGCCCTGGGCCCCCATGAACAAGGTGCAAGATAAACCAAAACAATATACAACACTTTAAAACTTGCTTGAATTATGGCACTAAAGTCCCCCAGGGAGAATATACACAAGGGGATTTGAGAAAGCAAGATCCATCCCTTAATGAGGTTTCTGCTGTATGGTAGAAAGAGATGGAAAGGGACAATCGCTCTGGTTGGTGACGGCAAAGTAAATGAGAGACCTGATGTGACGTTTTATTTGACCCACTTGCTGCTGTTCTTGTCTTGCCTTTATTACTATTAGGCCCCACAGCTTTACAGCCCAGCAACCTGGCTTCAGACAAGCCACTTTGTTCTCGCTGCCATCAGTACCTTCTTCAGGTACAACTAAAGACCACACCAGTTGATGTAATTCAACAAGATTTATTAACATAAGTGTATTGTGTGAACAAGCTTATTGGTTACCTCAGTAGAATTATGTAATGGTTTCAAGTACAAAGCTTAATGGTTTCTGTCAAAGTTCTTATATGTTTCAAACTGTTACTTCTGTAACTAACTGTTCTTACAGCTAAACTCTCTTTCACAATATTAAATCAGACACTTCACGTTTCTTCAAATACTTTCTCTCTCTCTCTCAACTCTCCCAATCCACCCTCTCAACAACCCTCCAAAAACAACCGTCAGCTCGCTCTCTGTCTGACACACATATATACTTTACTCGCCCTCCAGTTCCTCTCACTCTTACACAACTCACCAATCCAGGCACTCTAAACAACTAGCCAGTCAGCACTCACTTACCATTCAGGCACACAACCAGTCAATCATTTTATACTTACCCAGACTTATAACTGCAAACAGTAAGTACATTCTGGCCTAGTTATTTACTTTACTTGTTATAATCCTTACTTTTTAAAGATATATAACTAAATGCATATCATAACAATAAACTTTGCAACATATTTACATTTTCAAACATTATAACATCACACCTGACATATTGCTTTTTCTTCTTCCATTGAAGAGGCTGTTTCTATGAATTTAACCTGATGTTTTGAGGCCCCTCAGCATCAAAAGGACACGCTTTCCAAAGATATGTTTTCTTCCTACCACTGCTGAGACCTCAACAGCTTACACATGAGATGGGTGGGGTAATACTTTACTGAGATCCAGTACCTAGGTTTAAATGCCCATTATCCCAAAGGGTGGGAGGGAAATGGAGCTAAATTGCAGATTATATTTGAGGGTTGTTGATGCAAACGCTTCCCTATATCTTTATGAAGTGTCCAAATCTTGTAAGATTTTCTAGGGCCAAACAGATGCAGTGTGAACAGAGAGGCATTTCAACAATTGCAAGAAGGAAAACTGCCAAATGACTGGTGGTCAAGGAAAAGAGGGCATGGCCAGGTGAAGGGGTGTGGCCATTTGGGGAAGCCTGTGGGGCTAGTTTTAGGACCCCCAAGAGATGGATTTGGCCCACAAACCTGCGGTTCCCACCCCTGCTGTAGTAGGACTGCCTGTTTGGCTCCACTGTGGCCTGCTTGTATATTTGTAAGCAAAGCACCAACAATCTCCGGTGCCCTCTCACTTAAAGGAAACAATGTACACAGTAGTGCTGCCCTGGAGCTTCTCCCTGCTTGGAAACGAGAAATGTGTAACACTATAATTCCCCATAATACAGCACCCCTGCCAGTATGCCAGTGACCTAGTGTAGCAATCTCATATAAGAGGTCTTAGAGCCTCAGCATAGCATCTGTGCAAATATAAACTGTTGCACTCATGTTCTGCTTGTGGGTTTCCACTGGACAGCTGGTTGGCCACTCTGTGTGTGTGTGTGTGTGTGTGTGTGTGTGTGGCACAGTTGCAATGGGTTATTGGCACAGTTGCAACTGGGTTATTTCTTACTGAAATAAATAAACATAATTCCCTTGCAACTCCACAAGATAACGGTCTCTAGCATTTATGCATTATTATTTTTTAAAAGGTCCATTTTCTAAAACTATTTCCTTGCACTTTATCAGTGCTTATCACTACCATCTGCAACCATAATTGCTCCCCTTTAGGATGTCCTCTGTTATTGTAATTGGTGCTGATGATATTTTTACAGCCAGGGGTGAAAATGAAGTAGACAAATCTGCTCTACTAGAGCAAGTAGACGCACAAGTTTGTGGTTAGCATTTCAGTATAAATAACGTGTAGCATTTTTACATAGCATATTTCAAATGTGGTTCACGTGGATTATTTTAGTAACTTTTACAACGAGACTGTAAACCAGGCCCATATTATTCACGTATAATGCAGATAGTTGGGCACGGAAGATGAAAGCATAGTATGTGAAAGACCACTCTTGGCTTTTAGAACAGGTGTAAAGATGCATCTGTTCAATTTAGCCTTTTAAAAAGTGTATGTTTTTAAAAATGTTTTACTGTTTTTTAATGTTCTTGTTTTTATTGTTTATTTTATTTATTTATTTCATTTATATCTCACCTTTTTTCCTCCAAGGAACCCAAGGCGGCATACATAATCCTCCTCCTCTCCTCTCCATTTTATCCTCGCAACAACAACCCTGTGAGGTAGGTTGGGCTGACAGTCTGTGTGACTGACCAAAAGTCATCCTGTGGGCTTCCATGGCTGAGTGGGGACTAGAACCTGGATCTTTTGACGCCCAGTCCAAAACTGTAGCCACTACACCACACTCACTGTTGTTGCAAGGTTTAAAATTGTTGTATACCACCATGATGGCTTTTTTTTAGCCATTCTGCAAAGTAAAGTGGTTTCCAGCACCATCTTTATTTATGTTCAAAAGAGTGGTTTTGTGTTTTGGAGTTCAGTACCTACCTTCACCTTGTAATTGGGCTCTTGGCCGACTTACTTTTCTTCTCCTCTCACGAGTTTGTCTTCTGGGACATGAGTGTTTTGCGACCGGCCATGCCCACCATGGCAGCCATTTTGTGAATAAGCAAGCCTCCCGCCATGGCAGCCATTTTGTGAGAGCATTCATGAAACTCTCACAAATTCCAGATGTACCCACTGACCTGAACAGGTTAGCCATTTGTCTGGGGGTGGGGGGCTGGATGAAGCTGTGAACCATGTTGGTAAAAAAAAAAAAAAAAAACCAGAAGGTGGTGTTTAGGATTTGGAAGGAATTATGATTATTCCTCAAGCACATCCTTATTGGCGCAACATGCAGAGACTGTGGCTTGATAAAAACAAAATGCTTAGGTTTCTTTAAATTACTTCCTTGGCGTGCTCATGTATCTGTGCTTGACAATCTATCTGGGTACGAGATGCAGCTGCATAGCAAATAGCGCTCAGGTCATAATAAGAAAAGTCACGAAGAACTGACGGGAAATGTCCCCAGGTCCTCTAAGTAGGACCAGCTTTGCTAGTAAATTGGTTTAGTTTAGTTTTCCTATAGCAGCCTGCAAGCACTGCAAAACGCCTGTCACCATCCAGGGTCATTACTGTGGCAAGAGAAAGCTGTACATTACACCCTGCACCAAAAATAAAGCCAAGGTTAACTTGCCCACCTGTGATCTGAATGCAAAGGATGCAATTGCGACGGAGGGAAACGCCTGTTTCTCTGGTCCTTAAGAAAATACTTCATCTGGAGCAGTATAGGCGACACAAAAGTATTGGTTTAAGTAACTTCTTTCTTTAATAGAAATTGTATATCCTGCCTTTTTAATTTCAACATAGAAATGTTCGATCCAACTTCCACAACAAATCAATACGAGCACGCACGCACTCACACACACAATCATCAATACACAAAAGGAGCAGATGAAAAAGCAATGACAAACTTGTAAATAAAAAGCATGACTACGCAGAAGCAGGTAAATAAAAATATTGTCAGAAAAGGGTCTTCAACTGAGGATGCAGCTGTGGATAGGAAGAAGACTGGCAAAAGTCTTGAAACATGGAATTTACATGCTGGATGCCACCATGGAAATAACTTCAGCTTCTGCCAAAGCATTTGCAACTTGCTTGTCTATGAGCCACTGAGTGCTTCTAGAGCAGGAAGGGGAGATCAGACCTCCCCCTTCTGGGAACCTTATCTCGCCTCCAGCAGAGCCCCCAATCACTAGGGAACACCCTTTCCTTATTTGTTTTATTTATTCATTACATCTTTAACCCACACTTCCTCCTTGGAGTTCAGGATTCCCTCCCCCCCCCCCCCCACCGCTATGACTTATTCAGCAAAAATTTTTTGTTTCAGGTTTATTGGACCCCACAATGCATCTTTAATAAGGGTTTGTCTAACTCGCATAATTGTTGGAGATGTAACACACACCTAATGCAACTTTTATTAATATGTTCCGGCAATGCCCTTTTGGGAGGAGGTTATAATAAGGATAAACTTTGTACCGAAACAGTCTTTAATATGGAAGAATGTGCATGTCCTCCTAAACTACCTACTGATTTTTTAGACGTTAATGCATGGTCAGTGCGAATTGATTTTCAGAGCCCTTATGATAGCTAAAAGACTTATATTGCATTAGAATGATAAATGTTTACCTCCCATAATGCAATGGACTGAGGACTTAACAATGCTATCAACATTTGAATGCATGTTATATAGATTCCATTCGCAAGTGGATAAATACATGGATATTTGGTCTGCTTTTCTTGAAACCTATGCATAACTCTCCCCCCTTGTGTTTAAGAATGGTGTATCTGATGGGGGGGGGATGACATTCCTATGTATGTAATGTTTGTTCTCCTCCCTCCCCTCTTTTCCACAATTTATTTTCTGTTCTGTTTTGTTAAATTGACAATAAGGGGGGGAGAGAAAAAAGAAGAAAAAATAGGATACAGATATATCCCAAGAGAATTGGGTTTTCTGAGGTTTATTTTTAGTGCTAAAACCGGAAAATGGAGCGGGAGACACACAGGAGGCTGAGAGCGTCGTCAGAATGACCCACGAACATCCGTGCGTAGCCAGTAATGAGTGTGCTATAAAACGCTCCTTTAAAGAACCTCTGAGTTTATGACCTACTGTCTGTGAGACTTTCGGTTTAGTTAACACATGTTTGTGTTTGGTTTAACTAATGATCTGTTGGGAACAGTTTTAAGAGCCTTCCAACCTAAACAACAATCTTGGATTAAATTTGCTTGGGTTTCCGTAATGGGACTGCACGCTCATTAAAAGCTTCTGTTCTCAGAAACTACTCTGTTTTGTCCTGCTATGGCAAAGGCAAACAGCGTCCATTTGTTTTAGCTTTCCTTGCTCTTGCTTCCTTAATGTGGCCGTCACGGAGATTAATATTTTCGGTGCGGAGGGAGCAAAGGCTCACCCTGCTTCATTTCAGTCCCCTGACATCTAGCTGTTGCCCTTCTCCCTCTTGGTAGTAGTATGGAAAATGGAAAATAAAGGCAGCAGTATTCTTTCCACATTTAAGATTCATTTTGAACCTCTCTCTTGCTTACTTAATCGCAAGGAAGGAAGGAAGAAAAGCTACTGCCTTCAAAACTGCCTAATGAAATCTGTTGATAATAATAATAATAATAATTAATAATAATTATTATTATTAATAATAATAATAATAATAAATAGTTATGGGGGGGTTAAATGAAAGGAGGACCCATATAATGCAGAGTCTCAGGGGAAGATTTGTCACTTAGGCCTCAGTCCTCTGCAGGTTTAGGCAGAAAAAAGTCCTTTAAAAAGTCCTACAACTCCCAGCATTCCTCAGCCAGCCATGGGGAATGCTGGGAGTCCCATGACTGGCTAGGGAATTCTGGGAGCTGTACTATTTTCTTTCTGTCTAAGCACGCATAGAATTGCACCCTTAATGTAATTTCGATGCTCAGAATGCTGACCGTTGGGGTGAAAAAATGAAAAAACCAGGAATGGAATAGAGTATCGTGGAAAGAGAAATGGGAAACCAACCTGACACAGTAAACAGGAACACTTCACGCTGTGACATTTGTAGAAGATAGTTGCATTTTAAGTTTGCAAAATACTTTCTTAGGATGGGTTGGAACTGACAAAGGAAATCTTTTGTTTACACCAGAGGTGGAGCACTTCCCACCTGGGGTTCCAAATCCAGCCCTCTAGGACTACCAAATCCAGTCCAGAGGGACCACCCCTTTCCCCTTCCCCCCAAACCTCCAACTGTATGATGGCTTCCTGGGTTTTGCGCATCTCCCCCCCAGCCCCCCCCCAATTCTAAAAAAGTTGAAATGCCTCTCCTAAGGCTTAAGTTTATGAAACTAAAATATGCTGGCCTTTTTTGTTTGTTGGCGCCAATGCTTTGTCCACCATTGGAACATGGCTCCTAAGAGCCTCTCCAAAATGGCCCTCAGTCTGAAAGAGGTTCTGCACCTTCTGGTTTACACCTTAATGACAGGTGAGAGGACAACACAGACTGGGAACAGAGAGGAAGCCGAAGCAAAATGTACGTGAGACAGTGTTGCTGCCAAATTTCACTAGAAGAGCAGTCGTGGAGGCCCATTTGGAGGTTGATTCTCAGGTAAATCATCTGGGGACTTTTTAAGGTAGCCAAAGGAATTTTAATACACTAGCCACAACCATGCAAATAAGACAGAACACAGAAATAATACATTAGTGAGAGCACACTGGCCCATGAGCAAGCCATGAGCATGCCATGAGCTCCAAGCAGGTCAGGAAATTAAACCCAGCTATGCCTG
Source organism: Anniella stebbinsi (assembly GCA_029215795.1). NCBI lineage: Eukaryota > Metazoa > Chordata > Lepidosauria > Squamata > Anniellidae > Anniella > Anniella stebbinsi. The sequence goes on from JARDYH010000001.1 coordinate 356,230,247, forward strand.
TCTGTCTTAGCCCTCTCTGTATGTTTGCCAGTTCACATATCAACAGAGTTTGCAGCCATTCACAGAGCAGTGAGCTCTCTTTCTGCATTATGTGTATCTTCAGCCTAAAGCCCACAGAAGTTACTAGTCCACAACAAAAGGTCCTATTCCATTCCTCACATTTATAAATGATAGTAACTGGGTATGGGGGATTTTGAGAAGCACCTGGCTTTTGGGGGAGGTTTAATCCACCCTTGGGGAGCGCAGTAGGCCTGATCCAAATTGGGGTCATGCGCACCTATCTCAGAAAAAAGGAAGACATGGCTCAGCTACACACAAATGAAGTGAGGCAGATGGCTACAAAAGAGAGGGCCTTCTCAGTGATGGCACCCTGTTTGTGCACTGCTCCCCCCCCCCAAGATGCTCACCTGGTGCCTACATTACGGTCTTTTCGGCGCCAGGTGATGATCTTTTTATACTCCCAGGCATTTTAAAAGCAGCTATTCCGCTGCTGGTTTTAATCTGATTTTATGTTGTAATGGTTTTATTCTTTGCTGCTGGTTTTATCTTTGTTTTATTCTGCACGGTTTGATTTTTGGTTTTAATATTTGTACTGTGTGTTTTAATGTATTACACTGGGCAAAAAAAGGAGAGAAACAGGTTCTCAGAATGCTAACAATACTTTATTTCCAAGCTCAACTCGTTTCGGCCTATGTTGTTTTTTTAAGGCTTCAGGGGGCTGGACAGGTTCGTGCAACCACTTCCATATTGGATCCTTGCCCCTCTTGGCTAATAAAAGCTAGCAGGGATGGAACAACTGGCTGGGCCAGGGAAGTGATTAATGCCTCTTTGCAAGAGGGAGTGGTCCCAGGCCTCCTGAAAGAGGCGGCAGTGAGACCACTCCTAAAGAAATCTTCCCTGGACCCTGAAAATCTTAATAACTACAGGCCAGTAGCAAATGTTCCATTCCTGGGCAAGGTCCTGGAGCGGGTGGTTGCGAGCCAGCTCCAGGCACTCTTAGATGAGACTGATTATCTGGATCCATTTCAGTTGGGTTTCAGGCCTGGTTTGGGTACAGAAACAGCCTTGGTCACCCTGTATGATGACCTATGTCGGGAGAAAGACAGGGGGAGTGTGACTCTGTTGATTCTCCTTGATCTCTCAGCGGCTTTCGATACCATCGACCATGGTATCCTTCTGGGACGACTGGCTGAGTTGGGAGTGGGAGGCACTACATTAGGGATGTGCACTGGATCGGACCCGATCCACGATCCGAGTCCGGTCCAGTGGGAAATCGGATAAATTATCCGATTTCCGATCCGACAGCTGGATCGGCCGATCCAATCTGAACCGGTCCGAAAAGGCTCCGAACCGGTTTGGCGGATTGGCGGATCGGCGGGCGCCCACTGGCGCCCACTGCCGCTTCCATTGGCGGGCGCCAGCGGGCGCCCGCCGATGAAAGTGGACAGCGGGGGGGGGAGGAGGGGGCGGGAGGAGGGGGGCCCTTACCTTTCCGGCCCGTCCGCTCCCGTCCGGCGCCGGCGCCTACTACCAGCGGGCCTGCTCCAGGGTGGCGCGCCGGGTGATGTCATCACCCGGCGCGCTACTCTAGAGCAGGCCGCGGAGCCCGCTGGTAGTAGCCGCCGGCGCCGGACGGGAGCGGACGGGCCGGGAAGGTAAGCAGGGGGCGCGCGGAGGGGAGGAGGGGGGCCCCTTACCTTCCCGGCCCGTCCGCTCCCATCCGGCGCCGGCGGCTACTACCAGCGGGCTCCGCGGCCTGCTCCAGGGTGGCGCACCGGGTGATGTCATCACCCGGCGCGCTACTCTAGAGAGCCCGCTGGTAGTAGCCGCCGGCGCCGGACGGGAGCGGACGGGCCGGGAAGGGAAGCAGTGGCGGGGAAGGGGGCTTACCCCCCCCCGGAGCTGTCCGCTTCTATCCGCGGGCGCCCGCGGGCGCCTGCGGATGGAAGCGGACGGCCCCAGGGGGGGAGGGAGCACGGGGGTGGGGGCTTACCTGCCGGGGCCGTCCACAGCGGACGGCCCCGGGGGGGGAGGGAGTTAGACCCCCCTCACCCACCCACCGCCATTTTTTCCTCATAGACTTGCATTGCAATGCAAGTCTATGGGGGGAAAAATGGCGGCCGATCCAAAAATTTCCGATTTTTGGATCGGGATCGGACTCGATCCGGTCCGGGGGGCCTCCGATTTTGTCCGAACCGATCCATGACAAAATTGGAGGTCCCGATCCGGGTCCCGATCCGATCCGGGGGGTCCGTGCACACCCCTACACTACATTGCAGTGGTTCTGCTCCTACTTGGGGGGTCGGCTCCAGAAGGTGGTGCTTGGGGAACATTGCTCGGCCCCGTGGATTCTCCAGTATGGGGTTCCGCAGGGGGCAGTTTTGTCCCCCATGCTGTTCAACATCTACATGAAACCGTTGAGTGCAGTCATCCGGAGTTTTGGAGTGCGTTGTCATCAGTACGCTGATGACACGCAGCTCTATTTCTCCTTTTCATCTTCATTAGGTGAGGCTGTGGATGTGCTGAACCAGTGTCTGGCTGCGACAATGGACTGGATGAGGGCTAATAAACTGAAACTCAATCCAGACAAGACTGAGACGCTGTTAGTGGGTGGTTCTGCTGACCGGATGGAGGGTGTTCAACCTGTTCTGGATGGGGTTGCACTCCCCTTGAAGGAGCGGGTTCGTAGCTTGGGGGTTCTCCTAGAACCATCTCTGTCACTTGAGGCGCAGGTGGCCTCAGTGGCACGGAGTGCCTTCTACCAACTTCGGTTGGTGGCCCAGCTACGTCCCTATCTGGACAGGGATAACCTGGCTTCAGTTGTCCATGCTCTGGTAACCTCCAAGTTAGATTACTGCAATGCACTCTACGTGGGGCTGCCTTTGAAGGTGGTTCAGAAGCTGCAGCTTGTGCAAAATGCAGCAGCCAGATTGATAACTGGAACCAGTAGGTTCGAACATATAAGATGTACTCTGGCCCGCTTGCATTGGCTGCCTGTATGTTTCCGAGCCCAGTTCAAGGTGCTGGTTTTAACCTATAAAGCCTTACACGGCTTGGGACCACAATACCTGATGGAACGCCTTTCCCGACATGAACCTACCCGACATGAACCAACATCTAAGGCCCTCCTCCGAGTGCCTCCTCCAAGGGAAGCTCGGAGGTCGGCAACAAGAGAGAGGGCCTTCTCTGTGGTGGCTCCCCAATTGTGGAACGATCTCCCCGACGAGGCCCACCTGGCGCCAACATTGTTATCTTTTTGGCGCCAGGTCAAGACTTTCCTCTTCTGTCAAGCATTTGGCAATATCTGAGGAGCCTGGGTTTGTTTTGTTTTGTTTTTGTAGTTTTTTGAAGTGTTGAAGTGGTTTTTAAATGTACAGATTGTGTGTATGTTGTATGTTTTTGCTGTTTTAATTTTTGTATATTGTTTTTAATTGTTTTTAATCCTATGTAAACCGCCCAGAGAGCTTCGGCTATGGGGCGGTATACAAATGTAATAAATAAATAAATAAATAAATATCAAGAATGCATTAAATTATGTTTATGGGGATAACACATACATTGAATATACCAGTTTAGGGGTTAGTTACGCATATTGCTTCAAAGGCCTGTGCCCATATGTACGTTTCTTTAAAAAATGTTATTATTACAATATGACGACTCTGGGGCCTGTCCACATTACACATTAAAACTTAAATAAATCATATAAAAACATTTTTATAAAAACATTTTTAACAAAAGTTTAATATCTTACTTGATAAGAGATGTCTGCAGAATTACTTCTAACAGGATGATAGTCTCCTACGATAATTACTGGCAACTGGGGAAATGTTTTTATATGATTTATATAAGTTTTAATGTGTAAGGACAATATATTGTCCGAAATGCGTTGGTATAATTCATTATTATTATTATTATTATTATTATTATTAAATCTTTCTCTCTGGTTCCACCCCTTTGCCTTTTTTTGGATACCTTCTTTAACTTGTGAAACATGTTACAAATTAGACAAGCAAAAATTAATAAAGTTGTGGCCCATAGTTCGATCTATTTCCTGTGTCTTCATTCCAGGGCCAGAGGGTAATTGTGATAGCAATAAGTGATTAAAAGACGTTTTTAAAATATTAAGGTTGCAAACTTTGATCAGTAGGTGAATCAGCTAAAGCTTGGCTTTTATTAGCGGGTCAAATTGCAGGAGAATAAAGGGCAACGTTATTTATTTCTTTGAGGCAGTTGTCATTGTGATGGGCTACTGTAACAAAAGAAGAGAGAAATGATTAAATATATTTTTTCTGCCTAACGAGCAATATCTTCATTTATTAAATTAACCCTAAGCAATTCCATTTCTCCAGGCTATTATAGGATGCATCCCTTTAAAATGAGGACTTGTTTGAATAACAGAGACCCTCGTTTTATGTGGCCACACTCATTGCCAAGGGTATCCTACTGCAGAGGTGGAAAATCATCAAGACACCTGATGTAGATCAATGGGTGAAAGACCTCTTGAAGTTCACAGCTAATGAATAGTTTACATAAAAAGACGAAGGGACGATAAATTCCTAAATGTCTGGCAGAATTTTGATTGAACTGTCTGCAGACTGTGGAATAGAGGACATGTTCTTCCTCATTCCACCCACATCTCTGCACTATCATCACCAAGCTCTGTTTTGTTTTATTTTTTTCCCTTATCTTTCTTTTCAAATGATGGTCCCTTAATGGTCCAGTCAGCTCCTCCAGGAGGGGTGGAGCTGAACTGATTAGTGCAGGTCTTGTCAGCCTACATTAGGATTCCATCAGCTTTAGCTCCCTGCTGAGACAACATCCTCCTATTGTACCAGTAGGAGAGAGTTTCAGCCAGCAGGACCCTCTTGGAGCTATCCAAGATCCTAATTTCTTCCTGTCTAGATCTGACTGCCATCAGATCCTAGCAGGTTTGCCAGTGGGCCTCAAGGAACCACAGAACAGGACAATTGGTGAATTCAGGGGAGGTCACTCTGCAGTTAAGGCCCCACTAAAGAAAACACCCTGTGTCTTTTGTTGGCCCTCTCTATTATTATTATTATTATTATTATTATTATTATTATATTCTGCCTTTTTCCCAATAATGGGACCCAAGGTGGCTCTCTATAAGTATGATGGGACAGAGAGCAGGGCCTCTGAAGTCAATCTTAAAGCTCAGGCAGGTTGATCTGCAAGAAGGTGGTCTTTAACATATCCTGGTCCTAGGCCATTTAAAAGTTGACTTTGGATTGAGTCTTGAAACTCACAGGAAACCAAGTAAAATGATGTATGAGCAGAGTGATTTGGGCTCCATTTAGGACCCTGGTGGTGGTTGCATTTTGAACCAATTGGAGTTCCCAGAGCATCTTCAGAAGCAGCCCCACATAGAGAACATCAGAATCCAGAAGTTCCATTCAGGTGTCATGGGTCCCCTCTACAAGGATTCGCTTTTGCGCCTGGTTAGGCGATTATGCGCATAATAGCTGAAGCGCATTTACGCCTAATGCCTCTGCACGAGAGGCGGCGAGAGGCGGCGAAGCGCATTAACGGATGACCAAAATGCGCTTTACAAGTAGTTAATGCGCATAAGCGCTTGTTCACATAGCCAAAATGCGCTTTAACGGCCGGAGCAAAATAAAACTCGCTGTTTAACGCGCATTCGATAATGCGCATAATCGGAGGGATAGCGCGCCTCTACACCCGATTTGCGCTCCGTTCTTGTAGAGGTAAATTTTTTAATGCGCCTTGAAAGAGCTTTAAATGCCTCTTGTAGAGGCAGCCATGGCTAATAGCCACTGAACTATAGTAATGTTACCTCTCTATGCCTGGGTGAGAAAGAATATAAAAGTTAGAGACATCTCTAAGGCAGCCTTGCCCAACACAATACTCTCCAGCTAAGCTGGACTACAACTCCTATCATTCCTAGCCAGGATAGCCATTGGTATGACGGGAGTTGTAGCTCAAGAGATTTTGAAGGCACCAGCAATTGTTCTAAGGGAAATTAAGATTTAGTAATCTTAATTTCAAATCAGTTTTCCTGAATAAATTAGTGAAACAGAATAGTAATCATTGTAAAGCTATACAGAGGGAGAAAGTCAGGGTGTGTGTGAGGGTGGTGTATTCCCTCCCCCCAAGCAGGAATATAAAGGTTTTGATGTTATTTTATGAGCTAAGCCTCTTACTTCCAGCCTACGCAGAGCGGACAGTTTTCATTGTTTGTGTGTTTGCTTCTTGCATTCAGGCAGCTTTTCTTACCTTGGAAAGAGCCTGAGGAACTGATAATCTTCAGGTGCCAAAGTAGCTCATCTGCTTGCTATGCAGTGTGTATGTCTCAAGATTTACCTTGATCCCCCTTTCTTTGCTGTCCCTAGTTTTCTGTTGCATAGCCCCCACTATGCAGGCTTCTGGGCCTTTCCAGGATGGAGGCTTTATACAAACTGAATTTTCCGTGATGCTTAATTGCTAAAAAAAAAAAAAAAGGAGAGGTGGCTGGTCTTTTGAGGAGATTTCTGTGGGCTAACTATCCAGGGCCTTGCATGTATGCTGTGTTCTTGGGGGCGTGCAGAAAAAAACCCACAATATGGAATCAATGGCTTCCTGAGAAATCTTCATTTTTATTTTTATATAGCACGTTTCTAGTTTTTATAACTACAAAGATTTTTGTTTGTTGACATTTATGCGCCATGTAGATGGCCCTTGAAACAGTTTACTCTCAACAATCTTCAATACAATGGATAATGAGTAAACAGTACATTTCAAGCAAAAGCATCTATAATAAAGACTGCATCAATTGAAAGCCAACATAAAGGCAGGTTGAAGAACATTAAAAGACAGCTTTAAAAGAACCATTTCATAGTCTTGAAAAAATGGGAGAGGGGCCCAATTAGGCCTTCCTATGAAGGGAGTGCTAGAGCCTAGGTACTACTGACAAGGCCCTATACTGAGTGCCCACCAATTTTATTTATTTATTTCACTCATATCCCACCTTTATTCCTCCAAGGAACCCAAGGGAGTGTACATCCTCCTCCCCCCCCCTCCATTTTATCCTCAGAACAACCCTGTGAGGTAGGTCAGGCTAAGAGTCTGTGACTGGCCCAAAGTTACACAGTGAGCTTCCATGGCAGAGTGGAGACTAGAATCCAGATCTCCTGACTCCAAGGCCAACACTCTAACCACTACACTACACTGGCTCTCTTATGGCAGTGGGATGTGGAGCCAGCCCAGTGGTGGTGTCGGTGTTGGACTTTTGGGGCAGCAGAATAAACAGGGCAGCCACCAAATACAGCAAGGTTAGCTTACCACATTTTGAAGAAAGCAAAAATAAAAATAAAAATGTATGTTACTCTACAGATGGGGGCATCCTATAAAATCATCAAGTCCAGAGTCTAAAATTACGTATCTCCACAACTCTGTGGAGTAGAACCTTACTAGAACTTCATAATGGGTGGGCAGCTCTTCCAAGCATATTTTAAAGTAACTAGGTGTCCTGCTATGGCTAGATCAAGCTCAGTGTTAGGTTGAACAAAGGGGCAATCCAAAAGCAAGCCAATAAGCAGATAATGGTCAAAAGCACAGTTTTGCTAGGCAAGAGGGAGAGTTCCAAAAGAGAGGTCTGAACAGCAGCAAAGGTCAAAACACAGATAAGCAGGCAGATACAATACACAGTCCAAGAACCTGAGTCAAGCAGGAGTTCAAGATCAGCAACACAGTAGTTCAATCACAAGGCAAGGGGACAAGGCACTAAGAACTACTAGAAGATATCATTTCCAGCAATGACTAGACTTGACACTGCAGGCGTATATTGCCAGAGCTTCCTGGGACCCACCCAAGGCTCAGCTGCAGTTTGTTACAAGCTTTGCTCCTATTCCAGCACTTCTCCTTAAAGGAGCCCTACTGGTGTTCCTCTTGAGGTGACAACACTCTTAGGGTCTAGATGGTCCACCCAGCCTCTGCCTCAAAGGTGGGACTTTCCTCCTTCTGTGGGAATGGAACCATTGTCCTCTCTCCTGAGGGCCCAGGCTCTCCCAGATCTCTTGCTATGGGTGGCTCCTTGGTGTTGACAGCCTCTGGAAGCTTTTGCTCCTCTTCAGAGGACAATTCCTCCAGCAAGACACTAGGCAATCCCAGCTGAAATAGCTCATGTGGGAGGGTGCTGGTGAACAAGATGTACAGTAGGGTGACCATATGGAAAGGAGGACAGGGTTCCTGTACCTTTAACAGTTGCATAGAAAAGGGAATTTCAGAAGGTGTCATTTGTATATATGCAGAATCTAGTGAAATTCCCACTTCATCACAAAAGTTGAAACTGCAGGAACCCTGCCTATTGACCAGATACAAAAGAGGGCAAGGCTCCTGCACTTTAACTGTTGTTATGAAGAGAAAATTTCACCAGGTTCTGCATATGTACAAATGACACCTGCTGAAATTCCCTTTTTCTGTGCAACTGTTAAAGATACAGGAGCCCTGTCCTCCTTTTCATATGGTCACTCTATGTACAATGTCCAGAAATGTACCTTATGTGCTAAGTATACCTTCTCCCATGCCTTTGTATAAAAAAACCCAGAATAAATGTTACAAAAGAGTAAAATCAAACAAAACATTAAGCAAAGGTGGTAGTGTCTTTGTATAAATAGTACAGGCTGCAGAATTTAGATCGTCTTATATTTATTTATTACATTTATTAAATGCCTCATGAAATAAATTTCTCTAGGCATTTTAAATAATGCTAAGAATACAAAAATCACCCCCAAAATCAGAAATATCAAATTAATGGACATGCCAACACAGGATAAAATACAATATCACATTGCAGGGACTAGGATTATAAACAACATTGCTAAAACTAAAATAATAAAACACAAAAATACTCAAATATTTTATAAGACTTCAAAAATGTCATTTTTAAAAAAGCCTGGGAGAACAGGAAGTCTTAGCCTGGTGTCATAAAGAGAGCAGTGTGGGCACCTGGACAGCTCCACAACTAGGAGGCCACCACTGAAAAAGCCCTCTCTTGTCTTCACACAGAATATTTTAATTTATTAATTTTTCTCCCCTCAGCCTTGGCAGTGGTTATTTTAGGCTGACCAGATAAAATCCAGGTCAGGGCTCATGTAACTTTAACAGTTGTAGAGCAAAGGGAATTTCAGCCAATGTCATTTGTATGCAATTAGTTCCTGGTGAAATTTCCTCTTCATCACAACAGTTAAAGTTGCAGGCACTATACTAGAGTAACCATATACAAAAGAAGGCAGGGCCCCTGCAACTTTAACAGTTGTGATGAAGAGGGAATTTCACCAGGAACTAATTGCATACCAATGACACTGGCTGAAATTCCCTTTGCTCTACAACTGTTAAAGTTACATGAGCCCTGACCTGGATTTTATCTGGTCACCCTAGGTTATTTGCTAAAGTAGGGTGACCATATGGAAAGGAGGACAGGGCTCCTGTATCTTTAACAGTTGTATAGAAAAGGGAGGTGTCACTTGTATTCATGAACACCTGATGAAATTTCCTCTTCATCACAACAGTTAAAGTTGCAGGAGCCCTGCCCTCTTTTGGATCTGGTCACTCTAGTATAGCTCCTGCAGCTAACTGTTGTGATGAAGAGGGAATTTCACCAGCTTCTGCATGCATACAAATGACACCTGCTGAAATTTCCTTTTCTATACAACTGTTAAAGACACAGGAGCCATAGCTAAAGGCACTCTGTTAATCAGAAAAACAGAATCTCAGGCCCCGGGGCCAAATCCTGCCCTCCTAGGGTCTGAGTCTGACACTCCAAGGTTCTTCAAATGGGCCTCTGCCCCTTTCGCCCCACCACTAATCATTTGGTGATTTCCCGGCTTTTCCACATCCGCCACCCCAGTCAAAATGGTTGAAATGCCTCACCTAAGGCTCAGTCCCTGTCAGAAAGAACTCTAAGCTACAATATGCTGGGCTTTCAGGCCGTGCTCACCACTCGAAGACAGCTTCTGAAAGGTTCACCAAAACAGAATCCGGCCTTTGGGCCAGAAGAGGTTCTGCATCCGGCCTCTATGTGATACAAGGTATGCCTTTCATGAGCCCTTGTACTGTAAACAAGTTCCAGGGCTAAAATCCCTGGCTTAAATGATGTTCTGTTGGATGGTGAATGGCACCAGAGAGCCGTATTATGTATGGCTGGAGTGCAGAACAAAAGGCTGGCTGGGATCCAAGTCTAAGGGTGCCTCTACAAGAGCGATTTAAAGCTCTTTCAAGGCGCATTAAAAATTTGACCTCTACAAGAGCGGAGAGTAAATCGGGGGTTGAGGCGCTTTTTCTATGCAATTATGCGCATTATCTAATGCGCGTTAAATAGCGAGTTTTAATTTACCGCAGCCGTTAAAGCGCCTCATGACCATGTAAACAAGCAATTCTCCGCATTAAACACCTCTAAAATGCATTTCATACAACCAGTAAGGCAACCTGTTATGTGCTTAACCTCCTCCCGTGTATAGTGATTTGCCGTAAAAGCGATTGCGAGAAGATGCGCATAATCAGACAACCAGGCGTCAAACCGAATTCTTGTAGAGGGAACCTTAGCTATCTGGGCTCTCCAGAAGGCCATGCTGCCTCCCCGGACCTTTTTCCCTTTTCCCTGAACATTGATTCTTTGGTGGCTTCTTAGGTTGTGTACAGTTCCCAGCCCCTAAATCTAAAAGGGTGAACTTTCTCCTAAGACTTCTTTGTTGGGAGTAAGACCTTTAAGACACAATCCTATGCAGGTTTAGATGGGGAAAAGACCTACAGCTCCCAACATGCCCCAGCCAGCATTGCTGGGAATTGTAGACTTTTTTCCCCCTGTCTAAATGTCCATAAGATTGCGCCCTTAAACTAAAATATGCTGGAATTTTTGGCTTCTCCAAAATGGAATTCAGCTCTTGGGCTGAAAGAAGTGGTTCAATGCTCCTGAGATCTGGTGTAGCACAATGCAGCAAGAGATAGAAAGAATTGCTTCAGGTTCTGCCTGATAGCATGTCACAACTCTCATGAAGGGGCTGATGTATGTGGCGCAAGCATTCTACAATACTACAGAGGTACTGAATGTCTAAAAATAAAAGTTGTAGGAGTTTGCACATAAATGGTCTATAAATCTTCAGCCAGAACAATCTTCGTAATTCTAATGATGAGCAGTTCGACAAGACCAAGAGTGCAAGAGGATGTGGAAATAGTCAGAAGCGGTTAAAAATGCTGTGCTGAATTTTCTCTGAGGTAAATTTTCATCTGGAGGTGACCCATCGCTCAGATCGTATGTTCGCACAAAGGATTATTTACTACTTGAGTTGAAGAAATGATCTCGAGGCTTATAAAATAAGTTGCGCAGCTTTTGGATTTGCAGATAAACAGAGGCTGTTGAAATTGCCTCATGTTAAAGGCGGTCCTGGCAAGGCAGTATTCACAAAACAATGATCATGTAGATATGTGATTCTGGCCAAGCAGGAATGATGATGGGCAGCCTGATGCTGCTGCTACTTACTAAATAAGAAAGTGAAATTCTGTCATATTTTTTAGAAAGGAATGTTCAGGCTCCAATATGAAGTGAGAAATTAGCAGAAATCAATGTATGCAAGATACCAACAGCAATTCCCGTGCCCTACATCATATCTCCCAGGGAGCAGCCTCAAAAGGGCTCAAAGTCCCCTCTACAAGGATTCGCTTTTGCGCCCGGTTAGGCAATTATGCGCATAATCGCTGAAGCGCATTTACACCTAATACCTCTGCACGAGAGGCGGCGAGAGGCGGCGAAGTGCATTAACGGATGACCAAAATGCGCTTTACAAGTAGTTAATGCGCATAAGCGCTTGTTCACATAGTCAAAATGCGCTTTAACGGCCGGAGCAAAATAAAATAACCTAGGGTGACCAGATAAAATCCAGGTCAGGGCTCATGTAACTTTAACAGTTGTAGAGCAAAGGGAATTTCAGCCAGTGTCATTTGTATGCAATTAGTTCCTGGTGAAATTCCCTCTTCATCACAACAGTTAAAGGTGCATGCACTATACTAGAGTGACCATATACAAAAGAAGGCAGGGCCCCTGCAACTTTAACTGTTGTGATGAAGAGATAATTTCACCAGGAACTAATTGCATACAAATGACACTGGCTGAAATTCCCTTTTCTCTACAACTGTTAAAGTTACAGGAGTCCTGACCTGGATATTATCTGGTCAGCCTTCCAACAGGTCTAGCCTCTGCTTGAAACCTTCCACTATGGAAACCCCCACCCTGCTAAGTAATCATTTTTTCATCGTGGTCTCTGCATCACACATATGGGCTCCACACCTGAGCGGAGCTCATTTCGGGAAACTTCTAGAGCTGAGGCAAACATTTTTGGCGGGGACCCTATAACGACAGGGCACGCTACTTTGGCATACCATCTCCTCAATACTGACCATTACCATTAAAAGGTTTCTCCTAATGTTATTTATTTATTATGTGTATATCCCACCTTTCTTTCACTGAGAAACTCAATGTGACTACATGCAGTTCCTAGGTAGTCTCTCCTTCAAGCGCTGACAAGACACAACCCTGATTAGCTTTGGCAAGCTGGAGGCCTCATGTGTCTTCAGACTCCTCCTGTAACTTGCTCATTAGATCAAGGCAAGTCTTCTCTTCATATATTTGAATGTTATCAAATATACCCTTCAGATATGCTCAACTACAAACTCAAGAGCCTTTCCCCATATATTCCTCATCTTATACCTGTGCATTTGATCACCACCTCCACTCCTAAATGCAGAACCTTGCACTTGTTTGTATTGAAATTCATTTTGTTAGTTTCAACCAACTTTCCCATTCTTTCAAGATCATTTTTAATTTTGTTCTGAAGTCTTAATTAGCCTTCCCAGTTTTGTTTCATCTTCAAATTGGATAAGTACTCCCTCCACCCTTTCATCCAAGTCAGGGGTGGGGAACCTATGGCCCAGCACATGATGTTCAACCAATAACCATCATCCTTCACTATGATCCATGTAGGCTGGGGTCCAACATCATTTGGAGAGCCACAAGTTCTCTATCCCTAATTTAAATCATTTATTAAAATGTTGATGAGTATCCAGGACAGAACCCTATGACACCTTATTCCAAACCTCCCTCCAGTATAACAAGGAACCATTGATAAGCACTCTTTGAGTACAGTTTTTCAACCAGGAGCGAATCCACCTGACAGTACTTTCATCAAACCCTCATTTAACCAGTTCGCTAACCAAAATGTAATGGGATATTTAGCCATCTGCCATCAATATCCTTTCTGTGTACGTCTAAATGTCAGACCTCCCCCATCCCCCTTACTCTTAAACCCCAACTTCATGCCAAATGAATAGTCTGGATGCAATTGATTCTAGTAACTTTCCTTTTCTGTGGTTCTTTGAGGCTCACAGGGAAAGCTGGCAACATCTGATGACAGTCAGATCTAGGCAGGAAGATGTTAGGCCCTTGGACAGCTCCAAGTGGATCCTGTTGGCTATAATAATAATAATAATAATAATAATAATAATAATTTATTTATTTGTAACCCGCCTCTCCCTCCGGATCGAGGCGGGGAACAGCAACAATATAAACATAAAAATCACAACAGTTAAAATTTTTTAAAAAGCAAGAGAACAATACAACATTAAAAACATCTTAAAATTCATCTGGATAGGCCTGTCTCAACTCAACTCTCTCCTACTAGTACAATAGGAGGATGTTGTCTCAGCAGGGAGCTAAAACCAACTGAAGTCTTACGTAGGCTGACTAGACCTGTAGTGTATTCAGCTCCACCACTCTTGGAGGAGCTGGCTGGACTATTAAAGGACCTTCCCCTGATTTTGTAGCCTGATACTTCTGGGAAGCTGGGGAGATGAACAAAGACTTGGGGGCTCGGGGTTCTGATCCATGACAGGCTGTTGCACTCATACCCTGCCTGTTGGGCACTGTGGGGAAACACAGTGGGATACTGGCATAGGTGGACTGTCTGGCTAATCCAGCAGGGATCTTATTTCATTTCTTCAGAAAGTCAAATAGATATGCTCATTATGATGGTTTGTGAGTGGGAGTTAGGAACATCATTTGCCACATTTTTTAAAAGCAAGCTTCTAACCCTTTTGAGCATGGCCATGCAGGGGGCAAAGCAGCAGAATGAATCATATTGTGATGTTGCAGCAAAAGGTTAGCTCTACTAGAAGTTATGGGAGAAATTAACATGTGGAGATATTTTTCAGTAGCAGCAGTATTTTTGACATAACCTCAGGTTTAGATGACTGCAGCTGTTCCTGCCAGAGGTTTGCCATATCCATGGCTTTCCTAGGTTTTCAGAGCCATGCAAAGAAACACTTTGATAAAGTGGAATACTGTAGCAACATCACCTTCTCTTCTCTTGGGAAGATTCTTATCCAACCTGTGGGCTTTAAATCCTTCCTCGGCAGGAGTGTAATGATTCAACTGTGTAGCTGTATCCTGCGGTATATACAGCATCCAGAAATGACAAATCAAGCTTTCAAAAGGGGGCAAAATGTAATTCCAACCCAATTTCAGAGCTTTTATTTATCACCATGTATGTTTTATGGGTATCTTTTTATTTTCCTTATATATATATTTCTCTTTCTCCTGTACATAAAGTAAAAGAAAAATGATATTAATCTGTGGCTGTGAACAAATAATTCTGATGGGGGGGGGGGGCTCCAGGGAGGGGCAAAACATTCAGGGGCAGCCAGACAGTCTGACCTTCTACAACAGGGGTGGGGAACCCAAAGGCTGGATGCAACATTCCAGTGGTGCAGTCAAAAGCAGAAGAGGTAAGCCCAGAAATACAAACAATGCCAACTTATTGTAACTTATAGCCCTTTCTGCCCCAACTAAGCCATAGGAGAGGCATATCAAACTTTTCCAATGGTAGACAAACATGGCACAAAAGCCAAGAAACTACCAAATGATTGGTGGATGAGGGAAAGGTATGGGTCAGTGGAAAGGGAGTGACTCTCTGAGGAATTTGGGACCTGGGCCTGAGGATCCCCGCCCTTGCTCTGCAGGATAGCTGTTGAAACACAGACCTGGTTTACATCATGGGTGGGCAGCTTGTGATCCTCCAGATGTTTCAGCCTATAACTCCCATCAGCCCCAGCCAGCACAGCCACTGTAAGGGATGATGGGAACTGTAGGCCAAGATATCTGGAGAGCCATAAGTTGCCCACTCCTGGTTTACAATTACACATAACAAACAGCAGAACTAGAAGTAACAAATAACAGAACTACACATGACAAGTTCCCTCCACTTCTATAAAGCATCTAATTCAACTTACCACATGTCCTGACATGGAGTGGGTGGGTCAGAGGTTGCAGCTTGAATCACAAGCCATGATAATGTGTGGTGGCAGCATTGCTTGCAGATCCATAAGCTCACGAGAGATATTATTATTATTTATTAATATTATTTATTACATTTATATACCGCCCCATAGCCGAAGCTCTCTGGGCGGTAAGGAGGTTAAGAGACAATTACCTCTTTTGTCCTCTGAGGCAATTTTAATCTTTTTGCAGAACACTTGAAAATTGCTGGGGGTCTCAAGCCACTTAATAGACTTCCCCCCTACATCTCTACCTATAAAGTGGAAAGTATGTGTGCGTCACGTATGTCTGGAAATGTTTACCCACTTCCAGATGAGTTAGAAACATGACACGGTGATACAGTGATATATCTGGCTGTACAATGTACCAGGAAAACCTAAAAACACAATTTTTGGGGGTTTTGGTATTTTTTGAAGAATTGAATAAAAACCTAGGTTTATGCCTACAACTCCCAGCATGCCTTGGGCAGAACTCCCAGCATGCCTTGGGCAGGAGGCCAGACTTACTGTACTTTGGCTGCCATTGTGAGTGGCTGCTGCATGTCTTTTACAACCCTGCTCCTAAGATTGGTCTCGAGCAGTCAACCCAATTCCACATAAAAGGAAATAACCCACATAAACGGGCTGCATCCATTTGCGGTGCCTCCTCACACCCTCCACGTGGTTTTAAAATGTAACTAGATAAAAAAGCATGACTTTGAGGGGCCAAACATGCTCAAAGGCACTCCGTCCCGTTATCGCTGTTTTCTCAGGATCTGGGGGAAGCAAGTGCGTAGCCTTTGCCCTTAAGAGGGAGGGAGGAAGGGGAGGCACTCTGCACGTGCCCAGAAACAGACCCGACAAAGGGGAGAGTGTCTGGCCCAGCCCTGGCCCTTCAGTACAGGCTCCTGATGTAGCACTTGGTGGGTGAGAAGCACAGGCCAAGGCAATCCCAGCAGGATTGGCTGGAGCTAGATGCGGCCACTGATAGCCGCTTACCTCCCCTCTTTGGTGATGCTACTCAACGCTCTATCTAGGAGCAGCATCGGCAACAAGAGGACATCTCACAGGATGTGGGCACCTGCAGGCTGCCAAAGGCATGCTGGGAGGTGTAGTACTGGCATGTAAAGTGGTTGATTTAAAATAAAGTATGGGTGAGCAAACCCTGACCTCTCACTAACTGTCTTTGTTCTCCTACCTGACGTTCTCCAACTGCCACCATTCCATTCTAGCCTCAGCTATATCAGTCAATCCTCCATTCACTCTTCTGTCTCAATGGTATAGTCAGGCTTTTACATAAAAATCATAAACTTTATTCAGAAGTCCATAAGCAGGGTGCCACAACCAAGATGGCCTGCTCTCCAGTTGTCTTCCACCACATCTCAGATGGTGTTCAAAGATGAACACATTATTCAGGGACCTAGGCTTATGCCTACAACTCCCAGCATGCCTTGAGCAGGAGGGAAGACTTATCAGGCTTTGGCAGCCATTATCTGGTAGTAGCTCTCCCTCCTGGGCCTGAAGGGAGAGCGCCTGGGGCCAGCTGCCTCAGCTGCTAGGCCCCATCAGGAGCAGGCCTGTTGCCAATGGCAACCAAGCGAACCGTCAGCCAGCCAGCCAGCCAGCCAGTCAGTCAGTCAGCCAGCCAGCCAGCTCCCTCATGGCCTACCTATGGGCACCGATTGCACAGTGTAGTGTGTACTGGCTCAGCCAAACTTCACTTCCCACGAGTTTCAGCAGCAGGACTCCCATTGGGCAAGTTGGGCACCATGGCAAAAGGCATGCCGGGAGTTGTAGTTTTTGTTTTCTGTAGGGACAAGGAAAATTATGGTGACAGCTTCAATGCAGCCCTGGCCATGCATTGAAGGTGAGAGAGAGTGAGGGTGGGGAGGAAAGTAACTAATTTAATTTGTTTTAAAGTTACCTCACAAGCCTAGGACTGGCCTACCATGAAGGGTTGTCATGAAGGTGAGAGAGGAAAAAAATACATTAATTTAATTTGTTTAAAGGTTAACTCAGGCCTAATACTGTCCTGCCACTTTAAGATGACTACCTCGCAGACATATATTTTCGGGGGCCCAAGCAACGCTGGGTAGAAAGTTGAACTCTGGCATGCTGATAGGTCTGGCTATATATTGTACCAGAAAAATCTAAAAACATGAAATTTTGGATTTTAAGTATTTTTATGAAGGATAAAAGGCCAAGTCATCAGTGACTTTCATCATCCTGGCTGTCTAACAAAACAATTTACAAACTCAACCAAACTAAAAACAACCAACCAACCTAAAGATGAATATATTGCAGAGAAATGTATTATTTATCAAATAAATGTCATAAACGTTATCCACGGACCCGAGCAATGCCGGGCATATCAGCTAGTATCACATAAAATAACTGCTTTCTTCAGCACTGGTATTATTAAAACCAGTGTTGTGTTATAAAAATCATGGGCTCTAGACCAGGCCATTGAGAAAAACTCCTTTAACTGGCAAATTTGTATGTAAAAATTACTGGATTGCACCAACACTATATTATGAAAAACAAGGCCCCAAAACCAGGGCCTTGTTACCCTGTTTGGTCAGCCAGCCCTGATCAAAATGCCCTCTATTTCTGACATCGGGTGGGGAGTGGGAGAACCGAGGGCAGGGCCAAGTACCAATATTCCTCACTGTTTTATAATCTTTCTGTGGGCCATCTGAATGGAGCTCATGGACCACAATATGAGCAGCTCAGCTTTGCTCACTTTTCTTGAATACTGGTCAAGTAAAGGTACTGTGTGTGTGTGTGTGTTCTATAAGTGCAGTCTTACTGCACCTTGTATTGTTCCATATTGTTATAATTGGAATTGTTTTTAACAGTATTTTAAATGTCTTTTTTAATATTTATACATGAACCGCTTAGGCATTTTATTATATTAAGGGAGCAAACCGATGAGTCTGAGGAGACCATAGGATAGTTCGGATTCCTGGCTCTGAAGGCAGACAGCCTATCTACACAGTACCTTGGAACATTTTAAATAGTATTTTAAAACGTTCCAAATAGGTGCGTTCCAAAACGTCTTAGGCCACATTAAGGAGTACTCCCGTTACAGGAGAAAAATTCTTCAGTCTTCAAAGCAGTGTGTGCGGTCTCACACCCTTCTGCCCATCTCTTTCTGTTTCGTTTTTACAATGAGTTTAGGGCAAGGCATTGTGGCCGCTGTAGTTCACTCGCCCACTTTCTCCTTAGTTCCCCTTTCATTCCCTAGCTTTCAGTGAGTACCGAAGACGTGGACAAGCTGCTTGGACGAGTGAGGGGGACAACTTGCCCTCTTGATCCCTGTCCTTCATGGCTGGTCATCCAGGGAGGAGATGTGGTTAGATCGCAATTACAATATATTATTAATGCATCTCTCAGGGAGGGGAATTTTCCATCATGTTTAACAGAAGCGGTGGTACGGCCGCTTCTAAAGAAGCCCTCCCTGGATCCCCTGGACTTTAATAACTACAGACCGGTATCAAACCTTCCATTCTTGGGCAAGGTGATCGAGAGGGCGGTTGCCTTTCAACTCCAGGTAGTCTTGGATGACACTGATTTTCTAGACCCATTTCAAACTGGCCTGGGTATTGACAGGGGGAGTGTGTCCCTGTTGGTACTTTTGGACCTCTCAGCGGCATTCGATACCATCGACCATGGTATCCTTCTGGAACGCCTGAGGGGATTGAGAATCGGGGGCACTGTGCCATCTGGAACCTCTCGGGCAGGTTCCAGATGGTGATGCTTGGGGATAGCTGCTCTGCAAAGAAGGAGCTGCTGTGTGGCGTACCGCAAGGTGCCATCCTTTCCCCAATGCTGTTTAACATTTATATGAAACCGTTAGGAGAGATCATCCAGAGGCATGGGGCGGGGTGCTATCAGTACGCTGATGACACCCAAATATATTTCTCTATGCCTTCGACAACATCGTCAGCTAAGGATAGTGTGTTTCCTCTGAATGAATGCTTGGAGGCGGTAATGGGCTGGATGAGGAAAAACAAACTGAAGCTGAATCCAGACAAGACGGAGGTGCTTGCTGTCAAAGGCCGCAACCTGGGTTTGGAGGTGTGTCAACCGGTTCTGGATGGGGTTACACTCCCCCTGAAAGACTGTGTTCGCAGCTTGGGGGTGCTCCTGGATCCGTCGCTCCAAATGACAGCCCAGATAGATGCGACGGCCAGGAGTGCCTACTATCAGCTTCGGCTGATATGCCAGCTGCGCCCCTTCCTAGAGTTGGAAGACCTAAAGATGGCAGTGCACGCGCTGGTAACTTCGAGGCTTGACTTCTGCAATGCGCTGTACATAGGGCTACCTTTGTGCCTAGTCCGGAAACTTCAACTAGTTCAAAATATGGCAGCCAGGTTGGTCACCGGTACATCTAGGAGTGACCATATTACTCCAGCTTTAAAATCGCTCCACTGGCTGCCAATTAGTTTCCGGGCGAAGTATAAAGTGTTGGTCATTACCTTTAAAGCCCTACATGGTTTGGGTCCAGGTTACCTGCGGGATCGCCTTCTCCCGTACAATCCGCCCCACACGCTCAGGTCCTCTGGGAAGAACTTACTGCGGTCGGCCAAGACCAGGCTGACAACTGTTACCCAGAGGACCTTCTCTTCTGCCGCTCCCAGACTGTGGAATGACCTGCCGGAGGAGACTCGTCAACTTAACAGTCTTTTAGAATTTAAGAAAGCTATAAAGACTGTTCTCTTCCGGCAGGCATATCCAGTGTAATTTTTAGAATGTTTTTAGGATGTTTTAGGATGTTTTAATGCAGTTTTAATAATATTTGTCATGTTTTAATTAGTTTTATGTATTTTATCATGTTGTTGTTCCCCGCCTCGATCTAGACGGAGAGGCGGGTAAGAAATAAATCGTTATTATTATTGTATTATTATTATAGTATAGGGCTAAGCATTATGGGTGTTGTAGTTCACTCACCCACTTCCTCTTTAGCCCCTCTTTCTTCCCCACCAATCAAAGACTAAGCATTTGGGTGCTGGTAAACGAAGCACTGCCCCCACAAATCACAAACTGTAAGGAAGGACACATTATTTTACATAAAACAATTTATTAAAAGTAAAAATCGTTGTATATAGCTGGAGTGAGTTTTAAAAAACCTTGGGTATACAACGTTCAAGAGAGTGCGTCATGTGGCCCAAAGAGTTTTCGTAACCCTTATAAAATGTTATAAAGCTAGTGTGTAGATCGTCTCAGAGTGTCTCCGATCTCAGAGACAGGAATCCGAGATCCCTGCTCCCTCCCACTCACCGCTGGTATGGAGGTGACCTCAGAAAGGAACGAAAGCGGGTGTGCCAGTAGGTGGGGAGGGAAGGAGACTGGAAAGCCAGATTACACCACCTCCTCAGCCCTCCCCAGCCATCTTCCTTCCTGCTCTATGGAGACCCAGCTAGATGGGCAAAAATGCCTCTCTAGTCAAAATGCAGAGTGGCAGGTGTGGAGGTGAAGATAAATAAATAAATAAATAAATAAATAAAGGAGGTGCATGTATAATGTGGTCCCAGGGAGAGGGGAAATGTGATTGTTGGGAGGGGGGTAGGACAATGATTGCTACTAATTGGAAGAACTGATTTATTTACAATGGAGAAGGTGACCCATCAGATTAAAATAGCCAGCGATGTGGAAAGTCCTGCTGATCGTATTTGTTTATTGCAATATGGCATTCTTCCATGGCTTTCATATAAGGTCTCCTCAAATATCCCAGTGTTGTTTGTCTCTAGTGTGTGTCTATTCATTTTATGGCATTATCTATGCTGCCCTTCAGTATAAATATCTCCAGAGCAGCTTACATAGGCTGACCAGATAAAATCCAGGTCAGGGCTCATGTAACTTTAACAGTTGTAGAGCAAAGGGAATTTCAGCCAATGTCATTTGTATGCAATTAGTTCCTGGTGAAATTCCCTCTTCATCACAACTGTGAAAGGTGTAGGCACTATACTAGAGTGACCATATACAAAAGAAGGCAGGGCCCCTGCAACTTTCACAGTTGTGATGAAGAGGGAATTTCACCAGGAACTAATTGCATACAAATGACACTGGCTGAAATTCCTTTTTCTCTACAACTGTTAAAGTTACATGAGCCCTGACCTGGATTTTATCTGGTCATCTTAAGCTTACAAAATTAAAACATTGAAAAGAGCAATGTAGTTATTTTAAATATTTATACTGCGCCTTTTATGAAAACGTCCTCAAAACATCAATACAAAAAAACCCACAGCAGATAAAACTAGCCATGTTAAAACTGTCAAATTAGATTTAACAGAGGGAACAAAAAGGACATCAGAGGAGAAAACAGAAAACAGGTGAGATTCACCTGAGGAGAGTATTCCACAAGGAGGAAGCAATAACCAAGAAGGCCCCCTCTTGAATCACAGTCCACCTCGCCTCAGATGGTAGGAGTACCTGAAGGAGGACATCCAACAATACCGCAGACCACAGATAAGTTGAATGGGTGATTCTTCAAGTGCCCAGCTCCCAAATGGTGTAGGGCCTTAAAGATAAGCACCAGTGGAGCAGTTTAAATTCACATGAGACATATTCCCAGTAACTGGGTCCAGTTAGAAGCCTAGAAGTGACTCTATTTTGAACTAAGGGCTGTTTCTGAGCAGTCTGAAAGAAAACATATTATAGTGGGCCTGTTCAGACAACAAGCCAAGCCATGGTTAGGCTGCTAACCCTTTTGCAAGAAATGGTTAGTGAGCATGTTTAAACCATGGTTATGTAGCCACCATGGTTAGAAATGGTTCACCCAATACACTAAGTCATGGTTCACATGTCACGCTAAGCCATAATGTTTAGCTCAAAATGCTTAACCACCGTGGCTTGGCATATCTTCTGAACAGGATCACAAGTGTAATCTTGAAGTTACCAGAGCATGGATAACTTTGGCTGGGCTATCTCTCTATATCACAGAGATTTTAAAAAATACGGAGTGGTATTCAATGGGATCATTCTGCAAACTCAAATAGTTCTGGTGGAGCTTCGCCGAATCTTCCCATTGCATAACTGCTTATGGATTACACTTGCGCTACCGGTTGTGCAAATATAACAACATAAGAAGAGCCACGGCGGATCATCTAGTCCAGCATTCTGTTCAGACAGTGGCCAACAACCAGCTGCCCATGGGAAACCTACAAGCAGGACATGAATTCAACAGCACCCTCCTGCCCATGTTCCCCAACAACTGAGGCTTACTGCCTCTGATACTAGAGGTAGCATATAGCCATCAGGTAGCATATAGCCATCCAATATAACTTTAGTTGAATTCTCCTCTTGCGCATAGTTTGAGACCTAGTTTCCACTAGTGCAATGTAATATGCACTGTTGGATGGTGTCCATGATAAGTGGTATATAAAACTATTTCATGAGAATGATATTATTATTATTATTATTATTATTATTATTAAGTCCTTGAACTAATTATATGCTGTTGAACCAATTTTGCACAGGAACACTCTAACCATTGTCTTGATTTATAGTGATAATGTTTGTATTCTCCTCCTCCTCCTTCTCCTCCTTTTTAATCATATCTATTTCTTAACTCTTATTCTTTAATCACTATTTGATCATTATTGTTCCCATTTTACAGAGATTGAGCTAAGGAGATTGCTGACTTTAAGGCAGGAGGCATATGATTTTCTGACTCACTGATCTGGTTTCCCCTCCCTTTTTGTCTGTAGTTCCCAACCAAATGTACACTTGAGTAAGGGTGCAGTCCATCTGCATCATATTGCTTTGAATGGGATGCCCATTCTGATGTTCATTCCAATGCTCATCCCCCTCCACCTTCTTGCGCAATTGCTTGCGCATTAATACTTTGCTTATGCTCAGCTAGAGCTGGCTTGGGACTGAAAGGGAGTTCAATCTTGGATATTATCCCTACGAATTAGAAACCGATGTCACAAGAAACCACATCCTTGTATGTCAGGAAATTGTGCATTAGACAATCCGAATGGTGTCGTTATCTGAGTAGAGTATGCAATTTGTTCTGATAATTTGTCTGGGAAAAAAATAAAACAAGACTTAGAGAATTTCACGTGGACATGTCAGCCCAGATCTAGTCAAACAAAAGATAAGATAAGAGGAAGGTATCTTCCCACGCAGATCAGGATGGAGAAGCAATTTTCTTTTTAGAATAGTTTCATACCAGTTCTTTTTGAGATTCACTCTTGTGTAATTAGGCTGATGGTTTTTCATGGGATCAGTTTAGGACTGGCCTTTACTGAATGCATTACCCGCGATGCTTATGCCCCTCCAACCTCTTTCATGATTAATTGGTTCATATCCTGAAATGCACAAGACAAGTCAGTATTATGGTACATGTGGGGAATGGCAATTTCTTATGAGTGGGGCAGGATCACCGATTCATACATTTTAAAACCTTTTCTTATGGTATTAATGAATCTGGAGGGTCTGTTGGTGGGTAACACTATACAGTGCCTGGAATGGTGCATGTCTATAGCAGCACAAACAGGTTCCAGGAAAATAAACCCAACAGTGTTTCTAGATAAAAATTATCTTAAGTTGTTTAATGCTCCAGCTTACACCCTTTTACAAGGCGCAACGTTTCAAGTTTGCTTCTAAGGCACCTGACGCCATGTGCTTTCTCTATGCCTATGTGCCCTGCATATAGACACTTTTCAGCCAGTTTAACCTATGCCTCTCTTTAAAGCCAGGAAACAATTCTTTATTGAGCAATCTCTTTTGAAGGAACAACAAAGAATAATAACGTATAGTCCACGGGAAATAAGGAGACAGCCACGAATAAAGGTGGCAAATAATTGCTGGATGCTGGATTAAAAAGGGATGAGGCCTGGTAAAGACAGAGTATTCTCTAGGGCTGTGCATGATTCGGCCTCGCCTCGGAAGTCTGAGGCTTCAGTGGCCATTTCACAAAGTAGCCTCATCAAGCACAGCCCTTGCGTCCTGTCAAGAAACGCCTACAACTCCCAGTATGCCTTGGGAGGGATGGACTTAACAGGGGCGGGGAATAATGGGCGCTCGTAGCCTTGCTGCTGCTGCTGCTCCTGGAGGATTGTGTGGTTGGTGGGGCAACTGGAGCTGCGCGAGACCCTGCACAGCTCACTGCAGGGTCCACAAGTTCCCACAGCCTCCCACGTCCCCTGAGAGATGCCAGCGTCCCTCCACTCCTCATTGATGCTGGGCCACCTGGATCAGCAGTGGCGAGGCCATGAGTGCCCGTTGCCCCCCGACCCCCATACGTCCGTCCCTCCAAGGCATGCTGGGAGTTGTAGACTTTTCTTGCATCCTTCTTGACAGGATGCAAGGGCTGAGCTCAATGGGGTGGCTACTCTGTGAAATGGCTGCCGATGCCTCAGATTTCCGAGGCTTCCAAATCGTACACAGCCCTAGTATTCTCCACCAGGTCTTCTGAGCCTCGTGCTTCTTTGCTGGCTAGTCCGAAAGTAAGACTCCCACCCAAAGGAAAGTCCCTACTAGTTTATCTCAGACTGCTCCGTTCCAGCGATAGCAGGCCTGGCTAGCAGATCCTCGATCTCTCCACCCACAGTATAAACATACATTTCTCATACTTTAAACAATACGGAGCTGGGGGCAGCACACTATTCAATGCTTCATGTTCTTACACCATTCTAAAGTATGAAAACAAAAACAAAAATAAACAAACCAAAAATTGACATCTGTAAAATCAACAATTTCCAAATTGCATTCTGGGGACTATGAGGTAGGTAAGAGGGGCGAATCTGTCAGTTTTGCTTTCTCCCACATCTGAATTTTAAAGATCTCAAGTTCCTTCTCTCCCAAACATGTAGAAGTTTGCAAATTTTGGTAAATTCTCTTCAGAAATGAACTGAAACGAAATCCTCACTCGTCTTTACCAGCCAAATTCAATATGCAGCATGGAGAGAGCCATGATGTTAAAAATGAGGAGCCTGTCAGTAGTGGCAACCCTATTTTAACACTGCCATGGTTTAATACACAGGGATTCAAACCCAGTTTTTAAAGAGCCAAGTACTGAAAGCCCTGAGCCTATATGGGCTGGTCAGTTTTGGTTTCTTCCACATTTGAATTTTTTAAATCTCAAGTTCATCTTGTTCAAAATCTAGAGAACTTTCTGAGTTTTATGAAATCCTTTTCTGAACCGAACTGAACTGAAACCCTCACCCATCACTTGAAAGAAACTGATCAGTGCTTTTTCCAAGGGAAAATTAGTAATGGTGGGCAACATGTACCAAATAATAGCTTGTCCAATGCTATTGATCTTCCCCAGCAAACTCCAGCTGCCGTGTTGTAGATGGATGTGTTCTAGATCAATTCAGCAGCTCATATGAGGCAGCACTGATAAGAGGTCTAATTTTTTTCATCCAATAACTGCTATGATTATTTAGGATTCTTTGGTGATGCCCTTTGTCAAAATCTTTTTAGATGGCCAAGACTGGTCCCAGTCCCAAGGATCTTGCAACCTACATTTTGACACCCGGAGAGTCAACGTGGAAGGAGAGAGAAGGAAATGGCAAGGAAACAGGATGTCATTTTGCAGGGTGGGTGGGCGGATGGGAGACAAATAATCTCTGTAGTTTGGGGATGAAGTCATGGCCCTTTCAAGCTTCACAAATTAGAATTCAAATTAGAATCTCGAGAATGCTGGTCTCTTCTCTGCATTGGGATCTCTATTACTCCATTAATGTCTGGAACCTTAGGAAGAACTACGTAAAAAATTAACTAATAGCATAGGAAGCTCCATTGAAATGCAGTGCACGTACCAGCCTGTAATTCATAGGTTATGAGTCTGCCCAAGCTGCTAATTCATGGGTGTGATTATTTAAACTTTTTCCCCCCTGGGAGTCACTCTGTGGATATATCGTTTTTCAAGTCAAGTTTCGTATTTGCTAGGCTGACCATATGAAAAGGAGGACAGGGCTCCTGTATCTTTAACAGTTTCATAGAAAAGGGAATTTCAGCAGATGTCATTTGTATATAAGCAGAACCTGGTGAAATTCCCTCTTCATCACAAAGTTAAAGCTGCAGAAGCCCTTCCCTCTTTTGTACATGGTCAAGAGATAGGGCTCCTGCAGCTTTAACTGTTGTGATGGAGGGAATTTCACCAGGTTATATATGCATACAAACAACACCTGCTGAAATTCCCTGTCCTTTGCAACTTCATTTGAAATGAAGCCATGAAAGGGGCTTATTCGTCAGTAGCACCAGTATACTATGACACAGTTTAGCTCATGCTTTTAGGAATTATTATTATTATTATTATTATTAACAACAACAACAACAACAACAACGAAAAGGTCACAATTAACCTGTTAGTCAAATCTGTCACTGGCATCACATCAAAAAACTCTACAGAAAACCTTCAGAAACTGGGCCTATCAAATACATCCACACCAACATCCAGAAAGCAGTCATACTTAAAATATGCTCAATTGTCAGGAAATTCCTGAATCAGTAAAAGACAGCATGACCTGGCAAAGTCCATCATGTCTGCCTAGAAAAACCACCACGAGTGAGAAAAGAGACAATAATTTATATATTTATTTGTTTATTACATTTGTATATCGCCCCATAGCCGAAGCTCTCTGGGCGGTTTACATAGGATTAAAAACAATTAAAAACAATATACAAAAATTAAAACAGCAAAAACATACAACATACTCACAATCTGTACATTTAAAACCACTACAACACTTCAAAAAGCTACAAAAAACAAAACAAAACAAAACAAACCCAGGCTCCAATAATAATAATGGCAGTTGAATAGGGATTTTCTGAAACCAATTGGCTAAACTAGTTTGGTCCTGTGCATTTCACAAGTTAGTTTATAGAGTTGCTAGCTGTAGGTGGGGCTAGGTGTTGGAATGCAGGTTGGAAAACTCTTTGCACGAAGAAAAATACCATTTCCGAAAGTAGGGCCAGATCTACACCAAGTAGGATATAGCGGTATGAAAGTGGTATATAAAAGGCAGGAGCCACACCAAGCAGGATATAGTGGTATATGGTATGTGTCAATGGGCCCCAACAGTTGTCAGTGCACTTCAATACTGCTATAAAGCAGTAGTGTGGCTCCTGCCTCTTATATACTGCTTTCATGCCACTTTAATACTGCTATATCCTGCTTGGTGTAGATCTGGCCTAGGTTAGGCTAAATCCTTCCCTGTTACAATGCAATTCTAAGTGAGGCTGGAGAGTTGCAAAATGGCAGATCCTCCATCACTTACAAACAACTTGTGCTGGCCAGGGCAGGATTTGAAGGACTGGATATGCCTTTTTTACTTATTGACTGCAGTTCTGTTTTTAATTCCTTCTCCATTTTTATTACTATTGTGATTAACATTTCTATAACATCCAATTGCCAAAGCTCTTTCAGAGGTTTACAAAAGATTACAACTTTTAAAAACACAATATAAAATTATAAAAATTATAAAATAAAAACTATTTACCTACAAAAACAATTTAAAACAATGAACAATAAAAATCCCAGGATCGGTTAAAACTTTGACATATGCTGTCAACTGCCTGGGAGTAGAGGAAAGTCTTAATCTGGCGCCAAAAGGATGAGTGTTGGTGCCAGGTGCTCCTCACTGCGAAAAGTGTTCCATAATTGGGAGGCTACCACTGAAAAGGCCCTCTCCCTTGTTGCCATCCTCTGAATTTCCTTTGGAGAAGGCACCTGCAGAAAAGTCAGGTCCATACCGGGAGAGATGTTCCGTCAGGTGTTTTGGTCCATGTAAAGGTTTATAGGTCAAAACCGGCAGCTTGAATTGAGCTCGGAAATGTTCAAGCAGCCAGTGCAAGTGGGCCAGATTGGTCTTATATGTTCAGATCGTCTGGTCTGTGCCACCACATTTTGCAGAAGCTGCAATGTCCAAATTGTCTTCATTGCAATAATCTAACTTGGAGGCTAAAAGAGTGTAGACCTCTGAGCCTGGTTTATACCTGTCCTGATAGGGGTGTAGCTGGGCCATCAACCAAAGTTGGTAGAAGGCAGTCCATGCCACTGAGATTATTTGAGCCTCAAGTGACAGAGATAATCCCAAAGCTATGAATTTGCTTCTTCCAGGGGAGTTCAACCCCATCTAGAACAGGTTGAGCACCCTCCATCAAATCAGAAGAACCACCTACTAACAGCATCTCAGCCTTGTCTGGATTGAGCTTCAGTTTATTAGCCCTCATTATCACAACCAGGGACCCATCCAGCACATCCACAGCCTCATCTGATGAAGAGAAATAGAGTTGCATGTCAGCAGCATACTGATGACAACACACTCCCAAACTCTGGATGACTGCCCTCAATGGTTTGATGTAGATGTTGACCATCAGGGGGTGGGACAAACCCCATACTGGAGAATCCACAGGACTGAGCAATATCCCCCAAGCACCATCTTCTAGAGCTGACTATCCAAGTAGGAGCGAAACCACTGCACAGCAATACCTCTCACTCTCAACTCAGACAATGGCCCCAGAACCATACTATGGCTGATGGTATCAAAAGCAAAATGGGCTGCCCTTTAGACTGCAGTTAGAGCATCACATTTTTTTTTGTTTTAGCAACGCAACAAAACCCTCCTAGTAAGCAGAAACCCGGCCCAGCAGGTCTAGAATAGAACCTTTCTCCCTGATGTGCTAGCTCTCTACTTTAAAGAAGTTGGCACGTAGAGGCGCATTGAAAAGATCAGATATACCATCTGTAGCAGTGCCGGCTCCAGCTTTTTGAGGGCCTTTGAGGCAAGACATTTGACACAAGGATTGGTATGGACCAGGGATTGAGAACATGTGACCATCCAGATGTTGTTGGACTTCAGCTCCCATCATCTTCAACCATTGTCCATGCTAGCTGAGGCTAATGGGAGCTGGAGTCCAATAACATCTCAATGGCCACAGGTTTCCTGCCCCTGGTGTGGATACAGCTTAAATCAGTCCCATTTCCCCAGAAACCTTCCCATACACTCACAAGGACAGGTATCACTGACTGTCACAGCCTTGTTTGGTTAGTTTATTTGGAGAGGATACGTGGGGAGAAGGAGGAGTCATTAAAGATGCCAAATGATTGTAATGAGCTTTGAAATACTGCAGAGAACTCATCAAAGCTGGCTATAAATACACTTCAAAATTACCATAAGCTGTCTGCAGCTGTAGTAGAGAAACCTCAAGCAAACGGTCACTCATTCACTGAGGCTGAACTCCTACATCTCTTTCTCTCTTCAAGAGGAAGCTTCATGTTGTTTCATGGCTCCCAACTTTCCCAGGGCTGTTTGAGCGTCATCACACAGGGGAAAATCACATTTCCTTACCGTCGCTTCTCCGCCCATGTGTTTGTCCCTCATTACTTCCTATTTTGAAAGAGGAAGTAAGCAACTTGCACGTGGCCAATTCAGTGGGCCATTTTGATCCCACTGCTTCTCCTGCACACGGCAGGATATAGTGGCAACTTCCATCTTTAAAAATAAGTCAGACTTACTAGGGTGTTTTTTTTGTCACGCAAAGAAGGCTAGAAGGGGCGGGAAGCGTGCAGGAGGCTGCAATGTTGTGAGAGGGACCCGCGAAAATCTGTGAATGCCCAGTGATGAGTGTGCAATAAAACACTCGTCTGATGGAGCTCTTTGTTTCCTTGTGAGTGAGGAGAGGGTGGTATTTATGGTATTTCTGAGCAAGGGGGAGCACACCAGCAACTAGCCAGGTAGAGTGTGTTGCAGCTAGTAGAGACCTGCCATCACAGTCCATAGAAGAAACTTTCTCGGCTATCAGGGCCAATTCAGTGCTCACCATACAATAATATTCCCATGAAAATATGAACCCCCCCTCCCATTTCCACGGATGCTCCATGCCTCTCAGTGCTGCGGTGGTTTTGTAGCAAGAAAACCTCTGTCTATATCAGGGGTGAGCAACCTGTGGACCACATGTGCCCCCTGGCCTCTGATGCAGCCCCTGACGCTGCTACTGCACCGTGGAAATTTTGTGGCATGACGGTAGCAAAAAAAGCAAACAACCCCCCCCCCCCCAAATCAGTGATATTGTATAGCTTGAAAACAAGCTAAATTTGTAACTTCAAACCCTGTGTAGTGGTGTGCCACTGAAAATTGGCTCCAAACTGCTAAAAAAATTGGCATGTTGTGGTTATTGCCAAGCTATCAAATTTCAGTAGTATGGTGACAGGACTGTGGCCCGCGGAGGGGAGGGTGTCCAGGGAGGAAGTGGCCCTCAAACCCTCAAAGTTCCCCACCCCAGCTGTATATGATACATACCTATAGAGTCATCTCATTTATTTATTTATTTAAAGTATTTATTTAAAGTATTTATTTTATTTAAGTGTTTTTATAATGCCTTTCTGTAAAAGCCACCAAGCTGGTATACAACAGATCAAAAACAGGCTTTGTAAACTGCCCAGAGAGCTTTGTCTATGGGGCAGTATAGAAATGTAATTAACAACAACAACAACAACACAATATTAACATTTAAACCTGTGATAAAACCATAATTAAAACAATAAAAACAATTAAAAAGGGCAAGGTAAAAAGAGGTGTCTTTACACCATTTCTAAAAGCAGATCGTTACTCCAAGGCAAAGGTATTCCACAATCTGGGAATTCCTTTCCATATGTATCCATCAAGTGGGCCTCCGTTAGAGATGGTGCCCTGAAGAAAGTGTCTCACGCAAATCATAATAACTGGTAGAGTTCACCATAGCAAGACAGGCAGTTCCTTAAATATCCAGGCCCTAAGCTTTAAGACAGAGATGGGGAACTTTTTTCACTCCAAGGGCTGAATTCAATTTCAGAGAAGTTCTCAGGGGCATTTCCCACCAGTAGGTGGGGCCAAAGAAAAATGGAGTGGGGCCAAAGTCAAAAGGGGTGGAATCAACAATAAAAAAATACGAACATATTGTAGCTTTCAGCTCTTACTGCCAATAACGTAAGCCATTTAAACCTTTTTGAATGGGGAAAATGCACAAAAGCCAGAAAACCACCAAATGATTGGCAGTTGGAGGAAAGAGGTGGGGCCAGAGAAAAGGGGTAGGGCCATCTTTGGAACCCGGAGGGCCAGAATTCAGCCCCCGAGCCCGAGGTTACCCACTCCTGCTTTAAGGGTTAAAACCAACATCTTTAATTGAACCCAGAAAGCAATTAGCACTATCAGAGTGACATGATCTTGCATGGCCAGCTCAAATAGAATTGGGGACCATGTGAACCCTGCCATGGAACGAGTATTTCTAATTCTTTCAATAAATCCAAAGTGAAACGTGTGTGTACACACAGCTCAAGTGTGTTTTATTTATGCTCCAATTAGCATAGTTGGATTCTTCCAACCCTCTATTTATAGGGCTATTTTTTTCTTCTTCTAAAGCTGCTAAGTCCAACATCCATGGGAATGCATGCTCAGCACTTTGTGGATATCAATGCATTTCTTCAGCCAGCGTTAATCAAGGGCAGCTTATTAGTTACACTGTGATGGACTGAAACCAACTATTGAAGGAACCTTCCAAGGTAACAACTGCATAATAATGGTTTGGATTTTACTTATTTAAAAGCAAAAGTTCAGAAAATAAAGATGAATGACTGTTCCTTTAATCAAGTTAGATACTTTCCTGTGGCCTAAATTGCTCTTGGATCTATAAAATTCCCGACAGTGCAGGGAGAAGGTGGATACGAAGACATCTTTCTCATTCCTTCATAATACTAAAACAAAGCGTCATCTAATGAAACTGATTAGCTGGAGATTCAGGACAGACAAAAAGGAAGTATTTCTTCAATAGGCGCACGATTAACTTATGGAACTCACTGCTGCAGGATGTGGGGTTGATCACCAGCTTAGATGGCTTTAAAAGGGGATGAGGCAAATTCGTGGAGGAAAGCTTTAATACCGGGTGCAGAACTTTAGGTATTGGGGGCTAAATGTGGCCTGCCCCCCCCAACAAATCCTGTAGGATTCCCTTTAAGGCCCACTTTCTCTCAAGCATGGATCATTTGATAGTTTCCTGGCTTTTGTGCCATTTTTCCCCATTCTAAAAGGCTGGAATGTGTCTCCTAAATGCTGAAAAGCGGCAAATCCTGACAACAGTAGGCTGACCATATGAAAAGGAGGACAGGGCTCATGTAGCTTTAACAGTTGTAGAGAACAGGGAATTTCAGCCAGTGTCATTTGTATGCAATTAGTTCCTGGTGAAATTCCCTCTTCATCAAAACAGTTAAAGTTGCAGGGGCCCTGCCTTCTTTTATATATGGTCACTCTAGTATAGTGCCTGTGCCTTTAACTGTTGTGATGAAGAGGGAATTTCACCAGGAACTAATTGCATACAAATGACACTGGCTGAAATTCCCTTTTCTCTACAACTGTTAAAGCTACATGAGCCCTGTCCTCCTTTTCATATGGTCAGCCTAGACAACAGCTGAGCTGCCTGCCTTCTGCACTAGCACCAGCTTTCGGAGCAGCCTTAAAGGCAGCTCCATATAGAGCGCATTGCATAGTCTTGAGGTTACTTGCGACAGCACATTTATTTCTCCCTCCCCCCACCTTGCAAGGAACCAAGGTGGCTTACATAATACTCCTCCCCTCTCCATTTTATCCTCACAACAACCCTGTGAGGTAGGTTAGGCTGCAAGTCAGTGACTGGCCCGAAGTCACCCATCAAGCTTCATGGCTAACTGGGGTCCAGAACCCAGATCTCCCCAGTGCTAGTCCAACACTCTAGCCATTACGCCACCCTGGCTTTCCAACACGATTTACTTTGTAGTAGACGTGCATAGGTTTGTGCTGACAGTCACTCAAACATGTCACCCACAGGTCTGCCATTTTGAAATGTTCGCCACTGTTATCTCAAGCTGAAGCCCAGCACTTTCATGCTGAGTTCTTGCATTAGGCTAATGAATATTGACCTATTAATTGCCGCAATCAGCCTGTCTATTTGTGGCTACCAGCAGCAATCACATGATCAAACATTATAGAGCATTGTGAGGCAGTTACCATGGAACTAGAGGGAAACTAGTCAATGCATCATCACACAGGGGAAAATTGCATTTGCTTACTGTTGCTTCTCCTGTGCGTTTGTCCCTCATTACGTCCTCTTTTGAAAGAGGAAGTAAACAACATGCACATGGCCCATTCAGTGGACCATTTTGATAGCGCTGTTTCTCCTGCACGCAGCAGGAGATAGCTGCAACTCCCATCTTTAAAATAAGTCAGACTTCCTGGGCTGTTATTTTGTGGCACGAAGAAGGCTAGAAGGGGCTGGAGGCACATGGGAGGCAGACGACATCATGAGAGGGACCCGCGAAAATCCGTAAGTGCCCAGTAAGGAGCGTGCAATAAAACGTTTGTCTGATGGAGCTCAATGACAGCCCCTAATCCATGACAGGTTTGTCATCTCGAATGCGGGCCAATGCTGGTCTCCAACAATGGCTGAATTCTGGTTTGCTGAAAGAGAATTTAGTTAGGCTGACCATATGAAAAGGAGGACAGGGCTCCTGTAACTTTAACAGTTGTAGAGAAAAGGGAATTTCAGCCAGTGTCATTTGCATGCAATTAGTTCCTGGTGAAATTCCCTCTTCATCACAACTGTGAAAGTTGCAGGTACTATACTAGAGTGACCATATACAAAAGAAGGCAGGGCCCCTGCAACTTTAACTGTTGTGATGATGAGGGAATTTCACCAGCAACTAACTGCATGCAAATGACACTGGGTGAAATTCCCTTTTCTCTACAACTGTTAAAGTTTCAGGAGCCCTGTCCTCCTTTTCATATGGTCAGCCTAATTTAGTAAATGGGAAAAATATGGGATCAGGTATTCTTCAGCATTCACAAGCAGGGCTCCTATGTTATATTTATTTATTTATTTATTTATTTGAAAAAAAATCCTGCTCCTCAACAACAAAAAAAAAAACCCAAAAAGCTTCTGTGTATAGGCTTACATACAATAAATAAAAACAAGACAATCCCTGCCTGAAGACTTATAGTGTAAAATAACGCAATACAAAAGGAAAAGGGATGTGAAGGGAAGAGGGAAAAAAGCAAGCTGTCTTTCAGTAGGGCTGATGGAATAGCCCTGTTTCCCACCTCATCTCCTTTTGCTGCAGCCAGCTGAAATGGCCGTTGAAGCCAAGCATTTTCATGCTGAGTGTGTTGCCCCCAGCTCTTCAAAGTCTAGGGAATGTATACGTTTATAGCCATGGGTGGAGAGATCAAGGATCTGCTAGCCAGGCCTGCTATAGCTGGAACCTAGCAGTCTGGGATAGACTAGTGGAGACTTTCCTTTGGACTGGAGTCTTGCTCCAGTATCCTAGTCAGCAAAGAGACAGGGGGCTCAGAGGGCCTGGCAGAGCATCCTCTGTTTTTACCTAGGATGACCATATGAAAAGGAGGACAGGGCTCCTGTATCTTTAACAGTTTTAGTGAAAAGAGAATTTCAGCAGGTGTCATTTGTATGCATGCAGCACCTGGCGAAATTCCCTCTTCAACACAACAGTAAAAGCTGCAGGAGCTCTGCCCTCTTTTGTATCTGGTCACTCTAGCATAACTCCTGCAGCTTTAACTGTTGTGATGAAGAGGGAATTTCACCAGGTGCTGCATGCACAGAAAGGACACCTGCTGACATCCCCTTTTCTATACAACTGTTAAAGATACAGGAGCCCTCTCCTCCTTTTCATATGGTCACCCTATTTTACCAGGCCTCACCCCGATTTATCTAGCATCCACTATTTATTTCTTGTGGACTGTACATTAGCATTCTTTATTGTTTTGTGAAAGAAGACTGTTAAATAAAGATTTGTTGGATTTAAAGAGACGTTTGCGTCAAACTGGCTGAAAAGTGTCTGTACGGAGGGCATAGAGGCAGCACATTGAGGTCTTGAGGAAGGAATCTGATGGAGGTGGTCTTGTAAACCAGGGAAGGTGTATTTACCTTTCAATGCAGCGGTCCAAGGGAGATGTAGTAGCCACGACTGTCTGATGGCTATGTGCTACCTCCAGTATCCGAGGCAGAAAGCCTATATACACCAGTTGTTGGGGGAAATGGGTGGGAAGATACTGTTGCACCGTGTCCTGCTTGTGAGTCCCTGGTTGACAGCTGGTTGGCCACTGTGTGAACAAAGTGCTGCGTTAGATGGACCATTGAGCCTGACCTACACCTTGTGTCAAATCATTATGAATGTGGAATAAAAACAACAACAGGAAACCACACTACAGCCCCAACAGTTATCAGTGCACTTCAATACCACTATAAAGCAATAGTGTAGACCTAGCCTTGGTCTGATCCAGCATGGCTCTTCTTACGTTCTTATGCTCCTATGCATTTCCTTCTATACATTCCTGTTGCATTTGTTTGCCTCATTCAAAAACTTGTAGCAAAGATGTCCTCTTTTGGTTGGGAAGGAGGGCAAATGAGAAGGTGCAATGGATGTGAGTATGCCTTATACTGAATCAAATACTTGGTTCATCTAGTTCAGGATTGCTTACTGAACGGGAGCCATCCGCCACCATCTCATGGTCTCTGGAAGAGATCTTCCCAGCCGTACTGTTGGAGATCCCATACTGTGGGAGATGCCAGGGATGGAGGCTGGGACTTTCTGCATTCAAAGTATGTGCTCTACTATTAGGTTATGGTAGGCATGGGAGAGAAATTTGTTCATACTTTTCATTTTTGCATTTTGAACCAATGTGTGAACTGGAACTCACTTATCCTTCAAAATTCATACCTCTACATATTGCAGCAGAGTTTTACAATAACTAAAATGTGCATAAAATTGATGATATATTAGGGGAAAGTGCGCACAAAAAAGTTGTATATTAGTGGAAATAACATTAATTTTTATTTATTATTGCATTTATATCCCACCTTTATTCCTTCAAGGAACCCAAATTGGCATACATAATCCTTGTCCTCTCCATTTTATCCTCATAACAGCAACCCTGTGAGGTAGGTTGGGTTGAGAGTCTGTGACTGGCCCAAAGTCACCCAGTGGGTTTCCATGGCCGAGTGGGGACTAGAACCCAGATCTCCCGACTCCCAGGCCAACACTTTAGCCACTACACCACACTGGTTCTCCATGCATTATGTTAGGAAAATTGCTTGCAAAAATGGGTTTCTTAGGCAAAATTTCATACCAAAATGCATGTATTAGGAGAAATGATCTCTCACGGTAATCAAGGGCAATTGAAAATGCCCAATTTCGGCTGGATCATATGCCAGCGTTCTAAACCATCTTGAAGTTGTCCATGAAGAGACTAATCCTGACTCCAAAAGCAGGCTTCTTTGCTGAGTGACAAATACTCAGTTCATTTCATTGCTCTTTTCTTCTAAAACGGATGACAACGTGATCGGAAATTGCTGCTTAGCAGGGTGAAGGGAAAGCTTTCATGCTAGGGCTGGTTGCAAAACGGCAACAAGTGTAACTAAAATGCCAAATATGTATTTTGATGCGTGGGGGGGGGGGGAATCTAGAAATAAATTTCATGCCTTTCTAATTGAAAAATGTTTCATCCATATCTCCCCTTTTTATAGCATTTCATCTACTTATATATAATAACAGGAGAGTTAGTGCAATCCAATTTCACTGACTTTAGAAAAAAACACTAAAGAGGAAAAATATAACTTGCAGTCATTAGTCTACATTTGCAATGATCTATTATGTTTTCAGTGTCTAATTCCATCGCCCTTCTGCATGAAAATGAAATTAACACAATCATTTTCAGGATGGGTCTTATTTCAAACACAATTCCTTAAAATGTCAGCTAAGCAGCAGTTCATTGGACAGGGAAACTTCTTCCTTTTTATAACAAATGAAGATCTACTGATATGCTGTGGATCCTTTCAAGCCTGTTCCACATGGAATAATGGAAAGAAATGATATAATCGGTCTCAGGGAAGCTCACACATCACATTTTCCAGTTTGTGAAATGGTCATTAAAAAAAGCCGAGAAAGAGCAGTTATGCCAAGAGCTGTAGATAACAAGCCACCGCTGTGGTAGGGTTGCTACGAAAATGTGATTTTATAAACTCTACAAGTTGGATTGTGAGAAGGGTTGCCAGGGTTGCAAACCCAGAGGAGGTTCATGCATCCTGGATGAGCCATGGCAATCAAAGAATAAGAAGGAGGCACCATAATATAGGGATGGACAGAAATGGCTCAATCTCTGATTCTCTCACTTTCAGTTCATCCTGAACCTTGAGATATTTTTTAAAGTTTAAAGTTTACTCGTTTTGAATGTTAGCTTTTATTGTTTTAATTGATATTCTAGTTTTATGTTTTTATTGCTTTGATGCTGTTTTTATATATGGTTGTTTTTATATATGGTTGTAGGCTGCCTTGGGAGAGTTTCAGCCAAGAAATGTTTGAAATAAATACAATAAAGTCTGCATGAAAATTCGGATGCTTTTTGATGGGCTGATGGCTTTCATAAGACCATAAGAAGAGCCATGCTGGATCAGACCAAGGGCCCATCTAATCCAGCACTCTGTTCACACAGTGGCCAACCAGCTGTCGGCCAGGGACCCATGAGCAGGACATAGTGCAACAGCACCCTCCTGCCCATGTTCCCCAACAACTAGTGTATACAGGCTTACTGTGTCTGATACTAGAGATTTCCCTGTGCTGGAGATCAAATGTGCGGTTCGCTGACTAGTAGATTCATCTTTCACTCAGCACTGCTTGGAGAGGGAAGGAGGCCCAGGGCTACAGCAGCCAGAGGGTGAGTGGGTGGGCTTCTGTTAGGGTTCAAGCCAGGGAGAAGAATGGGTATACAGGCAGCCCCAGTTCTAAGGTTTTGAGCCCCCTTCAGCAAGACACCTTCAATAGGCCCCATCCCTCAGTGAGTCTACCTTCTCCCTGCCATTACCAACAGCTGCTATTGCTCCTCATCCACTTTCTCATCATTTCTTCCACTTGTTTGCTAGACAGGCAGAGAGCCAGGGAGCAAGTAGGCAGGGGCATCTCCTCTTCCTCCTCCTCCTCCTCCTCCTCCTCCCCCTCCTCCTCACCACCACCACCACCACCACCACTGGGCCAGAGTGAGGGGCTGGTGATCAAGAAGGTTGCAATAGTCAACAGGAGGAGCATGTCCAGGGAGCCCCTGTTGGGCCATGGGCCATTGACAGGTCCCTGATCATGCCCACCCTTGATGCCAGTCCTGGGTACATTGCCTGGGGATCTAGGGAGCCAGGAACTGGGCTGCAGTAAGCCTATTACCAAGATACTGGGAAATTGAAACTAAACGTTAGAAGATCATGTTTAAAAAATATTTATGCAAACCTGTTTCCCTGTATCTGTGAGGTGTCCAGATTTTGTGAAACAGAAGTTTTACTGCGTATTGGCGTTGAACAGAAGAGGTTTTACCGCAAATTGCACCCTGCCTCTTCTCCAGAATAGAGACCCTAGGGGCTTGTCCACATGACCGGTTTATCCCACTACTGTACCGTTTCTGATTCCTGTTCAGGCATGGGCTTTGCACACTGGTTGTTTTTATCTCGCTACATTCCTCTTATTTTATTTTCATGGGTGGGTGGGAGCCACTCATAAACATTGATAGCCTTGTGCGAGAAACCCTTACATGCGGCATGGGCATCATGCAATGACCTCCATGAGACCTGCCCCTTTCCCTCACCTCACAGATTACTGGCTGGTGGGTTGTGATTGACACAGACACACAATGTGGATGGACAGCAGCCTCACTGACCCCCATGCCAGAAAGCCGTCATGCCGGCTGTTCCATGTTGCTCTGAGTTTGGCTCTGGTCTTTCATGTTTCTGAAAGCGACAGCCTTCAATTGTTCTATGTACCCAACATCTGCTACTTAGTGGTATACTGTTTCTGCATATACTGCCTCAAAGCAGTCTTCTCTCTTCTGCTTTCTATATGATTGAGGCAGAGGCAAATCTAGGTGAAATGCATAGATTTATCACCAACATAGATGTTCCACACTTGATGTTCTCACTGAGCATCTACCATGACCCCAAGATCTATTTCCTGGGCAGTTGTAAGGCAGGCTCCAAATGACAATGATAACTTCAAAGCTGCTTCACTCACATCAAATGGCTTATGTCAATCTGTCAATCTTTCAGCAAAACAGTGAAATAAATATGAATGTCGAACCTGATTCAAAGTTAAAGCTTTAAAAGGCATTACATGCCATGTTTTTGGAGGGGGGAATAAGGAGTTGTAAGCAAGTCTTATGCTGAAGGAAGTTAGGTAGGTGACTAACACAAAGGGGGCCTTTTCTGTTGTGGCACCCCTGTTGTGGAATGAGCTTCCAAGAGCGTAATCTGACGAGCATTTTATTGCACTCTTGTTACTGGGCCACTCACGGAATTTTGCAGGTCCTATTCATGTCATCATCTGCCTCACGTGCATCTCCTGCCCCTTCTAGCCTTCTTCCCATGACAAAAACAAAAGACCCCAGTAAGTCCAATTTATTTTTAGAGACGGAACTTGCCGTGATCTCCTGCTATGTGCAGGAAAAGCGGCACGATAAAAATGGCCCACTGAATGAGCCATGTGGACATTGCTTCTTTCTTCTCTGTGAGAAAGAGGAAGTATTGAGCAACAAAAGCAGAGGTGGAGAAGCAATGGTAGGGATTTCTCCCTATCTGATGGAGCTCCCAGAAAGGCTCACCTGGTGCCTACACTGTGATCTTTCCAGCGCCACGTTATTTATTTTCCCAGGCATTTTTATTTTTCCAGGCATTTTGGTCTTTCATCTCTGTTGTTTTAAATATGATATTGCATTTTAATCTCTCATTGCCACTAAGTTTTATTTTGGGGTGTACTCTAGTTTTTAAATTTTATATTTTATTTTATTGATGTATTTTGTGGTTTTCACTGTTGTGAACTGCCCAGAGAGCTTCGGCTATTGGGCGGTATAGAAATGCAATAAATAAATAATCAAAAGTAAGCTCCATTGAATTCAATGGGATTTTCTCCCAAGTAAATGTACTGAAAAATCAACAAAACAAATCAGTGGTTGTGGGGATATTTCATAAAACTGTTTCTCTTCAAATTGCTGGTTTATTTTTTTTTATTTTTTTTAGTGAATCACTGTTCCTCCCCAACTCAAATTACAGTAATAATACTAATGCTGGCCTACTATGGAAGCCATAACCATTTTTTAAAGGGAAATTGCAGGTTGTAAATGGCTCTGGATGGGTGATTGATGTCCTGATGTTTCCTCAAAGCGTCAATGAGTGTGGAGGGAGCCCCTGCTGACCAAGCATCTCAGCCCCAGTGAGATAGCTTCAAGGTAAGACGTTAAGCAGACTGATGAGTTAAGCACCTATGCACGGAGAAGGTAAGTGCTATTTAATTTATTTAATCATAATTTAATTTATTAATCATCAGCTAAAGCTGAAACAAGGGCAGAGCAAAGGGCATTGCAAGCCAGGAGCTAAATCCCCGGATGGTAAGCTGTTAGAAACATATAGTTCAAGAGCCAAATTCCAGAGGAGAAACTCCTGTAGAAACTTAGAGATCTTGCAGCCCTGCTTTAAACAGAGAAGTCTTGAGTGGCTGCAATAAACCTCAACCTTGAGTAGGGTGACCATACGGAAAGGAGGACAGGGCTCTCGTATCTTTAACAGTTGTATAGAAAAGGGAATTTCAGAAGATGTCATTTGTATGGTTGCAGCGCCTGGTGAAATTCCCTCTTCATCACAACAGTGAAAGCTGCAGGAGCTATACTAGAGTGACCAGATGCAAAGAAGGCAGGGCTAGTGCACCATCTAGTCATGTTATGGATACCTTTCAGCTTTTGCAACCTGAGGATGTAGACAAACTGCTTGGAGGACTGAGGCCTACTACTTGCCCTTGAGACCCTTGCCCATCCTGGCTTTTGAAATCTGCCAGAGCTGGGCTGGATATCTGGACTTCTGAGGTGGGTAAATGCCTCCTTGAGGTCTGGTGAGGTCCCCCCAGCCTTAAAAGAAGCTGTGGTGAGGCCATTATTGAAAAAACCAAATCTGTTTTAGATAACTACCGCCCTGTCTCAAATTTACCATTCTTAGTCAAGGTGCTGGAGTGTG
The DNA here is from genome assembly GCA_029215795.1 of Anniella stebbinsi. Taxonomy (NCBI): domain Eukaryota; kingdom Metazoa; phylum Chordata; class Lepidosauria; order Squamata; family Anniellidae; genus Anniella; species Anniella stebbinsi. The sequence goes on from JARDYH010000001.1 coordinate 356,271,578, forward strand.
TGGTGGTGGCCTCACAACTCCAAGTAGTTTTGGATGAAGCTGATTACCTAGATTCATTCCAATCAGGTTTCAGACATGGTTATGGGACAGAAACAGCCTTGGTCGCCCTGGTTGATGACTTACACCGGGGAATGGGTAGGGGGAGTGCAATCCTGTTGGTTCTCCTGGACCTCTCAGCAGCTTTCAATACCATTGACCATGGTTCCTTCTGGATCATTCATCTGGATTGGGCTTGGGAGGCATGGCTTTAAAGTGCTTCCAGTCCTTTCTGGAGGAGTGGTCTCAGAAGGTGGTGCTGGAGGACTTCTATTCCACCCCATGGCCGTTAACCTGTGGAGTGCTGCAAGGCTCTATCTTGTCCCCCATGCTTTTTAACTTCTACATGAAACCACTGGGGGAAGTCATCAGGAAGTTTGGGCTGAAGTGTCATCAGTATGCGGATGATACTCAGCTCTACCTCTCATTTCCAGCTGCACGTCCCAGGGAGGCTGTGGACTTCTTGAACTAGTGTCTGGAGGCTGTTTGGGGATGGATGAGGGTGAACAAGCTGAAACTTAATCCAGACAAGACGGAGGTACTGTGGGTAGAGAAACCAACTACTTTGGATGTAGGTATACAACTGGTTGTAGATGAGGTTGCACTCCCCCTAAAAGACCAAGTACACAGTCTGGGAGTCCTCCTGGACTCTGAGCTAACTGGGGAAGCCCAGGTGGCTGTGATGTCCAGGAGTACATTCTACCAGCTTAGGCTGGTGACTGCTCTGGATTCCAGTCAGAACCAGTCAGAACTCTAGAAGATTTGCAGACCTTGGATCACTCCATTAGCGTTTTGACTGCTTCTGACTGAAACCCAGAGCGGATTCACCACCCAACTGGCATCGGAGCCACCGGCCTCCACTGACATACACACACACACGCTTCTCCCTCCCCTCACTTACATGAACACTTATTTGAATTTGTTTATTTAAAACATGTCTAGGCTGCCACTCAGGGCAGAAGCCCTGCCAAGGCAGCTTACAATATTAAAATTCATATAATAAAAAGATACAATAATAAGATAACAACAATTCATAAAACAATAAACACCTGTGATAAAACATGACTAAAAACCTGTAATATAATTGCAGGTACAGAGCAGAACAGTCCAGTGAATAACGTAATCAGGGGAAGGCCAGAGTAAACTTTCCACTCTCTCCCTCTCCCCCCACATGCATATATTATATTTCATCCCATCCCATCTATTTTTTCCTCATATATTTATTTTATTCCCTTTTTATTTATTCTGTTCCATCCCATCCTTTTTATAAAGAACATTACCAATTTCTTTTAGCCTCCTCCTCCAGAACAGAGGCAGTAAGCCTGTGTACTCCAGTTGCTGGGGAACATGGTTGGGAGGGTGCTGTTGTACCGTGTCCTGCTTGTGGTTTCCTGGTTGACAGCTAGTTGGCCAGGATGTGAACAGATGTGGTGATGGCCACCAATTTGGATGGCTTTAAAATTCCTGGAGGAGAAGGCTTTCAATGGCTACTAGTCGTGATGGCTCTATGCTACCTCCAGTATCAGAGGCAATAAGGGTATGTACACCAGTTGCTGGGGAACATGGGCGGAAGGGTGCTGTTTTCCATTCATGTCCTGCTTGTGGTTTCCCTCGGGCAGCTGGTTGGCCACTCAGTGAAAATAGTGCTGGACTACATGGACCCTTGGTCTGATCCAGGATGGTTCTTCTTATGTCCTTAAAGACAACTGACCTACAGCCTTGGGGCTGCAGGTCCATTGATCTACTCCCCCTTTCAGTTCTCTGAGGTGTGGGGGGCTTCAGGGCGGGGGAATGGCCTTGCTCAAGGCCTCCATGGGCCAGATGGGATGGCCTAGGAGGCCAAATGCTGCTCAAGGGCTGGAGGTGCCCCATCCTTGCGCTAAATGCACACGAGTCAAGTAGGTATAACAGGAGTGGTATGATCTTCTTCTTCTTCTTCTTCTTCTTCTTCTTCTTCTTCTTCTTCTTCTTCTTGTTAATTTCTTGAGGGGGCACAATATCTCCCTTCACATTTGTTACCTCCTCTCTGTGCACCACAATCAGTCTCTCTCAGTTCCTGGCCAGCAGAGATTAGGAGTATTATTATGGATGGTGGCATTTTCAGCTCACAGGCAGCAGAAGAGTTTTTTCACTGTAACTATTTATTCTTGCTCTTACAGAGATGTGTGAACTGCATATTTAATGTTCAACAGAGGCTATTGAAAATGTAAAGGGCAGTTTATTTATTTGTTCTTGGTTAAAATGATTAAACATGGGCCTGAGGCTGTGGAGGCTGGTGGCTCCGATGTCAGTGAGGTGGTGAATCCGCTCCGGGTTTCAGCTAGAACCAGCCAGCACCAACACCGTGGATAGCTTCTTTAGAGTTCTGACTGAAACCCGGAGCGGATTAACCACCCTGCTGACATCAGAGCCTCCAAAGCCTCCACTGGGTACAAATGAGGAGCAACGGAAGCTCTTTGAAGGACAAATGTTCACACAGTTCATATTTCAATCTCCAGCTCATTATAGACAAGGCTCAATGCAAGCAATATATTTCCCTGTCACAGTAGATTCAAATATATGAATACCAGGATTGTGTTGAACGGAGTGAACATGCCACGAAATGGCGGATGAGTTTCACTGAAAGTAAATGTAAAATGACTGTTCAATGTAAACAATGTAAGCTGCATTCTTAGTTTGGAGCTGGGGGGAGAGGAAGAGTCACCATCCTCAAATGGCTTTCACATTCCAAGGATTCCAGCAATGAAATCCATGGATTTCATATCCAAGGTTACATCCCCTAACCATCAGCTCATAAGAAGAGCCCTGCCAATCTTAGAAAAATGTGGTGCATTTTTGTCAGAAAATCAGCTATTTCACATTTGAGTTCTTTAAGAACTCTAGAATGGATATCATCTGCAATTGGTAATTTGTTTATTATCAATTTATCAATAAGGTCTAGAAGTTAATGTCTAGTCACCACTTTTTGTTTTAGTTCCTTAGGTCCCCTCTACAAGGATTCACTTTTGTGCCCGGTTAGGCAATTATGCGCATAATCGCTGAAGCGCATTTACGCCCAATACCTCTGCACGAGAGGCGGCGAGAGGCGGCGAAGCGCATTAACGGATGACCAAAATGCGCTTTACAAGTAGTTAATGCGCATAAGCGCTTGTTCATACAGTCAAAATGCGCTTTAACAGCTGGAGCAAAATAAAACTCGCTGTTTAACGCGCATTCAATAATGCGCATAATCGGAGAGATAACGCGCCTCTACGCCCGATTTGCGCTCCGTTCTTGTAGAAGTAAATTTTTTTAAGTGCCTTGAAAGAGCTTTAAACCTCTCTTGTAGAGGCAGCCTTAGACTCCCTGAAAATGTCAGTTCGGGCACAGGTATCTGCCCTACATCTTCTGCAGCGAAGACAGATGCAAAATAATAATAAATCATTCAGTTTTTCTGCAATCTCCTTATCTTCCTTTTGAATTCCATTAATTTCCTTATCTTCTAATGATCCAACCACCTCCCTAGCTGCTTTCCTGCTTCTGACGTATTTAAAGCTGTTTTTATTGTTGGTTATAATGTTTTTAGCAATATGCTCCTCAAAATACTTAACGTCCTTGAGTTCCTGGAAGTTCTTCTTCACGCAGCGTGTAGTCAAACTATGGAATTCACTATCACAAGATGTGGTCATAGCCATGGCTTTTAAAAAGGGTTAGACAAATTCCTGGAGAAGGCTATCAATGGCTACTAACTAGTCCTGATGCATCTATGCCACCTTCAGTAATCAGAGACAATATGGCTACATACTCGAGTTGCTGGGGAACATGGGCAGGAGGGTGCTGTTGCACTCATGTCCTTCTTGTGGGATTCCCATGGTCAGCTGGTTGGCCACTGTGTGAACAGAATGCTGGACTAGATGGACCCTTGGTCTGATCCAGCAGGGCTCTTAGGTTCTAACATAGTACCATGTTTTGCCCATATAATATGCCTGAGCGACTAGCATCTCTTATTTGCACAGGAGCTATTTTCTTGATGGATACAACCTGACTAATGAGAGCGTAAGAACGACCACTTATGTATTTAAGCTGAATTGTTTAATGAACTAGTTGGAAACTCGTCTCTCTGGGTTGTGCAGTTTAGTATTGAACGAAGGATTCCCGAGAGCACATTTCCCGCCCCCCTGAAGCTCGGAGATCGCAAATAACCACGTTGTTATTGCAGGGCTGGAGGTGAATTTGTAAAATGTCCTGCAGAATCCCCACAACCTTGCAGCAGAGATTGCTTCTGCATGCGTTCCGTGGCTTTTCTGATTCAGCTCTTTCTCCACCTATAGATCTGGATTTGGCAGCAATGAGGTGTGATTAGAATATACAGAGCGGCTTTCGCAAAAGCCCGTTACTCAGAGTGATTTTCTCTTCCTAAATGCTGCTTGCTGTTGAACGAAACTGATGTGCCGTGTTGTATCTTGCTACGTCGTTTGCAGCCTTCAAAGCCACGTTAAGAATGGCAAGAGCGTTCTCTAAAGCCTTTTAATATTAACAGCACCTCCCAGAAGTGCCTACGTTGCTGGTGCTGCGTATGATAGGATATATTTCTGCAAAGCTTGGGGTGAAACGACACCTCAGCCATTGGCAACAATGAGAAGGAAATCCATTTCGGTCTTTGAGACTTACCTTATTCTCAGCAGAAAGATGGCTCTGTGTGTTCTTTATTTGTCATCTATTTATATTGTTTGCACACAAGGATAAACACAGTGCAACCTTCTGTTTCACCCTACAGCAGCAAATGTGGCAAGCTAAAATGAAACTCAATGTTTAATCCTTTGGAAGGGAAGGGAAACACAGCCAGCAGTACTCAAACGAGCCAGGAGTGTTTGTGCTAAAATGATGGCAGCAGTTAATTACATGCTGCTGTTGCATCTTGGATCTCCTCCAGGTTCTGTTGAAAACCTCAATGGTGCTGCTACTCAGTTAAGCTAGGCTGTGCTAGTTCTGATAGGGTGCCTCACATTCATGTTGCATAGTTTTCAGGGATTGACATAGAATGCTATGCCAAGGTTAAAGCATCCGAGTGCTGGATGGTACTGTTGTACTCATGTCCTGTTTTGTGGGTTTCCTGTGGGCAGCTGGTTGGCCACTGTGTGAACAAAGTCCTGGACTAGATGGACCTTGGTCTGGTCCAGCATGTCTCTTCTGATGTTCTTATGATGACCAGCTGCAGGTTACTGCTGAGCCACCAATACTACTCTTCCAACTGATAGGCCCTTCCTTTCTCACAACACTGCACATCCCTCGACTGTGAGGGTCACATGCCAGAAAGGAAGTGGGAGAGGGGTATTTAAGCCAGATGTTATCCATCTCCAATGTTCAATGCTCCTCTCCCTTTCCCTTCTGAGTGGACCTCTCTCTATCCAGAGGTGCCCAAACCAAGGCTTAAATGCCCCATCACATGGCACCAGCCATATGTTATCTCCCTCCCCCACCCCAGCTAATCTAACAGCACCTCAGTGATTCATTGTCCAAAATTCAGGATTGTGGTATCATGTCATAAGAACATAAGGAGAGCCATGCTGAATCAAACCAAGGGTCCATCCAGTTCTGCATTCTGTTCATACAAGTGGCCAACCAGCTGCCTATGGAAAATCCAAAGTGGGACATGAGTGCAATAGCATCTCCTGCCTGTGTTCCCCAGCAAAACCTGCTACACCTCCCAGCATTCCCCATCCAGGCATGCTGGCTTGGAAATTCAGGGAAGTCTAGGATGTTTTTCTGCATTGGACTGTGCCTGAAGGCAGACTGCTTTTCAATCTGGAGTAATATATAGCCATCATGACTAGTAGCTATTGACAGCCTTATCCTCCATGAATTTGTCTAACCCCCTTTTAAAGCCATTCAAGTTGGGGGCCATCTCTACATCTTGTGGTAGTGAATTCTGTAGCTTAACTATGTGCTGTGTGAATAGTTATCTGTTCTGAATCCATTTATCTGCTCTGAATCTTCCACCAATCAGCTTCATCTGTTAATCCCGGGTTCTAGTATTATATAAAAGGGAGAAAAATATCTCAATCCACTTTTTGCATGCCTCTATCATGTCTCCCCTTATTCACCTTTTTTTCTTAAGTTCAACAGTTCCAGCTGCTGTAACCTTTCCTCATAGAGAAATTGCTCCAGTCCCTTGATAATTTTATTTGCCTTTTTCTGCACCTTTTCAACTTTACAAAATAGCTTTTGAAGTGCAGTGACTAGAACTGTACGCAGTATTCCAAGTGTGGTTGCATCATAAATTGATATAAGAGCAATATTATATTGGCAGTTGTCAGGGTTCCACCTATGACCTGGGGTACTTTCTGTCACAGTGGCTTCAGATTGGCGGCAGCTGGGTTACATGACGCTGCCACCAATCCGAAGCCATCTAGGGGCAAAGCCCCAAAGCTCAGCACTAAAAAAGTCGGGCATTTAGTCCAACTTTTTTAGTTTGGAGCAAAGCGATGGTGGCATTTGCCGTCTGTCGCTTTTACTCTGGCGCTTCTTGGAGGCATGCCAAGTCTATGGCGACCACTGATTGGTCGCCATGGGCTGAGCATGGAAGGGGGTGGTGCAGCAAGCCATGAACTCGCTGCACCAGCTCCGCGACTCCGCAGATCTCCCATCCATTCTAAAATGAATAAAATCAAATAAAAACTACCCTCCGTGCCTCGCAGTCACCCCCACCTTTTAAAAAGTAAAATTATAAAAAAATTAACTCACCTCTGCGCCTTGTGATCCTCCCCCATTGTGCAAAAGAAACAATACAAAAAAACTGACCTTTTGAAGAGGCGCGGGCATGGCAGCGGCGGTGGGGGCAAGATAAACCGGCGCGACGCTCCCTCCACTGCAGATGGGCAGAGGGAGCGTAAGTGCATATCGCGTCGCCTGCTGCCACCGCCGGCACAACGCAATACAGGCGCCGTCAAGAGGTGGCCCTGGAACCCCTGAGCAAAATGCCTTAAGGCCCTTTTGCCTCCTTAAGAGTCCCATCTTCCTTCCTTTACCTTACCCTTCCCAATAATGTGTGGTTTTGGCTGTAGACATGGGGTGAGTGACACTTTAGGTTTAACACAACAGTTTACTAGTATATTAAAACAACCAAGTAAAGTCAATAGAGCTGAGTGATACAAATGAATTAAAAGAAAATAAAAATTGCAAAAATGGAAATTCTTATACCCTAGCTGCACCTAGGCTCATTCAAGCTGCTTCTTCCTGCTCTTTCCTGCTCTCTCTGGCTAGCTGACTCTTCCCCCTCTTCCTTCAAAACAGAAAGTACTGTTTCAACCTTGAACAAATGAAACTTAACTGGAGAAATGAAACTATTCCTCTCAGGGATACCCCCTCTGAAAAGAAAAAAACCCAGGCATCTAAGCCTGACTTTATTACATTGCCTCTGAAGACCTTAAACCTTTTCTAATCATGCCCAACATGGATTTTGCGTTTTTCAAAGCAGTTACACAGTGGGGTGATCTTTTCATTGAGCTGTCCACTACAACCCCAAAATCTCTTTCTTGGTCTTTCACTGCTAGCTCAGATCCCATAACTGTATCTTCTGTGTCCTATGCCATAACCTCAAGATATAGCACGGGATTATGAACTGGTTAAAATAATTGTCTGCTTTTTAACTGATTAGGAATGAGCAGGGTTATTTTTCCTAGTTGTGTTCCATTACTCTTCCATCATTTTGCTCTGCCAGTCTTCTACTAAGCAAAATGGAATTTATACTGCATGCATGTTCCATGCCACTCCGCACTTTAAACATGTACAATAGTGGTGGTTGCATTAATGGGCATTGGAATTCCCAGCACCAACTTTGTGTGGTTGCAGGTTAGAAAGGTACAGTATGGCTCCTGGCACCTTTTTCCTGCCTTAGACTCACAGGCAAAATCTATGGGGGCCTCTTCATACCTTGCATACACCCAAGATGTTTATCTAAAAATGTAATATGCAACAGATGTGTGCCTGAAAACATGTGTACTATATCGGAATACTTCTCAGGAAGCCAGAACTGGCTGCGCATGCAAGATGTTTGAGTAGGGGTGCTTGAGGAATTTGATCTTTGTGAATTCTGCTACGAACTTTGTGAATTCTCTCAGAATAATGTCCAGAGCAGAACTTAGTTATCCACTGCCTTTCACACTTCCTGAACGTTCCAGCACAGTTCTCAGTTAAAATAAAATAAAATATGCTTAGATGTCCATGTATTGAGAGAAAATACCTTTTGAAATTGCATTTCAATAGGCATTTATATGAAGCATTCCTAGATTAATGTGGAAACGGGATGGAATGGACATATGAGGGAACCCACGAGAAAGTGACATGGACCAGAGATGATTTTTTTTGTACTTCCTTATGTGTAGAAGATGCATCCATCCTTCTAGCAAACAGGGGGATCCGCTCTAAGCATTTCTCTGTGCTGAAAGTGGATTGAGTTAGACTATGCAATACAATTGTATTCAGATTTACTCATAAATTAGCCCCATTAATTTCAGTGTGACTTACTCCCATGTAAGGATTGCAGGTTTAGAGATTGAAGATGAAAACAATGCATCAACACATCCTGTGCCTTCCTTAGATATTTTCAAAACTAAAAAAAAAAAAAGTCAAAGTGGCACCCCTCCGCCCCTCTTCTGGACTGGAGAATGTGTGTCTTATGGCACACAGAGATGAAGATTGGAGGCAGAAAAATGATGCCCCTTCTGGAACCTTCTGCCTGAAGCAACTGCCTCTTGTGGCTTTACAGTAATGCCGGCCCTGTGGATCCCAAATGTTTTAGGCATAAAAGTATCATTGCTGTATCTAGGGGGCTGTCTATATGTTGTGAAAGCTCCGCAGTGGCTGCAAATAGGCGCTGTGTCAGTTATATGGCACTGCTGCAGATTTGCAGCCACCAAGGGGCTTTTTGGCAAAGCTGCGTTATTAAAAAGTCAGGGACTTACCCCAACTTTTTCTGCCATCTGACCTCATTCTGTGGTCGATCGGGGGGGGGGGGGCGTTCCGGGTGGATGGAAGAGGGTGGGGGCGGGGAAAGCTCCAGTACCCAGATGACCACTGGAAACCCTGTGCTCTGTCCTGGCGTCCTGATGCCACCCAGCAGGAGTGGAACCGCAGGGTTTAGGAGGAATGCGGTACCAACGCGGCACCGTAAAGACAGGCTCTAGATGTTGTGTTCTTTTGCATCAGTTTGTGTTTCATTTTTTATTTTAACTTGATGCCTTGACGTTACTTTTAATTTCATTTGGCATTTAGCTTTGGTTGTTTGTTTTTTTTAAAGAAGAGAATGCAAATTGCCTTTGTTTGATAATGTTATTGATTGAATTGTCCCAAATGAATCTGTATGCTTCCCAGCTCATTAAAGCTTCAGCTGCATTGTCCTTTGCTATCGTATTTTCACTGCAGACTGATTCCTGAAAGCTCGATTGAAGCAAATGCCACTGTTGCATAAGCACACTATGAATAGCCCTTTTATCTGAGGTGGAAGGATGGGAGAGACTGAAAATGACCTGATAATGTGATTAAGACGGTTACAAAAATAAAGCCCCCAAAACCTGAAATGACAGACTATAACATTTTTAAAGCCTACTCCCAGTTTCATTTCTTTCTTTACCCATTGCACACCCTGCGTCTTCTGGATTCTTAGGATGGAGTAAGAATCTGCCTTTGAAGCCAGATATTCTCAACCTTTAAAAAAAACGAAGCACTTAGGACAAAAAGAACCCTGTTGGTCAAGGAGTGGTCTTGGGAAAACTTTCCCCTCCATTGAAAGTTATCCCTTCCTAGAGCTGATTTCCCCCTGATAAAAATGACCTCCGGAGATAATAAACCCATTTGTACGTATCATATAGTTAGACACAGAGATGGGTTTTTAAAAAAGGATTAGATAAGGGGGAAGGGAATGTGACACCATCCAGATGTCAGTGGATTCCAGATGTTGCAGTTCACCAACATCTCCAGGCTTTGCAGCGGAACCCTAGTTTAGGGTGACCAGATTTTGGAAACCAAAATCCCGGTCCCCCCCCCCGCCACCCCACCCACCCAAACCAACCCCCCCACCAAGCCACCCGCCCCCCCATAAACACCAGCCCAGACCTACCGGGTTCTGTTCCGCCGGCGTCGGCCGCCGGGTCCTGCGCCACTGCCGCCCGCCGGGTCCTCAGCCGCCGAGCTCGTGAGGCCAGAGGCCGTGCGGAAGAGGTGGGAGAGGGCCGAATCCGGAAGTGATGTAATCGGCCCTCTCCTGCCTCTTCCGTGCAGCCTCTGGCCTCCTCGGGGTTTGTCGTGATGGCGATGAGCCCTGAGGAGGCCAGAGGCTGCGCGGAAGAGGCAGGAGAGGGCTGATTACATCACTTCCGGATTCGGCCTTCTCCCGCCTCTTCCGCGCGGCCTCTGGCCTCACGAGCCCGGCGGTGGAGGACCCGGCGTCAGAGGAGGACCCAGCGGCCGGTGGCGGCCGGTGGCGGCGGCAGTGGACCCGGCGGCCGGAGCCGGTGGCGCAGGACCCGGCGGCCGGCGCCGGTGGTGCAGGACCCAGCGGCCGGCGTCGGAGGAGGACCTGGCGGGCGGCGGTGGTGGCAGAGGAGCCCAGGAAGCGGCCGCGTCAGCAGGTAAGTGCCCCCCCTCGCGTCTCCCGCCTCGCACTCCTTACCTGCAGGGGCGTCTGCTTCCCTCCAGTGCTCGAATCTACTGAGAAACAGGCTTCGTGGCCTGTCTCTCAGGAGCGCGCCAGGTGATGACTGCTGGGGTGGCCGCTTCCCGGGCTCCTCCGCCACCACCGCCGCCGGGTCTACCGTCACTCGTCACTCGCTGCCACCGCCGCGTGACCCCCCGCCACCCCGGTTTGCCCCCGCCACCTCCTGGTTGACCCGGATCGCCCCAGGTTTCCCGGTTAGGACCGGGAAACCCCGGGCCATCTGGTCACCCTACTTCCACCTTCATCCCTCGCCAGCGTAATTAATGTTGGACTTCAACTCCTATCATCCCTCACCAACTGGAGGGACATACACTCCCCAACCTTGGGTTAGATAAAGTAATTGAGTCCAGGTCTAACAATGACTATTTGAGCGTAACAATTGCACTGGCTCCTGGTGCATTTCTGAGCACAATTCAAGGTGCTTGTTTTTAAAGTTTAAACCCTAAACGTCTGGGGATCAGCACATTGTAATGATCACCTTCTTCCACCTGAAGCTACTCAAGTATTAAGAACTTCCTCAGAGGCTCTTTGCAGGTCAGGAAACCAAAAAAAAAAGGACACCTGGTGGTGGGAGTGAAAAGCAGCTCTCTGAGGCCTCCGGAAAGTATCACTCCCCCGCCACCTTAAAAGCCCTGATTGAAGTGGAGGAGGGGAAAGTGTGTCATTCCTGCCCCCTACTGCTCCAATTGGCACCTTAAAGACCCCGATTAGAGCAGTGCAGGGGCAGCGGGAAAGCACGGCTTCCATTAGCGTGGTAAAGGAGAATGATGCACTTTCTGAAAGCCCTGGAAAGCACATTTTCCCCTCCTCCACTTCATGTGTCATTCCCCCACATGAATGTCCAGGAATGACACTTTAAGGCCACGATTTGAGCAGTGGGGGGAATGACACACCTCCAGAAAGTGTGCCGTTCCCCCCCACCAGCCACACTAATGGTGGCCTTAAAGGGGAAAGTTTGTCTTTCCAGAGCCAGTGTGGTGTAGTGGCTAAAGTGTCGGCCTGGGAGTCGGAAGATTCAGGTTCTAGTCCCCACTCGGCCATGGAAACCCACTGGGTGACTTTGGGTCAGTCACAGACTCTCAGCTCAACCTACCTCACAGGGTTGTTGTTGCGAGGATAAAATGGAGAGGAGGAGGGTTATGTATGCCACCTTGGGTTCCTTGGAGAAAAATTGGGGGGGGGGGGATATGAATGCAATAATAAAATGTTAAAAATACTAAAATATAGAAAATTACAGAAAATCCCCCCTGACACCCAGGATAGAGCAAAAATCAGGACAAATCCGGGGAAATCCTGAGAGTTGTCACCCTAGGCAGGTGGTGATAGGGGATAGATCCTTTCTAGTGGTAATGAAGGATCGTCTCCTCTCATATGCATCTAAGAACATCATCATTTCCTGCTGCAGCACTCTTGTCGTGGAATGAGCCTCCCAAAGAGGCTTGCCTGGCACCCTCATTGTACTCTTTCTGATGCCAAGTGAAGACCTTTTTATTTTCCCAGGCGTTTAAGGGATTCATCAGGGGTTTTAGCGCACGCTCGCTACTGTCCACTCACTGGCTCAGTTCAGATGACATATTAAGCAACGGAGGGGTAAATAACGTACTGACCGTGCGTTAGGCAGGAGGAGCTCCACAGACGACATGCTGCAGCCAGCGCTGCTCGGAACCGGCAAATGCCCCGGCTGCTAGGAACTTGCGGTGGCCATTTTGGTTGCAGCCTCTCCTCTGTGTGTCCCCCAGCCATATCCCAGCATGCACTGTGAGTTCTGCCGGCTGCATAGAGCAGCCGGGGTTTTTTGGCTGCTCTAGGCAGCAGAACTCTATTCCGAAACGGAATAGTCCACGGAGAGGGGGGGGCTGAATTCGGACGACACTTTAAACAACGGGGCTTCGGGCTAAACAACGTGCAAGCCCGTTGTTTCGCTCCATTGTTTAAAGTGCCTGATTAACGTACTGTCAGTTGTGTGTGCGTTGTGTGTTGCCCTCCAGACGACACAATAAGCAACACAACTGACGATTGTTCCCCCCCTCCGTTGCCTAATGTGTCGTCCGAACTGCCACTGTTTTTTGCATGTCCTTTAGACAACAACATCTCCCTCCTATGCAATTCCCGCTCCTTCTTTCCTTTCAATCCAACCTGTTTTGAGGAAACGGAATGCGCCACAATCTCCGGCTGTGTGCAGGAAAAGCGGCGCGATAAAAACGGCGCAATAAAAACGGCCCCTGAAAGGGGCCACGTGGTTTTCTTTTACTTCCTCTTTCTTCTCTGGAAGAAAGAGGAAGTCATGTGGGACAGGAGTGTGGGAGGAGAAGCGACGGTACGGAACCGTGACTTCCCCCCATCTGATGATGCTCTAAGACTTTTAATTCTGTTATTTTAATACTGTATTTTAAATCTCTGCGTTGCTGCTAGGTTTTATCGTGGTTTGTACTTTTATATAGTAGTTTTAAACTCTTAAATTTTATATTGCATTTTATGATGTGTTTGTGATTTTAATTGTTATGAGCCACCCAGAGAGCTTCGGCTATTGGGCAGTATAGAAATGTAATAAATGAATAGTGCCTCTGTTCTGGAATTCTCCACTGGCACCAAGTCTGATATCTTTTTGATACCAGGTGAAAGGTGCTGTTGTTATTTTTATTTGCTCAGGCTGTTTTAGATCTTCTGTCCTCCTAATCTCTATTTTTAAATATTGTATGGTCAGCTGCTTATTGTTTTTCTTATTTTCTTATTGGGTTTAAAAAAAAACAACCTTTGTTGATCTGCTCTGTGAGTCCCTTTGGAACTGAAGAGCAGGCTAGCTCTAAGTCAAGGACAGGGGACCCTTTAGAGCCCAAGGGGCTAGGGTGACCAGATAAAATCCAGGTCAGGGTTCATGTCACTTTAACAGTTGTAGAGAAAAGGGAATTTCAGCCAGTTTCATTTGTATGCAATTAGTTCCTGGTGAAATTCCCTCTTCATCACAACTGTTAAAGTTGCAGGGGCCCTGCCTTCTTTTGTATATGGGCACTCTAGCATAGTGCCTGCAACTTTAACTGTTGTGATGAAGAGGGAATTTCACCAGGAACTAATTGCATACAAATGACACTGGCTGAAATTCCCTTTTCTCTACAACTGTTAAAGTGACATGAGCCCTGACCTGGATTTTATCTGGTCACCCTACATGGGGCTCAATTGGCAATTTGAGAGACTGTCCTGGACACCACTACAAAATGGCTCCTTGAGAGGCGTGGCCACTGACAAAAGACAAATAACCTGCCCAAACAACTGTGTACAGGGCAGGGGTGGGGTCTGCGCCCTAAAACGCTAAACAAGTGTGCTGAACCCCCACATTTCAGGGCCAACAGAGACCTATTTCACAAAAGGCAAACTCTTTCTCTCTCCTTACCCCTTTGCCAACTCAGGTCTTCACTTTCTTTTTTACTCTGTATCACCAGCCCAGGCACTCTCTCGATCTTTCTTTCTTCCTGGCTCATCACCCACAGGCACCCCTTTGCCAACAAGAATGATCAGGGGTCTCCTATGAGGAGAGATTGAAAGAACTGGGCATGTTTAGCTTTGGGAAAAGAAGACAGAGGGGAGATATGATAGCACTCGTCAAATACTTGCAAGGTTATCGCACAGAGGAGGGCCAGGATCTCCTCTCGGTCATCCCAGAGTGCAGGATACGGAATCATGGGCTCAAGTTGCTGAAAGGCAGATTGACTGTTAGAGCAGTATGACAATGGAACCAATTACCAAGGGAGGTTGTGGGCTCTCCCACACTTGAGGCCTTCAAGATGCAGCTGGACAACCATCTATCAGATATGCTTTAAGGTGGATTCCTGCATTGAGCAGGGGGTTGGACTTGATGGCCTTATAGGCCCCTTCCAACTCTACTATTGTATGATTCTATGACACACTGTCCCTTGTCTTCCGCGCATGAAAAACAATACCCCCTTTCAGTATTCTCTCCCCAAACCCTTTCTCTCCAACCCCCCTCTTTCTCACACATAATCCGCCCCTGTCCATTCAGACATACAGACACACAACCCTCCCCACCCTCACCCTCCATCAAGCTGGCTCCCGCAGCCCCACTGGCTTCTTGCTGGCTTCCCTGACACTGCTGCTGGCTCTCTGCTGCCCTTCTTAGCCCCCCACCCTAGCTCACAACCACCGTCCTTAGCACTTGCCTCCAAATTACCAGACAGAGATGACAGGAGTCCCTTTTTCTTTCCCCCTTTCTTTTCCTTGGTGGCTGGATCTGCGGTAGAGGAAAGCATCAGCCTGCAGCTGCCCACCATCTTCATTTCCTCTGGATGTCTCTGAGTCCCCTGCGTGGCCTGGAGGCATTCATGGGAAATGAAGTTGGCAGCAGCTGGAGTCCTTCACTCTGCTCTAAAGCAATCCCAGCTGCCAGGAAGAAAATGTGGTAATTATTAATACATATTTAAAAGTGGGGGCACCTTG
Organism: Anniella stebbinsi; assembly: GCA_029215795.1. Lineage (NCBI taxonomy): Eukaryota > Metazoa > Chordata > Lepidosauria > Squamata > Anniellidae > Anniella > Anniella stebbinsi. The sequence continues at coordinate 356,286,756 of JARDYH010000001.1, forward strand.
GCTGGCACCAAGAAAGGTATCCAGGAGTGCATTGGTGTCTGCAGGTGCCAATTGTATATCCCAACCTAAATAAATAAATGTCCACCATCACCAAATACCAGATGCTTTGCCTTCCTGTTGCCTTCCTGCCCAGAGGTATCTGGCTGGCCACTGTTGCAAAGAGGATGCTGGATAGACCAAATCCATTGGGGTGCTGGATTTAGATGGAGCCTTGGTCTGGTCTGATCTTTTAGGATGCTGGACTAAACAGATCCTTGGTCTGATCCCTTAGGATGCTGGACTAGATGGAACTTTGGTCTGATCCTTTAGGATGCTGGATTAGATGGGACTTTGGTGTTATCCATTAGGATACTGGACAAGAGGGACGCTTGGGCTCTTCTTATGCCCTTTTAACCAGTAGCTGCCTCCAGAGGAAAGAGATGGTTGTGGGTTTGGGAGTGGGTTGGTTGCCATTTGACGCAGACTCTGCATCAACTTTCTCTTTCTCCGAGCCACCATCCTAGGGATCCAAGCGGAGCAGCGTGAGCACAAGCCCTAGATGAGCCAAGTAACAGCAGGAGCAGGAGAGGGAAAAGGCTACCTTAACCAATTGTCTCCCGTTTCACTAGCAATCTCTCTTCCTCCTTCCCCAGGCTTTTCAGAGAAGATGTGCCCAAGTGTGAGACCCACTTAGGGTGAGTCAAGTGAAAGCCGAGGAAAGCTAGGTAGGACTGTAAGCTCCCCCCCACATTCATTCTTGGATTTTGAACGTCCAGCTCAAAAGTTTCCCTGGATGCTCAACATAGACCTTCAATCCCTCTAACTGTCTGGATGAAAAACAGGTAACAACTCTCTAATTTGCAGAAGAAGTTAAAATATGTTGTATGCATGCAGTAATGAGCACAGAAGGGAGGTTTAGACCAGAGTTAAAGTGAATTAATTGCTGCCTCTTTTGATCTAACGGAGATGTATGTACTGGCTCGGCAGCATGTACATGATCACATTCATCACTCCTCTAGCGTGATCATTGAGCCTTCGGTGTCTGATCTTGGTCAAAGCTTTGCTGTTCTATTGCTCCTCCAGAATGGTAGGATCCCATCTGCTGTTTTTCTGTTCTTTTCACTGTTTTCGAGCTGTGTGTTTCCTCTCCCCTAGCTGGCTGAGCATATACAGCAGGGGTGTTGAACCTTTTCCAGCTGGAAGGCTGAATTTTCAGACAAGCTCTCAGGGGCCAGATTCCAGTGTTGCGTGGAGCCAAATGCAAAAGAGCCATCATATTTTGGCTTAGGGTGCAATTCCATGCATGTTTAGACAGAAAACAAGTCCTACAGCTTTTAAGGTTCAATTCTATGGGAACTGTAGGACTTTTTTCTGTCTAAACATCCATAGGATTGCACCCTTAAAGTTCGTACTGGCAGTAACAAGGAGTGCTTTCCGATAGGGTGAAATTGCAATTCCTTGCTGTACCGCTGCTTCCTGCTTCTCTTCCGCATTTGAAATGAACTTAATTATATGGGAAAAGAGCACCACATGGCCTGTAATTTAAAACCTCACAGGTCATATAGTTGAATGGGAACAGCGCCCTCTAGTGGATATTTTATAGAGCAATTTTCAGAAGAATCAGGTTTTCCTGGGTTTATTTTTAAACAGAATAACCGGGAAAAGGAGCAGGAGACATGCAGGAGACTCACATCATAGTCAAAATGACCTGCAAACTTCCATGAGTGGCCAGTCGCAAGCGTGCTATAAATCGCTCATTTAAAGAAGCCCTGAGTCTCAGGAAAGGCATTTCAGCCTTTTAGAGTGCGGACATGGGGGGAACTACACAAAAGGCAGGAAACCAAATAAATGGTGGTTGAGGAAAGAGGGTGGGGCGGAGCCAAGGGAAGGGGCGGAGTCTAAGGTTCTGCACACTTGATATATAGGATACAGAACCCATTTTGCTGGTGTAGCAACAATATCTCTCTCCCCCCTACCCACCCCATGCATAATGAGTGATAGGATTGCTCTGTAAAATAAGTATATTTTGTGCTGACAACAAGCAAAAATAGGTAATCCTAGCTGCAGGCTCCACAGAGAGTCTACTTTGGAATACATGTGACAATCTCTAATAGGGAAAATGTGGATGGTTTTTCATTCACATTCCAAAATGAGCAGAATGTCTCCATGAAGAACCTTGACGGCAGACCTTCTCTGTAGCGGCACCCACCCTTTGGAAAAACCCTCCCTCATGCAGTTCTGGAGGCAGGATATGTAACATCCTTTAAACGCCTCTTGAAAACATACCTTTTCACACAGGCTTTCCCTGGACTGTAACTTACCTGGTTTTATATTGCCCTTTAAAACTTTTAACATTTTAAATTTTTTTGATACTTGTATTTCGTGGTTTTAATTGTGCACTGCCCAGAGAGCCTTGGCTAATGGGCAGTATAAAAATGTAATAAATAAATAAATTTACACATCCTCTTCAGATAGACACAGAAAACTTCACACGGCAATGTAAAATTTACGGTGCTGGGCATGCTGGGTATTCTGTAGCGAATGTATTTTTCCAGCGTGGATCCCAAAAGGCACCACCCATGCACTAGAGGAACTTATCACCAAAGGGTGGTGAAGTACAATAAACAAATCTTAAAATGCAAAACAAAAACACAGCTTGGGGGAGGGGTAATCCCAAAGCCATTTCATGAGGACTGAGCATGCAAAGTAGGCATGGAATGCTTTGGAGAGATGGTTTGGAGAACAGGAAGTTATTGTCGCATGTGAAGTGGCTACTGCCTTTGCTTTGGGTAGGTGGGTGAGAAATACTGTGCTTTATTTAGGTCAGCCTTCCTTAAACTGGGGCCCTCCAGATGAACTACAACTCCCAGCATGCCCCAGTCAGCCATGCTAAGTTCAAATCGAACTATCTACATACATACATACATACATATGCACAGTGGAGGCTGGTGGCTCTGATTTTGGTGGGGGTGGGACTGAGAATCTATTCTGGGTTTCAGTCAGAACTATCCAGAACTCTAACGGAGCTATCCAAGGTGCTCTATCTATTTTGGGGATCGATTTTAACACTTTGGATAGCTCCTTTAGATTTCTGGCTGGTTCTGGCTAAAACCCAGAATGATTCACAGCCCCATCAAAATCAGAGCCACCAGCCTCCACTGTACACACACACACACACACACACACACACAGAGAGAGAGAGAGAGAGAGAGAGAGAGAGAGACTGTCTCCTGGTTCTGAGGCTCCACAGTACCTTGAGGAGGACTTGGATTCAGGCAAGCTATAGATAACTCCAGTTCAGGAGGAGTTCTCAGCATCCCCTTCTATACCTGCAAAAGGCTGCTTTCTCCCATCATCTGATTCTGAGGATAATTCCCCTGCAGCTTCCCCTGTTCCTCAGCCACGCAGGACCATGAGACTACATAAAGTGATACTGGCCCTTTAAGAACTGCAGTCAGTATCCAGTACGGGTAGAGCCACTGAAAGGCCAGACTCTGCCAGCCTTCTTGCCCTCTCTGTTGAGTGCAGTCGTTTGCTGGGACAACAGCTCCCAGCTGTTTTGGGTCTTTCATGTGATGTTGTCAGCCTATGTAGCCTCTTTGGTACTTTGCAACCATTTTAGCAGGGTATTTTCCTAATGAGGAAAGTCTATTATTATTTGCGAATGGCAGGATAAAGCCTAATGCAGTGGCACAATTCTGCTACACCACAGCACCACCTAGTGCTTGTCTAATGGAATATAAGGAAGGGAAGAGAAAGAAAATGTGTAAAGGAGCCGATCTTAATCCTGCAAAGAATCCGGAAATAGAAGACTCTGTAAAGTGGTGGGTTAAAAGCCTTGTGGAGGAAAGCTGTTTAATCCTGAAAGGGTCCTGGTCTGTTTCAGCAATCTCAGGCTGCGACAATGTGGGAGTGGTTGTAGCATGCAAATGCCTTCATGACCTGAGTTCTCAGAGTCTGAGGGCGGTAATGTCACCTGCTCCAGATGCAGGGAGGCCACCTGCTGTGGTTCCTATGGAAAACTAGATTCGGAGGTGATGCAAGCTTGAGACCTTTCTGTGGCCAAGCCTTTCTGGGGACAAGCAGCAAGAATCTTCTGGAGATAATGGTGTGCGGTGCTGTCCCATGACAACAATTGAAAAAAATGGGAGGGGAAAAAAGTGAAAGAAAACAAGGAAAGAAACGCCTGCTCCTTTGTCACTGCCAGTGTGAGACTAACTTTGGGTATTTTGGAGGTTCTATTATTATTATTATTATTATTATTATTAATTTTCATTTCTGTATCAGCTTATAGCTGAAGCTTTCTGGGCAGTTTGTAACCATTTGTAAAATTACAACAGCATTACAAATACGATATAATAACAACAGTCTAAAAACATTTAACTGAGAAAAAAAATAAAACAATAAAACCTGCTAAAAGCAATTTAAGTAAATATATATATATTCCCAAATAGACCTGTTCAAAACCAGCAGGCATAGATGGCCCATTGTATACCATTAAATGCCTGGAAGTAGAGGGTGGTCTTTACCTGGCACTGAAAAATTGCCAGTGTCAGCCCCAGGCAGGCCTCAATGGGGAGCTCATTCCACTGAGCTACCTGCCTGAATGGTAGGCTTGTTCAATCAGGCTGCAATCCAGTGTACATTAAGGATGTCACGGGTGTCCAGTTGGGTCCAGGGCAGCACCCCTGTCTGGATCCCCGGACCCGACTCGCCAAGCCATGGGGCGCTTGCACACAGACTAGGCAAGTGCCGTGCGGCTCGTAAGTGCCACGCAGACGTTTGCTTCCCCGGCAAGCCACTCGCTTCTCCCCACCGTCCGGAAATGCTGCGCTCCCAAAAGTGCACAAATCTGAACTTACACACAGTGGCTGCAGTAAATAGCCATTTCCGCAAGCCATTTGCCCAGGTGAAATAGGTGGTTTGGGCAGCTTGTGGACCGTGCGGCAAGCCATCCAAGGGCTTGCGCAGCCCAGCTTGAGCAAGCAAGCATCAGCAGCAAGTCACAAGTGCCTGCCGCTGTTCCTGGACCCCGGTGAGACGGTCCATTTTTATGTGGGAATTATTTAATTTATTTATTTTATTATACTTTTAAACCGCCCAGTAACCCAAGTTCTCTGGGTTATTGAATATAAAATCCAAACAATAAAGCAACAAATAAAATCACATTTATTTTGATTTATTATTATATTTCTATACCGTATTTTTTTCCTCTTGCAAAGAACCCGAGATGGCTTACATGGTCCTCCTCCTCTCCATTTTATCCTCACAACAACCCTGTGAGGAAGGTTGGGCTGAGGATCAGTGACTGACCCGAAGTCACCCAAAGAGCTTCAGGCCTGAGTAGCGACTGGAATCCAGATTGCCTGAGTCCTGCTATACCACACTGGCTCTCACAGCAAAGAGTAAAAACACTCCAGCATATAAAGCTAAATTCAAAACCAGCAGCCATAAAGGTGCAGTGCCGTTATTTCCATCGATGGCCTTATTTCTCAGTCAACATGCACAGGATTGCACTGTAAGGTAACATTTTAAATATACCTTGGTGGGCTACTTCATGACTACTCACTTTATTGGAGAGGCTTCCTTACTACCCTACAGTGAATCCCATGGTCACATTATACGCAAAAACCAGTGCATCTGTTTTGCTCTGCCAAACATTGGAGGTCACGGATAGTTGTTTATTTTTAAGCAGACTCCCTGGCACCCAGACATTGTGGTCAGTGCTTTCCATGCAATCTCATGATTTTTTTAAAAAATCTATTTACAATGTTTTCTATTCTATACTACTTCTTGAAATTATGGCAGCTTCTGCCATTTAAAATAATATACATATAAACAACAGTCAACATAATTAAAAACCCAGCATGCTGGCCAATTAAGAAAAAAACGTATGAAATACACCAACAATTTGAACTATACACCCGAGAGTGCTGTTTGCTAGAAGCCCTCCTGAAGAGTCCCTTATTGTAGATGATGAAATCACGCTAAGATAAATTTCACTTCCTAAGTATAGTTAATATGTGTTTCCTGAAATAGATATAAATCATTATTTCTGGACTGCCCAGTCTGGTGCCACTTGCCAATTAATTTCATCTTTTGAGCAAGCCAGATTCCTATTCATAGAATGGTGTATAAATACTATAGTTGGAATAAAAATGGAGTTTGTTGCCTGCACTGAGCTTAATGTGACACATCTTAAGTGGCAGACTCTTGGTCACCACCTTTGTAACTGAGATCGTCTCCTTCCCTGCTCTCACTGGAAGGTACAATTGCTTGTTTGCTCTGTCTGCTCACATTGGGTTATGAGCCTGTCAGATACTTGCTAGCTTTTGCCCACACTAGCAGCTATTCCCGGCGTTGCTCGGGTCACCGAATAACATTAATCACTCAGCTTTCCTCCACTTGTCGCTGATGCTGCTCCTCACCACTCTCTCAAGAAATAGCATCGCTGAGGAGTGGAGGGAAGTGGCTCTCAGTGGACACGGGCAGCTCCAGGCAAGGCATGCGGGGAGGTGTAGGCATTTCAGAGATCTCAGGCTATCATTTGATAGCACTCGATCCCCTGAGAACTCTGAAATACCTACACCTCCCAACATGCCTTTGGTGTTCCTTAGGCAGCCCTGTCCTCTGAGAGGTGCTTCCTTGACAGTTGCTGGGAGTTGTAGGCATGCTGGGAGTTGTAGGTGTCAGCATAGGGTTTGTTTTAATTGTTGTAAAACAGTTAAATTGCAAAAAAATAATAATTGGTTTTTAAGATTTTTAAAATACATTATTCGGGAAGACCTATCACTGTCCCAAATTTCAAGTTTGTAGCTCATCTAGCAGTGGGTAAACATTTCTGGACAAACAAACCCATATACATATGCTCATCTTTATATAGGTAGATATTGCCATGACAGTGTGCATGGTACTTTACAGAGTATAAGGCCCCTGCCCCAAGGAGATTGCAATCTACAGTTCATACGAGGGGAAATGGAGGGAGAAGAGGGTAGTGGAGAGAAGAGTAAACAAGGAAGGAATGTGAAATTATTTCAGTTACATCTTGTGCTTAGGGTAAAGGCATCTCTACATTAAGGTGAAATCATATTGCCTTACAGAGCTTTGTGCTTCCTGTTTCTTTTGTGCATTTGTAACGGGCTGCATTATATGGACAGTGAGGGGCAACCATGTGGTTTGAATTGCAGACCACATGGTCTGTAATTGAAAACTTACCCTTTTCTCCATGCTTATATACTTGAATGAGACAGTGCCCTCTAGTGGATGCTTTGTAGCACAACTTTGGCTGCAGACATTAGGAAAGCTTGTGGCATTTCAGAAGAATCAAGATATCCAGGGATTTTTTTTAAAGAACAGGATAACCAGGGGAAGGTGCAGGAGATGTGCTTGAAGTTGACGACATCATCTAAAGGATCCACAAACTTCCCTGAGTCGAGAGCGTGCCATATATTGCCGGTGTAGCGATGGTCTTAGTTACAGTCTTAGTTGTGGTAGGGCATGGGAACCAGGAGGCTGAGCAAATGGTTTCATGGAAAATATGAATTTTGAGGAGGGATTTCAAAGATGGGAGTGGTGGCAAAAGTGCTTTCTTCCAGTGGAAGCTGGTGTTTCTGATGTCAGCGGGGCGGTGAATACACACCTTGGACAGCTCCTTTATAGGTCTGAATGGTTCTGACTGAAACCCGGAGTGGATTCACCACCCCACTGACATCAGAGCCACCAGCCTCCACTGTTTTCTTCCACCTTGTGAGAATATCTATTGTCATAATATCTTAAGGCTGAGAACCTTCGAACACCTCATGTGTTTGGGAATAAGGCCTGTTAGGAATCACTGTGGTGTAGTGGTTAGAACAGGCTTCCCCTACCTGCAGCTCTCCAGATGATTTGGACTATATTTCCCAGAATTCCTGACCATTGGGGCTGATGGGAGTTGAAGTCCAAAGCATACGAAAGGCACCAGGCCGGGGAAGACTGGGTTATAGCATCAGACTAGGATTGGGGAGACCCAGGTTCAAAACACCCCCTCAGCCACCCCTTCTCTTAGCCTAACCTACCATGTGAGGACAAAATTAGGGTGAGACGAACCACCTTGACCTACCTTGAGGAAAAGGATATGAATGAAATAAATGATATATAAGTTTAGAGAGCATCTCTCCCTGTATATGTGCCCTGGCTTAGTTTGAGCTCAGGAAGAGCCCTTCTCTATATGCCATCCTCCACAGGGACAGGGTGCAAATGAGCTGGGTCTTTTTGGTGGTGGTCCTGAGGGTTCGGAACTGCCCTACTGGAGGAGATTTGTCAGTACACCTACCAGAGGAGTGTCAGTCTGCTGTTTAACTGTGCTGCTTTTAAACAGCTGAACAGTTTTAAATGGGTGTGTTTATTAACAATTTTACATATTGCAGAATTGGATTGTTCAGTTGAGGTGTCTTGTAAGCTGCTTTGAATGAAGGAAAAAGTAAAGTATAAATATTTTAAATAAATTTCTGAGCAAATGCACAGTAAAGCGATGGAGCTTGAGAGTGGTAGTCAACTCAGGGAGTGTAACAGGGATCAATTAGCAAGATGAAAGTTGACTGCTCCATCAGCTTTTTCCAGCGTACTGAAAGACCTGTGTCATGTATTCCATTAATTCTGAGCAGAGATGTATAAGCAAACTGAATGACCGACCCTCAACATTTAGAGCAGGGGTAGGCAATCTTTTTGAGCCGAGAAGGCTTTTGAAAAACTGAGAAAGGGCCTGTTCAGTAGACACCTTAAACCCTGCTGATTAAGGCTTTTGATTAAGCAGCAGGGTTTAAGTAGGCTGACCATATGAAAAGGAGGACAGGGCTCATGTAACTTTAACAGTTGTAGAGAAAAGGGAATTTCAGCCAGTATCGTTTGTAAGCAATTAGTTCCTGGTGAAATTCCCTCTTCATCACAACAGTTAAAGTTGCAGGGGCCCTGCCTTCTTTTGTATATGGTCACTCTAGTATAGTGCCTGCAACTTTAACTGTTGTGATGAAGAGGGAATTTCACCAGGAACTAATTGCATACAAATGACACTGGCTGAAATTCCCTTTTCTCTACAACTGTTAAAGTTACATGAGCCCTGTCCTCCTTTTCATATGGTCAGCCTAAAACGGTTTATGGTGTCTTGTGTGATGTGTTTTGCTAAACCCTGCTCACTCACTAACCACAGTCGGACCGTCTGCAGCAGGGTTAGCCGCTCTAACTGTGGCTTAAAGTGTTGTGTGCGTCAGCATGGCTTGTAGTTTGTGCTAACCCCAGAGAACCACAGTTTCGCTAACCACAGCCCCTGAAGTTTCATCTGAACAGGCCCAAACTGTCCTGGGCATTTCTACAAAATGTCTGCCATGGGAGGCATGGCAACTGACATGTATCCTGCCCAAAAGACTGAGTACAAAGCCAAGGTGGGATCTGAGATCCAACACACTAAACAACTCCTTTGAACCCACAGTTTTCATCACCAACAGCAATCTATTTCACAGCAATCCCATCTGATGGTTAAAAAAAAGGGGCGAAGCACTTTGGAGGGCACAAAATACGCTGTTCAGGGACACATGGGTGCCACGTTGCCTACCCCTGACTTAGAGAGATCATAAAAGCAGCCCTCAGTAATTTGGGATGATAAATTCGTTTGACAGAATCAAACAGCAAACACTAAAAGAAGGGAGTGAGTTCTAAAATAATATCTCTTATAAAAGGTAATCAAAATATTTAAATGATAAAAATGAAACATGCACTAAACCCCCGTGTCCTTCCTCTCTAATAAAGTTCAGTGGCTTCCAAACTTAAGGCCTAGCAGTGCATCAGAAGTAGCAGACAGATTTCAATTAAATGGCTCTTCATCTCCTCCTTAAGTGTCCTCTTTTGAACCCTTTCTGGATTCTGGCTTGAAGGTTATCATGCCCTTAGGGTCTCTTAGCAACTAATGTTATCTCCACGCTCTGAGGCAGAATATTCATATCCTAACTCCACTGTCCACTGTTCTCTCCCAACGTCTTCAGGCACCAAGAAAGAAAAACATAGTCTTGGTGTTTTCAACCGTAGACATAGCTATGTTTGGAAAGAAGATCAGGAAGAACGGCAAATGGGACATTCCAGTCCATGGTTCATCATGGCATCTAGTTCACTTCCATGCAGGCCAATGTCTATGATGATGAATTGTCTTAAATTAAATCTGAGTGGCCACGACACCTGCTGCTGAACACATTTGTCTTCCGGCATCCAGACTTTGATGAAACTCTGCCTGTCCATTTCCTATCTATCCTCTCCGTCTGCTACAGACTATTTGCCAGATTTCTACCCTTCAGACTAGTCTGTGGCCTTTTTTGTTGACAGGAGAGGACAACCTAATTTTTCAGGTTTCTGAATCAAGCAGGGAACCTACATGAGAAGAGGTGGGCATCCAGCTGCTGACAGGGGCAGCATCAAGGGTAGGCATGGTTGGGCACCTGCCTTGGGCCCACACCCCAGCAGGGTCCCACTGACAACAGCCCCCGAGTCTTGGTCCTCCTCCTCATTGCAACCTGCTTGTTCACCTGCCTCTTGCTCTGGCCCAAACAATGGAGGTGATGAGAAAGAGGAGTGGGAAATGCCACGGCCTACTTGCTCACTGGCTCTCTGCCTGTCAATCAAGCCAGTGGTAGCCATGATGAGAAAGAGAATGAGGAGCCATAGCTGCTGGTGACCATGGCAGTGAGAAGGTAGACTCGCTGAGGGAGGGGGGCATTGAAGCTGCCTTGCTCAAGGGCCCTCAAGAACCTGAGAGATTCACCTCCTAATCTACCAAAGGATGTGGGGATGAGTTATGGAGAGGGCAGGGCCTGCAAGCTTGGGCCTGCTCCTCCCCTCTAATTTTGTGTTTGTTTGTGGAGGTGGGGTAGGGGGAACTATGCACAACCCCAGATCAGTGCCAAGCAAGCCGTGGCATGCAGTTCCACTGCGGGTGAGATGAGGCCTACAATTACTATCGCTCGCTCACATTATCTTTTGGGTTTCAGCATGAAAAAAAGATGTGTGGACAGAGAAGAGTCCTAAGACTCTGCTGCTGTTTAGGGTGGCCATATGAAAGCTGTAGGAGCTATGCAAGAGTGACAGGGCTCCTGCAGCTTTAACTGTTGTGATGAAGAGGGGATTTCACCAGGCGCTGCATGCATACAAATGACACCTGCTGAAATTCCCTTTTCTGTATAACTGTTAAAAATACAGGAAACCTGTCCTCCTTTCCATATGGTCGTCCTGTTTAAGCTAAAGTATGTAATATGTGTTTTTGTATTTTGGCCCCATTCTGTTTACTCTTTGGGCCTGCCCACCGCTAGAACACGGCCCCTGAATTCAGCACGTGGGTTGAAAGAGGTTCAACATTCCTGCCATAGAGATTCAGCAGAAGCCGAGTCTGTATCCTTTATGGAAGAGCTGCAAAACATAGGGATGTGCACGGCCAAAATTATCGTATCGTAATATTATCGGAAATTCCGATATAAAAAAAATTCAGATCCGATCATATCGGGGGTTCCCGGATTTGATCGGAACCAATATCCTATAAATATCGGAAATTCTGATACGATTACGGTGTTTTCCTCATAGGTTTGCATTGGGGGAATGAAAGCTTTCCCCCAATGCAAGTCTATGGGAAAAAACACTGGGCTGGCACTCCCTCCCTCCCCCCACCCACGATCCTTACCCCCTTCCAGCCCTGCTGCCCCCACTGCCCCATACTACTGCTAAACAGGCTTTGCGGCTTGTTCATCAGTACAGAGAGGCGCCAAGTGATGTCATCATCACTTGGTGCCTCTCTGTACTGACGAACAGGCTGCAAAGCCTGTTTAGCAGTACTACAGACTGCCGGCAGTGGGGAAGGCTGCAGGTAAGGAGCGCGAGCGGGGGGAAGGGAGGGAGGTTTCCCCAGGGTTCCCCACTTACCTGCAACCTTCCCTGCTGCCACTGCCGGTCCGAAGTACTGCTAAACAGGCTTTGCGGTCTGTTCGTCAGTACAGAGAGGCGCTGAGTGACGACGTCATTTGTATGCAGGCAACACTTGGTGAAATCTTCTCTTCATCACAACAGTTAAAGCTACAGGAGCTATACTAGAGTAACCAGATACAAAAGAGGGCAGGGCTCCTGCAGCTTTAACTCTTGTGATTTATTTATTTATTTATTTATTTACATTTGTATACTGCCCCATAGTCGAAGCTCTCTGGTGGTTTACATAAGATTAAAACAATTAAAAACAATATACAAAAAAATAAAACAGCAAAAACATACAATATACACATACATTAAAAACCACTGTAATAACTTTAAAAAGCTATAAACCTAAAACCAAAACAAACCCAGGCTCATCAGATATTGCTAAATGCCTGAGAGAAGAGGAAAGTCTTGACCTGGCACTGAAAAGATAACAATGTTGGCGCCAGGCGGGCCTCATCAGGGAGATCGTTCCACAATTGGGGGGCCACCACAGAGAAGGCCCTCTCCCTTGTTGCCGACCTCCAAGCTTTGCTTGGAGTAGGCAATCGGAGGAGGGCCTTAGATGTTGAATGTAGTGTTCGGGTAGGTTCATGTCAGGAAAGGCATTCCATCAGGTATTGTGGTCCCAAGCACATTTCCCCTCATTCTGCAAAGCGGAGATGCCTCTCCCAAGGCTTACTTTCTGGCAATAAGAGCTTTAAGCTAGGGTGACCATATGGAATGGAGAACAGGGCTCCTATATCTTTAACAGGTGTATAGAAAAGGGAATTTCAGCAGGTGTCATTTGTATACAGGCAACACCTGGTGAAATATTCTCTTCATCACAACAGTTAAAGCTGCAGGAGCTATACTAGAGTAACCAGATACAAAAGAGGACAGGGCTCCTGCAGCTTTAACTATTGTGATGAAGAGAGGATTTCCCCAGGTGCTACATGCATACAAATGACACCTGCTGAAATTCCCTTTTCAAAGAACTATTAAAAGATACACAAGTCCTGTCCTTCTTTTCATATGGTCACCCTACTGCTGTTAAACCCATCAAAAATAAGTTGCAGGGTTGTTTGTTGAGAGAATTGTACAATTCATGCAGATTTCCAGGAAAAGATGTTCCAAAGGACGTATCACCCTTGGTGTCTTCCCTTTGGGAGCAACTTACTGCTGCCAGAGAGGGAGCTGCCAGACATCTGGAAAGAGGAGCTCCTTAACTATCAGTCTTTAAAGAACTATTTTTGGGCAAGGTGACTGAGCAGGTGGTGACAGCGCAGCTCTGGAGCCTTCCTGGATAGTTATTTTCTTGATCCACAACCCTCTGGATATAGTCCTGGGTTTAGATCCAGACTTAGTCCTGTTTAGAGTAGACCCATTGAAATGAATGGGATACAGTCATGGGTTTGAATCCCGATTTATTCATGTTTAGAGTAGACCCATTGAAATGACTGAGATGCAGTCCTGTGGATGGATGCAGACTTAGTCATGTTATGGTAGAGCCATTGAAATGAATGGATACAGTCCAGGGTTTGATCCTGGTCATGTTTAGAGTAGATCCGTGTAAATGAATGGGACTTAAGTTAGTCATACTTATGGAGACTAACTATTCAGTTCAATGGATCTACTCTAAGCAGCCCCTGGTTTGGGGGTTAAAACCTTCTTTGTTACCCTTTTAGGTGGCTGCCTCATCCCTTTTCAACACACATATAAAAAACCCCAAAATAACCTATTAAATTAAAGTCACTCATGCCTGCTTAATCCATGCCACTGAATGGCTGTCCAAATAATAATGTTTTGCAGCTCTTCCATAATGGATACAGACTCGGCTTCTGCTGAATCTCTATGGTAGGAATGTTGAACCTCTTTCAACCCAAGTGCTGAATTCAGGGGCCTTATTCTAGGGGTGGGCAGCCCCAAAGAGAAAACAGAATGGGGCCAAAATACAAAAAAAACCACATATCACATACTTTAGCTTAAACAGGACGACCATATGGAAAGGAGAACAGGTTTCCTGTATCTTTAACAGTTATATAGAAACGGGAATTTCAGCAGGTGTCATTTGTATACATGCAGCACTTGGTGAAATCCCCTCTTCATCACAGCAGTTAAAGCTGCAGGAGCCTTGCCCTCTTTTGTATCTGGTCACTCTAGTATAGCTCCTGCAGCTTTAACTGTTGTGATGAAGAGAAGATTTCACCAGGTGTTGCTTGCATACAAATGACACCTGCTGAAATTCCCTTTTCTATACACCTGTTTAAGATATAGGAACCCTGTTCTCCTTTCCATATGGTCACCCTAGCTTAAAGCTCTTATTGCCAGAAAGTAAGTCTTGGGAGAGGCATCTCAACTTTGCAGAACGAGGGGAAATGTGCAAAAGGCCGGAAACTGCCAAATCATTGGCAGTCAGGCGGAAAGGAAGAACCCTGGAGGATCAGATTGTAATCTGAGGCAGACCATATTCGGCCCACGTGTGTGAGGTTCAGTACCTCCGCTCAATGGTTCTACAGTTGCAGCTCCCATTTCCAGGATTAATCTTTTGCAAGAGATTCTTTGCAAAACGTGTTAAGGGAGCAAAGAAAGTTGTGACAAGACTGAGATAAGTGCATTCCTACAGTAAACGCATATTGATCTTAATTTATTTTTCCACGCCTGGGTTCCTCTTGCTTTATGAATGCTAATGTCGCATAACCCTACCTGTCTTCTGCACCAAATTGCCACTCACAACTTAAGTAAAGAGAGCACACATATTTATACCCCCTAGTTCGTTTCGCACACAAATACAATCGTACTGAGCAAACAATTGAATTAGTTCAGAATTTCCCTTGTGCATGGCCTTCGATATTCTTTCCCTTTGCATTTGTTTAATGTCATTTGTGTTTACAATATCTTAAGGTAAATTGACATTCGTTCCCCTGCTCTGTTCCAGGACCCTACTGGCCAATTCCAGCCCACCTGGAGATCGCCAAAATGGCCACACCCCTTTCTCCTGAACACTGCATTTGGTGGTTTTCCAGTTGTTCTGGAGGTGTTTCCCCCCACCCATTCTCAAAGGTCGAAATGCCTCCATTAAGGTCTAATTACTGGCTGTAAAAGTTTTAAGTTAAAATATGGTGACATTCATGATACCACCCCTTTTCCTTTTGGCCCCACCCACCACTGGAATGTAGCTTCTAAGAGCTTTCTCTAAAACTTGAATTCAGCTCTTGGGCAAAAAGAGATCCAGCGCACCCTGACCGACTCCTATGACCTCTGGCTCTTTAGGAATTGTGAGCCCAGGTGGAGGTCCTTACAGGCAGAAGATGTTCCCTTTAAAGATGGGGGGAGAAATCCGTTCATTTTGGATTTTAATACAAACTTACTGAATTTCATACTTTCAAAGCTCAGCTAGCCTTTGAAATTTGTGCCTGCAATTTACCTTGCCAAAAATGATCCAGTTGTTTGAATGACCTCCTTTTTGGCAACCCAAATGGCAGATGGGTGGGTGGGGTTCTGATTTAGATTGGGAAAACAGTAGGGGGCAAAGGAATAACCCCCCTCCCTGCTAAGGTCCTGATCTGGGTTGGGTCTGCTGTGCTAATGTCTGAGTAAGAAAGAAGAAATGTAGCAACCAGTTTAAATTAAAGCCTCCCTTTCATGCCTCTGAAGAGGCACATTGAGAAAGTCTTCAGTTGGTACACTTAAAGCAGCGTTCTGCAACCTGGTGCCCTCCAGTTGTGTTGGCCTGCAATTCCCATAATTCCCAGCCAGCATGGCCATTGGTCATTGCTGCTGGGAATTATGGGAGTTGCAGTCCCAACGCATTTGGAGAGCACCAAGTTGGGGAAGGCTGGCTTAAGACATGGGCAGGTTGATATGAGAGTATCAAATTACAACAAACCAAATTACAAGGTCCCAGGGTATGCTGTGAAAGCACACGAGCCATCTTGCTGAAGCTAAGCAGGACTGGGCCTGGTCAGTGCTTGAAGGGGAGACCTCCTGGGAACCCCATGTAGCCACCCTGAGCCCCACAGCTTAAGGAAGGGGGAGATAAATAAATGAAATAAATAAATAAAATAAAACTAGCTTTGGTAGGCTGACCATATGAAAAGGAGGACAGGGCTCATGTAACTTTAACAGGTGTAGAGAAAAGGGAATTTCAGCCAGTGTCATTTGTATGCAATTAGTTCCTGGTGAAATTCCCTCTTCATCACAACAGTTAAAGATGCAGGCACTATACTAGAGTGACCATATACAAAAGAAGGCAGGGCCCCTGCAACTTTAACTGTTGTGATGAAGAGGGAATTTCACCAGGAACTAATTGCATACAACTGACACTGGCTGAAATTCCCTTTTCTCTACAACAGTTAAAGATACATGAGCCCTGTCCTCCTTTTCATATGGTCAGCCAAGCTTTGGTCATACAGAGATGCGGGAGTCAGGGCAGTAGGAGGAATCCTTAGTGGAAAATATGGAAGAGTTTAGAATTGCCAGCAGCATCCCAAACCAGGAGTTGGTGATGTCCCTAGGTTGGGCCTGGTGACATCATAGCTTTACCAACTCTTTAAAGTCAAGTATTGGATACAGAGCCTATCTACACTACTGCTTTAAAACGGTTTATAACAGTTTTAAACCAGTTAATAACGATTATTAACCGTTTTAAAACTGTTATAAACTGTTTTAAAGCAGTAGTGTAGATAGGCTCAGAGAATGGCCCAGGAGTAAAAAGGTGGGATTAAAGAAAATAGAAAAAAAGTATCCAAACAGTGTGTGTGTGTGTGTTGGGGGGTAGAAAATAAAAAAATATCTTATGAATTATGAGTGTACTACTTTTTAATGAATTTCCCTCTGCTCCACATGCTTCTCTTTCTGGGACAATCCATGATAGAGAGACTAACAACAGAGTATTTTAAAATATATATTTTGAGCTAAATGTTTCGGCTTCTAGCCCTGTCAGTAGCTGTGCTGTTGTCCCACTTTATACACCCACCCACACCCACACCCACACCATTGAAGCTTCATGTGCTGTAGCTGCATGGTACAATAGTTACCACAGGTGGGCATGTGATGACGCTAGTTCAGTACACCTGAGGCCCTGAGAATGCACTAAAAAACCTGAGTCTTAGGGCCCAAGCTTGACAATCCGAAGGAAAGAACTAAGATGCCCTTTCCTTCTGCTCCCTCCCCCCCGTGTGCTCTTCCATTGCAAGTTGCAACTTTCACTGCTCCTTTTCGTTAAAAGAAATAACATTGTGGGGAAAAGTGCGTGTGACCGACTTTCATGTGTAATTGGGCCCTCAGTCTTGATTAGAAGTATGCCACAAGCAGAGAAAAGGGGAACTCTGAAAGATAGCTGTGGAACAAATAGCTCCGGATGAATCAAGAATGAGAATCAAACCATGTACTGCAGGGAAAGTGCCCCCTCCCTCCCACAAGCAGACTCTCTCCCCAATTTAACTTGTGGGGAACATTCCTCCCTCGCTGCAGAGTCATCCGTCAGACCCGGAGTGAGCAAAAGCAAAATCCTCTCATTCAATCCTCTCAGAAGAACATTCTAACCTGGCACAACTTCCTGCCGCTCAGTATTCTGCCTCTAGTTCTGGCAGTCCCTGAGGTACCACAGGAAAGCAGAACTAATGTCCCCTTTGAAAATCATTTATACAGAGTGTCTTATTCTCAGGTAGTGGTGCACTGGCACCTTAATCACAATCATTCTTCTTTTCCCTTGGCCTAGGACAAACCCTGCCGCAGGCCTGCATTAAGGACACTGCCAAGTAGCTGTATATAACCCTGTAAATAAAATTGGTTCTGGGTTCCTCTAGACGATCGATTTAAGGCTCATGCACGGCGCATTAATGGTTTTACCTCTATGAGAACAAAGCGCAAATCAGGCGTGCAGCCGATTTTTATCTTCGTTAATGCGCTTTTTCGAATTTGCTTTAAAGAGCGACTTTTAATTTTCTCTGAAGTTACAGCGCCTTATCTTAGTGTAATCAACTTCTGAGCATTTGCATTAACGATGATAGTGGGCGGACTGTGGTGGTGATGTCATGCAGGAAGAACTGTCCCTTCACTCCTTCGGCGGGAACATCTCCCACAGTTGTGCTTTGTCATTTCCTGTCTCCTCCCTTCCTACTTCCTTTTTCTTCTTCCCTTGAGTCATGTTGGACTGTTTTGTAATGGCTGACCGTACTGGTATTTAAATTAAAGTTTCTTTTAAAACCCCTCTGGAATCTTTCTTTCGTCGAGATGCGGGACTACTCACATGGAGCTGGTTCTACAGGAAGCAAGGGGGTAGAAATAAGGAAGTGCACATAATTTGAGATCCGCTAAGGCAACCCCCCCCCCCCCACTCCCTTCTTCTTCTACTCAGGAGGAAGGCTAACTGAGCAGGATCCTGGGGCTTGCTCCCCGGGGAGCGTTGCGCAGGACCTGGGATCGGGTTTTGTATCTACTCCTGTTACCTACCTCCCCCTCCCTTCTGTCATTGCTTTACTGAAAAGTTGTGTGTGTGTGTGTGTGTCTGTCTGTCTGTCTGGAGTATCAGACCAAAATGACCATTTAGTACCGAGATACCACTGCAATATCTTTATTCTACAAATAGTTACAGGTGGGCACAAGAAGCCCATTGCAAAGCAAAGCGTGGGAAGGAATGTCAGTCCACAGACAGTCACATGTTCGGGGTGGTCCCTGGCCGCTCATTCCACTGGCACGGCTGGTTGGCAGTGGGGTACATGACTGTGGCCACCCCAGACTATCTGTTGCAGTCTCCTGAAGCAACTTTGCAGGAAGTGCATTGAACGCACGACACTGCGCAGGATCCTCTCCCACTGCTGTTGCTGCCTAAGGATGGCTAGGCGGCGGCAAATCAGGCGCACTGGGGGGAAAGAGAGTGGAGAAAAAGGATGAGAAATAGCCTTCAGGGCAGGGGAGTTGGGGTCATCTCTAACCCAATCCCTCATGGCCATTCACCCACCTCTGATTCGCTGTGCCCGTTCAGCGCTTCGGCGAGCAGGACGATAGGCGGGAGGCATCTCGATAGCCATATCCGTGTGTATAATGAGGGGAACTTTTGCTATGGGAAGAGGACATCAGTGCAAGATGAAACATTGTAACAGAAAGGCTACACAAAAATTTGCCCTTGAAGCTGCAGATGTGCCTAGTAGGAGGTTGCAAAGCAGGGGGAGATAAGGGGCGTTGGGCGCAAGCATTGGGGGGAGTGTCCCACGGGGGTTTCTCCCGTCCTATCCCGTACGAGCCTGACCCAAGCACCGATGGTCACGGGTACTGCTGCTCCAGCATATATCCATAGGCTTGCATTTCCGTTTACTCCTGAGCAGGTGGGGGGAATTCCTCCCTGGGAGGCATGCGTATGTACGTATGTTTTGTGTGTATGTTGCCGATCACCAAAAAGGCAAGTTATTACTGAGATACGACTGGAATATCTTTATTCTACAAATGCTGTTTAAAGGAGGGCGTATATGTGAATTATGCAGATGTATATGAACTATGAAGTGGTTACTTCAGGCCTCAGCAATTTGGGATTAGGGGTGGATAAATCTGCTTTTTTTCCCAACCAGGTCAGTTTTGCATGTGTTCAATCATAAATCTGTTCCATCCTGTTTCTGCATTTTTGTTTTTAAATTGCATGAAAATTTGCACTTATTTTTGTATGCAAGCTTCCACAAAATGCACGTTTTATATGCCATCTCCCCTAATGTACATTTTTTGAATGCCATTTTCCCCGAATATAGATATTTTAAAGCCAAGAACTGTGTTGCGAAATTCAGAGACGTACACAATCCAAAGGTCAACTGCGTTCTGATCTCTATATTAGTCCATCTGTGAATCAAGTTGGTTCACATAAAAATGCAGACCAAATGAAATTCTCTCCCATTACTACTTGTGACACACCAAACCAAACATGCCAACCATGTGTTGTGTTTTGCTGGATAATTAAGAACCCACACAGGCAGCCAAAACAGGAGCTTAATTGGATCGTTCTTGGGCTGTTGTATATGGCTAGCAAGATGTTTCCAGTTTGGTGGGTCAAGCCGCAGCAGCAGTACTATGTTCAGTTCAGGGGACCACATTTTAAGAAGGGTATAGAGTTGGGCCAGATCTACACCTGGTGTTAAATCATGATGATCCCATCATGGTAAGGCTATATCCCTCTTGCACATTCAAACCTTGTAGGACACACAATGACAATTGTTGTAGTATTTTGGATAATGTGGAATAAAAAGCAGGAATAGCACTATGAAAGCAGTATATGGATTGTGCCCCAACAGTTATCAGTGCACTTTAATACCGCTATAAAGCAGTAGTGTAATTCTAATCAATGTGCCCAGAGGAGGACTAGAATAATGAGGGGTCTGGCAACCAAATTCTATGAGGAACAGTTTAAAGACTGTTCCTCACAGTTGTTTAGCCTGAAGAAGAGAAGATGTTTCACCTGGAGAAGAGAAGAATTAGGGGAGGTTACAGCTATCTTCACATATTTGAAAGGTTGTCATGCAGAAGATGGAGCAGAGTGGTTCTCTGTTTCTCCAAAGGGCAGGGTTAGAACCAATGGGTGGGAAATTGTAGGAAAGATTCAAGCAGGTTTTATTTATTTATTTTATTATTTACATTTCTATCCCACCTTTTCCGCTCTTGCATGGAACTCAAGGCAGCTTATATGGCCATCGTCCTCTCCATTTTATCCTCACCTTGTGAGGTAGTTAGACTGAGAATCAGGTACTGGCCCATAGTCACCGAAAGGCTAAGTGGAGGCTAGAACCCAGATCTCCCAAGTCCCAGTCCAACTATTAACTATTACACCCCATTGGCTGAATTCGGACAACACGATAGTCAATGGTGGGGTAATAATCAACTTTACAGCTGTTCATCTAGGGGGTACTCCCCACACAACATGGTAATAAATAATCAACTGTGGTATGGATTAGGATCAGTGCTGAGTTGACTATGGCAGTATTCGGAGGACACGATAGTCAATACAACTGACGATTGTTTCCCCACCCCAGTTGCTTATTGTGTCATCCGAATTCAGCCATTGACTCTCCAGTGTTTTGGCTAAAAGTCAGGAAATAACTTTCTAATGGGAATTGCTGTTTGACATTGGCTGAATTTGGACAACACGATAGTCAATGGTGGGGTAATAATCAACTTTACAGTTGTTCATCTAGGGGGTACTCCCCACACAACATGGTAATAAATAATCAACTGAGGTGTGGATTAGGATCAGCGCTGACTATGGCAGCATTTGGACGACACGATAGTCAATACAACTGACTATTGTTCCCCCCCACCCAGTTGCTTATTGTGTCATCCGAATTCAGTCATTGGCTCTGTTCAGACAACAGGCTAAACCATGATGGTTAAGCATTTTGAGCTAAACATTATGGCTTAGCGTGTCATCTGAACCATTCCTAACCATGGTGGCTACATAACCATGATTTAAACACACTCACTAACCATTTGCTGCAAAGGGTTAGTGGTCTAACCATGGCTTCATGTGTTTTCTGAACAGGCCCAGTGGAACACTCTGCCAGAGAAGGTGTGGCTGACGGTATTTAAGCAGAAGCTGGATGCCCATCTCTCAGGATTGCCTTTGTTGCATCCTACACTGTGCTGTTGTTGTTTATCTTATATATTTTATATTTCAGTTGCCTTTCTATAAAAAAACAAACCCCTCAAGGCAACCCATAATAAAATTAAAACATACAAATTTAAAACAGCTACAGCAATTATGGATTAAAATCCAGCCACAATTACAATCCTGGATCCAGGCAGGTCTTGGTGGAGAGAGCATTCGATAACTGGGGTGGACACCACGGAGAATGCCCTCTCACTGTACATCCTGCATTGAGTATGAGGTTAGACTAGATGGCCTCCAAAAACCCCTTCCAACTCTAAAATTCTGCAATGTCGAGGTCTGATCAACATGCATCTATTCCACAACTGTTGAACATAGCAGGAACCTCAGTTGGCTACAGTTCCAAACCTCATGTAGCTGCTTCAAATGTGGATTTATACACTGTGTAGGCTATTGTATGAACTGGCTCTTAATTTCTCTGGATAGCACCCAGAAAATTCATTTTTTTTACTCGGAATCACTGGCATTTTGCTTACAGTTTCCTAATCCAAGATAGACACTTGTATGCTAAAGAGTCCTATGGCAGCAGAATAGAACTGTATTGAGCAGAATAATTGAAATACTGCTCTCAGTTATTCCTTGGCTCTCAGCTATAACTAGAAATGGTTCTGAAACTTCTTCTGCTAGCTGCTCTGTGGCCCTTTGGGTGGGTACCAGACATTGAGGTTCATCAGATGAGCATTTTATCACATGCTTGCTACTGCCCACTTACAGATGTGCACGCATCCTTTAGACATCGTCGTCCGCCTCCTGCGCACCTCCCGTTCCTTCCGCTCATTTTTCCATAGTAAAATAAGACCCCTTTTAATCTGACTTTTTTTAAAAAAAAAAAAGTGGAATGTGCCGTGATCTCCTGCTATGTGTAGGAAAAGCAGTGCGATTAAAATGCCCTCTGAATGGGCCATGTTGGCGTTGTTTACTCCTCTTTCCCCCTCTGGGAAGAATGAGGAAGTAATGAGGGACAAATGCAGGGACGGAGAAGCGAAGGTAAGGAAACGTGATCCCCCCCCCCCCCCCCGTGTGATGATGCTCTTAAACAGATGCAGGGTGCTGTTGCACCGTGTCCTGCTTGTGGGTTCCTGGTCAACAGCTAGTTGACCACTGTGTGAACAGAGTGTTGGATTAGGTGGACCCTTGGTCTAATCCAGCATCACTCTTATGTTCTTATGAGAGGCATGGAGCCATTGAGCAAGTAGGCAGTGACATCTTCTGCTCCTCCTTCTCACCACCACCATTGTCTGGGCCAGAGGGAGAGTCAGGTGAACAAGCTGACTGCAAGGATGAAGAGGAGGATCAATTCCATGGGGCTCATCAGTGGCCCCTTCTGGGTTTGAGCCCTCAGCAGGTGCCCAAATATACTTACCCTTGGCTCCAGCCATGCACCTTCCTCAAGTCAAAGGAATGAAAATACATTGATTTTTCTGAACCTTTTGTTTTGTTTGCTATGCTTTCTGTGTTTTAGATTTCTTATAGAAACTGAGTGACACATTGATACATTTCTGCCATGCTACTATAAAATGGCAGATGGTATTTTAAAACAGAACAACATTGCACAGCATATCTGTTTAATTTTTCTAACAGTTAACTCAGAGAAAAGACGATGTATTTAGCTTAGTGATGGTCTATCTGTTCCTCCCTATGGTACTCCCTTCCAACAGTTTTCAACAATTTGCAACAAATTAGACATTCTTGGGATCTTCAAATGAGGCATATGCATCGGTGTTGATTGTTTTTGATTTAACACTAGGGTTTCACTGCCAGTCAGGATAACCAATGGTGGTTATCTCAAACATAGTGACATTAATTGGCCACAATTCTGGGAGTGGAAGAGCCAAATGGCAGTTGTATCCAGCTGAGTGTATGGAGGGGCCTTGCTGTCATACCTGTGTCCCGGCTGCAGGCAGGTAGGATATTTTCCATGAAGATGGTTAACACATTTGATATAGAATTGTCAAGTTTTGAATATTCATGAGAGAGCCAGTGTGGTGTAGTGGCTAGAGTGTTGGACTATGACTTAGGGGACCCTGGTTCAAATTCTCACTTGGTTATGAAGCTCGCTGGATGACTTTGGGCCAATCACTGACTTTAAGCCCAACCTACCTCACAGGGTTGTTGTGAGAATGAAATGGAGAGGATCAGGATCATAGATGTGCACAGCACATTTCATTAGGATGTGCACTCAGGGAATTTTATTTATTTTGTTTTCTTAAAGGTGAACATTGATTGAATACTCAATCATAAAGGATATTATTTTCATTCATTTGTTTCTTAAGCACTGTAGACGCTGATGCCCTACTCTATGTTCAACTTGCCTGACCACGGGAGGGCCATTGCAGGTGAGGATAGGGGAATGAGGAGATGCTCTTCAGGCCCCAGCATTGGTGGGGTTTTGTAGTGACACTGGCCGGAAGAGGGGCCTATGAGGCAATATTAGCCTTCGGGGGCCCTCCTCCTGGTGACTTTGAAGAACAGCTCCCGGCAGAGAGGCTCCCAGTAGAGCAATTCCTTTTTGTTCCTGTTGCTGGAGACAGCGGTTCCGTGGTGCGGTGCCAGAGCAGCCGGAGGGTAGTCAGAGTGCTGTTGCTGCTGCAACTGGATCCCCCTCTGGATCCCTGCTCAATGACCCCCTCAATTTGGTGCTTATTGCTTGAGAAATTAGGGTGTGCCTGGGCACACCCGACACACCCCTTGCGCATGCCTATGAGAAGGATCATGTATGCCGCCTAAGGCTCCTTGGAAGAAAAGGTGGGAGATATAAATGTAACAAATAAATAAACACAATAAGACATCAAGCAAAGTATATGCATATCTGACTAAGCTGTGTATTTACACACACACACACACAAATGGACTAATGCCTGGCAAAAGTATTAGTCATCTTCAAATTCTACCATTTCTGAACCTCCTTCTCTTACATTTTCAGGGGAGTAGGGTGGAAGTCTTGCTTACTATTTAATCTGAAAATTTATGTCATTGGTGAAAGTTTAAGAAGATGTACCTTTCATAATTCTTTGTTATTGAGATGCCAGAGTAGAAACATCTTTCTCTTTTTGTCTGCCCTCTGTCACAGTGGTTACACTCTATTTACTCTTCGGCTTACATTGTGAATTATGATTGTTCTGTTGCCAACTTAGTTTATCTTCTTTGACTCTTGGGCAGGATCTACACAACTGCTTTAAAACGGTTTGTAACAGTAGTGACAACTATTGGGCACAGGACACACTCCACATACAGTTTTCAAACTGTTTTCAAAGTGTCATATCCTGCTTGGTGTAGATATGGCCTGCTTGTATGTCTGACTTCAGGCATGATTACATGGAACATTCCTCTCTGCCTTTTATTTATTTCTTAGCTAGAAAAACAATGGAGTTAACATTAACCAGCTTATATCTGTGTGGGCATCCTTTGAACTTCCATGTTTGAAAGTTTAGTTTGGCTGCCGGGCCAGAGATGACAGTGTAATGGCTTTATTTTTGTTGATTTGGATGGGACAGCATAGGGGTTGCGTGTGAGTTTGACTGAAGTGATTTCGTTATGTCATTAATATTGTTCCCCTCCCACTTGAAACTGGAACAGCTTTTATATGGACTGTGGGTGGTTATAATTATAGATGGGCAAATTCCCCTAGGCTCAAAAAAATAAGAACATAAGAAGAGCCATGCTGGATCTGACCAAGGTCCATCTAGTCCAGCTTTCGTTTCACACAGTGGCCAATCAGCTCTCTGTGAGAAACCCACAAGGAGAACATGAGTACAACAGCACCCTCTCAACCATGTTCCCAGCAACTGGTGTACATTAGCATACTGCTTCTGATACTAGTAGCATTGAGAGCCTAATCCTCCAGGAATTCCTCAAATTACACTTTTAAATCCAAGGGGTCAGATTGGCTCATTACACCAAGCTATTTCTACCACCTTCCCCCAATTAAGAAATACTTTGGCTTAGTCCAAGCCACTTTGAATGGATCCAGAACCTGCCTCACCCTAGTGAGGGACATAAAAGGTCCATGGTGGTTCCACATGGACCTATGGCCTGATTGGAGTCTGCCTGGAGAAGAGCCTTCAGTGTGGTGGGACCCTTTCTATGGAACCCCCTGCCTCTGGAGGTAAGGCAGGCGTCAACACTGGGTTGTTTCCGGCACCTGCTGAAAATATCTTTATTTCAGGAAGCCTTCCTTGACCAGACATGGTTTTATCAGAATTGTTTCTTTTTTTCTTTTTTAAAATAAAAATCTTTAATCTTACCTTGTATCTTTTATTATTCACTGCTCCCAAAACTGTCTAGATGTGGAGTGGCATATAAATGTTGTAAATAAAAATAAACAAATAAATGATGGGGCCCAGACCTTCCCCCTCCGCACCTTTTCCCTCGTTTCCTTCTCACTCACTTTCCTGTCTGTTGCTGCTCCAATGGCAGAAAGCATGGAGCAACGGAGGACTCCAACACCAGCCTTTTGAGGGCTGTGTGGGAGAAAGGAGTATGATTCTTCTTTGCCTCAGATTGAACATCTCTCAGTGATGTCTCTAATGATAACAGGGCACTTTGGGAATATTGGGTCCACCATAAGAAATGGAGAACTTTGCTTTTTCTCATGCCGGGTCTCTCAGAGTGGAAGACAAAAAAAATTCAACAAGCGAAAACTAAGACCATGCTTCTGTGACATTCTCTTGTAGCACACACCTTAAACGGTTTGGGACCAAATTATGTGAAGGACCGCCATTACCCATATCAGCCTGCCTGCACGTTAAGATCAGAAAGAGAGGCCTTTCTCATTTGCCCATCTGTGAGAGCAGTTAGATGGGTGATCACATGTGAGAGGGCCTTATCTGCAGTGGCCCTACACCTTTGGAACACACTGCCATCTGAGGTCCGCCATGCTCTGTCATTGCAGGCTGTTAAGAAGGCCTTGAAAACATATTATTTTACCGTGGTCTTCCCTTGATATGTCCGCTGTTGCTGCTGTTAGTGCCGTTGCTTTATTGTTGGCTTTTATTATTGTTATTTTATTGTGCTTATTATGCAGGGTGACCATATGAAAAGGAGGACAAGGTTTCTGTATCTTTAACAGTTATATTAAAAAGGGAATTTCAGCAGGTGTCATTTGTATGCATGCAGCACCTGGTGAAATTCCCTCTTCATCACAACAGTGAAAGCTGCAGGAGTATAGCTAAAGTGACCAGATACAAAAGAGGGCAGGGCTCCTGCAGCTTTAATTGTTGTGACGAAGAGGGAATTTCACCAGGTGCTGCATGCATACAAATGACACCTACTGAAATTCCCTTTTCTCTACAACTGGTAAAGATATAGGAGCCCTGTCCTCCTTTCCATATGGTCACCCTGGCTTATGTTTTTATCGTGTTTAATATTGTAATATTGTATGTTATTGCTGTGAGCTGCATTGGGAGGGATTCTGCCCTGAAAGGGGGCCAAGAAATGTTTTAAAATAAAATAAAATAAATACAATCTCACCCTGCCCTGAACCCGACACTAGGTGACTTGGGCTCCAGTGAGAGAAACCACATGGATGGGCACAAGGTGTCTCTGTGTGCAAAGGGCACAGACCCACCTAGTGCCCTTCAGGAGACCTTGCAGTATAAGAAGGCTCTCTTCACCCTACCCTGCGACAATAACAGCGAACCCCGTCTATTTGGCTGGTTTCAGTGCTAACTTAACAACCTAGAATTCCAGGGACAAGTGGGACCAGATTGCAGGGATACAGGAAGACTGTAGTCCAAGAATTGGCTGGTTAGTTCACATCAGTACATGAAATTCAGCTCTCCCCCATGGCTTTTTGGCCCTTAGTACTCATGATTGCTTAATCACAATGCTGCAGTGAAAGTAGAAGCCGCAATGTGCAGAATTCCCCTGTTAGAATCCAGACTGTAGAGCCAGCCACCACTTCCTTTAGCTATTTTGTTCCTTTAACAGCCACCCTAGCATTCCTGTCTCCCTCCAACACCACTTTCCTGACCTTCAATACTATTAAATTTCTTGCAACTTGTCCTTCTGATTCTCTCCTCATTTGCCTCAAGCCCCTTTGTTTGAACCACCTATCCTTCCATCAGGGCCCTCTGTCTCAATCAATTGCATAGTCTTTCCAATCCACTCATCCTCCTTGCCTCTGGGGTTCCCATTCATTAGCTTAACCATACCCAGGACCTCTTTCCAGTCCTCAACCTGTCCCTATGTGAGGTCTCAAGCCCAGCCAAGCTGACATTCTTCTTCCCCAACAGAAAATGGACTGCAAACAGTTCAGTTTTCTGAGCAAATGAACATTCCATTTCGCCACATCAGCCCAGCCAACTTATGTTAAGAGGATTCACCATCACAAGCACAATACCATATAGTGTTTTAAAATCTGTAGGTGAATTCAATGTATCATTCACAATTAGGAGTGTGCACTAATTACAAGATTTGGTTTGGACCTCAATTCAGCAATTCAAAGCTCCATAGTGATTTATTGCAGTCTTGCTTGGTATGTGCTGTGTTCATAAAACAAAATAACCCACCCTGCGGAAAATGCACTGCGTTCAGACAACACAATAACCCATGGTTCAACAACAACCCATACTGGGTGGGTTAGCATAGTGTGTGAACCCTAATGAGTAAAACATCGGAGAGGGGGGGAGAGAGAGGAGGCATTATAGTTTTGTGACTGTCAGTTCATGCTTCAAATCAGGGTGAATTGTTTTACCAGGGCTCTTCAATCCCAGTGCTTTTGGGAAGGGATGTTTAAGTAATACATGGCAGGAATGAGCTGGTGTTCAGTGTCCTTTGCTAGTTCTCGGTCCCAGGAAAAGGAATGTTTACAGAGGTTTGGAGGAGTCTGTGGGACCTGGGAGGGAGTAGCATTCGGTACCTGCATGAAAAATGCTGATGTTCAAGTCCTTCCTGAGCTCATCTTGCCTCTTCCCCTCTGTTTTCCATCTTATTTTGGAGCAGGGAAAATCCGTTTCCCCCCCTCCGTGCACACTAAAGCCACTCCTCCCTCCTGTGTATTGCTATCCTTGCGCTATATTGGATCATCCTGGTTTTTATTGGGGGCGTGAGTGTCATGGGTGGTCTCACTGACGAAAGGGGGAGGAAGAGAGGGCGCCAGAACACTCCACGGAGAAGGTGAGCAAGGTCACTGCCGCCCATACCCGGGAACTTCATCCCATTCAACTCTATGGTTCTTATTCCTGAGTAGACATGTCTAGATTTCCTGATCAGAACAATGTCGGCTTCCCCTTGCCATGCCAACATTGACCATAAACTTCTCCAAAACCTAATTGTCACACTATCTCTTCACTTATCTTGTTCAATATGATCTTAGGGAAAATCATAGTGTGTTGTTTTACCATAATTGTGCAGTTTCAGGCTGCTGTACCATTGTATTTGTGCATAAATTATATATATATATATATATATATATATATATATATATACTGCAGGGGGAAGGAGAACTTAGGGAGCAGGGTAGGAGATTTGCCAGCATAGTAGCGATACAGGTGAAAATATACGTGAGCGCAACAATGCACAGACATGAAAGTGCTCAGCGCTCGACTTGCTAAGGAAACGGAGGAGGAAACCACGGACGCAAACCGGGGAAAACAAGTAGGTGTGATGGAGCCTTCAGAAAACAGCCAGATTCAGGTCAGACCGATTCAGAGGCTGTCTGCTTTGAAATAGATCTGAATCTTGAATCAGAGATCCAGATCCTCATGCCTCCCATTGACTATCACTGGAAATCAACAAATGGCTATAGTAGTCCTTTATAAGGGGATTACAGCTGCCAGATGTCAGACAAATAAATACAAGGCTT
Organism: Anniella stebbinsi; assembly: GCA_029215795.1. Taxonomy (NCBI): domain Eukaryota; kingdom Metazoa; phylum Chordata; class Lepidosauria; order Squamata; family Anniellidae; genus Anniella; species Anniella stebbinsi. Next base: position 356,316,140 of record JARDYH010000001.1, read on the forward strand.
TATGTGCTACACACCTTTACATTTTGATTTATTAGAAAAGAAATTTCTAATAACCTTTTTATTTCTTGGCAGTGTTAGATGACATTTACAGGAATAGTTGCCCCTTCTGAAGGGATCCAGCCAGCCAAGTTTCAAATGAATAGGTACAGGGAGCTTTGTTGAAGAGCAGCCTTTACAGTTCGGGGGTTTCCAAAAAGGATACACTTATTCCCCTACGTTTTTTTTGTAGGCAATTATTATGAAAATGTCATGCCGCATAGAGGTGGCTATAGTTAAGGAACCTGAAACATTTTAGGGTGCTCCTTCTTTGTGGAAGCGGGGTGTTCAAAGGTGGCCGGGGGGGGGGGAAGAGGTGAGTGATTCAAGTCCCATTACCCCCTCCCCTCCATCAGATTTTTGGCAATTTGTATGAAAATCGCATATGTCACAGAAGTGTCCCTAGGGTAAAAATCAGAAGGATAGGTACAGAGGCTAGGGAGGAATGATGAATGAAAAACATTTCAAGACTTTTTTGTTTTCTGCTTAGTTGGCATCAAAGTCACAGAAAGTGTAATAGGACAGGGGTGGATGATGATGTGGAGCATACAGTGGCGGAGGCGGAAGGACTTGAACATCAGCATTTTTCATGCAGGTACCGAATGCTACTCCCTCCCAGGTCCCACAGACTCCTCCAAACCTCTGTAAACATTCCTTTTCACGGGAAAGAGAACTAGCAAAGGGCACTGAACACCAGCTCATTCCTGCCATGTATTACTTCAACATCCCTTCCCAAAAGCACTGGGATTGAAGAGCCCTGGTAAAACGATTCACCCTGATTTGAAGCATGAACTGACAGTCACAAAACTATAATGCCTCCTCTCTCGACCCTCTCTCTGATGTTTTACTCATATGAAGAAATGTATCACTTTTCAGAGACACTCTGGCTGGGTTCACATAATATGCTAACCCATCCAGTATGGATTGTTGTTGAACTATGGGTTATTGTGTTGTCTAAATGCAGTACATTTTCCGCAGGATGGGCTATTGTGCTGTATGAACACTTCACATTTTCCGTGGGGATGCTCGTTAACCACGCAGTGTGGCTTGTTAACCACCCTGAACAACCCAACAACAAGCCATGGGTTTTCAAGGTGGCATGTTCAAGTAAAATAAACCACACTGCATGGTTAACAGGGCACTCGGCAGGAAAATGTTCTGCATTCAGACAACATGATGATTCAACCTGCGGAAAATGTGGATCAATGTATTGTGTGAACCCAGCCTCTGTCTGTGTCCCTCTGAATCTGCAGAATCTGCAGGAGTGTTCCAATTCAAATTCACTTTGAAGGAGCCTCGCTTCGATTTGGACATCTTCCAAATCTGTCCGAATCAGATTCAGATTCAGAATCCTGAACTGAATCTGCCAACTTGATTCTGAAGCACACCCCTAATAACAAGATTACATTATACAAGCAGCACAGTTTCTATTTTTAACTAATTAAACTTGCCAATACCCCATGTCACTTTTGCATATCACTATACTACATCCTGGCATCTTGACGAAGTGAATCACTCTCATCCCTGTGGGGTAATTATCCGGTTTAGTAAACAGGGCTGGCATACATGTTTTTAAAGAAAAAAATATGTAAACAGAGCCTTATAATTTTGCACATTCCACTCTACTGAAATAGTCCAGTATTACGTTCATTTCTATGCAGAGAACTTTAGCTTGCTGACCTGTTCTGCCCTTTAGCTGAGCCAAGCTTGGACTTATGCTCAGATCTGCAACAATTGTTTCTAATGAAATAACTTTAAAAAAAAACCCAGCAACCCAATGTTTCCCCCCCCTCAGGAAGTGTCCTTTGCCCCACTGGGATAGAAGCCTGTTCTCATTTCACTCCCCACAATGTTCACCAGAGACTTGAACTGGTCCTTACCTTCTATATTCTTCTGCCATAGCCCAGTTTTATAGCCCTTGAACAAATGCAGTTTTTGTCATAATCAACACAATGGCTATTTCCTGTTTACTTATCAATATGTCAACACAAGGATCACACATTTTACTGTTGCTTTGAAGATTTTGCTTACCACCCTTACACTGGCTCACCCCTTCCCTTTTTGCTTATAGTGGCATAACGAAATAGTGGTGACTGGTTCACTTTCAAAGCTGAGAGGAAGGAGGGAATAATGAGTAGAGCCAAACTATTTCTTGGCCATTGACTGTGGTCAGCAGTAAGGGATGAACAATTGACAGGGGTAGAAATGTAGAGTGTGCTAGAACAGGCCTTCCTTTTTACCTGTTCTAGGGAAGAGCCAGGGAAAGGCAAGTGATGAACAACTTTGTCATGTCTGAATTGAACCTGTGGATCTGTTTTGAATGCCCTCAAACTTTGACATATCCGACTTGCATCAGATTATGCAAGTCAACGTGGTCATGACAGAGCCAATGTGATTTAGTGCTTAGAGTGTTGGACTGGGACTCAGGAGACGTGGCTTCAAGTCTCCATTTGGCTATGAAGCTCACAGTCACTGACCTTTAACCTAACCTACCTTACAGTGTTGTTGTGAAGATAAAATGGAGAAGAGAATCATGTATGCCACCTTGAGCTCTTTGGAGGAAAATGAGTGATATAAATGTGACACATTTTTTTAAAAAAATTAATATTATTCAGACATGAACAAGATACACAACAGGGAAAGAGAACTTCCCAGCTACCAATTCTGTTCTGATGGGAAATTGCATGAAGTTGAGCATCTTCTAGAAGAGGTCTAAAGGCCAATCCTACTTCTTGTAGGTAGCTCATCACAAGCCACTTATGTGAAGGTGTTTCACAAGGTTTAGCTGATTTTTCAACCATATCAGTGAAATCAGATGCAGCTCCTCTGATGCTATTGAAAAGTGCTACCTTCAGTATCAGAGGCAGTATGCCTATGGATACCATTTGCTGGGGAAGATGGGCAGGAGGGTGCTTTTGCACTCATGTCCTGCTTGTGGGTTTCCCATGGGCAGCTGGTTGGCTACTGTATGAACAGAATTCTGGACCAGATGGAACATTGGTCTGATCAGCATAGCTCCTCTTATGTTCTTACATTCTTATCTCCCAAAATATACAGGTCTTGTTTTCCACAAGTGGCTAATTGTGTTGTTTGGTATCCACACAGTTCAGGATCAGTGTCAACCATACCAGTAGGGTAATGCCTGGATAAGCCACTTTTAAAAAATGTGGCTTGCTTTGTGATGACCAGTGGATAATATTTGTTAGGAGGAACAGTGATGGTGGCGGTGGAAGCTAAATACTGCTGACAAATCTATTTGCTTATTGACTGGGTTTTGATAGCGCATGTAAGTCTTGAGCTCAGTTCCCATCTACTTGCTACTTGGAGCTGTGCTTCAAGTGCTATTTATTCTTCAGTGTCTTTTTGACTTAGGACTTTGGGGCGAGTTCAGTGGTGCAACTAGCTCCCCCCAATAACCACCCAGAGAGCAGCAAGTGATGAGGACAGCTGCAAACAAGCTCAGCCACAGCGTCCTCCTCTTTCTTATTTTGAAGAACTTGTTATAGTCACAGGACAACCAGCTTGGCATGCACATGGGTATAGATGCTCATTTTGCTGGTTTTTTTTTTACTTTAAAAATATATGTTTCCTGCACCAAAATGTTGCTTATTCCCACATAAATGTGTTTAGCGTCAGGGCATCAGAAGCAGCCTCCATTTTATTTCTGTAGTCATGATGATTTAAATGAGTTTTAAATGCCCAACCGCACATACTCACAGTCTTAATTTTTTAAATCCTGGCTGGGAAACAGTTTTTTTAATTCATAGCTGGCTAAAATGAGGCCCTGTCACACCACTTGGTCCAGGGTTTAAAATTACCTAACTGCACTACTGGATGAGATGTTTTTCCTCCCCAGCATTGATTAAGTGCCTCAAATTTTTGTTGTCATTTCTGTTTTCATTTATTTCCCTTCCTCTTCTTCATTCTCTGCCTCTCCAGTGATTGAATACAGGGCTAGCTGACCTGAGAGTAAGTAGAGAGGCAGCATTTAGTGGATGGGTTAGATTAAAAGTTCTTTGTTTGACTAATTGGCGCCCCCAATTAATGGAGCAGCAGATAAACATTTTTAAAAATATATATATATACAAGTATTTATACAAATTAGATGGCAAGTGCCATCTTAGAAAAAGCATCCCTTTCTGCGTATATAAGAGAATAGGGAATACTTTTCTCCTGTGGAAAACCTGGGAGTAAGCCCCATTGAACTCAATCAGACTGACCTCTGAGTGGAAATGTATAGGATTACACTGTAAAGCTGCAATTCTAAACACGCTTATGAGAGAGTAAACCCCACTGAACACAGTTAGACTTATGAGCAATCATACATATAGGATTGCACTGTAAAATGCCTACAATAGATTAAGATTTGTTTATTTATTTACTGCATTTCTATAGTGCCAAATAGCCGAATCTCTCTGGGCGGTTTACAAAAATTAAAACCATAAAAACCATTCAAAATATAAAACAATGACAATATAAAAACATAATTTAAAATACAGTATAAATGTACAACCAGGATAAAAACCGAGCAGCCATGCAGAAATTGATAGGGATTTAAAATACAAATTTAAACAGCAAGGTTAAAAATCAAACTGAAGAACTGTTAAAACACTGTGAAAATAAAAAAGCTCTTCACCTAATGTCTAAAGGAATATAATGTAGATGCCAGGCGAACCTCTCTGGGAAGCTCATTCCACAGCCAGGGTGCCACAGCAGAGAAGGCCCTCCTCCTAGTAGCCACCTGCCTCGCTTCCTTTGGCAGGGGCTCACAGAGAAGGACTCCTGAGGATGATCTTAGGGTCGGACAGGTACACATGGGAAGAGGCATTCCTTCAGATAACCTGGCCCCAAGCCATTTAGGGCTTTGAATGTTAATACCAGCACTCTGACTCTATAATGCACTGGTGTAATGTGGTCTTGTTGGCTAGTCCCCGTTAACAATCTGGCTGCCCTGTTTTGTACCAGTTGAAATTTCTGGACCATTTCCAAAGGCAGACCCACATATAACGCATTGCAGTAATCCAGACGAGAGGTTATCAGAGTGTGGATAACTGTAGCTAGGGCCTCATCTACAAGAATTCGCCTTTACGCCTGGTTAGGCGATTATGCGCATATTCGCAGAAGCGCATTTACGCTTAATACCTCTGTACGAGAGGCGGCGAAGCGCATTACTGGACGACCGAAACGCGATTTAAACTGTTGACATGCGGAGAATCGCTTGTTCACATAGTCAAAATGTGCTTTAACGGCTGGAGCAAAATAAAACTCGCTATTTAACGCGCATTCGATAATGCGCATAATCGGAGAGAAAATGCACCTCTACGCCCGATTTGCACTCCGTTCTTGTAGAGGTAAATTTTTTAATGCGCCTTGAAAGAGCTTTAAATGCCTCTTGTAGGCAACCTAGGCTATCTCTGTCCAGATAAGGGCACAGTTGGTATATCAGCCTAAGCTGATAAAAGGTGCTCCTTGCCACTGAGTTCACCTGTGCCTCAAGTGACAGTTCTGGATCCAGGAACACCCTCAGACTACGGCCCAGATCCTTTAGTAGGAGTGCAACCCCTCCAGAACAGAGTGAACATCACCTAGCCGGACAGATGAACCACCCACAAACAGTACCTCTGTCTTGTTACATTTGGTGACAGCCTTAAGAGTAAGTGCATTCTAGATTTGAGATGTGGCTTCTAAATTGTTTTGGAAAAGAGTAGAGCTGGCGTCAAAGGTGGGCATGGTCAGGCACCTATCAAGGGCCCATACCCCAATATTGACAAGAGCCCCCCTGGAGTTGCTCCTCCTTTTCATCACTGCAACCTGCTTGTTCACCTACCTCTTGCTCTGGACCAGGCAATGATGGCGGTGAGAAGGAGGAGCAGGAGATGCCACTGCATATTTGCAATGGTGACAAATGTATTTATTATTATTATTATTAAGAGGGTGAGGCACAACAGCAGCTGCAGACAATGGCAGGAAGAAGGTAAACTCCCTGAGAGAAGAGGCCCACTGAAGGTGTCCTGCCAAAGGGCCCTTAAAAAACCAGAGCCAGCACTCAGAAGGAGTCTAGTGTTTAATTCCCTCACCCCACCTCCAAAAGAAGCACACACCTTCTGATCAGGAAGCTCCGATGACTGAGGGAAGACATGTTAGCAGTGTCCAGGTACATAAAAGAGTGCCACAGGGAAGATGGTCAAGAACTGTTTTCAGGAATTAGGACCTGAAATAATGGGTACAAGTTACAGCTACCTAGATTTTGATTAAATATGAGGAAAAACTTCCTGATGGTAAGATCTGTACAACAGTGGAACAGTCTACCTACGGAGGTTGTGGGTTGTCCATCTGTGGAGGTTTTTAAGAAGAGGCTGGACAGTTACCTCTCATGGATAGTTTAATTGGTTTCCCTGCACACTGCAGAGGGTTGGACTAGATGAGTTGGTCCCAACTCCACAATTCTATGATTCTACCCACAATCTCAAGATCTTTCTGTACTGGGTATTTATCCTGAAAAAGTTTGTTCACTAACTTTTTCTTGTTCACCTATGACAGTGCCAACGAACTATTGCTCTTCTGTTTTTCAGATCTCAGAAAATCCAACTTCCTTGGGAAGAAGAAAACAGCGGTGCAATTTCTAGAGAGGTCAATCTTTTTAACAGGCCCGGCTTTGAAACGTGTAGGTGAGCCTATTGCAGGGGTAGGCCACATGGCTGGGCCTGCATATGAAACCCCTGGGGTTTTTGTGTGTGTGTAGCCCATTGGGTCCTTGACTATTGCTGCATAGTGGATTCCCAGCTGGGAATCTGGCTGTTCAACTACAGCAGCAGGAGAGGGGTACGGCCTGCATTGGTTTCGGGGGGGGGGCAATGAGCCCACCAAAGTTGCTCATCCCTGGCTTAGTGCCACATAACTGCATTTCAGCACATCTTCACTATGAACTTTTTGGCCAGAACCATTTTGTCAGCGTGTGTGAACATGCAACTTAATTTTATAGGTGTAAAAAATGTTTTTTGCTTTTTAAAAAATTGAAATATCCATGCGATGACATGGGAATAAAAAGCATTTTTAGTGTAAATTTAAATTTTTTTTTTTAAAAAATAAAAATGTTGCCTTTCTTGTCAGCACCATAATTAGCTCTAAAACACACACAAAAAATTACTAAAGTAATTACCTTTTAAAAAACTTACTAAAGTAATCATGGACGATAGCACTTAAATAACAAAGCAGTTTAGCACAAATTAAGGAATTGATTAAAAAAAACAAACCTGAGGGGAAAATAGTATGCTCAGAGTTGCTCCTTTCTTGCCCACATGGCTATGTCACACCTACTAGTGCGGATACAATATGAGGATGAACACACAAAAAAAGTACTATAATCCTCCACACCCACCTCATTGTGAAAAGTCTGTTGCAATTTCCCATTTATTTTATAATAAATTCGGTAGCGCTACAATTCGGAAAAAGCCGCCCCAAATGTCTGATGGCGGTGATCCGGAGGTGAAAAAAAAGGGAGCAGAGACACTCTAGACATGCTCAGAGATGCACTTTTCATTGGCTATTTCTTGGCGTGCCGAGAAGCAAACAGGTGCCTGGACTGCAGCTGGGCCCCGGTACAAATTAAACCGGGGGGGGGGGGGGACACAGGCAGCCCTACCTATCCTACTGGGGATACAGGATTTCTATTCTTCCCCGCGCTTGCTAGGAAGAGGACCCGGTCGTGAGAGCGCTTGCACGAAATCCCTCCGGGAAGACTGTGGCTCCCCCACCGCGCTCTTCTTTCTCTTTTTTCATTTCGCCTGGAGGGAGGAGGGAGGAGGAAGAGGAGAGCCAACCAGCCCGCTCGCTGCCGGGGAGGGAGGGACGGAAGGAGGGAGGGAGGCCGAGCGAGCGAGCCTAGAGCCGCGCCTGATTGCTGCGCTGTAGAAAGAGCCGGGCAGGGCGAGAGAGAGAGAGAGAAAGAGAGAGAGAGAGAGAGAGAAGGGAACGCGGCGTGCCGGGGATTTCCAGCCTGGGCTTCGGAGGGCGGGAGAGGAAGTGCGGGGCGGGGGGAAGAGAACCGGGGCAGAGAACCAGGGACTTTCCAGCCGGGGCAAGGCGGCTGCGTTGGGCTGAGCTGCTGCAGGAGCAGTCGGTGTGGTGCTGGCGGCGGCGGCGGTAGTGGCGGCTCTTCCATCCACCCTTCCCTTCCTCAGACGGAGAGTAAGTAGGTAGGGGAGCTCTCCTCCAGGCGGAGGTGGAATCCGGAGCTGGGAAAGGGGGGTCCCCGCTGTAAAAGGCAGCTGTGGCGGGACCGGTGTGTGTGTGGCGCGGAGGGGGGGGGGAAGCGCGTCCTTCGCTGCTGCTTCTGTTGCATTGCTAGTCTCGGATTTACGCTGGGGCAGTGGGTAGGTGGGTTGGGGGCCAGGCGCGCGCGCGTCCGGGGAAGAAGCTGCGGCTGCAGGAGCCCGGCGCTTTTTTCCATTGAGGCAGCTGCCGGAGGTGCGGGTTGGCGGTGTGTGCGCGTGTGTGTGGGGGGTGTTATAGAGAGGGTGGTGAGGGTGTCTCAGCTCCTAGGCTGGAGCTGTGAGACCGGGGTGGGGGTGGGGAGCGAGAGACGAGGCAAGTCCTCCGTCTCGTGCAAGCGCGCGCGTTGGGAAGCTTGGAGAGTCCAGCAGAAAGAGCGTGCGTGTGTGAGTGAGTGTGTGTGTGTTGGGGGAGCAGGTTGCCCGAAATTGTGTGGGACCCTCGCCTCCCGCTGGGGCTATTGCTTTTCTCCCTTACCTCCCTTTTTCCAATTAAGGTAACTGCCATGGAAAGAGGCTGCCCTGGGTCTGTGCGGAGACCGACAGTCCTATTCAGTCTCCATGCTCAGAGATAGATTCACCCGCCGCCTCTGCTGCCTTTATTGCTGCTGCAAAGAGTCTGTGCTCACTGCTGGCTGCTCAGACTGCTTGCTCAGACACACACACGTTCATCCTTCAAGCTGTTGCTGCTGTTGTTGCTCCCAAGCCCCTCCCCCCTCCTTATTTCATTCTTTCCCTCTCTCTGGTTTTGGGAAGGGGAGAGGTTGGGTGCATTTCTGTTTAAAAGAGAGATTGCAATTTTGCAAGGCCAAGCAAAAAAAAAATTTCTTAACGTCTCGGTGTTGGGAGGATGAATCTGATCAGCAAGTCATTCAATGCAGAGTAGTGTATTGAAGTGTGTGTATGTATGTGGCTAGGGGTTATGAGGGAAGCACGCTTTCATCCCCCCCCCCCCCCCCAAGCCCATTGAAGCGCTTTAAAGGTATCTTCTCATGCATTTGATGTGGTGTTTGAATGCAGAATGCTCTCCTAATTTCTGGCTCCCTCCATATGCAGTCTGTGTGGGCGGGCTATCGGCTTTAAAGGGGAAGTATCTATCTTGACAAGCTTGGGGGGGAGGGTTCTGCTGCTGCTGCTGCTTTAATTCACTTGTGGCAAACTCCCGTTGTACCAACTTTACATCTTCCAAAGGCACATTTTGCTTGATCGCTTCACACTGTCCGCATAGATGTTTGGGCAGGTTGTATTTTGTTTGCCGTAAAAGATAAGGAATGTTGCAGGTAACAGCAGAGGCAGGGCACCTAGGACAAGATGTGGGGTAAATTAAATGCAGGGTTGGTTTATCCTTTTTTATTGGGCAAACCATTTTTGTTTATTCTTTCATAGGGGTAGCATTGTAGCCAGTGCAGAAGAAGAAGCTGTTTCTTAAAGGACGCAGCCAGAAGGTATTACGGCCCTTATGTTACATGTCTGCCTGCTGTTTAATCCTCAGTGCTTTATATGTGCGTGATTTTAACATGTAGAGAATATTAATTTGTATATGATTACGTCATGTTGTAGTGCCATGAAAGATAATTGGGTTTAAAAGTTTATACTGAGTCATTCTTCTGTAGATAAACCTACCAATTGTTAAAGCAGTAACTGCAATTGTTTTGTTCGTGTGGATTTTTTTTTTTAAAGGCAGGAAGGGAAGCAGATTACAGATCAGTCACAGAGATGTATATTTAGATTATGTTGAAGGTATGATTAAACTAGGAAAATCAAAGTTGCACTTGTCATTCCGGTCATGTCTCCATAGTGTTTTACTAAGGTATTGCTGATGTATGATTTGGATGAGCTGCCAATTGCATACACTTCTGTGATTTTAGATGTCTAAATGCTACTTATTTTGTATTTGAAAATGGAAGGAATGTGGAAAGCATCATGGATTTTAGGATATTGTAGGTTTGTGTGTGATGATGGTGGTGGATGAGGAGGGGAGAACAGTTGTTGGTCGGTAGCGAAGACTGAATCTTGTACATTCTGATCAATGAGTTTTTAGGAAACCGGTACGTGTTACTGCTATTATGGGAAGCTTTTAGCACCATTAAGCTCAATTCTGGCTGTAACTGACCTCAGTGACTGAATTTCTATTGACGTCTTTGAGGTTAGGATTGCACCGGTGCATGTTCATAAAGAGAAGAGGGGTCTTTTCCAGCAGATGCTGTAGAATGCAGTAGCATGAATGCCATACAACATGGATTCTGACACTGCCTCTTTAGTAAAAATGCACATTTAAAATAGTTTCTGTATTTGGTAGCTGAACTGTCACATCTTCTTTTGCAGACCTCATTGGTTTTCTGTTCTAATGAACCTTCTTGTTCAATCGTAGAGGTCTCTTGGATGTTTTTGAGAGGCATATATACTGCGATTTAAAATAACAGAAGGTAGTTTTGTAAAGTTAAATTCTGGTTTAAAACATCTGTGAGTAAAATATACGTGTGTATAGTTTACGGCAAAGATGTTCCATGCATAAGACAAAATGACTTTCATGTCTGAATATGTGGTTTCTTGGTCATGTTGGGAAGCCCCTGAGAGTCCTGGCTAATAATGGAAACAGTGATCTTGCTTGAGGTTAGGCAGCTAAAGATATCTTTGTATGTAGGATTTTGCATATCCTTTTAAATGTTAAGTTGCACTAATGCCATATTGGTGCCTATACTGAAGTATAGACACCAATGTAGGCTGAACATTTCATTTTGTACTGAGACTAGCGCGTATAATTCTTGTGTCAAAAGCATGGAGCAAACCACAAGCCAGAGAGGATGCTGAAGGATAGTGAAAGCCATCGTTTTTCTGAAATCTATCAATAAGGAAGATATTTTATGACAATTTGGTATAGAAATTCTAGAGTTAGACAATTCTGGATGTTATAAAGGAAGCATTAGAGTAAACTTTATGCTTCATTGCCATTTTGTCTTGAATAGATATGAAGCATGATATGGGGCTAAAAGCAAGAACCTCTGTAGCATTTTTCCCATGTTGTGTGTACACCTAAGAACATAAGAAGAGCCCTACCGGATTAGACCAAAGCCCTTTCTAGTCCAGCATCTTGTTCCCCCGCATGGCCAACCAGATGCCTTTGGGAAGCCCTTAAAGAGGATGTGGATACAATAGCTCTCTCCTGCGATTGTTCTCAGTCATTAGTATTCCGGAATGTGCTGCCTCTGATCCTGGAGGTTGCATATAGCCATTATGAGTAGTAGCCATTGATAGGAGTACCCTCTATGAATTTGTCTTTGGCCATTGATGATGAACATCATCAATTAAATTCCAAAAATCAGGGAATGTTCAGGGAACACGGCTACGATGTTTATGAGAATACTGAACTCTTTTTATAGACAGGTGCCCTCAAATGACTTTTACGTTACAGTACGTACAAACGTGGCAAGATGGAAAGAGAGAGAATGCTCATCAAGGAGATGGGGTGGAACACTTGAATATGTGCAATGAAATTAGATAGTATAATATGCTACTAAGTCTGTTTCCTTTTAGGGTTTGTTTCTTGGATTCCAGCTATTTCTAAATGCAGCGTAAGGCTGCGTAACCAACAAAGAAGAAAATTTGTTAGTAGCTGACTTTTCAAGTATCTTTGGAAATTGTTGACATTACCTTTTTTCTTCCTTCTTGAAATGACCCAATGTCTTGAATAGGGCAGAAAAGTCTCCCTGTTCTCTTCCAACAGGGTTTGTTCAGTCAACGTCTCATCAAGTAGAAAGTGAAATGACTGTCCTACTTTTCCTTGACTGAAATGATGGGGCAGTTCATTAGAACCGGCCAAATATTTGCATAGGGCCTACACATGTAAAATGTAATGCATGCAGCTCTGATCTGCCAACTGGAATTTTACATGTATTGGCCTTTGCAAACTTTATGTGTGCATGTGGTCATCTACTGAACTCAGAAGTATGATTTCAGTTCCCTGTCATGCGTAAGTTGTACTTGTGACACTGGGAAATTAGTTTGAGCCCAAACCATTGGCTGTCGGGAACTGTAGATCTCTGAAATCAACCAATGTTTACAAAGTTTCTTCTGAAGCCAAGTGGTTTTTATTTCTTTGAAGGATTTCTTCATATGAAAACCCTAAAGCGCTACAACTGTTTGAGGAAAACATGAGACTATCTAAAACTCTGGGTGTGTTGCAATCCCTCACTCCTAGAATAACTGTATTTTATTTCCTCCCATGGCAATTTCTGTGGCAGTTTCTGAGGGTTTTTTTTTTTAACATGCATGTACATGCATGCTATAGTTGTTAGAAATAATTGCTTTGCTATGCATATTCCTGCCAGGATTTATTATCCTATACCTTATAAGAACATAAGAAATGCCATGCTGGATTAGACCGAGGGCCCATCTAATCCAGCACTCTGTTCACACAGTGGCCATCCATCTGTCAGCCAGGGACCAACAAAGCAGGACATGGTGCAACAGCACCCTCCCACCCATGTTTCCCAGCAACTGGTGCATGTAGGTATATTGCCTCTGATACTGAAGGTAGCGCATAGCCATGAAGGCTAGTAGCCACTAATAGCCTTCTCCTCTTGAAGTAAGGCAAGACGTGTCCACCTTGTTTGATTTAGGCTGCTCTTGTTTACCATTTATGTTACGAGAGGACAAAAGTGTTATCTGGAATTCTGGCGTTGTCCTTGCCATCTTCAGTAGTAATCTCCTCTGGGCAGAACTGTTGAAACTTCCTACTGCAAACTTATTCCAGATGTCTTTGAATTTGATAGAAAAGTGCTGAAATGTTGGGGTTACTCTGCAAACAAATATAAACATGTTGCTACAGCAAATGTGAATGACATGGCCCAGCAGGGTCACACCTTGTGTTTGTAGCACCCCCTCCCCCAATTAGTGGAAAGTATCACATGTATTGTGTCTCTCAACGTGTAAGATTGTATGGAAGGCGGAGATACTTTTCTCAGTGAAACTTTTTTTGGACGGTCTTCGTGGATCCAGTTTTTGAGAACTCTAAAATGCAGAAATCTCTTCTTATCCCTGGCCAGCAAGCAGAGTTTTAGGTTGTCATGTAACCCTTTGAAAGCTGAAACTGGGGGTGGATAGTCTCATTTCTGTTTCTTTTAATTTGCCACGTTCCAAAGAATTGGGACGCGAAACAGTATCTTAAAAGGACCATGTCTAACAATGTATTAAGCTTGTACTAAAGAAAATTAACGAGCTAATAGCTGATAATATTCCTTTTGCTGTCCCACCTCTCTTTATCCAGGTATCAAAACCAGCCCAAGTAAAATGCTCTGTGCTGTTTAACATTTTAGATTTTGCAGAGTCTTCAGGGAAGAGTATTCCACACTTCTGGAGCTGTTGCTATGATCATACCAGTGCTTACTTTTGCCCCTAGAGTTTGGAATAAGAATCACAGTCTAAAGTAACTCTTCCCTATTAATCTAGGATGGGGTGGCAAATTGTGGCCCTTCAGATGTTTTCACCTAAATCCTCCATCAGCTGTATTATTATTATTATTATTATTATTATTATTATTATTAATATCCTGTCTTTTTTCCAGTACTGGGACTCAAGGTGGTTTACAAGATTAAAACATATACAATGAAAACATATAAATATAAATTTACAAAAGTTAAAATAGAATTAAACCTCTGTAATATTAAAAACATTAAAAACATTTACAAAGCAAATCACAATTTAAAAAATCCAATACATCAACACAGGTCTAGATTATTCCCATAGGCTTGCTGGAACAAAAAAGTTTTTGCCTGCCTCCGAAAGTGTAACAAGGAGGGAGCCAGTGTAGTTTCCGTGGGAAGGGAGTTCCAGATCATTGGAGCAGCCACTGAGAAGGCCCTCTCCTGCATACCCATCAGGCGTGCAGCTGGCGCACTAGCTTTAACTATGCAAATGCACCTCTGGCCAGCACTGTAGCCAGCATAGCCAATGGTGAAGGATGATGGAAATTTTAGGCCAAAACTGCTGGAGGGCCACAACTTGCCAGTAATCCAGGAGTTTATGGTGGAATAAGGAATAGAGGAATAAGTTGTCTGGCAATTAATGGATGGAAAATAGCTTTTTTATTTTTGTTTTTAAAGGGATGACATCTGCACCTTGAATTGTGCCTGGAAACCTAATAGAGAGAGTCAGTAAAGATGCATGTGATCCATTGATGCAGGTGACAGTGTCAGGATCAGGCCTGGTCTCCCTGGTGTGTACCCTGACTCGGACTTTGAAGAAGAAGGAGACCAGCCAAGACAGGAAGCGGAGGAAGAAATTCTCCAAGATTCTAGAGGAGTCAAGGAGGAATCTTCCCAGGAGCTTATAGGACAGGAAGCCCAAGCTCAAAGATCATCCTCCCCGCCTCTGGAAACTCAGTCTTTGTAGGAGGGGGAGGGAACATTGGAACTGACAGATCCCAGAGCCCATTGCAGGGTCAAGAGGGCGGAGTTGAGGTGGGAGGTGATCTGCTAGGTTAGCCACTTGCCAGATGTTACAACTTGAAGACCCTCCCTGAAGGAGGATGTTCGGTAAAATCCTCTTGCGTACTGCAGGAAACTGTCCATTTATTTGATAGGCAACTGCTTTGCTTTGTTAGATTAATTAAGCTTAGAGGATAGCTCCTAGCATTCACACTCCCTTCAGGTGTGAAGAGATGTTTATTTACTGAATAAAGCTTTGTGGATTGCTCACAGACCTCTTTATTGTCTTGCTTCTCTGCAGGAGGGCTTGGACAGCTAGCTTCAACTTTTCCAGACCCAGAATCCCCTGTTAGCCCCATCCTGTGATAGGGGATTATTTTTCATGCAATGTTTTCCATTTTACTGGATTAATCTATGGTAGCTAGCTCATTTTGTCCATATTTTCTCTCTCTCTCTCCCTTCTTCTCTCCAGAAAGATGGTTGCTGGTGCAAACCCCTTTTCGGCAGACTGTACTCCTGTTGTGGGATGCAGCCCACTCAAGTTGAAGACCAGTGCCCTGGTATTGGCTCAGAAGTGTCAATCTGGGCTGGGCCATTGCAATATAGCCTGTAGCATCATTGTCAATTAGGTCTTTGAAACACCATATCTGAAGCTGAAGAAAGGTCTTGTAGCTTTCTCACTTGATAGAACTAATATAAAGTGTAGCTGGCCAATGAGAAGATGTAGGTTGGATCCAGGAGCTACTACTACCCTATGTGACCTGGGGAGGCTAAGCCCAGTAAATTGACCATATCCTGCTCTCTGCATTGCCAGTCATGAGGTTTGTTGGGGTTGTTTGGATTTGGTTATAGATGAGCCATCCATGTAATAGAAAGGATGGAACTGGAGTGGAGTTCTTTTGGCACACTGATGGTCCTTCCCTCCAGATCTTGGCATTTATCTATTTTAAAGTATGTATATGCCTCCCTTCCAGCAATTACTTAGAAGCTTGGCTTTAATCAAAGTAAAAGTTATGCTAAAAATAACCTAACATAATTGCAACACAGAACAACAGTGAAACATTGAAAATATTAAAAAGAGGGAGCGAAACAGCAAGAACGTAAGTGATTGTCCATCCATCTTCTCAAAATCATAAGTCTTTAACTTGTTGCTTAAAATTCATCAGTGACAAAGCCCATTGCATCTCTCGTGTGAAGGCGTTTTACAGCTTCGGCACCACTACTGAAAAGTTTCTGTTTTGTGTAACCACTTACCTGTTTCACCCAGTGCCCTTTCGTGCACTTTAAACTGAAGAGGAAAGGGGGAGGGTGAAAATTTGCAGGACTCCCCCTTTCACATCCCTGGGAAATGATTAACACTGTCCCCTGGAGGCTTCCTGATAAGAACTAGCAGAGCTGCTTCAACAGTCATTCAGTGTTTGCTGAATCCCACCGCTATGGTACTCACATTCTCTCATGGTCAACTGATTAATGTCCGTGTTTACTTGGCTATGGCAAAGTAACCACTCATTCATTCTACATTCCACAGAGAAAGTGGTAACTGGCTTGAAAATGGATGCTTAAGGTTGCAGTTGAGGGAGAAGGTGTCTTGAGCCAGACTGAATGAACACTGAGTTCCCTTCTTGATATAAATAAAAACATAAGAGCCATGGTAGATCAGACCAAGGGTCCATCTAGTCCAGCATTCTGTTTAAACGGTGGCCAACTAGCTGTTGACGAAGAACCCACAAGCAGCACATGAGTTCAACAGCAACTTGTGTTCATAGGCGTACTGCTTCTGGAGGTAGCATAGAGCCATCACGACTAGTAGCCATTGATCGCCTTCGCTTCCAGGACTTTGAATAACCCCCTTTTAAAATTATCTAGATTGGGGGCCATCAGTACATCTGGTGGTATCGAATGCCATAGTTTAACTACACTGCATTTAATAAAATGCTGGCCGGAGTTATCAGTGCCTTCCACAAATTATTTATTATAGTTTACATTTGTATTCTGCTCTTCTTCCAAGACACTTGGCCAAACATTTTTCCTCTGCACTAACTTTAAGCTGTGCAATTAATCAAAACTTCAATTGCATTTTAAAACTTCCCTGCTCTTCTAGATTAACTAGTGGGTCTGGCAGTAACTGTTGACTCTAGGACTTGCGACTCTCCCTGATTGCTCTTTGGTAGATCTTTCAGGTTCAGGTCATGTGACTCTTGAATGACCTCTTGTGCAGCCTGGATAGAAGTGCCTGCTCTTCCTTCACATCATTTGATGAAAAAGATGGCATTCCCTCTTAAATCCAAGAACCGAGTACACCTTTCAAGACGATGTCGGCTCCCTTTCTTGTAGTAAGAAGCAAACAGTTGAAGCCAGATTGTGCTCATTTGAAATTAATGTGATTTGATTAATTAATATGGATCTTCCAGAATATCATCAGACCTTGAACTTGTCTGTTTCCGTAGCTGTGTGTTACTGGATTAAATCTGTCATCTTCCCAATTAAGATAGTTATGAAAGAAGTGCCAAAGATGGTCCTTCTAACACCTTTAAAAATATATAATGTTTTTTGTGAATATATAAAATATATAAGTTGTTTAGCATTTAAGGAACCAGGAGCCCTTTCCTTCGACACACTCAGAAAGACATATCCTTACAATATGTAAACTTAGAATCATTAAAAAATAAACCTAGAGACTATACTGCCACCGTCAACAAAAAACAAATTTAAATAATCTTGACATATTTATTGATTTGATTTGATTTGATTTGTACTTTGTCTTTTCATCAAGAAAATGGAGCTTAAGGGAGCTAGCAAACATAAGAATTATTTTTTCAAACTGCCATAAAAACCCTGGTTTAAACAAACAAATAAAATAGAATATATTAAAATGTAGTTTAAAAACAGAACAATAACCTGACTCAACAGACCAGCTTACTTGCCAAAGGTCTGCTTGAATAAAAATGTCTTTGCCTGCCAGTGGGAAAGATCGCAGGGAGTTCCATAGCCTGGAAGCAGGCACTGAGGAGGACCTATTCATTCAACTATTATTATTGATTGATTGATTGATTACATTTATATACTGCCCCATAGCCAAAGCTCTTTGGGCGGTTTCCAAAAATTAAAAGCATTGAACATTTAAAAACCAGTATAGAAAACTTATAACCATAAAAGCCTAAAAACAAACTACATATAATTTAAACTATCCAGGGGGTCAGTTAAAAAAGCTCAACATATGCTGTTAAATGCCTGGGAGAAGAGAAAAGTCATAACCTGGCACCAAAAAGATGACAGTATTGGCGCCAGGTGAGCCTCATCGGGGAGATTGTTCCATAGTTGGGTGGACCACCACTGAAAAGGCCCTCTCCCTTGTTGCCATCCTCAAAGCTTCCCTCGGAGTAGGCACTCGGAGGAGGACCTTAGATGTTGATAATAGTGTATGGGTAGGTTCATGTTGGGAGAGTCGTTCCATCAGGTATTGTGGTCCCAACCCGTGTAAGGCTTTATAGGTAAAACCAGCACCTTGAATCAGGCTCGGAAACATACAGGCAGCCAATGCAAGCGGGCTAAAGTCGGTCTTATACGTTCGAACCTTCTGGTTCCTGTTATCAATCTGGATATCAGGTACCACCAAACACACTTCTGAAAGTGGTTGCAGTGAGAAAAAGGCCTTCCCTGAAAATCTTAAAACCTGCATAGGCTTGTATGGGAGGAGTCTGTCTTTCATGTAGCCTGATCATAACCAACACTTTGAATTGTGCCTGAATGCAGATCCGTAGCCTGTGAAGCTGTTGTAATAAGGGTGTCATGTGTTCCCTGAAAATGGTCCCAGTCAACAGAGTGGCTGCAAGCATTCTGGTCCAAATGAAGCCTCTGTATCTACAGTTAAGAATGAAGAGCTCTCATAGTTTGTGAATACTGTCTCTGAACCTTAACATGTTTCCTGCCTTACCTGAAGCCAAGGTGGAACTCTGAATATGGCATATAGCAAGCACTGAAGTGGTCACTCTTCTGTCATTAGACCTACCCAGGGAACTCTTGTTTCAAAAAGGCATGGACACAAGCTTGCTGCATCAGCAAGGTGGGTCATGGAGGAAAACCATGGATCAGATGTGTCTGCTCCGTTGTTGTCTGGGACAAGATCTAGGAGATGACTAGCCTGTTGTTCTTATCCTCTTGTGTTGATCCTGGAATACAAGAGATCAACAGTGGCTAATCCTGTCTAGTGCAATGAATCCCATGAATGAGATAATTTCCTGCCTATGTGATTTGTGGACATAAATTGCATTCATAATAGTGATCCTCAAGTTATACTGAGGATAAGTGGTATAAGATGTTGGCTTGGTCTGATCTTGTTCTAATGGACTGGTTTCAGTTTTTTGCTACCTACCTGTTGCTGATGGAGTTCAACCTTCCCTGATCACTTTTATCATTGAGGTTGTTTTGTACCTATTGCTATGCCTGGACCTTCAGATGCCGGTGATGTTGAGATATCATCTCATCAACTCCCATTTGATGAGCAGCTGAACTTTTCTTTTACACTCAGTCCTGGCTGTGATCACTTGTGCCTTTTAAAGACTTGAGCGTGTATCATGTTGTATATGGTGGGGCTACCTTCGAAGACAGTTTAAAAACTACAAGTGGAACATAACACAGCACCCTACATATTTATACACACTGCTCCTATTAGGCAGCATACAGACATTAAAATGATGTGGCCAATCACACAGGCTTACATGCTAATAAGACTAAACACATAGGTAAAAGCATCGGAAAGAGTAATTTGCTAACTGCTGGTTGAGAAATAAAAGCTGTGAAGCAAACAAAGGAAAACCAAAGGGAAAAAAGTGTTTTCAGTGCTTCCTTCAAGTGAGAAGATATTGGTGATGGAAGAGAATGCCAGGAATTCAGGAGCTGCCATGTTACCCAAAAAAAGTAACTGAAAGGGGGAGAGTATGAAAGATGAGATTTGGAAAGAACGAAAAAGGGTCTGTCACCCAATTGTGGTCCACAGACTTTATATCTCCAGTTGGAAAGACCTTTGGAAAGACCTTGGAAACTTGTCAGCCAAGTTGTGAAAACACTGGGCTAGGCGTACCTATAAGGTAGCCTTCCTCAACCTAGCGTCCTCCAGATGTTTTGTACTGCAGCACCTCTCCAGATGTTTTGTACTACAACTCTGCCAGCAGGACAAATGGTTGGGTGTGATGAGAATTGTAGTCCAAACATATGGAGGGCACCAGATTGGTGAAGGCTGGAACAAGGCATCTTCATCATAACAATTGTGTCCAAATGAAGAGGTTGAGAGATAATAATGTGAGGAAGAGAGGTGGTAACAACTGAAACTAAATAAGAGAAGCTTTGAATGTAATCCAGTAGTGAAGAATGAGACAATGCAGAGAAATATTCAAAAGACTTATAAATTAGATGAAGGGAAGAGATTGGCAGAGAGTAAAGGCATAAGAGAAGGTTTCCGTTGTGTTGTAATACATCCTTTGTGGAGCAATAGCTGAAATTCTCTAGCTTTGTGAGTCTCTTCTCCCATAAAAGTCAAGAGATGTTAAGATATCTGTATATTTTGATGGCTAAGACTTGATAAGCTTTGCTACCCATATTCAATAATAATACTACTACATACATACATACATACGGACAAGACAATACCTTGCAATCAACTAGACATAACAGTTCTAGACAAAAAAGAAAAACACATGTATCTCATTGCAATAGCAACACCTAATGACAAAAATGTTGTAGAAAAGAGAGAAAAATATACACCACTGGCCATGGAAGTTAAAGTGCTATGGCAACAGGAAAAGATCACAATTATCCTGTCAGTCACCAGCGTCACATCAAAAAACTATACAGAAAACGTTCAGAAAATGGGCTTAGAAAAATACATCCACGGCAACATCCAGAAAGTAGGCATACTTAAAACATGTTCAATAGTGAGGAAATTCCTGACTCCACAAAAGATAGTATGACCTGGCAAAGCCCATCATGCCCATCATGTTTGTCTATAAAAATCATCATGAGTGAGAAAGAGAATAAATAAATAATAGAGCCCATGTGGTGTAGTGGTTAAAGTGTTGGACAGGGATTTGGGAGCTCCAGATTCTACTCAACCATGAAGTTCACTGGGTGACTTTGGGCCAGTCACTGCCTCTCAACCTTACCTACCTCACAGGGTTGTTGTAAATATAAATTGGAGAGGAGGAAGATTATGTAAACTGCCCTGGGTTCCTTGTAAAAAGGTGGGGGGAAGGTGGGATATAAATGTAATAACAAATAAATAAAAAGAAAAAAGAACATAATAGGTACCTACGCTTATTTGCTACCGAGCCATGTTCAAGGTTATGTTGCTGACATACAAAGCCCTAAACAATTTGGAACCAGAATACCTATTAGACTTAGACTGACTGCCCTAATATATACCCAGCCCATCTTTAAAATCTTCAGAGGAGGCCTTGTTGGTTGTTCTGAGACTAACAGAATATCACTATGAAACATCTCAGAAACGGGCCTTCTCAAGCCTTGGGACCCACCCTCTGCAACACTCCCGTGTTGTTCTGGAGGCAAAAAGTGTGTTTTAAAAGCCACCTGATAACATACTTATTTAAACAGGGTTTCTCTGACTTGTAATTAATGATAATTAATAATTTTGCTGCTCCATTTTATTGTTTTCTTTATTCCTTTTATTGTTGTAGCTATACAAATTTTAAATAAATTATTTTTAAGCTGTGATATTAATATTGTTATATGTGAACCGCTTAGGGGTTTATATTAAGTGGCATATAAGTAAAATAATAATAATAATGCATCTTAATTGAGCTTGTAGTTCAGTTTAGGATGCCAAGATGAAAATTAGGTAAATCAAATCTGAAGACAAAGGGGAAGCAGGGAATAGCTGTCTGGAAAATGACAGAGGAAAGGGAAGAAGAAAGCAGAGGAAATTATTCAAACCAGCAAAAGGAAAAAGGAAAGAGTAACATAGAAAACAGGGAAATGGCAAAAGTAGACAAAGAGGCGTTATTTGACATTTATCAGAGATCGTTTCCACAGTACTTGGCCTCGTTTAGAATGGAGCTTCAGTGTCATGAATACTGCTGCTGTTGCAACTGTAATTGAATTGTTGCTTTTTTTTTTTTAAACGGGGTTAACAGGACAAATATCCTTTTAAAATGTTGTATTTTGCACCTGTAAGTCATTCATGCTCTTCACTTCTGCTAATATGTGTCAAGCCTTTGATTCCCATGCTATTGCTCTCATCTGGTGCCATGTGCCACATGTGCGTGTGTGTACTGGAGGGGCTGTGGTTCAGTGGTGGAACACATGCTTTGTATACAGAAGGTCCTTGGTTTGATCCCCAGCATCTCCAGGTAAGGCAGAAAAAACTCCTGCCTGAAATCCAGGAGAGCCGTTGCCTGTCAGTGTTGACAATACTGGTCTGTCTCCATATAAGACAGTTCCCTATGGCATGTCACTAGAAACTGGCTCTGAAATAGACTAAGCAGGAAATGGTGAGATGTGAACATCTGAGCTAGAAATAGCAGCTTGCCTTTTCTTTCCTTGCCATTGTATGTATCATAACATCTTCCCCAACATTGTGGGCACAAGTAACCACTTCTGCCGTCTACTCTGGTTCATGGTTGCCACTGGGAGGCTCTCTGCTCCAGGGCTTCCGTTTTGCAGACTGAAGGTGTACAGACTGAAGGTGGCTTAGAAAGGACAGCGAAGAAATAGAAATAGAAATTGGGGCATTCAAAATTAGCAGAATATTGGGGGCTTTGGTAACAGTCTCGTTATCTCTTCCCACCTTTTCCCAAAATAACCTTTAATCAAAAGAATAATTACAGATTTCTTTTTGTGAGTCCAGCACTTGATGATAGCGATGATGATGATGATGATGATGATGATTAGTGCATAAAGTTTTCTTGACAGCATGCAAAGCTTTTTTTAAAAAGCCATCATTCCTGTCCATAGGCTTATAGTCTAATATACACAATATGAAAGAATGGGGAAGAACCAGGGAAAAAAGGAAACTCGAGGTACTAATTCTTTGAAAAATTCATGTAACAGTAGAGAGTTGGTGTAGGAAACCTGATGCCTTCCAAATATTTTGGATTACAATACCCTTTAAGCCCCAGCTAGCATGGCCAATGGTCACGAATTAGGGGAATTGTAGTCCAAAATATCTGGAGGGCATGAAGTTGCATACCCCAGTGTATTACCATCATCAATTTATTTATTTATTCATAAAATGCCATAAATGTACATGGCACTGTACAAAGAACAAAACAATAAAACTACTCCCTGCCCAAATGGCTTACAATCTAGAAATTAAATATAACATTTAATAAATGTTTAAAAGTTAAAATTGAAGTGGTGGTGGTGGGGGAAGGGTGTAGGGATGAGACAAAATTGGAACCTAGTTTTCAAGGAGAGATACTAAATTAGAATAAAAAGTTTTCAACTGAGCCTTAAAAATTGAGATGAAAGGAGCAATCAGCAAATACTCCAGAATACATTCCCAGGAATATGGAGCAGCTAGAAAATGGGTGAATTTGAGCGAGAGTAGTGATGTGAAGGCCCAGAAAAAAAACGGAAAAATTAGGGAAAAGAAAAGAAAAAACAGATTATGGAATGTTTTATTTTAGCATGAAGCATAAAATGTTTAAGACATTACTTCTCCAAAAGATTTCTAAAAACTATGTGCAATATCAGATTATTACCATTTCTGTGCACCGAGGACAAGCAAGGCCTAGGTTGCAAACTTAGACTACAGCTCTCAAATACAAGAGCAAGATGCATTTCTGCCTCTAAGGGGCACTGTCATTAAAGCAGAGACTGAAATTGGTAGTGATAGCTATAGCTCAGAAAATGAGTCTGATTAAATTTCATGCATATTCATTGAACCTTGGTCCCTCTGTTTTCTCAGTTCTTTTTATGGGAATGGGTGCTTTATGTCTGCTTAACACTGTGGAGGACTAGCAGAGACATAAATAATTTTCCTTGTTTCTAATGTTAATGGTTTCTTCTGTTTGTTTTTCTAATTTTTTTTTTTTGCCTGCTCCTCATAAACTGGCAAAACCAAAGAGGTTCCTTACAGCCTACGGTACTTTTTTTTGTAACAAGTGGGGCTACAAGATCCTGAACTGCAAGAAACACCTGATCTGTAAGGAACCTCTTTAGTTTTGCCAGTTTATGAGGAGCAGGCAAAACACAATAAAAAACAAACAGAAGAAACCATCAACATTAGTAACAAAGAGCTGTAGTCTCAGTTTGCAACCTAGGACTTGCTTGTCCTCCGGTGCATAGAAATTGT
The DNA here is from genome assembly GCA_029215795.1 of Anniella stebbinsi. Lineage (NCBI taxonomy): Eukaryota > Metazoa > Chordata > Lepidosauria > Squamata > Anniellidae > Anniella > Anniella stebbinsi. The sequence goes on from JARDYH010000001.1 coordinate 356,340,178, forward strand.
AATAATCTGATACTGTACACAGTTTTTAGAAATCATTTGAAGGAGTAAATATATGAACACCGTGTCTTAAACTTTTTATTCATCATGCTAAAATAAAACATTCCATAAGAGGCCAATTGGGCTCTTTGACAGAACTCACAGACTCCCGGTCGCGGCTGTGTAGAAATCTCTCCTTCTCCCTGCTGGGCCCCAACAGGGAGAATGAGAGACTTGTGCACAGTGACTGGTGCTGTGCAGAAGTCCCTCCTCCTGGGATATGGCAGGAAGAACCAAAGACTTGTGTGCAGCAGTGGCAGCAGGAAGAGCTGCACCACCGCTCTGTACAACTCTCCAGAACATGAGAATTGTGCAGAATGGCTAGTAATGGTGATGATGGTGGCGGAAGTCTGTGAGCTGGCCCAGCTTGTCCTATGTCAAGTGAGCCAGATTCCAGGGGGGCAAGCCACTGTAAGTTTGGCAGACTTGATCCCCCCCCCTCCGACGGATTCCTCCCACATCCCTACTTCAAACAGAGGCTGGCCAGCTCTCTGGTGGGAGTGCTCTAGTTGGATGCTGTAGATAGATTTTTTGCATCGATCTGAGATTTGGACAAGCTGAGCCCCTCAAGTTCTAAGATTCTGGTACTCTTAAAAAGGTGACATTTAGCCCTGAAAATGTTCTTGAGGCCAGACTTAGATGTTGCATTAGAGGTGTGGCTACTATTGGAAACAGCAAATCTGTATTCAGTTTCCACAGTCAAAATGTCTAGGTCAATTTACTGGTGTCCTGATGTCATCCCATTTTATGGTTGATCACCCACCCCATCACTGGCTGCTGGTGGCAATAGATATGGAAACACACAACATCATGATGTTGGGACATGGTATCCCCTCCTAGAGATTATGGAGGAGCAGGGCAGAATCGGGTAACCTCCCTTGTGGACTGTGGGAATGCTGTGGACATAGTATATCTTGACTTCAGCAAAGCTTTTGACAAAGTGCCCCATGACATTCTGATTAACAAACTAGTGAAAAGTGGGCTAGATGGAACAATTATTAGGTGGATCCACAGTTGGCTACAGAATCGGACTCAAAGAGTGCTTATCAATGGTACCTTTTCACACTGGGGGGAGGTAACGAGTGGGGTACTGCAGGGCTCAGTCTTGGGCCCAGTGCTTTTCAACATTTTTATTAATGATTTGGACGAGGAGGTGCAGGGAATGCTTATCAAATTTGCAGATGACACAAAATTGGGTGGGATTGCTAATACCCTGGAAGGCAGAATCAAACTTCAAAGTGATCTTGATAGACTGGAGCACTGGGCTGAAAACAACAGAATGAAATTGAATAGGGATAAATGCCAAGTTCTACACCTAGGAAAAAGAAACCAAATGCACAGTTACAAGATGGGGGATATTTGTCTCAGCAATACGACAAGCGAGAAGGATCTTGGAGCCAACAGTGTGATGTGGCTGCAAAAAAAGCGAATGTTATTTTGGGCTGCATTAATAGAAGTATAGCTTTCAAATCGTGCGAAGTACTGGTTCCCCTCTATTCAGCACTGGTTAGGCCCCATCTTGAGTATTGCGTGCAGTTCTTGGCACCACACTTCAAGAAGGATGCAGACAAGCTGGAGCGTGTTCAGAGGAGGGCAACAAGGATGATCAGGGGTCTGGAAACAAAGCACTATGAGGAGAGACTGAAAGAAGTGGGCAATTTTAGCCTGGAGAAGAGGAGATTGAGGGGAGATATGATAGCACTCTTCAAATACTTGAAAGGTTGTCACACAGAGGAGGGCCAGGATCTCTTCTTGATCAACCCAGAGTGCAGGACACAGAATAATGGACTCAAGTTACAGGAAGCCAGATTCCGTCTGGACATCAGGAAAAACTTGCTGACTGTTAGAGCAATACGACAATGGAACCAGTTACCTAGGGAGGCTGTGTGCTCTCCCACACTAGAGGTATGCAAGAGGCAGCTGGACAACTATCTGTCAGGGATGCTTTAAAGTGGATTCCTGCACTGAGCAGGGGGTTGGACTCGATGGCCTTATAGGCCCCTTCCAATTCTGCTATTCTATGATTCTACATGGTTGCTGTTTTTGATGGCAGCTTCTTATTCATGTATTGGGGGACGGAATCCCTTCCTAACCAATTAGCTTTTAATGCTACCATTCTTAGAGAGATGCACTCTTCATCAATTGTTGTTTTAACAGTTAGGGTAATAGGTAAAGAATGTCTGTTTTTGTTTCCAGTACCTAGATGCACCTTTCTTTTGATCTCTTGCATCAACAACAGCAAAGTAAAAGATCCTTTCAGGCTGTGGTGCTGTTACTGCTTGATCTCTGATTCCTTGTTGGAAAGCTAGACACAGTATGGAGAGAGGCTTGTAGGATAATGAAAATGGAGATGTTTTTCAAGCCTGGAGTATCAGTGAGAACCGGTGGTCTCTGAACTGAAATCTTCTTGTTCATTCTGAAGAATCTCTTGATGATTCACTCAACATGCACCTGAGGACAAATATGTATTTTAAAGCATGAGCCGAAAGTCTTTATGCCTTGATATTCTTCACCTTCCTGAAAATATACCAGTGCCTAATGAGGAATTAATGCCTAATGAGGAATTGGTGTTTCTGTTGGGGGGGGGGAATTAAATAGGATGTTTTCATATTGGATTAGCGTTTATAGTCCCTCAAGGTTGACACAAATGCATGTAAGAAGGAAAGGAAGCATCACAGGTCATGACATCTAGAAACAAGAGATTCCAATATCCAAAGGAGATAGAATTATTATAACACTTGAACATTTTTGCAGGCAAGCCTTTGAAGAGCTAAGCCACTTTAATGTATGAACCTGATGTGCAGCTGGGACGTCACCCTCTTCAAGTGCTTTCTAAGCTCCATATATACAGTATGCCGCCTCTTCAGACTCGTAAGTGGGGCAGGTGGCTGAATGGTGTGTTGGTAGGCTTCCGTTTGATCTAGAAAGATATGGAAGATGACGCACATTCAGCAAGAGATCAACCTTCACTAAAACCTTGGAAATGAACAACTGATGCCGGTAGTAGTGGCAAAGACCATAGGGAACCCCAAAGCTTCTCCCTATTGTCTCATACATGCTAAGTGACCAGGATGACCACATTTTGTAGGGGATCTTTAGCTGAAATAGCTTTTCTCTTCTTTGAGAAATCCACGAGTGGGCAGAGAGTTGGTTGATTCCAGGGAGCAGTAAAAATGCTGGTTTTAATTTGATTTAGTTATTCCAATATTCATATCAGGGGTGCAGAACGTCTTTCAGTTTCAAGGGCCAAATTCCATTTTGGTGAAGCTGTCGGGAGCTGCATTCCTGTGGTCGGTGGGGCCAAATGTGAAAGAGATGGGAGTCAAAATACCAGCACATTTTAGCTTAAAGCTCTTACTGCCAGTAACTGCCTTAGGAGATGCATTTCAAGCCTTTTAGAATGGGGGGTGGGGGTGGAAATTGCACAAAAGCCAGAAAACCACCAAACAATTGGTGTCTGAAGGTAAGGAGGTGGGACCAGGAGAAGGAATGTTGCCATCTGGAGAGCCCCAGAAGGTCAGATAGGGACCGCAGGAGAGCTGGATTTGGCCTCCAAGCCTGAGGTTCTGTATCCCTTTCAGGGCAAAGCCATCCTTTACCTAAAAACAAAACACCAATAGAAACAGCCTAATTGCAAAGCTAAATCATATATAGCCAGTTCACAACACTCTTAACAAAAAGCAGACCGAACTAAGAAAGTTGTAAGGTCCATTTAAAAGCTAATAAAGATGAGTCTGTACATCTCTTTGTGTATTGGGGGAGGGAGTTCCACAAATATGGGGTCACCAGTGAAAAGGCCTTGTTTCTAGTGCCCAATAATCTGATGGATCTTGATGGCAGGGTTGCAGCAAGAATTCCTGATAGGTTCCCACCACTACTATTAAACATGATATGACCTTAATTTTTACTTTTCACGCTTTAAAGAAAAATGTCAAATAAAATAACCATGAATAACTAGCTTCCTGTTGCTAGGGGGTTTGGTTTGTCTTTAGCATGAGCGTAGTATACTAATACAGAAAAACACTAGAAGAAAGCTGTAATTAATGTGAAAGATGGAAGACTTTCAGTTCATGATAAGAGTTAGAATTTTATTAATACTTTTTTTGAATTAAAAACTGATGAGTGATCATATTCCCACTCGGGTAGCCAAAATATACTGAAAACATAAAATTAGCATTTGAAGAATACGTCTTCAACCTTTTAAAATCCTTGACCCTATTGTTAAAATGTAAATATTTAGTGATTGGTCAATAAAATTTCACAATGCATTGAACATTTCTGATCTAGAATTGGATCATCACTTATGGCCCAGTTTATTTAAGCTCCTTGGGCGGTTCACAAAAGTTTAAACCACAAATACAGCAAAAAACATAATATGAAAGCTTAACACCACAATATAGAAAAACAACCAGAATAAAACTGAGCAGCAACTAGCAGAATTAAATGACCCGGATAGTAAATTGCTAAAATACTGGGAAAATATAAACTACATCATAGGTGCCAGGCGAACCTCTCTATAGAGCTTATTCCACATCCGGGGAGCCACAACAGAAAAGACCCACCTCCTGGTAGCCACCTGCTTTTACTTCCTTCTGCCAGGGGCTCTTGAAGAAGGACCCCTGAGGATGATCTTGGGGTTTGGGCCGGTACATATGGGAGGGGGCGATCCTTCAGATAACCTGGGCCAACCTGTTCAGGGCTTTGAATGTTAATACCAGCACTTTGAATTGGGCCTCGAAATGGACATGGACAGTTTAGATGTTCTCATTAACTAAGGGCTATGTGAGAGAGGCAGAGTAAGATTCTATCTACCATTCCAGCCCATCAGGTGCATCTCTCCCACCTTTGGGCATGCTGTATATCTTTGTGCATGTAACATTTGTGTAGCATCTTCATGGATATAATCCAATGTGTAGGCCCCAGTTTTGCAGTTGATTGTAGGCTGTCTGGCATTGGACCAAATCATTTGTGCCTGTGTGCACTGGGTATTATGTTTATTGACTCTGCAGGAATTGTGTCCATATATTGATTTTCTGCAAGAGTTACATCTGACATCCAGAGGGATGTGGGACAGGCATGTCTGATGATCCCACTGCTCATTGTCTTGCAATCTCTTCCTAGTGAAGTGATCTGAACCAGAGCATGCACTACAAAACATGGACTGGACTTCTGGAGAGGACTTCCAGAAGTCTTTTAGATATAGTAAGCAGTCTATAAATTGATAAATAAAATAATAAATGTGGATCCTGATACATGGTATCTATCCCTACTGTACAGTCAACCTAGATCGGTAATATTTGAAAAGAACTTCTAGCTTTTAGTACTTAATTTTTCTATGGCAGTATCCAATGCTGGCATGATGGCTTTCCCCAGAAAAACTCCCATAACAGCATGTGCTATTGGCATTGTGCTAGAGGTCACTTACACTACCACTACGTTAATGGTGTAAGCAGAGCAGCAGCATTGAATATCGATCGATCGATCGATCGATGGTTTTGCAGATTTAAGCTAAATTTAAAAATGTTTTTAAATGTTTTGACAGATGATATGTTGGTTTTTCTCCTGAAGTAAGGAGTTGGTGAATTGTACTTAGGTAATAGTAGACAAATAAGAGCATCTCTATGTATTCCCTTTAAAACAAACAAACAAAATAACACATTTTGTTTGAAAGATGTAGCATGGGCCCCAGACTTCTATTTATTTTCTGCCTCTGGGGCTTGCTTTAATTGTTTCTGCATATTAATAGTAGGCAGTTAAAATCAGCTTCAGCGGTTGTCTCTCAGCAGGAGACAAGTGCATGAATGTTTAGACTTCCAACAAAAATGAAACCAATGCTCCATCCATAGGAGATAATATATTCATCCATTCCCAGTGCTGAGTGGAGTCTTGCATCTCACTTACCTGTTTTGTATTAATGGATAGCCTCTTTTTATGTAAATGGGAAGGTCCTAGTAGAACAGTTTTTCAAGCACATGCTGTTTTTATATAATGGAAATTGAGGAACTTCAGAGCAGCAAGCTACCTTTATTTGGTGAGCACTACTTGTAACACATTGCAAGTAGTGCATCTCTTCCTTTGAGGAACTCACAGTACCTTACGTATGGTTAGAAGGTAAGTCTAACATCCAAGTAATTTACAGAGCCCAGTGCAATTGTCTACTGTTTGCAATGCTGGTGTGGGCCAGAACATTTTCCAAAATGGATTTTTTTCCCTATTGATTTATTTTTCCAGAAAATTTTCTATCTCATAGGTTCGTTTGTCAAAATGAATTAGGCAGGTTGGCAGTTTCAAAACTGTAATTAATGTTTTTTTACATCATTATCACTAGCAGTTATGAGAGTGAATACATATGTGTAATTGAAATGCACATATATCTCAATGTGAAATGGAACTAATAAGTAGTAAAGTAGCCAAAGTAAAGATGCCCCAAAAACCTTGGTGGAAGGGAATTGAACTCTGTTGAAAAAGATGAGTGGTTGTCAGCATATCATGTACATTTCTCTGGGTTGCTAAAATTAATTAGTGTTTCAACAGTACCCTTTTAAAAAATAAATAAATGTTATTCTATTCAATTTTTTTACAAGTATTACAATAAAAAAACCCCTACATAATATAGCATCTAAATGACATTAAATGTGCTTTAATTCTCCCCCCCCCTCAAATATTTGTCATGTATTTGGACAAAAAATAACATGGGGTATTTCTTTTAGCTTTGTTGTTTATTAAATACAAATATAATAAACATGCTAAATTAGATCTCTCCAGGGCAGGAGTGAGAAACTCCTGGCTCTCCTGATGTTTTGGCCTATGGGTCCTTTTAGCTCTAGACAGTGTAGCCCATGGTGAGGGATGATGGGAATTATAAGTCAAAACATTTGGAGGGCCACAGTTTGCCTGCCCTTAGTCTAGGGCATCAAAATATTTTCTGATGAAATCTGAAAACATTCCTATGCAAATGACCCTATCGAAATGAAGCAATTTTGTGTTGGGAATTTTCCGATTCAAAATCCTCTAGAAAACCTGCATCACTGAGTGCTTGGTTGGAGGGTATACACATTGGAGCATCATTTTGTGCATACCCTCTTAATAGACATTACATGGGGGCACTCATCCAGAGCTCTGTACTCTGACCACTAAGTTGTCATGAAAGTTCTAGAGTTCTGGAAGTGGAGGAACAGTAGAGGACTCAACACTGTGACAGAACTTCCAGGTCGTTAATCCTTCTAAAATATTTTCAATGGCAGGTATGTATGTTGCAAAATACAATGGGGCTCCATCAAAAATGAATTACCCCTCCCCTTCTTTTCTGTCAGTGTAACTTAATCAAAGTTATCGCACTTTGACCTGGTTCACATGATCACCATGCATGCCAGGCACCATTTGCCTAATCACCAGCTTGTTGTATCATCCAAATCCAGGCATTGTGCCTTTGGTGGTGGTTGGGTTATTTAGTGGTTGTTTTCCCCTCCAACAAGCCATGCTGCCGGGGATCAAACAACACAACAAGTTGCACTCGGGCTGGTGATTAGACAAATGGTGACTGGTGTGTGGCGTTTCTTAAGCAAGCCATCTCACGGCTTGTTTAAGCCATGGTGATCATGCGAACCGGCCCATTGTGTTTCTCTACAGCCACCAATGGCAGCCACTGATGTCAAGCATTAGCTGAGAAATGCCTGGTATAAGGTCAGTGGGTAAGTTGCACTAGCCCTTATGGGGCGGGAACTCAACATGTGGTGAAACTTTTGGTGGCAATCCCTTGGCTTTCATAACGTCTAGTTCTGCCCTAAGAGGATGATGTCAAGGCAAGGGGTTGTACAGCTCTATGCTGTAATGATTCCTTGATTCCATTTCGTAATTCTGTGTAATATGGAGAAAACTATCACATCTGGATGCTAAATAAAAATGTTTCTACCAGGTTCACTATGTTCACAGTGAAGATTGTAGAGAGTTTCAGAGAGGTTTCATGATTGCCCCAGGCTAACTAGTGGATCTGAACTGTAGGCACTATAGCTTCAGGTATTTAGCAAATGCATCACTTTTTGTTTGTGCCAGTAGGTGCCCAAAGGCTTTCCTTTGGACAAAGATGCAATGACTTCAGTGATTCCTTCTTTGTTTACTTGCCTCCGAGGAAGCAGAGTTTGTTTTTTTGTTTGTTTGTTTGTTTATTAGCTTACTATTATAGAGATACCATTTGACTGTAAAAACTGGTCTAGCTGTTGAAAACTTAAGGAAGTGTTCAGCGTTTGCCAAAAACAAGCTGTTGTGGCGTCCATTTTCTTGATGGTTGTGCTTTTCTCTGCTATGTCATTAGGAAGATTTGAAGCTCAAGAATAGATTTGGGGATCAAACAAAATATAGTATAATTTGGGTAGCTGAAGCCATCAAAACAAAATAAAAATTCATTGGTTAAAATGATTAAGTAAACTTAGCATATTAAGAAACAGAGGATTGCTCACTTAAGACTGTTCAACTTATCATCACACTTCTGTTGCTGTATAAGCAAAGCAGGGCACTTTTCAGAAATGTGAGAGGACTTGTGCCCCAATAAAATAAAATTAATCAAATACCCACAGATCTGCTGGATGGATCTAGATCTCTAAACAAGGCTGTTCTTAAGTCCTCATGAATTAGACAAAAAAAAAATAGGTAGTGAGGTAGATGTTCAGGCACATTGGCCCCACATGGACAAACTCTCTGTTCATAAGGAATCCCATGACGGCATCCTTCAACTATAGCAGGGTCCGTGGACTGAAAGGATTTTCTCCATTTAAAATTTGTAATATTAGTTATTTAGTGTGGATGAAGAGTTTGGGTAATTTGGCCTGCTGAGGTGCACATTTTGATGAACAATCGGAAGTGCAATCAACCCGAAAATCCTGTTTGAACTTATAAGATTTTAGATAGTGTGATGCTGTTTCAAAATTTAAAGAGCTCAAGGTATCTAAAGAGAGCCCATGCACATTTGTAACATTTCCTGGTTCCAGGATAAAAAAATACTCTTATTATTAAAGTTCAATATCTCCCAGAAAGCAGATAGTACTAAAAGTAGACCCTATCCCCCGTTTCAATTTCAACCAATATCTAAGGGCAAGAATATGTACTCTTGACTTTCATGTACAAAGGACAGCTTCCAGTCAGAGAATAGAAGACTCGGTTGTCTTGGGGAGCTCAAGATTAGCTTGTAGGTATTTATTCAGGGGTGTTTCCAGGTTCAGCTCCTGAATAGACCAGGTTTGGGGATAGAGGAGGTCAACTTTCCTCTTTCCCTACTGGCCAGGGGAAGGGGGTGTCACCATCGGGTGAACCCCGGGTGCCAAATTGGGAACCTAGACAGATTGGATTTGCTCCATGGGCCTGAGATTTGAGAGACATACCTTATAAGCATAGGGTTGCATCCAGTTGGTAACCCTCTGCTTCTAGAATGTTCTTTAATCAGTAGAGGCCCCAGTCAGTGGAATCAGAAGGGAAGCAACTTTCAGTGATACCCCAAACCTCTGGAGCAGATTTTGGGTGGTATGGGGGAGGGGGAGTGCAAGAAATTATTCTCCGCCATGTTCTGCTCATGGACGCCTCCAGTGGATCAAACAGACCTCCTTTAGTGGCAGGATGCCAATTGGACACAGCCATCTAGACGTATCGGACTACAACTGTCACCATCCCCTGGCTATCAGTTGCCACCTTTTAATCTCAGTATTTCAAATCTGTCAGGGCTCAAAATGCACACCTATTGGTGTTTCTCCTACTTGCATTATATTTGTTCACTTTATGTGAAGGTGAATATCTTTTTATTATCCATTTAGTAGGTCACAGAGATGCCCTACTCCCAATAAAGCAAACCTTATTCAGCCATGTGCATTGTTCCAACACCATAGTAAAGTAGGGAAAAGGAAATCCAAGAATTACTATACTTTCTGCTCTTAAATTGTTCCTCACACCTGTTGTTTGCATTGTATATAAACTAGTTTTGTTTTTGTTTTGAATTCTTAATGAACGTTATTGTCAGTACCAATTAAGTGTCTTTTGTACACATTTTTAAAACATCCATGGGATCCTTATTCATTGCTATTGTACTAACTGCTACTATATTGGAAATATAACAGAAGTAGAAGAAACCACTTAATTGTATAGAAATAAGTACTTAATATTGTTTGTTATAGGGGTACGATAATGAAGTCCAAGAAGAAAAAAATGTAATAGCGTTTAATACTTGGTTTGATAATGTATTGTATTGATCTGGGCACTAGTTGGCAGCATAGTACATACTCTGGAAGTTATTGCAAATTACGGATGTACAAGAATTACGATTCTGTTCACAAATCATGTAAACATGTCCCATTTGCAATGCTGAGCAGGAACACTTTTTATATTTTTAGAAATTTTTGCAAATCCCCAAATTTATGATCACATTATATATGCACACTTTAAAATACACTTTTTAAAATGAATTTTCACACTTTAGTCAATGGGGGAAAGTTCGCCGTTTTGAAAACTATGCATAAAAATGTACATTTTGCCCATTTGAAATGCAACCTTTGCCCATTCAAACGAGGTCAAAAAACAGGTATAAAGCAGGAGGAATCTGAAACGAGCATCCAAGCGATGTTCTGAGAATTTAGGCAAGCTCAAAAACCCCTGGTTCTTCCATTGCTAATGGAAATAGCAATGAACTTTTTTTGTTACGTTGTAGAATTAGGGTTCTGGTGATCACTACTGTACGGGCGGTGACCATTTTATTACATTTATGGATGCTGATGTCGTAAAATTCTCTTCACCTCTTGGCAGAACGATGCCATCTGCTGACCAAGCGGTTTTGCACCCATTGCGACAGGTTTGCTGTGAAGTTAATGCTTGTCTTGGTCCATTTCAAATTATGGCTCATTGAAAGCTTTGTAAAATGCTTCTGGGCATAAAATCTCGGTGTACAGGAAGGCTGTCGCATTGTATGTAGGTGGGAGAGCGAATCTATCTGCAGTTAACTAGAAGGGGTGTGTTTGTAGAGAAAGCACTGCAGTGGAAATTCAAAATTAAAGTGCTACTGTTGATATCTATCTCTATCTATTTATTTATTTATTAAATTTCTCTACCTCCCAATAGCCGAAGCTCTCTGGGCAGTTCACAACAAGGCAGTAGGGTATATAGTTGAGCTTTCTTAAACCTATTCATGCTGGCCTGTCCCCAAAGTGGTAAACAACACATTCCACATTTTGCTAGTGCTTGGGGGCAGTTCCTCTGTGCTGCTCACAAAAGCTAACCATGACCACATCTACACCTGTTTCACAATAGTGACTCGCATCAAATGGTGGATTTCTTGTTTTGGAGTAACACAGGATAATGAGCCAAATCCTTTGCTTAAAGTTGTGATGCCCAGTGGTGAACTTGGTAAGTTTAGATTCTGGACTTTATGGTCTTATGGGGGGGCATATCTGTTATTCAGTTGTGAAGCGCACAACTAACATTTCCCTTCTCTCCCCAATCACTGTTAGTCCCAGTGCACCCCAGCATACCCATGGCAGTCCAGGTCTGTTTGCTGCTCCCTCCATCACCCTGGTCATCTCTGAATGGTAACTTGTGGGTGGGTGGGGGGCTTGGATTTTGGTTCTAGTTGCACCACTGGTAATGCTTTTATTTAAAACACTGTATGTGTGTATGTGCGTGTAGAATCATAGACTAAGTAGAGTTTGAAGGGGCCTATAAGGCCATCGAGTCCAATCCCCTGCTCAATGCAAGAATCCACCTTAAAGCATACCTGACAAATGGCTGTCCATCTGCATCTTGAAGGCCTCTAGTGTGAGAGAGCCCACGACCTCCCTAGGTAATTGTTTACATTGTCATACTGCTTCAACAATCAGAACATTTTTCTTGGTGTCCAGCCCAAATCTGGCTTCCTGTAACTTGAGCCCATTATTCCGTGTCCTGTGCTCTGGGTTGATTGAGAAGAGATCCTGGCCCTCCTCTGTGTGACAACCTTTCATGTACTTGAAGAGTGCTATTGCGTCTCCCCTCAGTCTTCTCAAGGCTAAACATGCCCAGTTCTTTCAGTCTTTCATGCATGTGTGTGTATGAAACATGAGTGAAAAAGAAATTTAGTAGCGATAAAATCCAGCTTTTCCAGATGTGGTGTAGCCTTCGGTAGTGCAAAACTGGTGTTACATGAACAGTTCAATGAAAAAAAATATTTTGGAAAAGCAAAAGTAGTTTTGGAAACTAGGAGGAAAAACTAGAGGCTAGGCTATGGAGAAGATTTGTCCCACCCCAATAATAACCTCTATCCCAGCTCAATTTGCAATGCCTTCAGGTTATCTTTGTTTAGTGATGTGTCTCTGCAAAAGCAGTTTCCTGTAAACTTGCATTCCTCAAGCTCTTTCCCATGCTGCCTTGACTGCAGTGCAGTAATTGGTGTGAGTTACTATTTAGACAGGTAAAAACTGAAATCAGTGGTAAATTTCCTTACTCCCCCTTCCCCGCATCTGCAAAGGAGGGGTTAGGAAGGTATGCATTTTAGTTTATGAGTCAGTGAGGTAGTGCCTCCGTTACATGTAGTGAAATTTTTGAGGTTTGGCTGCTCTGCAAAAAACGAGCACAATACTTTTTTTCTGTGAAGTTTTTCTGGCACAGAAATGCTCTTACATATCAGGCAGCACGTGTATTAGCGATTGGTGCACCGGATGTGCACTCAGTTAGAAGCTTCCCACATTTTTGTACTAGAACAGTGGTTTAAGGCGTTCTTTTCTGGTCATTTACTCTGGTACCAGGTAAGATTTGTGGTCTCGGTTGTATATATTTCTAACTAGTGAAAATCATTTCCATGCTAAAAAAAGAAAAGCGCTCCTCCTCTCAGTTTAGTAATGGAGAGAGTGTTGCTAAGAACTATAGTTGTAAAATGGAAGAATTTAAAAGTGTTGTCTTCCAGGTTTTACCAACTGGTTCAACACCCCCCCCCCCTTTCCTAGCAACAATATCTTAAAACACCAGTTTCAAAATCAAGTTAAGAATAAGAATTTTTATTTAAGCAGAATTGGTCTCATTGATGTGAATGGTACAAACTGGCCTTAAATCTAAAACGTGGCTGTAATTTAGGTTAATTCTGACAGAAAATGTTAAATCATTACTTGCACCCAGTTCCTTATGGTGTTGCCCATAGCTGCCTATTAACTGTCATACATATGTTCTGGAAATGCTCAGTGGTTGCCTCCTTTCTGTGGGCAAGGAGAGGACTGGGGAAGTGGAGATACAAGCTCCCGAGCCTCAATCCCTCCCCTTCCACAGAGCCCTAGCTAGACGGGCAAAAATGCCTATCTAGCAAAATTGCAGAGCGAGAGAAGTGTGGAGGCGATTGTCACCTCCGCGTTTCTCCTGTTCTGCATAGGATGCCTGTCACCCTCTGAGTTCAGAAATTAATGGGCATCTGGATAAGATTGCACCTTGAGAGTTACTGACACTTTAACTCTTTTGCATGACACTCTAGACCCATTTCAATCTGGCTTCAGGCCTGGTGATGGTACAGAAATGGCTTTGATGAATGACATCTGTCAGAAGATAGTGAATGGAAAGACAGTGGAGTGCAGCCTTCTTAATTCTCCTTGATCTCTTAGGTTTAATATCATTGACCATGGTATCCCTCTGGACTGACTCTGTGACTTGGGAGCGAGAGGCATGGTGAGAGGGTGGTTTCCCTTGCTTGATCCCTTGGCATTTATGCTGTGGGGTATAACAGGTTTCCATCTCTCCCCCTACCCTTGACATCTAGATAAAGACACTAGGTGGGATCACCAGAGATTTGGAATGAAGTGATACCTGTATGCTGATGACAGTCAGCTCTATGTCATCTGAGTCGGATGAAGCTTTAGAAGTGCAGAACTGCAGTGGACTGGATGAGAGCCAATAAACTGAAGCTCAACCCCAACAAGATGGAGGTTCTGTGGGAAGATGGATTTTGAGTTTGGAGAGATGGCATTCAACTGTTCAGAAGATGTTGTTCTCCCTTGAAGGATCAAGTTTGCAGCTTGAGGTTTGCCGGTTGAGGCCCAGGTGGCCTTGGTGCCATGGAGTGCCTTGTGCCAACTTTGTCTGATTTGCCAGCCTTTTCCATACAGAGGTAGTCTAGTTATAGTTATCCCTGTCCTGGTATTGTTCAGAATAGATTTCTGTAGTGGTTTATAAGTGGGCTGCCTTTGAAGGCTGTCCAGAAGTTTCAGCTGGTATAGAATACAGCTGCCAGGATTTTGATGGATATCACATACTTTTAAAATCTTGCCAGAGCTTCACTAGCTATTTGACTGCTTCTGAGTCAGTTGTGATTCCCCATTCATGGAATATCCTCTCTAGGGAGGCTCACCTGGCACCAACACTGTTTTTTTCCCGACATCAGGTAAAAATTCTCTCGGGCTTTAAATTTTTTTAGGCATTTTCAATTTTGCCATTGGCTCTGTTTTATGTACTAGTTTTTTGTTACTTGTGTTTATCATTTTGGCATTTCAGTTGAGTAAAGTGCTTTAGAACCAGTTTTGGTAAAGGATGGTGTGCTGCCACAGCCTCAAACACCAGGCCTAGACGAACACACCCCTCTCAGGCTAAGCACCACCACTTAAATACCTGAGGGAAGGGTAAAAGACGCACCACTTTTCCCTTATAGCAGTGGGGAAAAGGGTGTTAAGGGTTTTGAATAAGGTTCTCTTGTGAGTATGTTGGCTGAAGGTGTAAATGATATGTGTTTCTTTAATAAACTTATAGAGCAGGTTACAAAGCCAAGCTGACACGTGGTTTGTGGTAGCAAAAATAAAAGAAAACATTTATTGTTGTTAACAGTTCTTTCAAATCAATTTAACACCTGCCTATTCTTAACACTTCCAATAATCTTACTAATAATCCTAAATCCTTATAATTTCTTCACATACTCCTGACTAGAACACACACAGTATCATCCACACAACCAAGACAATAAAATGATAAGACGTTAAGATAATCTAAAACGCTCCCTCACACTATATATACTCCTCCCCCTCCCTTTCCCAGCATCATCAGCCACACCCACTCAGTCCAACATTCCACACTCTCCAGACATACTAACCCCAGACATACTTAGGGAGACAGAAATGTGGGGTATCGTCACAGATGGTATAAACGTTTTTAAACTGAATGAAAAGAAATGGGGAAAAGCCTTGAGCTAGTATACTCCTTCCTACTTTTTCTCCACTTGCACAAGGGGAGGAGATTAGAAATGTTGGCTTCTAGTAGTGGCAAGCCATAGTTGGCTATTGCATCTGAACATGGTAAACCATTGTTTATTCAAACCATAACTTGTGTGTAAACCAGGATCTCAAGCCATTTGATCCTAGATTGCTGGCAAGCTGTAGCTTGCTCTGTTCAGATGCAGCAACTATGATTTACCATTAATTAGAAGACAGTTCCTAATTTTCTCACCTTTACATAGTGGAAAGAGTACGGGGAGCATATAACCCTCAGCTTGCTGCCATTGCTCTCTTCTTTAATGTGGCCTGGAAGGCTGTGATGGGGCTTAATGTAACTTTCTGTACTAGTCTGGAATCATCTGGATGTTTTTAAAGATAATTAACTACTCTTGCATTCAAATGAGGAAAATAACAAGGAGCCCAATGTCACATTACTGGCTGACAATAAAACTGCTAGTGATAATGTTCTAGATCACCATTCTGACACCCAGTCTTGTTGCTATTCATTTTTAAAATGTGGGTTATTTGTAGAAACATGGGAATCTTGATTAACCCCAGCTAAAATAAATGTAGCTGAGGCAGCACATTTATTATTATCATCTATTTCCATAGTATCTGCTATGCTGTAATGACTTGCAGGATACAAAATGGTGGGTGTCCTCTGGATACCTTTTGATCTGGCAGTTGTCCAGTTAGGAGCTGCTACTTATATGCATCCTGAATACCTTTAGCGTTCTTGTATAGATCCTAGTAATACCACCAGACAAATCTCTTGTCAGCAGAAATCCCCTCGGACCTTTATATGATTCTAACTCTGATGCTAGTGCAGCTTATAGAGCTTCATGTTTGATTGACTTAATAATTTAAAAAATGTATTTTATGTTGAACAGCCATTTCATGCATTTTATTTTAAAATTCCTGGCTTGAAAAATCAGTTGGCAACCAATGCAATTATCCCATTAGTAATTGCTAGCCAAGAGTCCTGGCTCTGAAGATGGCATAGGGATTCTATAAATAAAACAAGTGCCTGATATCATGGCACATTTAAACACTATTTAAAACAGGGGTGTTGAACCTCTTCCAGGCTGGGGGCCAAATTCAATTTTGGAGAAGCTCTTGGGGGACAAATTCCAGTGATGGGTGGGTCTGAAGGTGAAAGGAGCAGGGCCAAAATACCAACATATTTTAGTTTAAAGCTCTTACTGCCAGTAACTAAGCCTTAAAAGTGGCATTTCAACCTTAAAAATGGGGGGAGGGAATCACAAAAGTCAGGAAATCAGTGGTCAGAGAGAGTGTGTGTGGCCATGTGAGCAACCTTGGAGGAGTGGATTGGGACCACAAGATGGCCAGATTTGTCTCCCAGGCCGGAGGGTCTACATCCCTGACTTAAAAAAACAATCTTTATGATTATAAAGCATAAGTGGGATCCCAAAAGCTGCTTAGGCTCTTGCAAGATGTTTTAATAATAATAATAATAATTATTATTATTTATTTATTTATTTCCCACCTCTCCTTCCGGATCAAGGCGGGGAACAACATCAAATATAAAATACATAAAACTGATTAAAAGCACATAAAACTGATATGTTATTAAAATACCAATAAAATATCAATAAAACTCTTTTGGCTTCAACCTAGGTTCTATGCAGGCAGCTCAAGTCACATCCAGTCCACATTTATGTCAATCTGTGTTCAACTTCATTGAGAAAAGAACTTGAACAGCAAACGTTTAGTAAATACAGAGTCAATACTTTACTATAGTTCTGGTTCTTACCTTTAAAGCCCTACATAATCTAGGTCCAAGGAACCGGAACATAGGGCCTCCTCCCCTATGTTCCAGCCCACCACTTAAGGTCCTTGGAGGATCATCTGCTGCTATTGCCGAATGTGGGATTGGCAGTCATGTGCCAGAGGATCTTTTCCTTTACCACCTCTCAGCTGTAGAATGACCTGTCGATTGAAATCCGCCTGTTGACTTCTTTGAATGTCTTTAACTAGGCATTAAAGACTGTATTAATCCGGCAGACCTTCCCTTTTTAGGATCTTATTGCTGACTGTTATATATTGTTTTTATACTATATGGTGTTATTGATAGTTTTATCTTTTTAAATTGTTTTTAACATTTTTATGCTATCTGTGGTATTTTATTGATTGTTTTTGTCTTGTTTAATTGTTTTAACTTTGAATGCAGCCTTGAGTATTTTGTAGATAGACTGGGTATAAATTGAATAAATAATAATAATATACACACCACTTGCCCTAGACGTTAAAGAACTATGGCTACAGGAAAAGATCACAATTATCCTATTAGTCACATCAGTCATCGGCATCACATCAAAAAACTATACAGAAAACCTTCAGAAACTGGGCCTATCAAAATACACCCACACCATCCAGAAAGCAGTCATACTTAAAAGTATGCTCAATAGTCAGGAAATTCCTGAATCAGTAAAAGACAGCATGACCTGGGAAAGCCCATCATGTCCATCTAGAAAAACCACCATGAGCGAGAAAATAAATAACAACAACAACAATAAATCATAATCTAGTCACACGCTGAACTTGAAATAAACAGACTCAATCGCACCGAACTCACGAAACACCGTATGTTCCATCCCAATTAATGCATTGAAAGAGTAACAATCATCAGAAAAGAAGGAGGAAGAGGTCTGCTGGACATTAACACAATTCATGTTAAACAGATAAAAATCACTCAGAATTCTTTCACACTAAAAACACCCGCATTCATAGAGCCATAATAAAAAAATTACACCCCACAACCTAGCACTACAAAACGAAGACTAAACACAACCACTCACACTTGCAGAGGAAAAAGAAAAATGGGCTCAAAAAGCACTCCATGGGAAGCACTGCAACATAATACAGAACCCACAAATAAACAAAGAACTATTGTACGAATGGCTCAGGAAGGGCGAGCTATTTCCAGAAACAGAAGGATTCCTAATAGCAATGCAGGATCAAGTTATAGCAACAAAGAACTACCAAAAATACATCATAAAAGATAACAGTGTAACAACAGACCTATATAAGAAATGCCATCAATACCAAGAAACAATAGACCATATAACAGGAGGATGTAAAATTCGGGCAAGAATGGACTATACGGACAGACACAATACAGCTGCAAAAATAATTTACCAACAACTGGCCATCAAATTCAACCTCATCAAGCAACCTGCACCATACTATGTATACTCACCTGAAACAATCTTGGAAAATACAGCTCATAAAATATACTGGGACAGAACAATTCACAGGGACAAGACAATACCCTGCAACTGACCAGGCATAACAGTCATAGACAAAAAAGTAAAACATACATACCTACTGACAAAAATATTGTAGAAAAGGAAGAGGGAAAGAGAGGAAAAATATACACCATTGGCCATGGAAGTCAAAGAACTATGGGAACAGGAAAAGGTCACAGTTATTCCATTTGTCACATCAATCACTGGCACCACAACAAAAAACTATACAGAAAACCTTCAGAAACAGGGCCTATTAAAATACATCCACACCAACATCCAGAAAGCAGTCATACTTAAAACATGCTACATTGTCAGGAAATTCCTGAATCTGTAAAAGACAGCATGTCTTGGCAAAGCCCATTATGTCTATCTAGAACACCCGCCACGAGCGAGAAAGAGATGTAATAATAATAAGATCGAGGGCAGATGAATGGAAGGTTGAAGCAGGTTGAGATAAAAAAAAATACTATGGATGGGGTGAGAAGACAATTCAAGGCCCTGCCTTCGTGTTACAACTTTGGACTACCGCAGAGAACCAGGACAGAGAGAGGCTGAGGAAGAACTGGTCCAAACAGGATTTGAGGTTCTTCTTATCAATGCACGATAGCAGATAGTAAGGCCTGATCAGTTGCTGATGGATCTATACAGGGGAAATAAAAACAGTTCTAGACCACTATAAGCTTTCACTAGATCAGTAGAATATTTCTTAGATTCATTCAACAGCCAGCTCACATTGTGACATATCACAAACTGCTTCTGAAACTCCCCTTGCTTTAAAAAGCATTAGCCATATATCAGAGGGGACTAATGGTAGAGGAGAACAAGTATAAAGACTTCTTGAACCTGTTCTTTGGCTCCTTGTCCACATTTTCATGCTTTAATAATTTGTTCTCTGGTATAGTTTTTGCCAATAATTATAGCAATGCTATCAGACATCAGTATCTCATCTGTAATAAGATGTCATGTCCACTTTCTCCTTCTGAGTTGTTACTCTTACAAATAGTTTGATCAGTGTAGGCAGAAGACATACTGTTGAAAAGCTCCAATGTCCTCTTCGCCAGCCACCCTTTCACTGCTCGGAACTACATAGAGGAACTTATTGTTTTCCTGCTTTTTGTAGCCATGTTTGCCTTGGTGACATCAGCAGGAATTACACCAGTCTGCAGCCTCATTTCAGATGTATTTGCATGCCCAGCAACCAACATACCTGATACAAGAGAAAGGTGCAGAAATTGTCACACTTAACTGCTTAACAGGGATGGAAGCAGACAGCCAAGAATGATTAGGCATACAGAAGTGAGCAACAACCACTACAACTGTTCCATACAAATTCCCTCCATCTCTTTGATAATTTTCCTAGTTAATAAGCCTATCTACACTACTGCTATAAATAAATAAATAAATAAATGCTGCTTTAGAATGGTTTATAACAGTTTAAAGCAGTTAATAACGGTTATTAACCGGTTTAAAACTGTTATAAACCATTTTAAAGCAGTAGTGTAGATAGGCTCAATGTTAAGTGTGAAATTCAGATTTCAAGATAAATTGATTAATGCAACTGTATTGTTACTCATTAGAGGCGTACATCTGGTTTGAGCCATTTGAAACCTCTTTTATACAATTAAATAATAACCCAATTCTATATTTGAAACAATTATGTAGTAAGTCTGGAAAGATGTTTTCTGAAGTTATGACAAAAATGCTGTAATAGAGCATATTTTTCTCCTGTTCCTGTTTTGTCTAAAAGACCACCTATATTTGTCACTCTATATAGCTATACTAGATATTTTGTTTTCTGAAGCAGGGGCATTGCAAACTTCATAAGGTCAATTAGATTTGCTCCTTGACATTTGAAATTATTTTCTGTATTTGATAGGTTTGTCCTACAGTACATGGCCTCTGCAGTTCCCCATGATATGTAATTTCTGTGAAATATAGCGCGAAAGTATTCTGAATTCAGACTGACTAGTCTTAGTAAGATTATTCCATCTAATCACAATCTTAATATTGTTTCCACTCCTCACCTGTGTCATTCAAAGTGATTAAATTATTTTCCTCTAACCGAAATACCGCTTTCCTTTACATCAAAGGGTACTGGTATAAAAGAGTTTCATGCATTTAATGTGTGTGTCTGCAGCTAGAAAATAGACACTTAATATTGGATACATTGCTGAAACTTGGGAAATGTTAACAAAGCAGATGTGTGTTGTTTATTTTCATTTGCATACTTAAATATGTAGAAATAGTGGGTAGTATTCAACTGGGCCCTTCTGGGGATGGCCCAAGTTTGCTGGCCTCAGTACAGACGTAGACCCTACTGCTGGTGGCCGTGACAAACTGAACGAAGAGCCCATATTTCCAATGTTCGCATGACTGCAGTGGTGGCCAATTTGCTTCTAGGTCATCTTTGGACCTGGTGCTGACATTAAATAGCCTGGGCCCTGTATATATTAAGGAATGGTTTTTCCTATATGAGTTGCCTGTTGAGATCAGGGGGAAATGCTTGCTCCAGTCCCCAACTGTGTGCCTCATTAATAACTCCTGGACACAGCGCTAGAGTAACTCCCTCTCTCATAATACTAGAACCCAGCACCATCCCATGATGCTGACTGGTGGGAGATTCAGGACAGATAGAAGGAAGTACTTCTTTACACAGCGCATAGTTAAACTTTGGAATTCACTACAACAAGGTGTGGTCATGGCCACCAATCTGGATGGCTTTAAAAGGGGGTTGGATAAATTCCTGGAGGAGAAGGCTATCAATGACTACTATTCCTGATGGCTATGTACTACCTCCAGTACCAGGGACAGTAGGCCTATCTATATGCACCAGTTGCTGGGGAACATGGGCAGGAGGTTGGTATTGCACCTGTGTCCTGCTTGTGAGTTCCTAGTCAACAGTTGTTGGGCCACTGTGTGAACAGAGAGCTGGACTAGATGGATCTTTGGTCTGATCCAGCATGGCTCTTACGTTCTTAACTGATTCTTTATTAAGCAGACACTCTTGTTTGTTCTGAACGAATATACACAGACAGCAGAAGCCCCCTAGAGTAGCCTCCCCCAACCAGTTACCCTCCAGATGTTTTGGACAAAAACTCCCATAATCCCTCACCATTGATCAAGGTGGCTGGGGCTGATGGGAGTTGTAGTCTTAAACCTGTGGAAGGCACCAGGTTGGGGGTGGCTTCCCTAGAGACTTTATGTGGAACATACACAATATCTATCACATAGAAGATTGGGTCAGCAGCATTCTGTGGCACAGCCATTTTTCTGTTGTGGCACCACAGATATGGAATGCCCTTTCCAGAGAGGCCAACAAAGTTATTTTCCTATTATATTTTAAGAGGGATTTTCTTCCTCTCCCAGACTTCTTAGACGTGATTCGTATTGCTGTTGTCTTCTGAACTTTAAGTGGGTTTTAATGTTGCCTAATGACCTAAGCCTTAAATTTAGATGTTCATTGATAATTTAAAGGTTTTAACTTGATATTTTCCATGTTATTGTTTTGTATACTACCTTGAGTTCTTATTCTTGAAATATTTCTAACCCACTTTCTTCAAGGCTACTACTAAAAGGTTCAGAGCAGAAAAACTGCTTTTACATTATAGGAATGAAATACAATTGAAAAACATAAAATTTATGCTTCCCGCACCAATGCAGCATATGAATTGCCACGGGAAACTATATTCTCAATCATAAGCCTCATGAAAGAAGTGAGTCTTATACTTTTCCTTTGGAAAAGAACTATACATCAAAAGAGATAGCTTCTGTCACTTCTTGAGGGTGGAGGCTCCACAATTGTAGGACCATTGCATCAATATCATCATCATTTATCAGTTTATTTGTATGCTACTTTTCCATGACGAAACCATGCTTAAAGTGGCTTACAGTATCATCATCAGTAGTATTTATGCAATAAGATATAGCAACATTTCTAAATCATTAATTTACAAATCATAATAAGACTTAATTAATCATATGTATAAAAAGTTAAAAACATATCTCATTGATAAATATAATCTGGGATTAAGCAATCCAATAATAATTCCACAGAGGTCAAACAAAGGAGAAATAAACACATCCAAACAGCAAAAATAACTGCAGGGGCAGCAAACATTGTAGCTCTAGTCAGGGCTTTGCCCTCCCAGCCAGGTGGAATGAGCCAGAGAAGCAGGGACCAGGTCTTGCAGGACTCACTGCTAGAGAATCTCTAGATCAGGGGTTCCCAATCTTTTCAGACCTATGGGCACATTTGGGACTTTGGTGCTGTGGACACCACCGCAAAATGCACCTACCTGTTGCATTTATGCACTGCTTTGGCATCTACCTGTTGCATCTATGGATCGGATGACACATTAGTCAGTGGTTGATTAAATAGTCAACAGTTGACTATTGTGTCGTCTGTTGAGCATTTTCACACAACGTTTCAAGGAAATAACCAACGCGAATAATCAATAGTATGCAGAGTTGACTATCTGCATAACCGTCGATTATTGTGTTGTGTATCAGGCTCCGTTGACTACTTCGCATGTCTACAGAGTTGTGAGGTAAGAGCAACAGAAACCCTTGCCACTCTTGTCCAGCAGGGCTCTATAGACATGTCAGCTGTCCTGGGAAGCGCCCATGCTGTTCCTGAGTGGGGCGCTGTGACTGGCTGCACCCCACGTGTTCTCAGGGGCATGCAGGTCCCATTGCCGCTGCCCCATGTTGAATTTGGATATCAACTTGAGGGGTTGGAAGGAGCTGATATCCAAATGGATCGTGGGTAGGGGGGTTGAAGGATGTCTCCCACAGCTTGACATGTAACATCACATCGTTGGAGATATCCTTCCACCGATATCTGGGAGGGACGCTCAAGCATCTCCTGCCACTGTGAAGCGGCTAGAGATGCTTGGCGCCCTGCCCTTATCATCCAGAAAGTGGTGGTGAATGGGGACGGGGGGATACTACGATCTCCTGCTGCTCTCAACTGTCTTACTCTGAAAGAGTCCTCCTCTGCGTGCTCCATATCCACAAATGGCGATCAAGGGCAGGGCGGAGTAGGACACTCCTCCTGCGGCTGTCAGGAGAACATCATCCTTCGCTCCGCGCTCGTTTGCAAGAAAGTGGTGGTGAATGGGGACAGGAGACACTAGGAGAACAGCATCCCATGTCCCCAGTTCTTTGTGCTAAAGGGGCGGGTGGCTCTCCTGCTTCTTCCTCTGTGGCATCCCAATATGGAACGTGGAAACCAGTACCACCATTCAGTGGGGAGGTCGGAGAATGGGTGGGGGAGAGCAATTGACAACTATGTGTTAATAGTCAACTCCACGGTTAACTATTACCATGTTGTGTTGGGATACTCCCAAATAGTCCGTGGAGTTGACTGTTAACACATGGTTCACTATTGTGTCATCCGAACGCGGCCTGTGTCTTATTGAGCAAAAACGTTTGCTTTGTGTCTATTGGACACCACAATGTCTTTTTTAATAAGGGATTTTCTAATTCAGTTTATTGCTGGCAGTGCAATATAGCTAATGCTACTTTTAAGCATATG
Organism: Anniella stebbinsi; assembly: GCA_029215795.1. Taxonomy (NCBI): domain Eukaryota; kingdom Metazoa; phylum Chordata; class Lepidosauria; order Squamata; family Anniellidae; genus Anniella; species Anniella stebbinsi. Next base: position 356,364,207 of record JARDYH010000001.1, read on the forward strand.
TTTTGGCAATGTCCGGTAGTGGCTTCTTTTCGAGGGGTGTGGTTATTACACAGATACATTTTGTACTGGAACAATCTTTACTATTCACTGATGTACACACTCTTTTAAATTAATACCTACTCCATGGAAATTAACAAATGGTCAGCGTAAATGGATTTTTGTTTTGACAGCTAGGTTAATATTATAACATGGGAAGGATAAACACTCACCTCATATAATGCAATAGATTGAGAACTGTACAACACTTTCAGTATTTGAAAGGGTGGTATATCGACATCACCTTCAAATGGATACGACACCTGGTTGGCCACTGTGTGAACAGAGAGCTGGACATGGACTGTTGATCTGATCCAGCATGGCTCTTACATTCTTAACTCCTGTTCAGGAGCTGTACTGCAGCATTGTGCATCTGTTGAAGCTTCCAAGCCACCTGCAAGGGCAGCACCACATAGAACGATATTCAAGTTAAAGAATCAGCAGGCCTGACTTGTTTAAAAGAGGGGGCTAAGCCTCCTTATTTGCCAAAGCTGGAAAAAATTACACCTAGCAACAACTACATCTTGCTCCTCAAGCAGCAGCTCTAGATTTAGGAGCTTCTTTAGACTTTTTACATTGTAAAATAGGGGTTACCAAAACCCGGTCAATCGTAGGCGGGCTTATGCTCTCCATGCGACATTTAGGCAAAAGGTAGTCTAGGAATTGCAGTCTAAGTTAAATAAAATAACTGCCTCTCTCCCCCGCCCCCCTGCAAGGCAGGTAGATGGTAATATATGCTAACCTTGGATACGATCTATTAGTGCGTTGCCCTCATTGATGCATTTTTTTTGTTTTAAGTACATGCGTCAGTGGTAGTACTGTAAGTTTAGTATAAACCAGCAGAAGGATCGAGGCTCTTTTTGAAGAATGCCAACTGTTTTAGTCATTAGAACATATTCTTTTTAGTTAAAATTCTTTGTTCTTCGAGCCAAAATGTTGAAAGGCATCTTGCTGGGCAGAGAAAAAAAAATCATTATGTCTCTTGGAATGAACTATAACCTAAAATGTTCAAGCCAGGCACATCAAGCTGGGCAATTTGAAGTTATTGGGAAGTTGCCACTGTACCTGTAGCTCTATAGAATTATATTGCTGGACTAAATAGGAGAAGTGGCGGCCAACATCTCCCCACAACGTGAATTAAAGTTCATTCGAAAGTAGCCATTAGAACACACAGAAAACCAGGATGACATTTTGTGCTTGGCGGTGTCTTGGAAATTCTATTTTTTCTTGATTATTGGCCCACTGTTAGGGCCAATAATCAAGTTTCAATTAATAGGCGTAAGCCTCCTGTGCCTGCCTTTCATGATGGATAATGCAAACCAGGGGGTAAAAATTCTCATATTTTCTGATTCACTTGTACTTTAGTCCCAGCTGTGACAGTAGGTGTTCTTCCCGGAAGAAAGAATTGCTGAGCAACATCAGCTTGTGTGTGCATGTGTATATATGTACATATGTAACTCCTGCAAAAGCTAAGATCGTAATAAGGAACATTCCTCTGAAGCAGGAGCTACTCAGACCAATGTCTTTGTTTGATTTTAATCAACAAGTCTTCTGGCTAGTTTCAGAGCATATAAAGAGGGGACACAAGATCTGATTGGATGCTCCTCTGTCCTGTGTATGTTAAGATAAAGCAACACAACTTTGGAGGGTCTGCAGCTCCGTGGTAGAGTGCAGTGGTGGCCCCCCAGTTATGGAATGATCTCCCCAATGAGGCTCGCCTGGCGCCAACATTATCTTTTTGGCGCCAGGTCAAGACTTTCCTCTTCTCCCAGGCATTTAACAGCATATGATGAGGGTTTTTGTGGTTTTGTGTTGTTGTTGTGCTTTGACCCAGAAGGATATTGTAATTTTAACTTGTTTTTATGCTTTATGCTTTTAAATTTTGTATATTGGTGTTTTAATTGTTCATTGTTTTTAATTTTTGTAAACCGCCCAGAGAGCTTCAGCTATGGGGCGGTATATAAATGGAATAAAATAAATAAATAAATGTTTTGCACGCAGAAGGTCTCAGGTTCAATCCTTGGTATCTCCAGGTAGGGTTGGGAAGGAATCCCGTCTAAAACCCTGGAAAGCTGCTGCCAGTCAATGTTGACAATACTGGGCAAGATGGACCAATGGTCTCACTCCATATAGATCAATTTCCTTTGTTCCTAATGTTATATAGACATTGTTGACTACAAAAACAAGAGTTTCTGAAGAACTTAGTTTACCATAATATGTTGTTATTGGAACTGTATCCAACTCGGCAGGTCACAGGTTGTGCAGGCCACTTTAAGGGGTTGGACTAGCCATCTGAGACTTGGGTTCAATTCCCCACGTATTCATGAAGTTCATTAGGTAGCTTAACCTATCTTTAATGGTGGTTTGTAATGGTAAATGGGAGGAGGGGAGCAAAGAAGAGCCCTGAGTTCCTTGGAGAAATGGGGATATAAAAATACAATAATTAAACCTAATTAGGAAAACCATGAGCAAAAGGGGTTGCTCTTGTTTGTTCAGAAGCAACATTGTCCAGTAACTTAGCTTGGGGCATTGGAAGGAGGCAGATGGTAGAGGCAGCATGCTCCCCCAAGGCCTAGTAGAGTAACTTTTTCTGCTGTGGATTGAATAGGACTACCAGTCCCAGAATCCTTGGCAGAAAACTGATGCATAGTCAATGTTGGAGAGGAGCCAGTAACAGGCTTGAAGTGCCGGGACATTTTCATTAGTCGAGATGTATCATCTGCTACCCTTTTCAGGCTTCCCTGATCCCTCTAAGCTTTGCTGTAATCCTTACAGCAGCTTGGGGACAAATGGAATTTCCCAGCAACAGTGTATACTCATGAGCTATTCCTGTTGTAATTGGGAAATGTTTGGGGGTGGCTTGCTCCTGAATGGGCAATTAAGACCCATTAGCTGTACGAAAGACCTGTTCCTGATGGAGATGAAAGCTGCTAGAAGTGGTTTGTTGATCGAGATCAGCAGAACTGACTGCATTTTTGGACACTTTTCTTGGGGCTAGGGCTACAGGGGCTGCCTTAATGAGCAGTTGCACTTCAAAAATGTACTAGACCATGGTGTGCCATTTCTGCTGCGGATTCCCTGGCAGGAAAACATGCTCCTCTGGGGCCTCCTATCTTCACAGCCCTGCCCCCCAGGTATGTTTCTGTGTCTTAGGGGAGCAGGGAGCACTTTGTGAGGACCCCCCAAGTATTTTGCAAGTGTTCAGATCAAATCCTCACACTGGCCTTTGCATTCATTCAGTATGAACACTTTCAAAGGCTTGATCTCTTTTGGGAGGATGCCAGATGCTCCTGTGTCTTTAAACACACCAATGTCCTTAGATCAGGCTTGTAAATTTGCATACTGGCCTGATCCACCCACTCATTTTTTTCAATTATTATTTTTGGGTGGAGCAGGAAGATTTATTTCTTGTGACAATTTAAATTCTTACTCTTGCAGAAAAACAATTCTGACAAAATTTGAAAATGGGGAGCAGGAGTAAGGTAGTGAATGGCTCAATTCGGACGACACGATAGTCAATGGTGGGTTGACTAACCCTAACCCTAGGGGGTACTCCCCAAACTACATGGTAATAATCAACTGTGGTGTGGATTAGGATCAGCACTGAGTTGACTATGGCAGCATAGGAATGACACAATAGTCAAAACAACTGACTATTGTTTTCCCCACACCAGTTGTTTATTGTGTCGTCCGAATTGAGCCAATATGTTGTTCCAAAGTGCAAGCTTTTGAACTCTGATTCTGCTAGGAAAAAACTGTGGCTTCTCTTTCTGTTTTGCAACTAGTAGGTAACAATTTTGGAGTCACACTTCAGGATGCCTAGGCATGTCTTCATCATGGACTTTCCTTAAAGATCCTCTGAACCTGATATGCAAAGCCGTAATACTGCACCATTCATTGGTTCCATGATTTCCTTTCATGAATGTCACTTTAAACAACAACTACAACAAACCCAAACCTATAATTCTTGATCTAGATGTAACTGTGCTGAAAGTAATCATGTTTGTGATTAAAAACGAAATTTATCCTCAGATGTGTGCAAAGTACAAAGCACATTTTGACATTGTATTGAAAACCAGCGTATGTGTTTTGCAACTCATCTAATCCTTTTATGTTCAGCGTTTATTTTGTTTCATCAAGGGCTAGTGTGGTGGTTAGAGTATTGGACTGGGAATCGGGAGATCCGAGTTCCAGTACCCACTCAGCCACGGAAGCTCACTGCGTGACTCTGGGCCAGTCACAGTCCAATCTACCTTGCAAGATTGTTGTTTTGAGGATAAATGGAGAGGAGAATTATGTCAGCCGCTTTGGGTTCCTTAAGGAGGAAAAAAGGTGGGATATAGATCTAACAAATAAATAAAAAAATACCGCACATAATATTTTAAAACAAATACTATAAAAATAAAATAGTGTCTTACCAAAGTTTTACCATATTTTTTAGGACCAACAATATTCAGCCTTTCTCCATATGGCATCTTCCAGATACAGGAGTAGCAGTCCAATGCGTTTGGGCGGGGGGTGGGGGTGGTCCAGATTGAAGTAGGCATCCGTGAGTGAACAGGGACCCATGCACTTCCCTGAAGAGGGATGCAAGGTCTCTTTCCATGATGTCCTCCTAGCGGAACCCCACCCAGGCCTATGCTTCCCCTTTATTACTTCTTGGCATCAATTAGATTGAAAGCTTGAGGCCAAGGATGCTCACACTTCATAGCTCTGTAAAAACATTTTGAGCTAAAGGGTTGGGTATAAATGTTGTTAGTAACTAATAAATAAGGGATCAATCCTGTGCCCCCAGGCAGAGTCTGGGGCAGGGGTGGACATAGGATAGTTTGGATTCCTGGATCCGAGGTCGGAAACTGTGCGCATACCCAGGAGTCTGAGCTCCCCACCTTCTCCATCAACATGGACAGAACCGCACTGGTTCTCTCCCCGATCTCGCAAAAGCAACCTCGGAGAGGAGGAAAAGGGGGGCGTGCTGGTGGGTGGGGACTGGGGAGGTCAGCTTACATCACACCTCCAGCCTCCTTCCCTCCTGCTCCGCAAAGCCCTAGCTAGACCACCTAGCCTAAATGCAGAATGGGAGGAGCGTGGATTGCTTCTGCCATTCCTTCCTCTTTGCATTGGATGGCCATAAGCCTCTTGAGTTAGGAGGCTTACAGTGATCCTGATAGGATTATGCCCTAAAACACTGCAAAATCAAATCAGAGAACGACAGTGATAGGGAAAAATTAAAATTAAAAACACCTCTGCTTGATGTCTTGCAGCTGAAGCAATATGAAAAATTACTCTGTAAGAGATCAGCGATAAGAAATGGACAATCTTGCAAATTTTATTGGATAGGGTTTTAGGGGGAATCATTCCTGCAGTCTGATTGTGTATTCTTCAGAGTGTATCATGTCAAGTTTTTAACATTTTTGTACACCCTGAATTTTGGATATGAACTTAAATCGATTTTCTTTTGCCCGTAGGTTAAAGGATTCAATTTTTGACGGCATCAACTGGGAACTGCTTCATTGTTCATTTTTCTGTTGCCTTATTTTCTTTGTTCAAACGTAGATGTCCATTCCCTTTTCCTCTTCCATTATACAGGTAAGCTGTTGTATTGTGGTAAGGAAACAACAATATTGATATTTAGTAGATATGCCATTCATGTCTTTAACCCTTGTGTTGCTGTCTGTCTTTTTTAATAAATCACAGACACTTCCATTCCGATGGAGGTAGCAGCCTCCACCCACTTCTGATTGGGCATGTGGTGTGAACAAAGAGTTAATCCATTTTCCCAGTGCTACAGTCCTTGTACTGTACTATCTGTACAACTCTAGCAAAGTGTGGAGATGGCAATGTGTCGGATGAGTGGATCATGTTGGAAGTGCCATGTCAGGCTTGTTGAAAAAATACAAAGTGGAAATAGAGGATAACTCATTTTTGGATTCCCAGTGTTTTCCAGCTCTAGTCTATGGATAGATTTCTTTGCAGTTTGTGATGTCTTCTAGCACATAAGAAAAGGCTTCCTGGTTCAGACCAAAGATCGGTCCAGCATCCTACCTCCCACAGTGGTCCGTCAGATGCCTCTAGGAAGCCCGCAAGCAGGTCATGAGCACAATCACCCTCTCCTACCATTGTTCCGCATCAATTAGCATACAGTGCCTTGCTGATTCTGAATCTGGAGACTCCGTCTATCAGTTGATGGCTAATAGCCAACAAGAACACAACATTATTCCATATGACCTTTCTGGAGCTCTTTCCATGAATCTTACCTGATGATATCTGGGGGGAAAGTATTTTTCTCTGTTGAGGTGCTTGCACAAACACTTGAAAAACTTTATCTATCGGATCCAGACGTTAGATTAGCAATGGTTCATTACTGAAAGCTGCTAATGCAAGGGGTACAAATTATATGATTTTGACATTAATTTGTGCAAAAAAAATGTTGCCATAGCATGCAAGGAATGGCTAATTCTAGTTCAGATAATAAACCCTAGAAATGTAGTTATTTCCTCAGAGTGACTAGAATGATTTGGTGGATGTATGCCAGCATTGTCTTCCTTTTAAATAAGAACAATCTTAAAAGGTTTTCAGAACTGATTGCCTATTTTCCATCGAAAAATATGGCGTTTTGAATAATGCCAAGGGCACAATGTCTTTCCCTCACTAGAAGGTCTCCTATCAATGTAATGCTGATGCCCTTATGTAGAGATTACAAAGAAAATGAAGCTGTGCGTTGTGTGTGTGTGTCTTTTTTTTTTTTTTTTGCATTCCCCTCGCAATCCAGAATCTAGCACAACACCTAGATGTAGTTTCTCTCCTCCCGGGCATCCCTTATTACTTTTCTGCTTCCTGACAAAGTCTTTCGGCTGCCAGCCCTGCTTCCTGGTAAGATATGTCTTACCGGTGTATTTTCTGGCAGCTCTCTGGAAATTGATAGCCAATATATGTCATTTCATAAAATGGAACCCTCAGGAGCTGTATGTTGAGTTGATATGAAACATGATTTGCTAGTTGACAATCTGGCCTCCTCGCTTATATGAAGCCCTTGTCGATGGCCATATCTGAATTTGGTTTGTTACCTCTGTGAATAGACACTTAAAAAAACCCCACAATGAAACCCTCTCCCAAATAGCAGTGTTTTACCACTTTCTCTGTTGTATCTAGTATTTCTATTCCACAGAACAAAATACTGTCATTTGGAAAGGTAGGGTTTATCGGTCTGTACTGCAGTTTCGTTTCTTCTTTTGAATCCTGCGTGCCTGTCCTCGGGCGGTCTCAGACATCTTGTGTTCTCTTAAGTCTCCTTAAATTGTAGACCTCTTCTTCATCACCTTCTTAAGTAACCTTCTCTTTCCCAATTTATGCTGTTTTCAGGAGTGGAAAAAACTGTTAAGCCCACGCTTATTTCTGTTGGTGATCTCATCAGCTCAGGTGAATTCTCAACAGTCTCCTGTGTTGAGTCCCTAAATCAACCGTTGACCTTCCCACCACTTCTCAGGGCCAAACTCAATGCAACAAATGGTTCCTCTTCTCTTTTACCTCAGTGTTTTTGCTTTAAGTGAAAGGGAAGCTTAAAAAAGATTGCCGGTGGGTGGTGAGAGTTGAGAGGGGCTGCTTAACCCTTTCTGCTAAAAATAAATAAATCTCTAACCATGCAAAGGGGAAAGGATATCAGGATTGGCTTTTCTAAGGATGATGAATTCACACAATGGACTTTTGTACTCATAAGATTACACTATCAACCAAAAACAAAATTTTGGTTCATTAGTCAGATGGGACCTTACTAATAAGGCAGGAAGTTATTCAACACAAAATCACATACAAGCAGATATCACACATACAGAGAGAGAGAGACAGCCCATCCCACTTCACACCACTAAATCTCAGGTTCAGCACATTAGGCTCACACTCTCTTACATACACAGCATGCTCCTCTTTCACCCTCTGTCCCAGGTCCTAATGAAGGACCGAGAGGCAGCAGATCGAGAAGGGAAAAAAACAGCCATAATGTGGAGGCATCAGAAGGAACCAAGAGGTCAGAGGTCAAAGATGGAACAATAAAATGCAATAACATTTCATTGGATTAATCACCAATAACTCATTAATTTATTTAATTAGCAACATCTCAGTTGTAAAGATTTTACAGATGTCCTTGTTGGCCCATTTCACCTGAACAATCTAGGCATGTTTTATACAAATTTTATGGAAGTTTCCTTTTTCCCATTTTGCACTTTTTGAAATGATGATTTACCAAGGCTGGTAGTAAAGAAACTTCGAAGAGGCAAGACCAGAAAGGATCGATGGATAGTACTACGGAAAAGTACTACTATATGAAATTGTAATCCCATGAATATATGCTTCCATATTCTTTTTCCAGTTTTCTTGGGCATTTTTGCTTTAATGGGATTTTGGCTCTCCTAAAAATAGTGTACTGTTTACTTTTTTGTATGGAGATAGGAAAATTATTTTTGCAGATAGCTTGCTATTTGTGACTGATTGGGCCGGCTTGGTTTTAGCACAACCATCTTTTTTCCCACAAAAGGGAATAGCAGTAAATGATTTTGATTTGTCCCTTTGGTTTTGGCCATTTGGAATGTAAATTATACATTGCCTGTTAAGTTGAGGACAACTTTCGAATTTTTAAATCTGGTTCATCTCAGTTGGGCATAAATCAGGAGTTATAATGCAAAATTTTGGCATTTTAAAACTAGTATTGTGGAATAGGAAACCTTTTGTAATAAATGGTGACAAAGTTGTATATGTGGCTAATCTCAGGTGCCTTCTTGCCTTTAACCAATGCTTAGTTTTCACCCATTTATTTCAGAAATGTCCATACTTGAAATGGCATATATGTTTGAATTCTTCATGAGATAAAAAGCCAGGTTTATATTTGATACTAACATCCAGCAACAATCCAGTTTCACTTGCTGTAATTCTCCAACTTTTCACTTTTGCTTGAAGTGCATAAGGTAAAGGAATTAATCCTAAAGAAGATTGATCAAAGTGAGGCACCTGATAGGAAGTGTGTGAAGCTAGTATATGGATGGGGCAGAGCTGACAGTTCTGAGTGTGTTTTGATGAATTCTTACAATACCAGAAATGATGCTGGAAATACAGATTGAACAGGCAGTGACAAATAAGAATGAGAAAGCAGGGAGACTTGAGTAGAGTAGAGCAGGTTGGAAGAAGAATGTGATGGAGGAAGTCTGTTCACCTGAAGAAGAGATTGCTGCATGTGCATTTGTAAATCATATGCCAATGAAATTTATTTATTTATAATATTTCTATTCCACTTTTCTATTTAAAGGGTTAAATCCAATGCCACACAAGCCGATCTCCTACACAACCGGACATCCCGTTGCTCCTCTCCCCCTGCAGCCCCCTGCTTGCCCCCCCAAATCTGTTCTGGAGGGTCCTTCAACCCTCTGAAGCAGATTTGGGAAGCACCGTGGGGGGTTGCAAGAGGGAGGAGAAATCTGCTCCACCAGCTGTTTCTCTTCCACTGGTGGACATTCAGTATTGGATAGAACCCAGAATTTTCAAGGCAGTTCATAAAATATTTTTAAAATCATTAACAATAAAAATAAATTATGCAATAATAATAATATGGATAAAAAGAAACAGCAGTGATTCATTAAGCAACAGAGTCTTTGGGAAAATCTTATAGATGCTAAACCAACTGAGTAAAACCACTTGACCATTAAATACCCAGGAAAACAAAATAGTCTTGACCAGATTTGGTATTAGGCAGATAGAAAAGGGAAGGGGATTCCATATTCATTTGTTTCATCTGTTACTGTGTGGCTTTTTATAACTATTTGCTACTGCTTATTATTCAGCATCAAGAGTGGACTAAATTCTCTCTAGATTAGATTATACAAATAACATGGTCCTTGTTAGCAGGGGTTCTCAGTCCATGGTGTTCAGGCTGTTAACCCAGCACTGGGTTCAGTCCAGATGAGATGTATATGTTAGTGATATTGCTCATACATGTCATATAGATGGAGTGGTGAAGATACACAAGATAAGGTGTGGCCTTTCAACCGATCATTCTGTAGTTAGCAGTTGCCTGGCTAAATATTGTCTAAATAATGGTCAAGTCCTGAAAAAAAAGTTGTAAGAGATGGTTATGCTAATTACAAAAACAAACCCCCAAATTAGTTAGATATTTACGATTTAATTAGTTCCAGCTACAATTGTGAGAAACTATTATTTATAGTTACCAGTATTATACAAATGTATATCTGTTGAAGAGATCAAGCAGCGTTTGACTTTTGTTTGGAGGGACAGGCAAAATAATTTCAATTTTTTTTTTAATTAAATAACGCGCATGTAGCAATTGAAAGAAGGCAGTAATTAATTTTGAATGTGGTTATGGCTGTAGTGCAAAGTAAGCTGTTTGTGAAACTTAGGCAAAGGACTGTGGGAACACAGGACCCCCTCTTACTATGATGGCAAAATTATACTGTTGGAAAAGTAGCGTGCCACTTATATGAAATTTTTTTTTTTTGCTTTGTGGAATATTTGACCGTGGTTAAATATTGTCAAACAATGCGCAGTCAATTGACTGGCATTCTATCCCTATGCAAAACCCTAGAAATGGTGAAAAGAGGATGCATGAGTCACTCTGAACTTAGTGGCAAGGGTAGCTCATAAGTATTTCAAGAAAGGGAATAGAAATTAATCAACAAGCTTGTACTGGTAGACAGATACAATGGAGAATATGTGTGCCTGCTCTCCTCTTTCCAGCTCGCAATGTGATTTGGTGTGCACCCGGGAACGCTTCCTAGGCTGGAGTCAGAGGTAAGGCATATTGGTGACAGCCAGGGCTGTTGAGAAGGATGCAAATTTAATTTATGCCCTCTAGCTGTCAGTTGTAAGAAGATCTTGTTATGTTGCCTCTTAGGAAACTGGTCAACCTTGATCTAAGTTCAGGGCATTCTGAGTTGACTGAAGTACAGAAATGGGACAGAAAGGAAGGCCAGTGATGGAGTTACTGCACAAATATAAACAAGATGTAACCAGGTCACACATTTTGCAGTAGTACAGTGACAGCTACGATATTTCAGTCCCTTCACACCATTGATTTGTTCTTGAACAGAACATGCAAGACTGGAGACAGCGTAAAGAGTAGGTTGCGGTTAATATTGCTCCTCCCTGTCATTAATAATGACCCTGGCTCTGAGGATCCCTGAAGATGAACGAGCTAAACATAATATTGGTACTTATTGTGATCTTTGTAGCTATAAGCTTTGGTCAGAGTATTTATATTTCAGCAAGTCTAATCAATCTTTACACCCTTCAGACTAGGGGCCTGTGTAAACCCTACTTGAAGATCCGTTGATGACTTCTCACTATGTCACTAGCAGCTGAACGCTTGAGCGACCTCAATTGAAAAACATTGTGTTTCAGGAGATAAGAGATCACTTAAGGTTACAGTCCTTGAGTTGTGAACTTGCGTATGTGAACTTGCCCATAGAAAGAAGAGAGGATGAGTGCTTTTGCACACTTCTAAGTACTCAATATTAAAAACACTTAACAACACCCAACACTTGTGGTATTGTGGAACTTTAAGCAGGGGTGTGTGTGTGTGTGTGTGAACTCATTTTCATATGAATGGCGTGGATACAAGACTGCATCATTTCACTCTTCATGCATTTAATCATTTCTTGTGCATATCTATCTATCTATCTATCTTCTTTTATAGTATTTATCAGTTGCAACATGGACGCAAGCAAGAAAACAGATCCCCCGGTGTCAGTGGAAACAGTCCAACGAAAGGCAAATCCGGATCGCAGTCCTGTAGCATCTATTTATATACCAGAACAAGGGGGTTACAAAGAAAAATTCGTAAATGCAGTGGAGGACAAATACAAGTGTGAAAAATGTCATCTTATACTGTGCAATCCAAGACAGACAGAATGTGGTCATCGGTATTGTGAAACCTGCATGAGTACTTTGCTAAGGTGAGTGTTTCTTGATATTATGTTGGGCTAGCAGGGTTAAAAAAAAAATTCTGAAGTCATGGTGTTTACCTTCCAAATCTGAATTCTTTCCTGTTCAAGTTCTACAATAAACAGCTGTCCGTGTTATTAAATATATGGGAAAAGAACAGAGTAACCACCAGGAGTAGATTTGTATTTGGAGCTCCAAAAATGGTTTCACTAGGTCATTTTTTTTAATCTTGCAAAAGCTGCACAAGGGCTCCCCTCTGAGCTCACACTAGGTTTGGGAGGCACTCAAGAAAGTAGCAAGACGTTTTGCTGCTTTCCAAGTACTTTTGAACCTCAGTGCGACAGTAGCTATGAGACTCAGCCCCTATGCTGAATTGAGAGACAGTTAGGGTTGATGACCACGTATTTTGGCTGTCTATTTGTGTTTGGGAATAGGAGATTGAGAGAAAGGAGCTACGTTATCTGCCTAATAATTAACATAAGAACCTTATTTTTTTCTAAAGTAAAAAAAGAAAAGAAAAAGGGATAGCTAAGAAACGCCAGAAAGGTAGTTTAACTTGCAAGTGCATCTCTGGTGAGATAATGCTGGTGATTCTTGTTGCAAATGTTTGGCCGTTCTGAAATAATGTAGAGAAGAGACAAAGCAGTTGACATTTTCATACTTACTAGGTATGAAACAGGAGCAAAAAGGAAATGAAGACAACCCAGCTCAGGGCTTTTATAGTGGGTCTGAGCTTTTGGAATGATGGGTTGTAATATTGTTTGAGGTATTTGTTAATTGTAGGCTGCTGCTGCTAAGCTCCTTGCACATGGCATCAAGACTTCCTGTCCTTCCTGATTTTGTTTTTTTTCCAAGGGCTGGGGAGTCTAGTAATTTCTTTTTGAATATATATTGATTTTAAAAATAGAACACTGTTATCTAGTGTAGTTAACGGTTGATCATAGAAAGGGGAAATAATAATAAAAATAGCTGTGACAAATGTGATAAAATCCACTAGGAGGAATGATATTTGTGCTATCTGGTTACCTTTTGCTGCTATAAAATGTACAGATATGCAGTTGAGTGTTACTCTCTGTGTGTGTGTCTGTGTGGGTTTTACTAAGAAAGTATACTTTCTATAAAGATATATAAACATGTAAATCTAAATAATATAAAACCTGGGAGGAAAGCAAATAGTTTTTGTGGGGTTTTATTGTTGAAAATCTTGTCACAGCAGCTCTTTTCTAAATAATACTTTTAAAAGTATTATTTTCAGCGATTGTGTAATTGGGGCAGAATCCAACAGGGTGCAGCTGCTAACATAAATTTGGCTGCACTAGTATAAACCACCTTAAACTTACTGCCGTTTCACGCTCACGTAGCATAATCGACGTTAGTGGATGTGCCCCCTTGGATACTGGCCTTGGACTTCAATTCCTCTCTGCCCCCCCACCCCCATTTCCACACACTATTTGAAATGGATGAAATGTGTGCCACAGTGATGGTGCTTTCAGAATTGTGGATGGAGTGCAGTCGGTGCAAGCAATTCCCTTCTCAGGTCCCATGTACTTTCTAGTATATATCACAACTATGCTATGGAACTTTTCACGCTCTCTCTGGGTCATCTGAGGATACAGATGCAAGAACCGCTGAAGATAGTTCAGTGAGGATAACTGCTCAGTATGCAGGGGCGGTTTAAAAGAGCAAACAGGATGCTTGAATGCATTCAATAAGCGCTAGGAGACAATTACGCTGTATCTGGTGTTTGTTCGAATGTAGAATACAGTTTCCAGCATTATTCTTGTCTAAAATGGACACAAAATTGGAGCTTAAAGAAACTAAGAGAGTCAATGCAGATGTTTAGAAGGGTGGCACTTTTAGCACGACCGCATTTAAAAGATGAGGATAGCCAAGATAGCCAAGGTCTGCGATGGAGGCAGGTGGTATGCGTGCAATTGTATGCAACAGCAGTCCCTGCTTTTCGCACAGCTGCAGTACTGTGAAACCCCACTCCTCCATTGATCAGCAGACAATTTGGCCTCCAACTTGGGCGCACATACAACCTGTGCACCAGTGCCTTGGGGAAGAGCAGAGATGCTGGACTCTTGTAAGAGGTGCAGACAAGTGCCCTGATAAAGGTTGTGTCGAAGTGCAGTGCCCTGGCCTATGCATATCCAGCTGGACATTGGCAGAAGAAAGTGACCACTGGTAGAGGAAAGTGGAGGAAGCGCTCACTAGTGCCTGATGATTCTCACTCATGCATTAGTGGGCAGAGAGATCCATTGTGAAGCAACCTTCTGGCTGAATTCGGACAACACAATAAGCAACGGGGGGGGGGGGGAGGAACAATCGTCAGTTGTATTGACTATCGTGTCATCCGAATGCTGTCATAGTCAACTCAGCGCTGATCCTAATCCACACCACAGTTGATTATTTATTACCATGCTGTGTGAGGAGTACCCCCTAGATGAATAACTGTAAAGTTGATTATTACCCCACCATTGACTGTCGTGTTGTCCGAATTCAGCTGCTGTATCAGCCTTGATGCTGTAGGCAAATGAAGCCTTCACTCAGTAGCATATTCCTCTAAGCCAGAGGAAGGCAACATGTGGCCCTCCAGATGTTGTTGGACTGCAACTCCCATCAGCCCCAGCCAGGATAGCCAGTACTGAGGGCTGATGGGAGTCACAGTCCAACATCTGGAGGGCCACATGTTGTCCAACGGTACCCTAAGCTAATTTTTGGGTTTCATCCAAAACCAGCAAGTAATTGCTTGGTGTGGCAGGAATGAAGTGTTGCAATGGTGTTACAGTATGTTTGCACCGGCATTGTTCCAGTGTTGCAGGTACATTCTTATAATGTAAGCAGCGTTTACAATTTTATTTCCTTGCTTTTAAAAGCACACTTAAGCGATACGCTTACCATAGTCTATTAACAAAATTTTCAACTTTCAGTTCCTTAGGGCATAAGTTGATTTATGTTGTTGGCAAAGAGAGTGCAGATATTGTGCGCAAATATGCAAAAAGGAAGTAGTAATGCAATTCTGCTTGAAATGGATACTGAGACTCATAATGTGTGTTTTGATTTACTATCAACACTTGCCAACATATATGAAATGTTACCTCTAAGCAAATAGTTTTTGATGTAAGATCAGGTTTTTTTTCTCTTCTAGTTCCACAAGTCCAAAATGTACAGCATGTCAAGAAACAATAGTGAAAGAGAAGGTATAGTTTTTTCCCCCAAATTACTTATTGTGTGCCTTAAATTATAACAATAGTAATTCCTACTGGGTTGTGTGGCTTTGCAAAACTATTTTATTATATATCCGTATATAATATTACAAGAAAGTGGCTTTTTAAATAATTGTCTTTTTTCAGACTTTGAACTTTTCTGGTTTCTTCCTAGCCCTTCCATAAAATCTGGGTTCCTTACCCATTTGATGATATACAGACATGCCATATCGTTTTTGAGGCGTATGCAGTACTTGTTGCTTTATTTATCTGTATAATGATTTACAGTATAAACTTTGTGTAAAATTTCCACAAATGGACCAAAGGAAGGTGGGTTTGAAATGTGGTTTTTAAAACAAGTAATAAATGGAACAGCCTCTCTAATAGGATGTGTCCCCAGAGGGTTCTTTGATTTTTCAGTACTGCTTAGATAGAAGTATAAATGTAAGCTATCAAAATATCTCAGCTTGTATCTCTCTGCAAAGTTTTTTTTTAAATTATATTTTCAAAATTCTGAAGGTACTGCCTTTTTATCCTTGAGCGTCAGGCTATGGTATACTTTGCCTCAATATTATTTCTACTTGTTCTCCTTATGTCTGGTAAGAGGAATCTCATCATTAAGAAGCCTCTAAGTTAGTTATCATTGATATTAGTAGTGTCATAAACAGCTGTTCTGCTGGTGAGATATAGTAGGATTTCCTTAAGAGAGGCTGGCGGAGTGAGCGGAGCCTGTTTGTTAAAGGGCTTGTCTGGCAGTGCTCGAATTCAGAGGTGAACAAATCAAAATGCGCAGGATTATAAGGACTATACTGCAAGATATCGAAGAGGAGGGCCCTTAAGTACATGCTTGTGTTAGGGCCACCAGACTCAATGAAGAGTTTAAGGCCACCAATCCGTGAAAGAGGCACAAAGCCAGCCTGCATTAGACAGACTTGGAAAATTAGCACATTTTTGTATTCTGCTTGTAAAGCACAAACTGGCCTGGGAAAGGACAATTCATACCCCCCCCCCCCCGCCATCACCCTCCACATTCTAAATAATGAATAGAAACCTGCCCGCTTGTCCTTAGAGAGGCTGTTTCACAGTTTGAGAACTCCTGTTTTGTATACACGCATAGTCAGGAAGAAAGACCTGGAAAGTACAGATTTTTCTACTAGTAATGAACCTGAGAGTATAAGAGTCCTTTCAGATCAAATTGAAGGAGCATCCAGTTCAGCATCCTGTTTCCATCATTGGCCAGCCAGATAATTCCAGGAAGTGCATAGTTTCTTGGAAGTACATAGTTTCACTCATCATGTAGTTGAACTATTGGATTCACTATCACAAGATGTAGTGATGGCCACCAATGTGGATGGCTTTAAAAGGAGACTAGACAGATTCAGGGAGGATGAGGCCTATCATTGACTACTGGTAGTGATTAGGGATGAGGGAGAACTGATTTCTGTTCATATTTTAAGGTGAATTGGCCTAATTTTGCACTTTGGAACCACTGTATGAACTTAGTTTTCCTTCAAAATTCACACTTTTCTGAATTTTGCATTGGTGTTCTCCAATCAAAAACGCATACAAAAATGCATGTATTAAGAGAAATGTGCACCAAAAAAAAATCTTACGAATTTTCATGCAAACTGTAAAATTGAAATAAATGAGAAATTGAGAAAAATGGAAATTAACTGATTTGACCATCTCTAGTCATGATGGCTATATATTACCTCCCTTATGGGAATCAGTATTCCCTTGTATACCATTTGTTGGGAAACACGAGTGGGGGAGTGCTATACACTCATGTCCTGCTTGTGGGCTTCCCACAGGCATCTCTGTTTGGCCAGAATGCAGGACCAGATAGGCCTTTGGCCTGATTCAGTATGTTTCTCTTCCTATGTTCTTATGAAGTCCACAGAGGAATACCTGGAGGCTCTGGCTAGCTGCCATGGCTAATAGTTGCTGGTAAATGCATTCTCTACAAATTTATCTAATTCCAGATCACATGCAGTCTTTCTCATTGTAGGGAGCAGTATGAAATTAAAGTGTAGGTATTGTGAAAGTAAACTGACGTGTGGCACAAGTTTCTTTCCTGGATGAGGAATAGGAAAAGGGAGAAAAGCTTGACAATGGTTGACTACTCCAAAGCCAGTTGGCTGGAGGATTTTTAACTATTGTTCCTTCTAAAAAAAATCCTCACTTCATAATTCATTGATATCTGCCCTCTTCATTTGCTCTCTGTTCCTAAGCTGGTCTTGTTGCATTCTTGGCTACAGAATGTTGTTTACTACATGTTGCCACTGTCTTTCAGCATTTCTCTCTTGCTTGATCTCTCATGGCAGATTTTTATTGCCCTGTGTAAATTTTATTGCATCATAAAACCTGTTTCATATTTCATATCCCACAGGACATCTTCACAGGTCTGTCATTGTGTAGATGTTCTAAAATAAAGTCTTATGTTTGTGTCCATGTGGTCCATTAAAAAGGGGACTAGATGTTTGCCATGACGACCTGAGGTTAGATCCCACCTCTACGCATATTTTGGTGGCTAAGGGCAAGTTATTTTTCTTTGGCTTCCATTTTCCAGTCAAGATGAACTAAAAGTACAAAATACTCTATAAATGTGTGGCAATAGGAAAATTAGTGTTACTGTTGCTAGTGGAACTGTGCTCACACTCAGCAGGTGCTACACCACAAGAAACTTGTGGGCATCATCCTACTCAGAAGTGGTATCTGCTGCTTCACCTGACTGGGGTCCTCTCGGTTCCATAGGTCTAGAGAACTGTGGGGCCATTCAAAATCTATTTACTAGTACATGTAGTCTATGATCTGCTAGCTAAGTCATCCTTGAGGGAAGGAGGGGGGAGCAGAGAGTAAGGCCAGACATGGACCACTCATGACCACACTCTGATTTCTTCCCAGTGAGACACAAACATGACTCTCTCAATGTATGGTAAGGGAGAGGAGTGTGTACTGCCATTTTCTGTGAAACTGTGGCTCTACATTGCTGATAATATTGACAAATGGTACAGGCACAGAGCTTATTTCAAAGGTTGAAGATTTCATTGGATCACAAGCCACCTTTCTTCTACCTATATGGCTTCTTTATGGCTGGGCTTCTTTAAGGACAAGTTTGTACCAGCAAGAAGGTTTTCATGGTGACAATCAAAGGATGCTCAATAGTAAACACTTTGCTTTTGAAATAGGATGTCAGATCGTTGTCTACCTTTGATTTGTTGGGAGACAAGCTAATAAATTATGGCTCCATGTTGCATTGCAAAACCAAGAGCATACCTTCTTGTGCATTAGCTAAAAGCAAATAATTTGAGCAGAGCAAAGAACATTTGAAAATGCAGACAACCTTCAGGCATGTATACATAGCACAGAAGAACATGATACAAATACAAAATCCTCTTTCCAAGGCTATACCACACATCACAGCAATACTGTTGTCTTGCTGTGCATGCAGAAATCAAGGGTTTTTTGTTGTACTGATTTATTGCCTGTCAGCCTGTGGTGACAACAGCAGCAACTGCACTCAAAACTGAAGTTAGCTAATATTCTTCTTGAGAGATTGTTCTGAAAACATTCCACCTCATTTCATGTGCATCTGGTGGGTTTTTATATAGCTCTTAAAGAGTTGGCAGTTTTATGTGCCACTAGCAATTATGTAGCCCTTTGAATCAAGCAGGGCTGCGCTTGGACCACTACTATAACTATCTGTTCAATGTTTCTTAATTCTAGATATTTAAGGATAATTGCTGTCGGAGGGAGCTCCTTGCCCTTCAGATATTCTGCAGAAATGAAAATAAAGGCTGCAGAGAACAATTAAACTTGGGACAGTTGCTTGTAAGTAGCGGGGTATCTTGCAGTAACCCCTCCTCACCGCCACAAACTTTACTGAATGGTGTGTTCAGCGTTGTGCTGGACTAACTCAGAGGTCTCCCACATGGTGCCCAAGAGGGCAATGGGCCCGCAGGTACCTCTCTTGGTACCCACCAGACTTCTTGCTCCATCTGATTTTTATTTTATTTCTTAAGATTTTTTTAAATTCCTTTTGTTTGTTTTTAATGGGGAAGCTGGCATACTGTAAAGTGAATTGATGTCCTGAAGCACCATCCTTATTTGAGTTAAAGAGAGTAGCTTTGTGTTTTGGTACTCAGAGCCCAGCTCTGCCTTGTATTATGTTCTTGGACACATCGTTTAGCCTCATCAGTTTGCCTTCTGAGAAATGAGTGTTTTGTGATCAGAGATTCCCACAGGGCATCTATTTTATGAATGGGCAACCCCCCCCCCCATGGCAGCCATTTTGTGAGAGAACCAACAACACTCTCTCAAAATTCCAAATGTGCCCATTGACCCCAAAACATTTGGGACTTTGACACCTTAAATATTATTAATTTAAAAGACTATTTGCTGGGATTAAGTATTGGTGCTGGGTCTGAAAATATAGATCATGTTCAGTTTAATCTTCTGATCTCTTTTCCCAAACTCCCCTTCCGCTGCTTTTTCTTACCTGGAATAGTCCTCTTTAAATCAGATCACACAGCCCAATTGTTTTTTTGGGGCATTTGTTTGGTCTGGTGATGCTTGAGGAATTTGGTCATTGAGGATTCTGATATGAACTGATATGAGCTGTACTGCACCTCCTGAGCTAATCTGCAGATCAGAACTGGATTTCCTACTTCCCCAAGTGTTGCAGTGCAGTTCTTGGCTCTAAGAAAAGAGAGTGGAGGGAGGATCAAAACATATTTAGATATGCATATTTTGAGATAAAATGCACATTGAGATGCATATTGCAAAAAAACGCACACAAAACAATTCACAGATTAATTCAGAAATGGAATGGAACATAACAGACTGATCATCCCATCCCTAGTTATGACCCACCTGTTTAAAACCAATGCACCAGAAGTGCATCTTGGGGGTGGGGTGGGATGGGATAGTGTAAGCCGACTTCTAATGCAATGTGGGTACAAATATTGGTTACCCTAAGATACCTGACAGAAAGATGCATGTTCATATGTATGAAAGGAACTGTTTGGAATGGTGGGAAGAGGAGGAGAGATATTTGGAACTGTGCCATTATTGTTCATGTAATCTCTAAAAATTGTGGGGTACCAGTATTTATTTGCATTCTTTTTTCTTTCATCCCCCCCCCAAAAAATCTTAAGCAAGACCGGTAGGGGGGACTTTACTCTTCTAAGAGTCAGTGTCAACGTTTTAGAAGTTTGCATCAGACTTTAGCACCAGTTTTGCAAAAAAGATAACAGCTCAGTTCAGGCAACACGTTAGTCAACGCAGTGTGAAAACTCCACTCAATGGTTGAGTTTTATGGGGATACTCCCCACACCACATGTTCTAACTCCACTGTTGTGTGACTGTGGGCTACCGTGGAGTTGAGTAAAATCCATCGCGATGTTTGATTGATAGTTCCTTCGCCCTCTCTCCTCCCCCGGTCCTCCAGATGGTATCCCAGCAGCCATTGCTGCAAAAAAAAATCCTGGCAAATCTCCTAGAGCGGCAGTTGTTTATTTTGCCACTCTTGCCAAGGAATTCTGTAGCCAGTGGGAAAAGTCAATGCAACAGAAAACTCCATGGAGCCCGCCACACAACACACAACACAACGGTTGTGCAGGAACTCTCCTCTGCACAGCATGGATATTCTGCGTGGAGTGTTTTCCCGCCAGACAACACGTTTCTCAACGGTAGTGTAAAAGCTCCATCATGGTGTTCTAAAACCACTGTTGAGAAATGTGTTGTCTGAACGGAGCCAACATAAAACTCAAAACATATAAGCAGCCAGGTTCCTGAGTGTTTTCCCCCCAGTTCTGTGTTTAACATAAAGATAAGTGCTTTAACATAAAGGTAACTCTATGCTTTGACTAAAACGAGGGAGAGGGTGCTTTGACAGCTTTGCAAAGTTTGGGGGGAGGGCGGGTGCTGGTTGACCTTAAATATGCTTAGCAAGATTTATCATGAATGGCTAAAGTAGCGAGAAACAAACAAACAAAACCCAGTGATTTGGAACGTTTTTGCTTCAGGCACATCTGAAAAATGACTGTCTGTTTGAAGAACTTCCATGCCCCCGTGCTGATTGTAAAGAGAAAATACTGAGAAAAGATTTGCCTGACCATGCAGAAAAGACCTGTAAATATCGGGAAACGATGTGTAAATACTGTAAAAGCCAAGTTCCAATGATTATGCTACAGGTGAGTGTATCCTTTATTTCTAATTTGCTTTGAAATTAAATATATAGTGAAAGCTTTTAAAACTTTTAAATGGTGTGGAGGCATCGCTCCCAGGAAATGGTACAGTAGAGCCTATGAGCACTCTTTGGAATTAAAACTCCCAACTTTCTTAAAACCTGCTCTGTCCACTTGCACAGCAGAACAGAAAGTCATTCTGTTTTTACAAGACATTGTAAGCAGATGAGAGGGAGTTCTGCTCTTGATTAGAGGAAACCAGCTGCTTGTTTAGAAGCCTATTCTTTTTGTCACATGACCAGTCACAACCATTTTTAATCATATCAGGCAGCTTTTCAGTGACTCTCAAAATGAAACTGAAAAGCAAAGCAAACATTCTCTCTGCCTGTTCAGGGGGGATGGAGGAATCAAAGCTGCGCAAATAAGATTTTTAAATTGTTCTGTTTTAACTCAAGGATTCGTAAACTCTGCATGCCCTGTAGAGTTGGAAATCCCCTTTGTGGCTGAAGAACTAGTAAACTGATTTTCAGTTAAAGAAATAGTTACGTTTCTGAGAAAGGTGTCTTTGGCATTGCTTCTTAATGTTTTTGTTTCATTAATATATATATATATATATATATATATTAAAAAACAAGCACAGAACTTTTATACATATGCTAGTGAGCTGTTCTTCTGATATAGGGCCTGTTCAAACAACACCCCAAACCATGGTTAGGTCACTAACCCTTTTGCAGCAAATGGTTAGTAAGTTTGTTTAAACCATGATTATGTGGCTACCATGGTTAGAAATAGTTCACACGACTTGCTAAAACCATGGTTCACGCAACATGCTGAACCATAATATTTAGCTCAAAATGCTTGACCACCGTGGCTTAGTGTGTTGTCCGAACAGGGTCATCCGAAAGTAAATTCAGTGTTCTCTACCGTTTAAATTGGAGCATGGCAGATAGGTACACATTCTCACAAAATAGTTAATTCACTTAGCATGACGGGTGGGGGAATCCCCAAATAAATATATGTGGCTATTTTATATTTAAAGGAAGAGCAGGAGATGAGAAACAAACCAAATAACAACTGGGTTATATCCAGTGGTTGTTTGCCTTGGTGGATAATGTTTCCACTCACGCAAGTCAAGGCATGTAATTTATGTCAATTCCCCCCTAAGTATTATAGCTCTTAACTCCACTGCAACAGGATGGTTACCTGAGTGGTTAATTAGCCATTGTTGTCAGGGTTTCCCCCTCTGCCTGCACAGGACATGCTAAGCATTGTGTGTGAACAGGCCCAGAGAGAGAAGGAAAAATGATTCCGCACTTCTGTTTCAAATATATAGTTAATATAAGCTGTATATAAGCATTGAGACACAATTGGCAACTGTAGGATATACGTTCAAGGTCAGCAAGAACAGTATGATCCATTGAATGATAGGGGGTGGGTGTTTATCCTAAAGAAATCTTCCTTGGACCCTGAAAATCTTAATAACTACAGGCCAGTATCAAATGTTCCATTCCTGGGCAAGGTCCTGGAGCGGGTGGTTGCGAGCCAGCTCCAACTCTTGGATGAGACCGATTATCTGGATCCATTTCAGTCAGGTTTCAGGCCCGGTTTTGGTACGGAAACAGCCTTGGTCGCCCTGTATGATGACCTATGTCAGGAGAAAGACAGGGGGAGTGTGACTCTGTTGATTCTCCTTGATCTCTCAGCGGCTTTCGATACCATCGACCATGGTATCCTTCTGGGACGACTGGCTGAGTTGGGAGTGGGAGGCACTGCATTGCAGTGGTTCCGCTCCTACTTGGGGGGTCGGCTCCAGAAGGTGGTGCTTGGGGAACATTGCTCGGCCCCGTGGATTCTCCAGTATGGGGTTCCGCAGGGGTCAGTCTTGTCCCCCATGCTGTTCAACATCTACATGAAATCGTTGAGTGCAGTCATCCAGAGTTTTAGAGTGTGTTGTCATCAGTACGCTGATGACACGCAGCTCTATTTCTCCTTTTCATCTTCATCAGGTGAGGCTGTGGATGTGCTGAACCAGTGCCTGGCTGCGACAATGGACTGGATGAGGGCTAATAAACTGAAACTCAATCCAGACAAGACTGAGACGCTGTTAGTGGGTGGTTCTGCTGACCGGATGGAGGATCTTCAACCTGTTCTGGATGGGGTTGCACTCCCCTTGAAGGAGCGGGTTTGTAGCTTGGGAGTTCTCCTAGAACCATCTCTGTCACTTGAGGCTCAGGTGGCCCAGCTTCAGTTGGTGGCCCAGCTTCATCCCTATCTGGACAGGGATAACCTGGCTTCAGTTGTCCATGCTCTGGTAACCTCCAAGTTAGATTACTGCAATGCACTCTACGTGGGGCTGCCTTTGAAGGCGGTTCGGAAGCTGCAGCTTGTGCAAAATGCAACGGCCAGATTGATAACTGGAACCAGAAGGTTCGAGCATATAAAACCTACTCTGCCCCGCTTGCATTGGCTGCCTGTATGTTTCCGAGCCCGATTCAAGGTGCTGGTTTTAACCTATAAAGCCTTACATGGCTTGGGACCACAATACCTGACGGAATGCCTTTCCCGACATGAACCTATCCAAACACAACGTTCAACATCTAAGGCCCTCCTCCGAGTGCCTACTCCAAGGAAAGCTCAGAGGTCGGCAATAAGGGAGAGGGCCTTCTCTGTGGTGGCCCCCCAATTGTGGAACGATCTCCCTGATGAGGCCCGCCTGGCGCCAACATTGTTATCTTTTCGGTGCCAGGTCAAGACTTTCCTCTTCTCTCAGGCATTTGGCAATATCTGAAGAGCCTGGGTTTGTTTTTATTTTTGTAGCTTTTTGGGTTGTTGTAGTGATTTTAATGTATGTGTGTACTGTGTGTATGTTGTATGTTTTTGCTGTTTTAATTTTTGTATATTGTTTTTAATTGTTTTAATCCTATGTAAACCGCCCAGAGAGCTTCGGCTATGGGGTGGTATACAAATATAAATAAATAAATATCCTTTGCTCCCTCTCTGTGGTCCTTCCACTGGTAGGCAAAGACTTTTTTTAATTGAAGCAGGTCTTTGGCATGGACGTGTGTCTGTTGGGTTGGATGGTGGTTTTATTCTGTTATTGTTATGTGTCTAATTGTGTTTTAATGCATTTGTTTTATTATTATTTTTATCAAGTTTTATTTAGGACCGTAAGCCACCTTGAGTGCCATTTTTCTTGGTAGAAAGGCGGGGTTCAAATCAAATAAATTCCTTAAAACCTTGAAGTATGAGTCCCTTTGCAATGTGTTTGGGTTCTCAAAGTCCACTTTTGCTATCCATCTGATAATCCCCGCATCACAGGAATATAATTTAGAAGAGCATAAACATCTACAATTATCACAGATTTTCAAGAACAGCATTTATGCAGGCAGTAACTTTCAAGCATAAAGAAGCCACTGCAGGGCTTGTTGATATCATCTGCCTCAGCATAGTCCGCAGTACAATACCAGCATCTAACAGAGCTAGCCAGCTTCTCCTTAACCACTTTGTGTTGAGTCCAATATACACAAAACGTCAGTTTTTGTTGAATTGGCCTCAATTTTAAATCTACAGCAATAGTACATACGGAAACGAAGTCAACTTTCCATTGATTAAACTGCATAGAGCATTCCAGTACCCTGTTCCATTCCTTTCTAACATACTGAACATCCACTTTATTACATTCCAAAGGATATTTAGACAGCTATGTAGGCTTAGCTTTCTGTCAAGATCCAATTAATTCCTCCAACAATGTAGGAAGTGCTGAAGCAGTCATCGCTGATGGCTCCTATATAGATACTAAATGGTGCTGTAATTGAATATATTTGCTATGCAGCACTAGATCAAAAGTGATATCCAGGGAGGACGCCCCCCCGGCAGATAAACTTCTGAAATACTGCATTTTAAAAAAAAACATGTTTGGGGATTATATAAAGGAATATTACACAATACATAAATGACCTGTGGTAAAACATCTTAAGTACATTAATTTTTACCTCAAGTATGTAAATTAAGTCATGCCCATTTTTCCAAATCAAAAGATATTTCCACCAGTCATACTTCATGTTTATTTGTTGTTCCAACCGTCATGGTCATATCAACTTTACATACACCAACAATAGAGATGAAAACATAAAAACTCCGTAATACAAAAAAGTAAAATACAAAAAGATACTAGAAAAGGTTTCCATTAGAACGTGCCCATATATATGTGAAAGATAGTTTTAATACAAAGAATTAAAATAAGAGACACTAAGAATTTACATGAAAAGGTCCATAAATGTATAAAAGTTAATACTACTAATATGTTAAAACTTCATTTTAAATTTCATCATTACAGTTCACCATATTGACCTCTATGAATCTTCATCTCAACTTTTGGGCAGCCATTGCAAATCTCACAACCCTGTTTGTCACAAATTTGTCAGCATCAGAGAGCAAATATATAACTTTAGCTTGATCATCACTGTCAGATATATCCCGTAACAGATTCAAAATAAACTGAAATTCAGTTTAATCAATTGAGAAACTTCCTGATTGTTAGAGCAGTATGACTATGGAACCAACGACCTAGGGGTCTTGGGCTGTCCCACATTAGAGGCATTCAAGAGGCAGCTGGACAACCATCTGTCAGGCATGCTTTAAGGTGGATTCCTGCATTGAACAAGGGGTTGGACTCGATGGCCTTTCAGGCCCCTTCCAACTCTACAATTCTATGAAATACCTCTAGGCACCTATATTCCCAAATATGTCTGGACACCAGTGGAATTGCCATTTAGAAACTTAATACAACCTAGTGGCATCAATTCAGATTTTGACCAATTGATAGTATAACCTGAAAATGTACCAAAGGTATCAATCTTATTAATTTTGACATAGACGACTCTAACCTGATAAATAACAAGTAATCTACAAGGTTACCTTTGGCTAATGCTTTCTTTTTCAAATAGTGTGCATGCTTTCCAATGATTTCAGGAAGAAAAGACCCATGGTTTTGTGCTCTTAAATAAGAGTGGAATAAATAATGTTTTGAATGCATGTTGTCTGCTTTAGAAAATGTAATAAACTCCATCATTTTTTTCTGTTTAGTTCAGCGTATTGAGATATAAATTATGAAGAGGGTTTCTTTTAATGTTCTTTGAAAAATATTATGGACTTGCAATCATGTAGTGTATGTTTTTTCCTGTCTTTCTCTTAGAAACATGAAGATGCAGACTGCCCTTGTGTTATGGTTACATGTCCTCACAAATGCAGTGTTTCAGCACTCCTTAGAAAAGAGGTAAGAGATCACATTGCAGAGTCATTCGTAAAAATTAAAGAATATCCTGTCCTATGTTACTCAGCTTAGAATGTTGTTTTTAGTAACATTGTGCAAGAAATTTGCCAGAAGCAGCTCCGCTATATTTTTTTTAAAAAGCAGCAAACCATTCTACTCCTAAAACCAAGTTTAAAGACATTTCAAGACTTCTGGGAAGTCGTATTACAGGTTTCTAAATAAGTAAATAAAAATAAATCTGCACTGATTGCATCCATTTTTCCTCCCTTCAGACTTAGCAAAAGGCAAATTTAAAATGATTATTTATTGTGGGAATCAGAGAATAACTTGTAGGTACCTTGTAAGCATTAGTGTTGTGTACTTAATATGTAGTTAGAAGTTCATAATCAGTATTATTTGTCCAGTGCTTAGTTTTATCGAACATAAGGACAATAATACGCCTTTTTCTTTTTAAGCATCAGATTTTGACATAGTACTCAGTCATGAAACCTTTAGGAAATTAAGAATTATCTCCGTATGTACTTTGTGTCTGGGGATATTTGAAGGGAAGAATTGAAGTTTGTGGAAATTCTAGCTTAATATTCCCCTGGATAAAATCCAACATAACTCCTACTTAGAGTAGACCCTTTGAAATGAATGGGACTTAACTTAGTAATGACTAACTTAGTCATGGGTCTACTCTAAGTACTTTGGATTTTACCCCTTGCCTGCTAATTCTCTCCTGCAAGACCACTCTAGCCAGTTTTTTTTCAGGGGGGGTTCCCCCAGCCATTTTCAAGACTAGAAATAAGCCTGGCTGGGTGAAAGAGGCCCTTGGGAGAGAGAATTTATAGTGCCAGAATTAAGCATCCCGTATCCTGCCCATTTGATTTTTTTTGTAGTTTCCCCTCCCACACATACGCACACACAACATACCGCACATTACCACTTAAATGTTACACGTATTTGGGAAACATGCTGGCCAAGATAATGTGGTGATCTATCTTTAAAGCATTTAGGTAGAATCAGGTTTACTGGGACTAATTAGGTAAAGACTGGGTTTGCACAACACACTAACCCACACTGAATGGTTGAGTGTGGATTATTGCTAAGCCACAGGTTGTTGACCCGTGGGTTAAAATGTTGCCTGAACCCTGGACATATTCCACAGAGTGGCTTGTTAACCATGCAGTATGGGTTATTTTTCTTGAATAGGCCACCTTGACTACTTATGGTTTGTTATTGGGTTGTTTGGGGTGGTTAACAAGCCACCCTGTGGAAAATGTCCTGAGTTCAGTCAAACACGCTAACCCATGGTTCAACAAACAACCCCATGGGTTAGCGTGTTGTGTGAACAGCCCCCAATACTTACTTGTTCTGGTATGATGATGCATGATATTTAGCTGTCTGTATGGGTTAATGCTGTTGGCTTCCTTTTTTACAATACACGAAAGCCTGTTTAATGGTGGTCTATTATGGAAGTTGGGGTGCATGGGAGGTAAGATGTTGGAAGATGTTAACTAGATGTTTTTGACGTATGTATGTGAGAGAACATGACGAATGCTAGGGATATTATAATAAGCTTTGGTAGTTTAACAGAATCGTAGGAATGTAGGAGATATTCTCAAACAGGGGATCAGGCCTGCTTCAGGTCAAAGTTGAACGTGTCTAATCTCTTATGGGGAATGTACTAAATCTCTCAAACTGTTGGTAACAAAGACATCTTTGAAAAATTGGAGCCGTGTCATGACTTCTTGACTGCTGTGGGGCCTGGTACTCTTAAGAGTGAGGCTATAGCGCAGTGGTAGAGTACATGTTTTGCATGCAGAGGGTCCCAGGTTCAATTACTGATATCTCAGAGTAGGGTTAGAGAAACTCTGCCAGTCAGTGTCAACATGACTAGGCTAGATGGACAGTGTAGGGCAGGTTCTTTTGTTCCTACGTACTCTGCCTGTAAGTGAAGTGATTTGATGAGATGAGGTGGTAGAAGAACCAGGTGAAGGAGTAGCAGACACGTTCTAGGAAATCACATAGTTGCATGTGAGTTGTCCAGGTTTGTTGTGAGCAGGCAATGCACAAATAATGCAGTAAATACAGAAGACAATTGTAGCTTAATAGAGCTTAAAAAACAACATGTCAGAGGCAATTTGAGGTTAAGCCCTTGGAGAATTTGCTAAATTTAAATAAAGAAATAGAAAAGGTGATCTGAAATCTGGTTCCAGAAATATCGGCTTGGCTTACTAGTCAGCCATTTCTCGTGGACACCTCTAACTCTGTCTCCTTCCCCAATGGTTTTGGCATGCCCAGAGGGTTTGGTAGAAAGGCAGTATCACCTCTAACTTGTGCTGCAGGGTGGAGAAGCTTAGAAACAGCGGGAGCCTCTTCCGCTGCTTTATTACCTTGCTCTGAACTCTGGTGCAAATGTGATGGCTCCACGAAGGGAAGATACTACTGGGTGACCTGTTTGTGAGAGGGCTAGGGGCATTTCCCCCTGGTGAGCGGGCAAGTGAATTTGTGGATAGCTGGAGTGAAAATGCATTCCCTGCTAGAAGCCGTTATGGTAGATTTAGGTCCATGAAAATGAATCAAGGCCAACTGCACTCTTTATCAATATGGATTTTTATCCAGGCTGATGTCATGCCACTTTGAAAACATTTGTTCCTTGAGAACTATGGGGTGCCTATTGCTATCTGTCTGTTTTCTGGGAATGTGTGTTCCTTAGATTCTTCTGCAGCTTCTAGATTCTTTGTGCTTTGAAAGTAGGGTCATGTAGCTATTACTCCTGTTGCAGTGCTGTAGAACACATCTGAAACTATTTATTCTCCACCAACATAATACACACAATAAATAAGAAGTCTTCATGGTCCTGCAATCATTCCCATCAACTGTGAGGATGAGTTGAGGACCGAGACAAACTGAAGCTCTTTAGAGATGGTACATGCTGAATGAGAGCTCCTAGGCTCTGAAATAGGCAATGTTCAGCCATACACTAAAACAGCCTTTGCCCCCAATCTGGTGACCTCATGATGTGATGGGACCTGATGTGTCCTGGCTGGGGAATGTCTGGAGGTGTAGTCCCAATTCATCTGGAAGGTACCAGGTTGGGGAAAGCAGCACTAGGAGGTCCTCTAAAGCATTTCGTGGAAAGATAAGGACCATCATTTCATTTATTTACTACTTGCCCTTTTCTTCCTCTTATCTGTTTTGTTCTTAGTTGCTGTCCTCTAACCCAAAGCTAGCTGAATTTCCAGAGTACTGTAAATGCTGAGTGCGAAAGAACTTTTTGCTTCTTAAGTAATACTTGTTTCTGCTACCTGCTTTTTCCCCCAATTATAAATGTATATGTTTGTTTCATGAAATATTTGTTCTAAGTCTCTGTCATTCTGTTCTATATTCTTATCACTGGGAATCTGCATGACATGTTTGGGAAAAATCAGTTCTGAATTAAACATTTTGGTGGTGGGTTGTTGGGGAATGTGCATTAATACAGCGAAACCATTATCAAGAGTTGGTTGGCTCAGTGGACCATGATTACTAATGTGCCGCTTTGAGTAATTGGTCTTCAGAAATCAAAAGCTCATGGAAAATACGTGAAAAAAATTGCTTTTTTGAATCAAGCCGAAATGGTCATTCGATAAGGTTTCACTGTAAATGTGGCTTTGTATATTCTATTGGAATGTTCATGTGATTACATGTGTATGTGTTATACCCTCAAGTATAACTAGAGGTAATATGAACACATGTTTTTGAAATAAACAAACAAACAAAACCCAACAACAACCACACAATACTGTGTGCCCTTTATATTTTTTTGAACCTTATTGTGCATACATTTTCTGCCAAAGAAACTCACATCTTTTTCCTATTGCAGTTGAATGCACATTTGTCAGAATGTATTAATGCCCCAAGTACCTGTAGTTTTAAGCGTTATGGCTGCACTTTTCAGGTCAGTATATAATAATTTATATACTTGATGAAAGTCTGCAATAAGAAAACAATATTATTGATAGCTCTCTTGACTGGACTTGATGTCTCTTGTTATCGGTTAAAGAGAAATGCATCCAGTTACTTGAGTCATTTAAAGCTATGCATTGAATTTTTTTTCCTTAGTCATTTTAATGTGTAAAGAACACGTTTCCAAGAAGAATGATGTGCCAGGATTTCAGTAATCTCTCTCTTACGTAACAAATTTATTGAATTTGAAATATGAAAGATACTTTTTTCACTCCTGACGAAAGCAGACTGTGATTACTTCAGCTCTTTCTGTAATGAAACTTTCCCAGTCCCTACTGCTTGCGCACAATAAACTCCATAATGGGCTTAAGCCACTGAAACGGTTGATATGCAACTTCTGCTACTGTGCATTTCACTGGGTTGTATGCACAGGTTCCGTGTTGAGGAAATCACGCTCAAAGAGATTGAATCATGTAGCATTCTTACTACATATGAGCAAGTAGGTTCATTTTCTAAACTCTGAACAGTACAAATGAAGCTACCAAAAATGAATGGGCACAGTAGGAGATGGGAAATTTTTGAATAAGACTTATCTCTGTCAATATTTTCTTTCTTGCAATATATATTTCCCCCTCCCCCAATACACGGCTTGTCTGAGATCACTAACAAAATCCAGCAAGATCCAGTAAACGGGGTATGCATGAAGAGTAGCTTATTCAAATAAAACTTATACATTTCTTGATCCTTTCAAGAAATATGCAGAACAATGCTGTTAAGGCCACAACCAATGGTAGAGCACCTGCTTTGCATGCAGGAGGTCCCAATCCCCAGCATCTCCAGGTAGCCCTGGATAAACTCCTGCCTGAAACCCTGGAGAGGCTCTGCCAGTCAGCTCCAGTAGTTAGACCAGTGGTCTGGCTTTCTATGAGGCAGGTTCCTGTGTTCTTAAGATCCAATCTAGACTGTAGGCTTGTTATTTATGTTTGTTAATTTGAATTTTAAACCTCTTAACTCAAAGATGAACTCACAAAACTCTTGTGTGCATCTGCACACTCCAAGCTGTAAGACTTGTGCTTTGTGTGAGGGGAATATTGATCTCCGAGTGATCTACAGTTCTCACTGTTTTAAAACTGGGTTATATTTGTAGTGTAGGCATGCCATAAGATCAGTGTCTTCCTCCAAGGGATTCTTAACACCTGATGTCGCTGGGAAGTTGATTACAGCCAAAGCATTCAACACAGACATAATTGCTCTTGATGGTAGAAATAGTCCGTCTTGTTAGCGCTGCTTGCTGTTATCACCATTCATTATTTTTATGCTGTGTGTTGTGTATATATGTATGTGGGTACATATAACTTGAATACAATATACAGAGCATGTATTGAAGACCATAAAAATACTCAATTTGCAATTTAACTTGCTTATTTTTTTTTCAAATTGTCTCATGCAATAAAAGATAGTATGGCTAAAATGAGATGCAAATGTGGTCTTCATCTTACGTACTCTACATATTGTTTTGTGTGTAACCAAATGTAGTAGTTAATCATACTGATGTGTTTATTTCTGTAAGGATAGCAGATTTACTGATCACCTAAAAGCCTTAAGCAATGGGCCAGTTCGCACGTAACAACAGGCCATGGGTTAAACAATCCGTGGGCTGTTGGGGACAAGAAAGAGAGAATGGACGTGCTGCCTGCAGTGCACCTGCCTCTTCTGCTTTTAACCAACAAGCTACGATAGGCCCGTTAGAAGATTGCTGAGTGTGATGTGCAAACTCAAAGCACTGGGTTGTTTAGGAGCTAAACAACCTAGTGGTTAACCGAACAACCCAGTGCTCTGAGTTTACACGTCACACTCAACAACCTACAAGCAAGCCGGTCGTAGATTATTGATTAAAAGTGGGAATAGTGGATGTGTGGGAGGCTGTGCATCTGCTCTCTCCTGCTCATCCCCTCCGCCTCCCACTTGTGAATGGGATGTTCAAACCATGGACTGTTGCTATGCGTGAACCAGGTCGATGTGTTCTGCAAACTCTCTAGAGTGGGCGATTTTACTCTCTGTTCAAACAGTGCTTCTATTTCTAGAGTTGATTAATTAGTGTCCATTTTTTTCCTTTCACTTTCTTCTCTATTCACTCAATGAAGACATACATATATAAAAGCATAAAAACACGTGTAGCTTAAACACTTTTTAAAAAATTACCTGGAAATTTTGATATACAATCCCCCAAGTTCTGCTCCTGTAGGATTAACTCATAACTAATTTATTTTAAAACTGTCGGTCACAATTATAATATGACCATTCTCCCAAAGCCTACAGTGCCCAGGTCACAGCATCCAACTGCCCTGTCTGAGCTGTCACTGCATCCTGCATAGAATGTTAAGCTCATGTAGGTATATCTGACTCACTGTAAATATATTAC
Source organism: Anniella stebbinsi (assembly GCA_029215795.1). Taxonomy (NCBI): domain Eukaryota; kingdom Metazoa; phylum Chordata; class Lepidosauria; order Squamata; family Anniellidae; genus Anniella; species Anniella stebbinsi. Next base: position 356,397,210 of record JARDYH010000001.1, read on the forward strand.
AGCATCCTGTTCCCACAGTGGCCAGCCAGATGCCTCTAGGCAGCCCACAAGCAGAACATGAAGGCAGTAGCCTTCTCTCTGTGTTCCCCAGGAACTAGCATGCAGGGACACACTGCTTCTGATCCTCGAAGGAGCATGTAATTGCTGATAGCCATTTTCCATGAGTTTGTCCAATACCCCTCTTTAAAGCAATCTAAGCTAACAGCTCATGGCCATAGCATAGGGTGACCATATGAAAAGGAGGACAGGGCTCCTGTATCTTTTAACAGTTGACTAAAAAAGGGAATATCAGCAGGTGTCATTTGTATACACACAGTACCTGGTGAAATTCCCTCTTCATCACAACAGTTAAAGGTGCAGGAGCCCTGGCTTCTTGACCAGCTACAATCCTGTGGCGTTGTTGTGATGCAGAGGGAATTTTACCAGGTGCTGCGTGTATGCAAATGACACCTGCTGAAATTCCCTTTCCTAGTCAACTCTTAAAGATACAGGAGTCCTGTCCTCCTTTCCATATGGTCACCCTACCATAGCAGGAAATTCCAATTCTCGGCTGTGTGAAGAAGCCCTTCCTTTTGTCTGATCTGAATCTCCTGCTACCCAGGTTCATTGGATGACTCCAGGTTCCAGTGTTATGAGTGAAGGAGAAAAACTTCAACAGGCAATATCCAATTTGATACTAGTACGAATGTTGTGCTAGCATAAGTGATAAGTGATAGTTAGCCTAGCGCAACGTAATTTACATGAGCAAGAGTGTCAAATTGGATGCTGCCTCTTCCCTCCACTTTCTCCACATCATGCATAACGATGGAAGATTGCCCAGTATCTGTGTCGTGTGGGTCACCTTTCCCATTTCCACCTTACATAGCTCCAAGGCTGTGAAACTGCAAGGGGAGATGCAGATCCTATGGTCAGCAGTCATGGGAGGGGATAGTTTAGTAGAATGGGATGGCTTGTCCATGATTCATCTTTTAAAGAGATATTGACAACACCATAGAAAGTTGAACTCTTGCTACTGTGCTCGCCTTAAATTCTCTGTATCCAAGTACCGTTGAAATAAATAGGGATTTGTTTCAGGGCAGGGTTTTGTAGATTGAGCCTTTACTGTTTGAAGGCTGACTAGTGGTTATACAAAAGGTTCTGAAATACAAGTTAAAATACAAATATGTTCTTGTATAGTAGTTGCTTTTTTAAAGAAATACAGGAAGATGTTTTGGCCCAACACTCCTTATTAGAAAGTTGGTTCTGTGTTGTATATGTCTTTTATTATTATTAAAGTGGATTCCTTATAATAATATGTCTGACAATGCATCGGTGGGTCAAACACAATGCTACTTTGTGGAGGGTGGGTTGGTGCTGCATTTCAATACAGGTTTGGTTAAGAAATGAAGTTGGCTAAAGCATATTCTTTGTCGCAGGGAACAAATCAACAAGTTAAAACACATGAAGCCACCTCAGCAGTACAGCATGTAGACTTATTGAAAGAGTGGAGTAATTGTCTAGAAAATAAGGTACATCTATCTCCTAACTCACCTTATCCTTCATTACTTTTATATTTTAAAAATTCTAGTAGTAGTACAGTTATGAGAGTTGAGAATGGCTAGTAAAATACTTGTCTGTTTCCAAAAGCAATGACATCATTTTAGTTTCAAGATTTTTTTTAAAAAACCAAAACTGCATCAAGGGTAAAATAAGACATATTAGAGGAGGTTTTCATAAATTGGTAGTGCTCTTTAACTGGCTAATGATAGTTTTCTCCAGTGGGCCCGTCTCATAAAACAAAGCAAGTAATAAAAATGCTGCATTGCTACTGGCTTTTTCCTTTTTTTAAAAAAAATATATTAATATGGGATACTGAATTGGCTATAGCTCACTGGTAGAGAACACCCTTTGCATATAGAAGGCCCCAGATTTAATTCCATAGCATCTCAAATGCAAAGGGTCTCGATAGTTAGGCCTAGGTTATTTGATCAATCGCCCTGACTCCCTTTTTAAAAAAAATTAGAAGGATTTTAGTTTCTCAAAGGATGCTTTTTTCTTGGCCTATGAAAAGTGTGTTGAAATCTTTATGCTCTAAGGCAAAATTGATTCATTTTCCTACATGGGAACTAATCTCTAGTTACAGATCATATTATTGCTGCCATGTCTAAAGGCCAAGAGCAAAAACTGATTGGCATGGCACTGTTCACTTGCCAGTATTTTCATAGGGGAGGTTTAGGGTGAGAGTGTATGGAGGTGTTGATTGACCCTTATATTAGTGCAAATTGAGACCCAGGAAACAAAAGCTCCATATGCAAAAGGTAAAGGGTGTGTGTATGTATTTAGAATGTGAGAGACTTTGTTGGCAAGAGGCTGTAGCAAGCTTTGGTTGGCAAGTATATTTTAAAGAAGGTTAAAAAAAATACAGTCATTTCACTTCCCACCTCTTCCCACCTTTCAGTTTTAACTTAAATAATTTGAACAACTGGAAATCTAATGAGAATGTACAGTTACTGGAATAGTTAATTGTGCATGATGTGTCTATGCCTATAAAATTAATAATGATAAATATGATTTTCTCTGTTTAAAGTCTGGTTAAACCCATGAAGATTCTGTTTTTCACTTAACTGAGCTATACCTGCACTGTAAACTTCATCAGTCATTCCCTTTCCTCAGCAAACGCTGGAAAGTAAAATTCTGTGAGCATGACTAGAGCTCTACCAAAGAGTTCTGGGTATCCTCACCAAACTACAATTCCCATGATTCTTTGGAGGAAGCCGTGACAGTTAAACTGGCTCTTTAGAAGTGACTTTACTATTTTTTATTGAAGACGTTTTTGTGTGTATGGAAATAAGTTGCAAATTCAACCCTTGCTTAGACAGTCTTCCATTGTATGATGCCAATGCCTGCGTGTTTCGTTTTGTAAATGATAATTAGAACTGGTGGAGTTTCCGAATATCAGTAATGGTGATATGAATTCAAATTTAGAATCATGTTCCCATCTCTTAACAAAACCAGTTAGTTGATGAAAGAGATTTCTTTTGCCTGTGGCGTAGTTATAGGCATTTTATCAACTCTGATATGAACTGAGAAGTTTTCTCATTTGTGGTTTCGTTTCTATTAATAGTCTTCTGAAATAGTAATAGGATTTAATGCTCTACTGTACTTGGTTGACTTGCCCAGTGAAATAGCTGGAAGTGCCACAAGTATATGTCATTTGGAAGAGGAACCAGTAAGAGGAGAATTTTTATTCCAGTTGCTTACCTTGAGAAGTCTCATGTACATCCCTTCTGGAACAGGCATGAGTCCCCTCCGCTCTCAGATATTAAAAGAAAATCAGTTTGTGTTATATCTTCTAAAATATAGGTTTTGGGGTTCTTTGCTTGTTTTGCAATGCTAGGCTGGGGCACGTGTCCCTTCTGTGATGTCTTGGAGGATTCTTGGGTGTCCCTTCTGGAAAGTCTCATAGAGCAAGGATCCCTGAGAGAGCTTAGATTGAATGTACTACTTCCGGTAGGGCAACCATTCTTTGAATTACGCCACCTTGGAGGGCTACCTAATCTGCTTGTGTGGTGATGTTCACCCTGTCCCCATATGAAATCAGCCCAAATAGACTTGTCCCCGCTTTGCTGTCTCTTGGGAATATGAAAGCTCCATCTCCTTAGTTTTTTTGTGCCTTATAGAACAGTAGCTTTCTGCAAGTACAGGTTCAATTTGGAGGTAGGGAGAAAAAGGAAACATTTTTATTTGGGCGTGCATGTGACTTTATTACAAAATAAAGGTCAACTGGTTTATAAAGAATTGACCCCTCATCTTAGGATAGAAAATTGGATTTCCCCTCCATCCTTATAAATAATGACACAGGTGTATTTTTACTGTTATTGATAGGCAGTATTGTGTTGGATTCGTTTGAGATGGATCACAAACGGTGTTCCTTGGCAGTCTCTGATATTATTTCAGGTGCATGATGAACATCCTCTCTCTAGCTGTTTTCTTTACTGTTTTACTGATGAATGATGAATGTAATGTACACGTTTTGCCAAAACATGAGAGCAGTGTTCCAGGTGTGAAATATTTCAAGGAAGAAAAGCGTTGATGAATGGAGCAGAGATCCTGACTATGTTCCATGCAGTGAATAAGACATGATAGTTGTTTTTTTGTGTTTCCAGTGTGTAGTTTTGCGGGCAGACTAAGAATTTTAAGAGAACAAAAACAGAAGTTGATTTCTTTTAGAGAATACTTCCAGTGCATTTCCCCTGCTCTTTCATATTATTCTCTGAATGTGTAGCTTTCATTCACAGAAATAATTACAGGCTGCTTTGGCTTCCTACCTTGACTTGCAGAATCACTCAAATGCCATAGTTACAATAACTACAGCCATGACCACAGAAGCACCCCCCAATAAACTTATTCTTCTTTTAATCACAAAAGGGTTGAAGCGATTTTTATCATCCTCTCTCTTTAGTAAGCAAATACGGTAAGGCTTTCTACTGCCCTGGTTAATGCAGAGGTCTCGGATAGCCAGCATGGATCACTGTTGAATAATGCAGTTTGCTTATCCCCAGGAACTAAAGAGTTGGAAAGTTTGAAAAAGTATACTGTGTTTAGAAGAGTTACAACCATTTTCTTTTCCATCTTAATTCCTACTAATTCAATATTGAAAGGCTGAGAGGAAAAGCCATTAAAAATGTTCACCTTGTTTGTGGTCTCTGTGACTCCCATATAGAGGTTATGTGCCTGTGCAGAACAGTCATATGGAACATTCTAGAGCTAAACAGAGTTTTAGGTGGGAGCCCTGCCCCACCTCCTTGCGCATGCTTGAGGCGTGGCTCCCAATTGCCTCTCAGTTCCGTCCGCTGCAACAACTAGCAGCATTTAGAACATTCTCTCACCCCATGACAAAACCCTCCCCAGATGCTGAACAGAGTTCTTGTTTCTTCTTTCTCCTTTCCTGTCTTCCTTTCCTATTTTTCTCAGAATTCTTCTTTATTTCAATGCTCCTTTGGGGCACATGGCCTGCAAGGCCTTCTTCAAAAAATTCTCCCGCTGTGGCAGGAAGATAACGTTAACCAACAGACACTTGAACTGCCTTCTCTGTCTTGGAGTGGCCTTGGTACTGACAGATCTGACTCCTCAGCCTCTTCTGGAAGTTTTCTCAGTTGTTGCTGCGATATGCCATGGGGAAGCCTTCACTTCTGCAGGTCTCCTTCCCATTAGTATGAAGACGGTTCACAGCCAAAATGACCATTATGAGTATAGGGATAGAAACTATCTGCGTAACCATTCCACAACCAACATTTTTGTTCCCTCCATTTTCTAGAATGATGTAACACAACGTTTTACCATGCAACACTTCCTCACACAGTCTCTAAACTGCCTGACACTCAGTTACTGAAAATCACAACAGTACCAAGCTTTTACAAGTCTTCCTGTAACTCTCCACCCTTCTCTTCCAGCCAACAATCGGCCAACTGGCCACTCTCCTCAATCAAGACACTTCCTAATGCCCGCTCTTTGGCGTAGCACTATTGCTCCTTTTCCACTTCATCTATCCGGGCCTCAACCTCTTCACTGGATGGTGCTGTAGGAGATCAAAATTCCTTCTCCCTGTCAGATGACATAGGCCATACCCAGAACAAATCCTCAGAATGCCAAAATCTTTCAGGCTAAAAATTAAGGTCCCATTGGTCCCGGTCTTGGATCTGGTCTTTAAAAGAGTGCAACCAGTTACTGTCCTGATTCTTCCAACATTACAAAACATAATCAAACAATCCTGGGTGAAACCTTCTAGTCTCCTGCCTGCATCTAGAAAAATAGAAAACTTATATAGGGTCCAGGAAAAGGACTACATCTTCCTCTTCAAACACTCCACATCAAACACCATAACAGTAGAAGCATCACAATCAAAGACAAGATAAAAGCCGTGCTCCGCCTCTGTGAATTAAGAGGGAAGGAAATTCGATTTAATGGGATGCAAGATCTATTCCACTGCAGTCCTAGCACTCTGTGTGGTGAACTACGAGGCATGTATGGCAGCCTACAAACAGTTTTTATGGGAAAAAGCAGCCCCCTTCTTCAACCATCTCCCAGAAGACACCCAAAACGTCGCAATGATTTTCCAAGCTGAAGCCCACAGATTAGCAGGCTAACAAATTAACACAGCCTACCATGTGGCCCACTGTGATTCCAAGGCTATGGCAGCTGCTGTGTCTTTGAGACGTTAAGCCTGGCTTTGCACTGCAGGACTCTCCCTCAGGAGGCCAAATTGAGGGTGGAGGATCTTCCATTAAATGGTGAAAGCCTTTTTAATGCATCCACAGATTACTGTCTTGGGTGTGTCTACAAAACAAAGATATCAGCCTGGAAGATGGGAATGAGATCCCAATCCTTAGTGACATCTACCAACTAACTACATCCATACTGGTAATGCCAATAGCCATCTCGGTGCCAGTCTAACTGGGGCCCAAACCAAGCTTCTAGAAAGGCTCATACTCCTTTTTTCAGACCATTTCAGAACAAATACTGCCCATCCACTCATGGTAAACACCCTGACCAATCCAAACAGTGTCTTCAACTCCCACAATGGAGCCCAACTACTGGTTCTTTTCCACCAGAACAGCTCCAACCCTTTCTCCATGCCTTTAGGTCCACCACACCAAATGGGTACTTTCTATCTTCACTCGAGGCTGTTCCATTGAATTAAAAGAAAACTCCCCTCTACAGACATCTTTCACTCTTCCTGTCCTACTTGGGTTCTAAGAGAAGGAATCACTGCTTTTTTGAGCAAGGGTGAGATAGAAAAACTCTCTCCTGCTCAAAGGGCCTCCAGTTTCTTTTCCAGGTAATTTACAGTCCCCAAAAAGATAGCAGTCTTTGACCTGTACTTGACTTTTGAGATATAAACAGCTACATTTGCCCAAAGAAATTAGGGATGATTTTGCAACACTTACTTCCACATCACTATGCACCCTCATTCAACCCTTTTCTCAGATTCACATTGGGCACCAAATTCTTACAGTTAAAGGTTCCCCCTTTAATCTTAGCAACAGCTCCGAGAGTCTTTATGAAGGGTATGGCAGTAGTGGTGGCACATCTGAGACTTCAAGGAATGGTTGTTTTTCCATACATAGATGACTGGATCTTCTTAGAGCCCTCTTACCACCACCTAAACACCAACATCAACAGTGCCTTGTCACTTCTAGAATCTCTTGGCCTGCCAGTCAACAAAGAAAAATCCAGTCTCATTCCATTTTGAACCCAACAATTCATAGGGGCACTTATTGACTCCACTAGAGCCTGCGCCTACCTACCAGAGGACAGAGTGGAAACCCTACGATGCCTCACAGAGGAACAAAAGGGTTCCCTCAGTGCCTCCTTGGGCTCATGGCCTCCATCACCTTAGCAACTCTGTTAACTCGCCTCTACATGAGGCCATTCCAGTCAAGGTTCCTACAAATCTTCAGCCAAGAAACGGACTCCCAGACTTGTCTTCCAGATTCAGTCCAGTGTTCCCTGCACTGGTGGATGATTCCAACAATACCTCTTGCAGGGACTCAATGTCTGGACTCCCCATCCGTCCCTAGCAGTCACCCTTCTCTTCTAGGGAGCACACTGTGAAAGGACTGTGGTCAAGTCAGGAGGTAACCCTACACAACAATCAACTTGAGCTTCTTGTTGTTGCCAAAGCCCTATGGTCACTTGAATCTTCCATTAAGGGATGGGATGATCCATCCAAATTGCAAAGGATGGTTGTCTTCTATATAAACAAGCAGGGCAGGGTGAGGTCCTTTACTCTTCTTCAACTCAACCTGTTTCTGGGACTGCATTGCCCCTGTCTCCATGCAACACGCAGGAATGTCCCAAACACTCTTCCTGACTTGCTCAGCAGATTGGAAACCTCTTTTCATGGGTGGGAGGCTCTGCAGCAGTCAAACTACAACTCTCAATACGTGTGGGGCACTCCAACTACCAACCTCTTTGCTACAGCACTGAATATGAAATGGCAGTCTTTCTACAGCAAGGCTAGTCACAGCCCAAACACTCTCAGAAACGATTTTCTTCTTCATTGGGGAAGCAGTCTAACCTATGTGTTTCCCCTGGATATCAGAGTTTGGGCTGATGTGGCTTTTTCTTCATTTCTGACATATCATCTTCCTCCAGTAAGTCTCTTGCTTATCAGACACCCATATGTGTGAGTCACAGAGATCACAAAGAAGGACAGGTTGCTTGCCTGTAACTGTGAGAGGTTATCTGTGAACACAGATAACCCACCATCCTCCCTGCTTTGATGCCTCACCTTCTTTATTCCTCCACTATGGTGGACTCAGAAATGAGAGGCAGGTGGGAGCCACACCTAGAGCATGCACAGAGGAGGTGGGCAGGGCTCCTGCCTAAATCTCTGTTTAGTTCTAGAGTGTTCTGAATAGCTGTTCTGCATAGGTGCATAATCCATACATGTGAGTTCACAGATGATCACCCAAAGAACCACAGTTACAGGTAAGCAAGCTGTCCTTTCATGAAGGGTTGGAAATTACTCTGGGGTTATATCCAATGTTGCGTGAGCAGAAGGAAAGATCATGCAATGGACCTTTGCCTTCTCCCCCCCCCCCCCCCCCCCGCAGCTTCCTGTGCTCCCTGAAAACCCTTTCAAGAAGGTAATGGGAACCTGCCAAATATTGTGGGCTGTTTGGCCAAAATTGGGAACCTAGCAGGTTCAGTGGGAGGAAGTTAAGGGAAAGATCCACTGCATGAACTGTATTCTGCTCACTAAACTTTGAATATAATCCCCTAGACACAGTGAAGAGGGGAATTTATGGTCTATTTCTCAATTGCTTGTGAGTGACATACCTTTCCATAAATCTGGCAGAGTAATTGTAGTTTTTTTTCCCCCAGGTGGCCCTGCTCCAGAATGAAAGTTTGGAAAAGAACAAGAGTATACAAACTTTACATAATCAAATTTGTAGCTTTGAAATAGAAATTGAGAGACAGAAGGAAATGCTGCGGAGTAATGAATCTAAAATACATCACTTACAGGTAAGATATCGATCCCCCCCCCCCCCCCCCCCCCGTTAAAGCTAATCGTTGCAACTGATTTCTTTGGCTTTCTCTGTGACAATTAATTATGCATTTCCAAACTTACCTAGCAGTAGGTCCAGCTGAACTCAGTCCTATGTATGAAGAGACATGCATAGAATTGTGCAATAAAAGAACATCTGTGAGAACAAGTTCTTTCTTCGTAGCCTCTTTGTATGAGTTCTTTCCCCACATAGAGGCATACTTTACATTTGACAAAAATACAATGCATTTGTCTGAGCATTTGTCCAAAGAAAACCAGTGATCCCAAGAATTGATTTAAAAAGGCAGGAAGTACAAGCAAGGTTTTGATTTATAGAAGGAAAGCAGCTCCCAATCTTCATTTAAACGTTGTAATTTATCATTTCTGTTCTCAGGGATGACCAGACTACACAAGTACCCCAGGTAGCCTCTTGTGAATGACATTATTTTTAAAGGCATGTGATCTGAATCGGATGCCACAAGTTCCCTTGAAATGTTGCAGACCAACCTGAGGTGGCAAGCTTGAATTGCAGCTGCCCATTCCAAGAGTTGCATCCTCTGCAACATAGCAATGGCTCCTTAGTTAATGCAATGCAGCTCATTGGATTGGCAACTGGTGATGCTGATGATTTATTACATTTGTATACTGCCCCAAAGCCAAGGCTTTCTGGGCAGTTTACAAAGATGAAAAACATTGAACATTTAAAAACCAGTATACAGAATTTAAAAGCATAAAAAGCATAAAAGAAACTACGGCCCTTTTCACACCAGGCAAAACACCTGGGATGGACCCTGGTTGCTCCCTGTGAGTCCGCATGACGCACAGGGAGTACCGGGAGTGGGCACGGGATTTTTCCTGGTTCCTTGGAAACAGGAAAAATCCCAAATTTTTCCACAGTCCCGGGAACTTCCTGGGATCGTGGAAGATGTGGCCGCTCGCCCCGGTGCCGCTGTGCTTACGCGTGAGAACGTGCAGCAGCATAGTTGGCCACGGAGCCACACTGCACAGCTCCGTGGTCATCAGGAGAGGGGGGGAACCAAAAACGCCATCCCCAGGATGGCGGGGGTTGAGGGGGGCTGGATTGCACGCGGTTGTTGTTTTTTTTTACCTTCAGTTGTTCGCTGGAGCTTTTCTCTGTTAAAAAAATATAAATAAGTGGCAGGTGCGCCAGTGATGTGAATTGATGACGATGAACCCGGAAGTGGCTACTTCCGGGTTCGCCGGCCCTCTACACCTCGTGGTGTAGAAAGGGCCTCTATATCAACTGTCCAGGGGTCAGTTAAAAAACTCAACATCTGCTGTTAAATGCCTGGGAGATTAGTAGGTGGGAAAGAGAGCTTACTGCAGCATGTCATCTGCATATTGGTGACACTGCAGCCCAAGCATCTGGATTACTTCCCCCAGCAGTTTCATATGGAAGTTAGATAGCACGGAGGACAACTTTGTGGTGTCCCACAGCCCAAAGGCCGTGGGGCAAAACAGACATCCCCCAGGGTCACCTTCTGAGACTGACCTGCCAGGTAAGGGCAGAGCTGCCATAACACTGTGCCCTCTAAACCCAAGCCTGACAAAGTGGTTCAACTTGTGTTTCAACTGCTCCGTTTTGCTGCTTTTATTGTGCTTTTATGAATTGATTGATTGTTTACGTTTCATGTAAACTGTGTTGGGAGATGTTTCGCCTGAACAATGGTATTAAAAAAGGGCCCACTTTATCCGAGGGGGGAGCTTCGAAGCGCACAAGTGAAAGCAATTAAAAGTGAAAGAGAGCACATTCTCAATCTGTTTTGGAAGTCAAAGGGTAGTACTTTTGAACAGCGACGTCTTCCCAGAGTTTAGATAATTCCGTTTGCTATTAGGTTGCTTTTCTATAACAAATAGATATGCAAAATACTACAGTACATATTTGTCTGAAGATTAGAAGAAGAAATAAAACATTGTGGCTTTTACTAGTAAGTAAAAAGCAATTGCAGTGTAAATATGAATTGACCGAAATAGCAAAAATAGCCCTCCTCCCTCTCTATCATTGTGTACCAGTGTGCAGTTCCGGCTCTCTCTGTTAACTAGGGGCTCTTTCAACATGGGGCATTTAGCTCTGGAAACGACATTGTGCAGTTATTCCATCATTGGTGTTTATATGGTAAGAAAAAAGTCTGAAGAAGTGGTGGGAAAACACAAGGAGGCTGCAAACGGAGGACATCAAGCGTCCTGTCACCCCCCACCTGGGTGGTGAAATCCTTTGAATGCGTTGCATAATAAAAGCCTCCTCTGGAAGCAGTCCGGGATGAAAGGGTAGGGCGCAGACTGCAAGATCGCACACTCCTTTCCTCCTCATGCACATATTGGGGAGGAACCATAGCTCAGGAGCGGAGCACGCACGTTGGATGCAGAAGATCCCAGCTTCAATCCCTGGCATCCTCAGGGTGTAGGTGATGGGAAAGAACCCTGCCTGAGACCCCAGAGAGCTTCTTCCAGTCAGAGCAGACAATACTGGGTGAGATGGACAAATAGTCAGACTTGATATAAAGGCAGCTTAGAGGGGCCACGTAAGTCTGGATTGCATGGCCAATTACTGGATTTTATATGGGAACCAAACCACACAAAATTGACCTGTTCATGTCGGATTTTTTGCACGTAAACTGCACTCAAACGTTATAGCCCTGTGTGGATGTTGGAGGAAAAGTGGAGTGGAGCAAGAATGCACTGACACGTATGAGCTATGTTAGGGAGATGTATCATCTGATTTGGGGCATTATTTTGCAGCCTCGTGTCTATGATTGGTAAAATAAGATTAATGAATTATCTACTTGACAAAATTCATATGACACTGGGATATTCAAATTTGGGGGTGGCAGGACAGGGGTCCCCATTAAAGATGGCTTACCTGATTCAGAAACCATTCCAAATACAATCAATTCTGCTGCTTTCTTTTTTCTTCCCTGCAATTAAAAACTATAGAAGTGGAAAGTTATACCTGGAGCAAATATTGCATCTAAAACAGCAACATTGATTTGGAATAACACTTGCTGGTAGTAAGAAATAGTAATAATAATAATAATAATAATAATAATAATAATAAATAATAATAATAATAACAATTTATTTATTTATTTATTTATTTTTTACCCGCCTATCCCTCTGGATTGAGGCGAGGAACAACAATAAATATACAAAGACCATAAAACAGATAAAACGTTAAAAACATATAAAACTAATACATTATTAAAACATCTTAAAATTCAACTAGGTAGGCCTGCCGGAAGAGATCAGTCTTCACGGCTCTCTTAAATTCAAGAAGACTGCTGAGTTGTCGAATCTCTCCCGGCAGGCCATTCCACATTTAGTATAGTTTTAAATCCTAAAGTTGCAATTTCTTCTGGCTAAAATTCCTGCTCTTCAAAATTGTGTGGGGCAGTGTATTGTATTAGAATGCACACAGCCTATTACCTCAGATTCAAGCCCATGAATGAACTGTATTCTATAACTATTCTCCACTGTTTTTCAAATGTACTTTGATTTAGATATACTGGGAAATGATACTGCAATGAGTCTCTAGAATCCAAGTCCTGAGTGAGATAGAATTCAATCTGCTAGTTGGTGGGGCATGCATCCTACCCACTTTTAACGGCAAACTCTGCCCAGTCTACTTATGCCAGTACCTCACTTGGTGTTTAAATGGTTCCTACTAAAAGGAGGCAGAATTCCTGCAGATGTAGCCTGGCACACTACTTCAGAAACCTTCCCATGTTGCATGACAGAATTGCATCTTACAGCGATGGAACTGGTAGGGATGGAGAGGAACAGGGAGCAAGGCTTATACCTATGGCTGCGCTATATTTTCCCCTCTCTTTTCTTTCGAACACACGCACACACACCTTGCTTGCTGCTCACAAATACCTCCCACTTGCACTTTTCCCAAAACAATAGCTGTTCCTTTCAATGCCCAAAAAACACCGAGCCATGTGCTTCTTTGGTGTAAGCTTTTACTTTAAGTGTTTGCTTTGCATTGTGCAAACATTGCAGTAAATTTTATGTCTTGGCCATGAATGGATAGCCAAGCTCAAAGCTGTATATCAAGTTGGTGAGGCACACTCATTAGAACAGAATAGAGTTTTTGTGTTTACTTAAATTGCTTTGTGTTACTATTTAGGCTCATTAGGAGGTCATACTAGAGTTTGGCATTAGCCATGTATTATTGTTTGTTCATTTGAAATGCTTATCGAACAGGCTTCTAGCACTCTTCTTATATAATAGTCTTCTGGCATTTCTGTATTTTCTGTCTGTTGCTTTCCTTGAGACTTAACATATTATAATAATTTATTGTTTTAAAAAAGCGAGTGATAGACAGTCAAGCGGAGAAGCTGAAAGAACTGGACAAAGAGATCCGTCCCTTCCGGCAGAACTGGGAGGAAGCCGACAGCATGAAGACTAGTGTTGAGTCCCTCCAGAACAGAGTGACTGAATTGGAAAGCGTTGACAAGACTGCAGGGCAAGGAGCTAGAAATACAGGTAAATCTGAACACAAGGCAGTGAAGTGATGACAGATTCTGCCAAAATACAATTAGACTTTCTGAAAGGGAACTCCTGCTGGGGTTGCTTCTTGAGAGTTACCAGGTTAATTTGATTCTGGAAGGTTCATTCAAGTGGTGTTTATTTCAGTGTGTTTTGCTACATCTACTGAGGGCTCGAACTCATGTACCTCCCAATGGGCCTGTTCAGACAACACACTAAGCCACGGTTAGGCTGCTAACTCTTTTGCAGCAAATGGTTAGTGAGCGTGTTTAAACCGTGGTTATGTAGCTGCCATGATTAGGAATGGTTAACACAACACGCTAAATCATGGATCACATAACACACTAAGCCATAATGTTTAGCTCAAAATGCTTATCCACCGTGGCTTAGTGTGTCATCTGAACAGGATGTGTGTTGGGGAGCAGGGGCCTTGGCTCTGTGGTTGAGCAGCTGCTTTGTATGCAGAAGGTCTGAAGTTTATCCCCCAGCATCTGCCTAAAACCCAGGAGAGCTTTTGCTAGTTGATGGACTAGATGGACCAGTGGCCTGACTCAGTATAAGGCATTCATTCTCTTCTTATATTTATGTGGCTGACCAGGCTATGCAGTTTGTGTGGACAAATCATTGATGATGTTATAAGTTAAATCTAGGCTTGTTTTACTTTTTTTTTTAATGTAGGCATTATTCCTAAATAAGTTACAGATAGCTTTTTTCAGTTTGAATTTAAACACACACAGAAAATTAATTGCACTTGTCTCATAAAAAAAAAGGGGGGAAATCCGAGAATTCTGTTTTTTGGGGATTTTTTTTTTGTTTTAATTAATAGTTTCCGCATTTACAGTTTGTGGTTGCCTTTACTGTACAGCTTATAGTCTTTCATGTGCAGTTCAGAGGAATGTTTCATCTGAGCAGCACGAGATCTGATATAATAAAAAGGTCATTGCCTTATTCAACGAACAAAGAAATGAAACTGCAAATTAGCAAAATGACATGGACCCTTCTGAGCGGCTCACACAATGTTACTTATTTCAAAGGCAAATTAGTACATAAAAATAATTTTACCAAAGAATAGCCATCTGTTGTGCAGTCCGTCCATTCCTGAATTGAATTCAGAGTCTGATGCTCAAGTGGGGCTCTCATTGCTGGTTGTGGCAAAGGGAATTTCACAAGCACACACAACACTTTTCCTCTACCATTTCAATCAGAGGGAAGAAGCGCTCTTGCATGGATGGGGCCTGCATTGCTCACGACAGCTGAATCCTGATAGAAACGAGAATCCCAAATAATCCTATAGATCAATCCTCCTCAAATTGGCACCCTCCAACCTGGGACGACAACAGGGGCAACCTTTTCGGGTTCATAGGCATATTTGGCAATTTGAGAAACTGTCCTGGGCACCATCACAACATGGCTGCCATGGGAGATATGACTTGCCAGATAGAAGTTGCACGAGTCTGGTTTTTCTCCCCCCCCCCCTTTTTTTTTTCTTGGTGTCTGGGTGTGCTGCAGAGGAAAGTATCAGCCTAGAGCTGCCCACTATGTTCAATTCCGAAGAATGTCTCTGAGTCCCCTATATGGCCCAGAGGTATTCATGGGAAATGAAAATAGCAGCGGATCGAGGCCCTCACTTTGCTCTGAAGTGATCCCAGCCGCTGGTAAGAAAATCTGGTAATACTTTGAAAAAGGTGGAAGGATTAGGGCACTTGGTGGGCCCCAAGAAAAGTGTCCAGGGGTGCACTGATACCCAGAGGCACAACATTGCCTACCTCTGAACTGCAACTTCCATCATCCCCAGCCAGTATGGCCATTAGGGCCCCATTTTACAAATGGAACCCTCTTTTAGAAAAGGTGAAATACCTTTACCGGCTGTAAATATTGTAGTTATTCCAATTTAATAATAGACCTTCTATATCAGCTTTCCCTAATGTGGAATGGATGTGTTGGACTGCAACTCCCATCATCCCCAGTCAGCATGGCTAATTGTTATTTATTTAATTGCAGTAGTAAAGAATATAGTCATTAAAGATATACCTCTGTAAAATACTCTCTCCCCTTCAATACTTAGTAGAAACTAAACAGATTTGTTTTGCAACTTTTTGAGTAAAAGATCACTGTCTGTGTTTGTTGGGAGCAGGATGATACAAGTCATTGCATCCTCAACATTCTAACAAATTCACAGCAAAATGTGCTTCAGTTCTTAAGAAAGGATTTTGCATGTGCTCAAGGTATTCATTACATTTTTGCCATGGACCTCAGGTCAGATCTACTTACATGAACAGTAGTATATAGTCTACTGCTGAGATCCATAAGCTTTCAGCTTGCATATGTTGCTTATGTTGAGTCCTCAACTCTTATAAATTGAGGGTGGGGAGAAAAAGCTGGAGATAATGGAAAAACTGGCCCTTTGAATCTTAAAAAAATTAAATGAGTTCCTTGTTTTCCTTTTAGGTGTTCTAGAATCGCAGTTATCTAGGCATGATCAAATGCTGAGTGTTCATGATATCCGTCTTGCTGACATGGATCTTCGATTTCAAGTTCTGGAAACAGCTAGCTACAATGGAATATTAATCTGGAAAATCCGAGATTATAAACGTCGGAAGCAAGAGGCTGTCATGGGGAAGACTTTGTCCTTATATAGCCAACCTTTTTATACAGGATACTTTGGCTATAAGATGTGTGCCAGGGTTTATCTCAATGGAGATGGGATGGGTAAAGGGACGCACTTGTCCTTATTCTTTGTCATAATGCGGGGAGAATATGACGCATTGCTTCCGTGGCCATTCAAGCAGAAAGTCACCCTTATGTTGATGGATCAGGGACCTTCTCGGCGCCATTTAGGAGATGCTTTCAAACCAGACCCCAACAGCAGTAGTTTCAAGAAGCCCACTGGAGAAATGAATATTGCTTCTGGCTGTCCAGTCTTTGTTGCACAAACGGTTCTAGAAAATGGAACATATATTAAAGATGATACTATTTTTATTAAAGTCATAGTGGATACATCGGACCTACCAGACCCCTGACGTATAGCAGAGAGGCAGATTCAACAGAAGACAACTCCATTTGGGGCTCTTTTTTTATATCTGTCTTCAGTGAGAGGTCCCTAGAGCTCAGAGGGGACCACCTTGTGTAAAACAGAAGGAAGAGTTTGGAGGTATAACTTACATAGGGTCCGATGCCAAACGTAGCAACCCATTAAGAAATCATACCATGGTATATTTTCTAAACTAGTAGGAACACTTCACGTTCTGACAAGTCACTTAATCCTCATGAGGACAAAGATTACAGTCAGAAAAGCTTTTCGTAATTTATTGATAATCTAATCAGTTGGAAGGAAGAAGACAAAGAAAGTATCCTATGCTGAATTAAGACATCAGACTTTTCTTCCTTTTGAACTAGAAAACAAAAGTAAAAGTTCACATGTGGGTTAGCTAGAAACTGTCAGCATGTTAAGTAAAAAAAGAAAAGAAATTATGAAGTAACGTTGCAGTTAAAGATATTATTACTTTAAAAATCTAAGTGCAATCTTGTCTGAAATATAGTATATTGTCTATTTTTAAGGCCTCATCTGGTCTCTGTTTTAAAATAATTACTTTGTCAGAAGACCTCAACAAAATGTCTAGATCTTCTTGAAAGTGTCTAAATCAGAGTCATATTTTTGTTTAGAGTTCTATTAATGGCTACAGAAAACATTTTATTTTAAAACTGTTGATAGACTGATATTTCTTGGAAGAAAAAAAAAGATCAAATGCAGGTTATCACTTGTGATATGAAAAGAAACTATTCAACTACTGCTGTTATTTCTCTTTAGAAATGTAAACCTACAATATATGTCGTAGTTAATGACACTATTTCAAAATTAAGAAAAAATAATCACTCATGGATGCTGTGCATCATTATCAGATTTATAATTTTCACCCTAAAATAGGGCATTTGTTGAACTTTGGAGTTCTAAACGGAATCCTGTATGTTTTTAAAGTTCTGCCTCATGCGCTCAGACCAAGCTCTACAAAATATATATATGTGTGTGTGTGTATATAAATATATATATATATATATATATAATCTATTTTTTGCTAAAGCATAAATGTGCAACATATTTTTGTTGTTTTAAAGGAAGTGTAGTGCTGAGTAATACCTATATGGGAAACCTGCTAATTAATCCTCTACATAGAAATTACCCCATCTTACAGAGGATATCCGTTAGGAGAAAGCAGTGTCTTAATGGGAAAATGGTGGCTTGCATGCATTCATGTGCCTTAGCTGTGATGTGCTGCTTTATAGCTCATAGCTTTGTATTCAGATTTTAATTTCAGATTCCTGAAATAGTCATTTTTAACTGGACTTTAGGCATAATGCACTGACTGGTCTGTACAGCCTACCAATATTTTTCAGCTTGCAGAAATTAGAAGCCGAGACCTGTGCTTCTGGTGTACCAGAGATTCCATCAATTCAGTGTCATGGAATACTACTTATTCAGGTGCTATCTTTCTGCGCACAGTGCTCCTATGGAGCTGGGACTTCTGACCGTGCCCCCTATTTCCAAGGCAGTAGGAGAACTGCTGCATGACGCCATGCTTTTAGGTAGCAGAGCTAACATAATTTCAAATTGGCTCAATTCAGAATTGTGAGGGAATATATTAACCTGTACATTCATGATGGTTGTTTTCTGGCAGACTGACACATAACCCCTGCAGGGAAATCCACAGGGTCCTCCTATTTAAACAACTACCTGAGCTTTACTAGAAAGCATTTTCCAGCCTTTGAATCATGCTGATTGCAACCCACAGAACTTACTGGCTTCTGTTTTAATAGTCCCTTGTGCGACTAGTAAGTCTAATGGCATAGCTTGACCGTACACCAACCATGTGGGTGCTGCTTTAATTGCATGGGTGCTGTGTAACACAGGAGCGCTCCCCTAGACTGAGCTGATGTACATGTGGGAAAGGAATTGCTTGCCCTCTTCTCTAGCCAATCATGTTGTATCCGCTTAACTTTCCGCTTGGGTAGGGTGTTATAGCCAGAGTTCATGTCTAGGGCTCAGTTGAATTTTCATGTCTTTTGTAGTTAAGTTTCTTGCTCTTGCCATTGTCTTTTATGGCTGTGCCTTCCCACGCAGTGCCTGCCAGAAGTATTTTTCTGTTAATAAATATACAGTGCATGCTGAGTGGTCCTCATGGGTTTTTTTTCAGGCACCTGCTTGAATACTGCCTGCTTTTTGGCAGCCAGAGCATTCAGTAGCAACTCGTCTTCCTCTTCTTGCCTTCCATTGTTCAGGTACTGTATTTTCTCTTATGGTACTGAGTTGCCAACTGACACAAATTGATGTAAGAAGGCATGTGTTAGAATTTTAGCTCTGATACGAAAGGAAGACTTCCTGCCGAAGATCTATGTGGTGCAGTTTTACGCAGGCTGATGTAAACCTTCTGCTTTAGGGAAAAGAGTTAACTTGGCTTGTGACACTATTCTAATAGTCATGAATATAGGCAGCTGAGCTTTTGTATATGCATTACAGAATTTTACTGAAAACAGGATTCCCTAGTGGAAATGTCCAAAGGGCTCACCTATCCATTGCTACTACATTATGGAATTTTTTACAAGTGTGATCTTCTACGAACAGTTTATGTCCTGTTTGAATATGATGCTATTAGAGGATAATTGTGTTATAATCCAGGACCTATGCAGTGCAGCATTTTTTTTAAAGCAAACATTATTTTTTTAAAAACCCTTGAAAATGTGAATAGCCTGTTCTCTGTCATAGTCTGCAAATGGCTGATAAGAACTTTGGCTTATAAACTCCTATCAATTATCTGATGTGTTAATCAATTTAGAGAGTTCTGATATAAACTTAGGTCAACTGCTTTCCAAAGCTTAAATCTTTTGGGGCCATATCATAATTAGGACTGTTGCACTTTATTAAAATTTACCTGTTACTACAATTAAGCAAGGCCAAACATCAGAGTAAATGTGGCACCTGTTGTGACAGTGTTGCCATGGTTATTTCTCCCCACCATTATATAGAGTTTTTTTCCTGCCTGTCACCTTCATAAATGAATACAGCTGCTGCAATTCAAAGAGCAGATTCTCACAACTCTTAAAAGAACAACCCTCTCCACAAATACCTCAATCACACCCCAAAACAAAATAAGCTCATTTCTGTAAACACTTATTTTTTGGACCATGAAACAGAAGAACAAGGTGATTGTTGGGCGGATTCACAACAAACATGACTACTGAGTACAAGGTAAACTTGGACCTTCCTTATGGGGTGATACTAGCTTTTAGCAGGAAGGGATTTTGCTCTTCAGAATGGTTCAACTTGGAACTGTATAAACACAAAACTCTATGTCACGCACTCTGGTTACCTAATGTTTTTAATACAGGCATAGCAAGCAAGCCAACTGCTGGCAAAATCATATTTGTCATGGGCCATTAGCCTGAGTTAATTTTTGCAGCATGTTAAATGTTCTTGATCCCAATACCCTTCTTCACTAAAGATGTTAGCCAAAGATCCAGGCTTACAAGTACAATGTTTGGCTCATACTATGTCTATTTTGATTTCTTCACCTTTTGAACAATAACTCTCCATAGTATATTTGGCTGGACCATCATACGATATCCCAGCTTGAGGAGGAAACAGTCTCCTGAAAATTTCAGATAACCTTAGACCTGGTTGACACATAATGGCAGCATTTGGTGGCAATTCATGGGTTAATTAACCAACTACTTGTGAGAACATGTACGGCATGCAAGTCCCTTCTGGTGTGCAGTAACAACCTATGAATACCCTGTTTGTAGGTTGTGACGTCCAACCCCAGACACTTCGGGTTGTTTGTGACTAAAACAACCCAAAGTTAATCTACAATTTGTTCTTTAATTAATTAAACCATAATTTGCCACCTAATGCTGCCTTTACATGCAAACTGCCCCTTAATCTCTGCAGTTACAATCTACAAATGGGATGATGGTTTTTATTAATTGTGCCGCTTTTCTTCCCTTTATTTTTCCTTCATCAAGGTTCCAGAATTATTTGCACTTGTAACCCATCTCAAAAATTCAGGTAGGTAATCAAATATCTTTGAAAATAACATTAAAATGAGGCATAACAAATAGTACCCCAACAGCAGCAGCTTAACTCTGGTTGCCAAAAGCAAGCCCTTATTTATTTGTTTATTTTTATTTTTTAAAATGGTCTTAAAACGCTTTCAAAAGATGTTTAGATTTGAGTCTTGTAAGATTTTAGGAGAAAGCATTCTCCAATTGGGAAGAAGGACACAGCCCCAAAGTATACCTCTCTTTCCATGGTCTTGTAAGCCTAACCTAATGGCATATGGATCATAAATTTAAAAAATACACTTGCTTGGCCTTCATTTATGATGGGACATAATAGGCTAAGGCAGATAGTGAGATACCTTCTATAAAGGAAGCTCTGTTAAAGTAGGCTGACCATATGAAAAGGAGGACAGGGCTCATGTAACTTTAACAGTTGTAGAGAAAAGGGAATGTCAGCCAGTGTCATTTGTATGTAATTAGTTCCTGGTGAAATTCCCTCTTCATCACAACAGTTAAAGTTGCAGGCACTGTACTAGAGTGACCATATACAAAAGAAGGCACGGCCCCTGCACCTTTAACTGTTGTGATGAAGAGGGAATTTCACCAGGAACTAATTGCCTACAAATGACACCGGCTGAAATTCCCTTTTCTCTATAACTGTTAAAGTTACATGAGCCCTGTCCTCCTTTTCATATGGTCAGCCTATGTTAAAGTCTCCTCTCCAGACTGGGGGGGATTGAGGAGGAAGCCCAAAGGTGTTGCTCAGATTTTAATGATGAATTATTGCTTTATCAAATAGGCATTTTAGTGATAACTTCTGGATTCTTTTCCTCTCTTGCATGATGCCCTTAACTGGTAAGGCCCTCCTACAGCCTTGCAACTCCAGTCATAAAACCAGAGTGCCAGTGGTGTCCCTTAACCTTATAGCATTTAGGGTTTCAATGCAAGTGCATAGAATTCAATGTTAAAGTGAAATCCTGGCCCTTGGCCTTTGAGGACGTTTTTACAAGGCACAGTCCCAATGCTGCTATTCTTTTTACCCCCACACTAGAAGTCCAAGCAGCTTTTGTTTCTTGCATTTAACAAAGCACTTTAGTCTGCTACATCAAATAATGTTGTACCATATATGTCTGCCCTATGTGCTACCTTTTTTAAAAGTCTCAAATCCAAACAGGATGAAACTGTTCCGGTGCCTAAAGATCAATGTATGAGCCTTCTGCTTGAACATATTTGCATTGCTTGGTTTCGTTTCAGCGACTGTCTACAACACAATTCTTAAGTAAGATGTAGATGGCTTATAATGCAGCATTGATTTTCAGCCTTGTGCTGTAACTTTCATTGTTCTTGAGAAGAATGTAGAATAAAAAAAGAAAGTGGAGGTATGGCTTTACAGGTAATGGAATGTAATAGGTCTCTTTACCTGTAATGATGAGATACACTCCCAATTTTCTTTTTAAAGTAAAGTTGGTTTCCCTATATCTTGGAAAAGGGAAATGTGAAGATATGGAATGTCTATGTTGTGCCTGGACAATATTTTTGATTTCCAAACAGAGATTTGGTTAAGTGAAAGACCCTGCAAATAATGGAGATTGTATTGCTCAAAATGATACCAGTTTGTCCTACTTCCAGAAGATTTTGAATGAGTTTTTAAAACCTCACCTGTTTATAGCTCTTTCTATCATGCTGAACAGGCAATTTCACTGATAATTCAGCTTCTTAGAATATTGATTATTTGGTGCACACAAAGGCTAGTAGACAGTGGTTACTACAGGAAATGTTTTCTGAACCTTCCAGTAATTCCTGTATTCTTGATGCCTTCATACATGCAAACTATGCAAATATATAAATAGGTGGGTAGGTTTTAAAACAACCATTTTGGAATTTGATTTCAGTTACGGAAGTAATAACTTCAGTGGTACATACCTGAATTCTTGTAAATGCTTGAACTCTCTCTCTCTGACTAACCCCCAAAATGCTCTTTTGAGAGCAGGGCCGGCCCCACCATTAGGCAGGGTAAGGCAGCCACCTCAGGTGGCAGCTGTTGGAAAGCAGCAGCAAGGTGTTCAAGAAGAGAGCTGGGTGCCCTGTAGCCTACTCTCCACCCACTAAGCTATCAGTGTTGAAGACAGATTAATCTGCGAGTCCAACCAGCTTTTGTACATAGAATGGGAGAGGGTGCCATCTTGTCCTTTGCCTAAGGCACCAAAATGTTTTGGGCTGTCCTTGAGGGGGAGGGACCATAACTCTGTGGTAAAGAACATGCAATGCATGAAGAAGATCCCATATTCAACCCAGCATGTTCAGCTGAAAGGATCAAGTCGCAGATGCTATGGAAGGCCCCTGCCAAAGATCTTTCAGGGCAAGTGGAGAACGTGCCACAGTAGCCAATACTGGGCTGGGCAAATAAACAGGCTGATTTGGTATAGGGCGGCTTCCTGTGTTCCTAGTACAAAAATGGGAGAAAGGGGATAAATGGCTTGTGTACATAGGTAGCACTTCCCTTTTGTAAAGCTTTTGTGCCAAATTCAAGGAGATTTTGGGGGACGGGGCATCTGTGAACACAGCTCAAAAAAAGAAATATTTCCCCCCCCCCCCGAATGGGGTGCACACACCCTTTAATGGACTACAGCCTTAATTTGCTACAAATCGTGCATTTCTTCTTCTTCTTCTTCTTCTTCTTCTTCTTCTTCTTCTTCTTCTTCTTCTTCTTCTTCTTTGGCTCGGAAAAGAAACAAACAACCCCGAGTCAATAAATTAGTCCTTATCTGGCGGTACAATTATCTCCTTCTCCCCCATCCTTTGCTATACATGTGAGGAGCTTCTGGATGTTAGCAAGCTATCTTGATTCTTTTGGCATGGAAGGTCAGAACATGTAAATTCAGCTTTGCCTAGTGTGAAGTAGGAGTTTGCTACTTCTTTGAAACACCCGTATGTGAAAATCCATAGTGTGCCATAGGTTCATGTGTCCTTCAGCATGAAAGAGAGTAGTAATGGGCAGATCAGAATAGACCGTAAATAAATTGACAGTATGTACATGTCTACCAGCTTTCACAATTAACTGTGTTTAATACTGTTTCACTGTTATCAATCCAAAAATAGTTATTAAAGCCAATGAATCTGGGATTTCAGTCTATTTAAAGGAATAACTTGGTGCTTGGTGCATCTTTTTTGTCTGTGCACCGCTTTACAAATATCAGTCAAGCCTCAAAATAAGAATGCTTATTTATGTAGAAACTGAAATTGAATGTTACACGGAGGAAAAGTCAGTGTTGGTGCTATATAGGATACATTGGCTCTTACCTCCTTGTGCTACTTTTAGGCCACTGAACATACTTTTTGATCTCTATTCCATAAAGAAGGGGGGAACAAGGAACCCACTTTACAGATTGTAAAGTCTATAACTGACATATCAACCGTCATGCTTTGGGAACATATTTGTGATGTGATAACTCAAAATGTCCATGTAGTAATGCCCCTTTACTCTTTGGAACTGATTAGATTAGTGGAAAATTTAACATACATATTCCCATGTGTGCCCAGTAATAAAGGTAACCTGTGTCTTGGTTTTATAAAATCTTCTGATAAAGCAATTTCTGTTTCTTGTTTTGGAGGATTACGTTTTTAAGGGCTTTATTGGGTAAGGCAAAGTTTAAATTTTTTTTTTAAAAAGTGCATGACTTAATTCTGGCTCTGTCAACTGTTGCACTGTGAATATTTTAATTAACGTATTTTAAACAAAAATGTTGAGGGCTTAACCATTACTTCCTGCCTTTTAACCCAAGGGTCACTTCCAACATAACATTCTTGCTTCCATGGAATAGCTCTTGAAATGTATTGTTGAGGGATGTGTATATGGAATCCATACAGTCATTTTGTGAGACTCGGTCACCTGCTGAACTTGCTTATAAATTATTTGTGTGAACTGCTGAGTTTGAGGCTCCAGTCTCTGCTAATAAAGAAAAAAAAGCTGGCTCTTTCTGAGAAAATGTTTTCCATGTATGCATCCTTGAGAATCACTTCTTTTAAATAGCCATCCGTTGGATGTAAAATATTATGCTGGAACTAACCCCTACTCTTTGTTGAGACCAGTGCTAGATGGAAGAAAGTTGGAATGTGTGTATGGATGCCATTCAGGGCATCTTTTACTGTTTTGAAGCGGTGATACACCACAAATGGGATGTGGTTAATCCTAAATCTTCTTCTGGCGTATTGGCAAGACTATGTAGCTTTTTGTCTTCCACCATGATAGTTGCCCTGATCCTAAATATTTGCTTGCAGTTCTGACACAAAGTTGGGTTTAATTTGCTGCAACAGCTATTGGTACACACTATTCCAAGCACTGATGTGTGAGGTATATCAAAACTTAGGATCAGGCAGTAAGTGTCTGTATTAATTCCTTAGGGTTTACATGAATACTTTACATTTTATAGACATACAGCTTTGAACAAGAATCCCAGGTCTACAATCCCATAATGCATTTGAACCTAGGATCTGGATTCCACCCACCCCCACTTGCCCTCCACAATGCTGATTAGATTCATCCACCCATTAAGGGACTTGAACAGTTATTTTTGTCCTTGAGAACAAAAGTTGCCACTTCTGGCTGTGAGCTGCTCAGTAAACTGGGTTTTTGAGATGAGCCACCATCACCATGAAGGAGCTAATTGCCTGAAGAATGTATTTTGAGCTTTAAATGGAGTTGTTGCTTATGAGCAAAGCATTTTCCATCTATGACCCCTTTCAATGGCAGAGAGTTACGTTTTTGGTACTTACAGAAGGGGGGGGGGTGGAATCATGCTTCAGCTATTGCTGAGGCACTGAATCATCCACATAGTATTATTTTCCATGTAGCTCTCTAGAATGTATATATCTTCTGCATTTTGTATAAGAAAAGGGTTTTTTTCCCCACTGTGATCCAAAAGCTCCAATAGTTTACGGATAAGTAGAGGATGTTTGAGGCATCCCATGTTGAATGATGGACTATGAATCTATTCTTCTTTAGGACAAGTAGGATAACCTTTTAACATCCATAAAATGCCATTAATTTGAGTGAGCTGGAAAAAAATGGGCATCCTTTTCCGAGAAGAAATATCTGTTAAATACATCAGTAAACATGAACTGTACAAATCAGTCTGTATAAAACTTCTGTGACTTCTTTTTATTTCATATTCTTTGGTAAAAGGTACATTGGTTGTGTTCAGTTTTCTGATCCAGAAACAAAGACCAAAGAAGGCCAGCCTCATTTGATTGTGTATATTCTGCCTGTCTTAATTATTGATAGCTATAAAGGATACAGTGCAAGTAAGTGAATTGGTAATCAATGGTTTTTGTATTTTTTTTTAAGGAAAGGAAACTTTAAAGTGTATAATTTATTGCTCAGCAATACCATGTTGTTAATAATGATTAGCAACGTGTCCTAATTTCCCAATAGCATTATTATATGTTGTCCTTCAGTTCGTTGTATTGTTATTTGGTATTTATTTGTGTTTGAAGGTCTTGCTATGTCTTGTGTTTTGATGCTAATAAACGAGAACAGTGTGTAGAATGCAAAACTTTGAAATGCTGAACTGTATTAAAGGAAAAAAATAAACCTAAGTAGGAAGTCATATTTTTTAATAAACGGAATTGTGTTTTAATTTTATCATATGGTATTGACACAAAAATTTGGAGTGACCGTTTACCCATTTTCAATTCACTTGGATGACTCCTTGGAGCATGTTCTCTTTCAATATAGAGTATGAATGTATCCCTACATAGACCTATTTCCAGAAGGGATTAGAATTTATAAAGAAAATTGTGAATTAGTAAACAGAGAAAAATAATGGAGTAGCATTAATGACCAATAATTATTTAAGAACACATTTTTAAAATGCCAGGCTAGTTTTCTTTCTTTGAAATACCAATCCATTGGCCAGTTTCTGTGCACTTCCTATGTCTAGATTTATCTTGGTGCGGCCAACACAATTCTGTAGATATGTCTATTCAAAAGTAGGCCCCATTTAATTTGAGATGAATTACTCCTAGAAGGAGTGTAGGATTAGGGTCTTAGGCTGCAATGCTATACCCAGTTACCTGGGAGTAAGCCCATTGAATTCAATGGGGCTTACTTCTGAGTAGGTATATATAGGAGGGCACTGTTAGAGTGGTATTTAGTGAGAGAATGAACTGATTTTACAGCCCATTCTTTTCAGATATAGTTCACTACCTTAGTTTAATTGCTCGGACAAAGAACTGACTAGGCATGTTATTAGTAGGTAGCAATACAATAGTTGGAGAGTTTAGATAGAAGGCAATCTAAAACACACGAGATCTCAATATATTGGAGAGAAGGGGTTGCAATAATGTAAAATTTAATCAATGGATTTGACAGCTTTTTCATATAAACGAAACCAGAAGACAGATGATTTTGAAATAAAACAAAACAATGAAAAGGTGCAATATATTCAGAATTTGGACTTTTTCACCTGATTTCATACCATAACAAAGCAATCTTAGTAAACCAAGATATTTAAACTGTTTTAAGCTAATTTTTTTTACATAGACAGATATAAAGGATTAAGAACATAAGGAGAGGCTTGCTGGCTCAGCCAAGGGTCCATCTAGTCCAACTCTGTTTACACAGTAGCCAGCCAGTTGTCGACCAGGGACCAACAAGCAACAGCACCCTCCCACCCATGTTCCCCAGCAATTGGTGTATATAGGCTTATGTCAGCTCAGTAACTAAATATTGTCCAGTATGGAGAAAAGAAAAGAAAAACCAACTCGAAAGCTTGTCAAAGAAAATAAAATTCTAACTACTAATAGGTACTTAAATGTGATTGTTTGACCAGTCATGTCAGTGATTTGAGTTTCAACCAATTTATTAAGCCAGGTGAAATTTAATACAAACATAGGTAAAATATTACAGAGAAAATGCCCTAGATAAGCCAGCATAAAATGGGTTTTAAGGCAAGAAAATGTGACAAAAATCATGCGTTGAAATATAAATAACAGGCCAGCTGAGGCATAGAATGCTAATGTGTTAGCAGAACCCTCAATATTCAAATTGAGAAGTAATTTACTATTTTGCTCAGTAATGATATGAATTTGGAGTACTGCATTCAGTTTTGGGTATCACAATGCCAAGGCTGTTGGCAATTCAGAAAGGATTTGGTGGAAAGTTAGATCGCTTCATTTCATGCAGACTTTGAATCATGAGAAAGGTGAATGAAGCATGTGGCTCTAGAGAAAAAGATGTAGGAAGAGACAGACACTTCTCAAATAAGTATACGTATTAAAGTGAAGGGGGGGAACTTTATATATTAAATATTCCATCTAAAGCCAAGTTGAAGGAGTTCCTGCGTCTGTCAGTTCGGAAGCAAAAATTAAGTAGAGGTGTCCTTTTTCCTTCTGTCCTCATCTGTGAGTGCTGATTGGGGATTGGACAAATTTGTTTGGGTATTAGACAAATTTGTTGAGGATGATGCTATGCCTACTTGTCACGATAGCTGTATGACGGCTTTCTTCAACTGTATGTAGACTACTGTCAGGTTGGGAGGACGTGTGCTTTTGAATAAATACCAGATACTGCGGACCAACAATAGGAGGGTTTATCTCTATGTCCTACTTGTGGGCTTCCCAGATGCACTTTGTTGGCCACTATGAGAAATGGGATGCTGGTACTGGTAGACCTTTTATCTGATTTAGTAGAGTTACTCTTATGGGTCAAGGGATCACCTTACAAGTCGGGGGGCTTCCAACTCTTGCTACTTCACACTTTAGTCTATATTGTCGAAATCACTTGTCCCCGTAAGATGCTACAATTGAGTTATGTTAGCACAGTTAGGGTAAGTAAAGGTCCAAATTTGCCATGTTATAACCATCTTAATTCACTGCGTATGAACAGAGATCTGCAGCATGGTAAAACATGACTGATCAGTTTTAATCTTGCAAGTACCTCCTAAATTAAATGGAAGGCTGCACTCTTGAAGCTATCTATAGTATTGTAGTTAGAATACTGACCTTCATCTCAAACATGAAACTTGCTTTGTGTTTTATTAAAGTCGCAGCCACTGCATGATTAATCCTAAGTAGAATTTGGTAAGGAATGATTACTCAGTCTGATATAAAAAAAGACATCACTACCTTTTGCCGATAAGGATGCAGTAATTCAGATGATTTCTCATGTATGTGATGATTGCATTCTGCGCAGAGGAGATGGAAGGAAATGATATTGCAGTCTGGATTCCTTGCAAATAAAGTTAAGGCTGTTTCTCTTGCCCTACTCCCACCTCACTAGAGTACGGAGTTTTCTTCTAAGCTTGGAACAAGAAACAATATCACAAAACTTTAAGGGATTTGCTGCAGCACACTTAATGATGTATTGTAGAGTATATGAAGTTATATTTCCAACAGCTACATCTTTTTTTCCTATTTACTCTAGAAAAACCACAGGAAGCTCAATCCAGATTTGAAAAGTCCACCTACCCACCTCTGCCATAGTCATGTTCCCCAAACCAGTAAAATAAATCATGGTTTGTTGTTGGGTTGTGAACGCTGAGTTGTTTTTGGTTAACAAGCCATAGTTAAACCATAGTGCAGGGTTCACACGTAACAACAAGCCACTATTCAACAACAACCTATACTCTGAGGTGTCGTTACATTTATTGTGTGAATGCACTTAACATGCATGTGTTTTTCTACATAAATAGCAACCTCAAGACTGGGGGAGGGGCTGGGGAGTTTCATTGGCGCTAGTGGAGGCTTTCCTTGAAATACAAATAGCAGCTTCTGAGAGGTGATTTTTGTTAGGACCGTAGAAGAGAGAGAAAGGCTTGCTCAGGCTTCCCTGCCTTTGCTATTTACATAACAAGGTCCTGACCGTTAATTGCATTTGCACAATTAACATCAGTCTAGTTTTGTCCTCTGATGCCTCTTGCCCTTAAATGTATGTAGACCAAAGAAATAATATAGAAGAGAAAAAGCAGCTCTTTTTAATGATCTTTCTTTAATAACCAGATGACAGCTGGCAGAGCACATATAACAGTGCCAGTTCCCAGTGTTAGTATGCTGCCCAAATAATGTCATGATATGGCAGGGGCCAAAGAACGGGACTTTCCAAATGTGTCTCATCTAGTGCTTTCAAATACTTTTGCACAAAGTGGTCACACACCAGCAGATGACATGGGAAAAGGAGACTGGGAAAAGACTAGAGTCCTGTACAAATATTACTTGACACCTTTTCTGCCGCCACCTCCAGAGGTATTTTCCCATTACCCTAAAGGACTCGAGTATTTCTGAAGGGCTAAACTATGCTGCATGCTAATAATGTGCAGCTGATCCTCACATTCTTTATTATCTCCAAGTAAACACATATTCTGCCAAGTAAACTCGCAATCTGGATTGGGATTACCACATGAGAATAGGGGAGGCCTTCCTACTCAGCTGCTCTCTCCCACCCTGAAATCACCCCTGAGCAGAGACTAAAATAACAAAGAAAAGGGGGGGGGACCACATTAGCACCAATTGAGTTTTCCTCTCTTATTTAGCCCCTGCATAAAGTGATGCAAATTTAATATTTTTATTTTTTTATTTATACATTTTTATACCGAAGCTTTGCTGGTTAGGACATTTAAACCTCCCCCTACACATGCAGTACTCTTGATCTGGTGTGGGGCACTGCATGTTTACCTGGAGGTAAAAAAGTAATGAAGATCAGCTGCATGCTACATTTTTTATGTACCATATAGTTTAAGCCTTGGTTCTTCACCAGTAACTTGACTTGCCATACCTGCGGTGTCTTCAGGATTGTTACCCGCCCTTGAGTTTACCTCAGAACTGCTGGTTCTTTGTATACAGGGCTCATAGTCACCTGATCGTTCTCAGTAGTGTCTTGGGGTCTCCACAGTTTTCTCTATGCTTTTCAACATCCACCCACAAAGGGTGAGGCCTGTACATCCCAGAAAGCCTCAGGTGTACATAATTTGAGTAAGGAGCTCACTATGGAAATTTGTTTACTGCATTTTGGTCAGATGTGCAAACTTCTCTTAAGCATTAAGCTTGTATGGTTGGGGGTGTTGATCAATTGGGCATTATAAAATAAACCACTGAACAAACATTAAATCAGCTAGGTGTGCAAGGTGCTTGAAAAGAATAAGGCAGACAGCATGCTTGAGGGAGGGGCAAAGATGAAAATTGTATTTGGAGGCTTTTAGGAATAAAGGTGTGTGAGAGTAAGAGAGCTGCCCCAGCTGCAAAAATAAAACACAGTGACCACGGTTTGTAGGTTTGCACATAAAATAATTGAAAAACGAATAATAGATGTTTGTAAGTATGTCTGTATACACCCTCATTCATTTATTGAGCTACAGATCTATTTCAGTGGGAGTTCAGCTGATGATCTGGGAGCCAAAGCAGACATTACTTTAACAATGCAGCTAGGAGCTCCATCCTTTCTTTTTCATTTTTATTCAGTAGCATGTGGTATAGGGGGCTTTATCATTATTTTGCATCACTATTTCCCATAAATTGCAGGCATGGCCCCCCAATCCAGATTGGGCTCAAAGTACGAGAAAGGTTTAAAGCCTCCCCCTGCTGCAGTCTTGATCGGGATTGGCCCACCTGAGCTTATACTAGACTAAAATGGAGGGGAGAAGGACATAGCTGGCTTTGGCCCCTGGACTCTCCTTTTACCTCAGCAGGTCCTGAACCCATTCTCGGCTCCTTTTGGAGGCACTCTTCTCTCATGCGATAATAATGTGCTGGCCCCACCTCACCATTATGACTTGGCTAACTCCCCTGCATGCTTTGGGGGGGGAAGGGCTAAAGTGGGGAGCCTGTCCTACATCTGTAGACTCCCCATGTGATTTAGAACCCTGTACAATCTGTAGACAGAATATTAATTTGGAATTCAAAAACAATTGTCCATTAAAAAAGATGGTGGGGGAGGTGAGTGATACACAGTGCAAAGATAAACTATGGAATTCGCTACCACATGATGTAGTTATGGCCTCCAACTTGGATGGTTTCAAAAGGGATTATACAAATTCTTTGAGGGATAAGGGAAGATGCTTTTGCACTCAGGTCCCACTTTTGGGCTTCACATTGACAGCTTGTTGGCTACTGATACAGCATGGCTCTTTTTATGACCACCCTACTCTCTGCCACCCCATTCCACGTACAGAAGCTGCCTGCACTGGCAGTTGAATCGTACCTCAATGGTAATGAGATACTGTCCTGCACCAGGACTGCAGGCTAGTTTATGGGACACACTTATCTCTTTCCTCCAATATTTTACTCATTCACCACTCTGGTGCCTGCTTGCTGCCTGGTCAAAACAAATGTTGCCCATCACATGAAGAGAGCAATGCATGCACACCTGTGATGCCTGCAAGAGTGTGTGGCTTGAGCTGCCCACCTCTCTGCCTGCTTGCATGGTCAAGGGCCTTTAGCAACAGTGACCGTTGGGAGAAAGTGATTAAGCAAGAGACAGGCCAGGTCATGCAAATGCAAGCATCACTGCTACAGCGCCAGCTCAGGAAGACTGAGGATGGTGGTGAGGGGCGGTCAGGGAGTACGTTTGGGGGGCTGCTGCTAGTTGCTGGGGAAGATGAGCAGGAGGATGCTATTGCACTCACCTCCTCGCTTATGAGTATCCCATAGGCATCTGGTTGGCCACTGTGGGAACATAATGCTTGACAACATAGCTTTTCTTGTGTTTCTATGAATCCTTTCTTAGAACCATGAAAATCTTGAGTTTTGTTTAGAATTCTTATAGCTGCAGGGGGAGAAAGTGCTGACCATAGATGCTTTCTCCATGTTGTGACTTTTTCACTCACAGCAGAGCCATAAGCCACTTCACCTCAATAAACTGGTGGCTCACCTCAAACAGCAGTGAAGAAAAATCAATTGTCCTCTTCACCTAACCTAGTTTAAAGGAGTATCTTTGGCCTCTAGATGGTTTGGATCCAGCTTACATGAAGGACTGCCTTCTCCCATACCAATCTGCCCAAATTCTGACTTTAACATCAGAGACCTTGTTTGTGTGTCCGCCTGTCAAAACAAATAGGTGGGCGGGTATGAGGAATACACCGTTTTTTGCAGAAGTGCTCCATTTCTGGAACTCTTCAAACTGATGTTTCCTCATCATTACAAGCTTTCAGCTGAGGACTTATTTGTTTAACTAGCTCTACAATTGGGCACAGGACTTCATTAGCTGCTGTTTTGTATATAGTGTTATCTGGTTTTATTTCTTAATTTTAATGTTATTAGTATTTTATTGTTGTTGTTTTTAATAATTGTTTAATTATATTTGTATGGGTTTAAATTTTGTACAAGAAACAGCAGCAAACAGCAAACTCAGGTCCAAGATAATTTTAATGATGTTTTTATTCTGTTATTCTATTTGTTCCCTGCCCTGAAACCTTCAGAAAGAGAGCACTATATAAATATTGTTAATAATAATAATAATGATAATAATGGTTTAATATACTCAACGCATTTTGGAATTGAGGACTCCTTCTTCAGAAGCTTGAAAAAATTAGAAATTCCTATACCTCTTCAGATATAGCAGCATAAAAAACAAAGAAGAGACGTTTTCTTTCCTCATTGACTCATAACCTTTGTATCACATCTGATGGGCCTCAGAGTTCTAGTGAAAATCAGAATAGATCCTGCAAGCCTGGTCTGCCTACCCATCGCATAGCACACCAAGCATTGGGTCAGGTAGGAAGAACTAAAATCAGAAAAAAACACCCTCTCTCTAGCTGTTCAACAATTTCTCCTGCTTGCAGTCTTACTAGCTCCACTAGAAACACCCACTAGAAACACAGCAAGGGCCAAACTAGACCTGGTAGCACCAGGCCTGTGTGTCAAAATCAGAACTCTCCAAATCTCTATAAAGGCCGTGTGAGGCAAGTTAAAACACACCACAGCAGGCACAAGGGGATGATGAACTCTTCGCCCCTCAGCCACTTGCCCCATCTGTCTTTTTCCACTGGGTCTCCAAGATAGGGTGACCATATGGAAAGGAGGACAGGGATCCTGGATCTTTAACAGTTGTCTAGAAAAGGGAATTTCAGCAGGTGTCATTTGTATGCATGCAGCACCTGGCGAAATTCCCTCTTCATCACAACAGTTAAGGCTGCAGGAGCCCTGCTCTCTTCTGTATCTGGTCAAGAGAGTGGGTCTCCTGCAGCTTTAACTGTTGTGATGAAGAGGGAATTTCACCAGGTGTTGCATGCATACAAATGACACCTGTTGAAATTCCCTTTTCTAGACAATTGTTAAAGATACAGGAGCCCCGTCCTCCTTTCCATATATAGTCACCCTATAAAAGTAACCCCAGCAGAAGAAAAGCAGTTGAAGCGAATGGGTATAAAGTGCATGCACTGTGCATGCAGTACTTAAAATTTGCCTTCACACAATTTAATAGTACATCGACATGACCCATCACACTTAGCTGAATCCTGAATAACCACATATTCTTGTATGGTTGCATACAAGTTTGCAAGAGTCTTTGGTGGGCCTTGGTTTGTTTACTAGCCTCCTCAAAAGTCTGTAAACACTGCTCCCCCTGGAGGTCACAATGCACTTTGTTGCCTAGGTTACAGCCTGGTCACCACCTACTGAATTTTTTTTACACTTTTGCAATGTTGATGAAGTAATAATAGGTAATGTAAGCAAGCACAGGGATGTAGTTGAAATATTGAAGCGGGAAGTGAATGTAGATGCTTGGTAACTTCGAGCCTACACTACTGCTTTAAAACGGTTTAACCTGTTTAAAACTGTTATAAACCATTTTAAAGCAGTAGTGTAGATAGGCTCTTCAGTTGTGTATAGCCAACATACTTTTGGAATATTGTTCTCATTAATATGGCAAATATCAGTTTACAGCAGCCTTCCCCAACCTGGTGTCCTGCAGATGGACTATAGCTCAATTCATTCCTAACCTCCATAGCTTGCTCTCCTCAGACTATGGGAGACGGAGAAGTCTGTGTTACATCCGAAGAAAATTGTCCCCCCCCCCCCCCGGGTATTTCTGTCTTAACTAAAGGAAGCAACCCACCTACTTCTAAATTTGCAACCTATCAGGCTGGTATGTTTCTTTTCTTTTTCATATTTGCCAAGTCCTTGCATATCAATGAGACAAGGTTCGTTTTCTGCTTTCTCTCATCGCACAATGTGTCCTTTTCACCTTTCTACATGTCACTTCCTGTTCTCTCTCCTCTTCTCTCCAAGGCAAACAATTCCTGTCATTCCAGCTTTTCATCATAGACCGCTTCTGTTTCTTTAATCATTTTCTGTGAACAACTTTTGCCAGCGATACACCAATTGCTCAGATGCCGTTGGAGAGGGAGAGCAAAAGGGCATAAATGTAGCTGAAAGGAATTAAGCACTTACAAAAAAAACGAAGCCACGCAGGTCGGCTATTATAACTGAGCAAGCCTTTGTAGTCATGCCTCTGCCAGATAAAGGAGGTGGCATATAGTTATGCTAAACTAGACTCTGTGATCTCACAAATGGAACTTAGTTTAACTTTGTTAAATTTACATTCCAATTTCACTCAGTGGCTTTTGGAAAACAGCCCCTGAAAATAAAAGAGCTCCCCTTCTCCTAGCAGAATGTATGATTCAAAGAAAACTGAAGAGAATTCCCGGATGCCCGCAAGAGTAGAGCAAAATGGCTGGCTGAGACATTATACTTCAGGAAGAATGACGAGAGGCACTAATTTCACAATTAGTTATTTATTATTTGTTCAAAGCACAATCCTGGAGCCCTTAGACAGCTTTCCAGGGGCCAAAGGATACAGTGTTTTTTTCCCTCAGAAGCTGGAGGCAGAGTACCCACTTTGGAAGAGATCCGACTGTGTGTGACTCCCCACCTCCACCCCCTCCTAACCCCTCCCAGCCACCACAGAAACCTCAGCGGAGATCAGAACTCTATTCTTAGGGAAGGGGAGAAATCAGAGGGTCAGAGTAGGGCCCCCTCCACAAGGATGCGCTTTTGCGCCCGGTTCCGCGATTATGCGCATTATCGCGGAGGCGCTTTTACTCCTAATCCCTCTGCACCGGAGGCGGCGAGAGGCGGCGAAGCGCATTAATTCATGTCCAAAAAGCGCTTTACAAGCAGTTAATGCGCGTAATCGCTTGTTCACACCGCGAAAATGCGCTTTAACGGCCGGAGCAAAATAAAAGTCGCTATTTAACGCGCGTTCGAAAATGCGCATTATCGGGGAGATAACGCGCCTGTACACCCGTTTTGCGCTCCGTGCTTGTGGAGGTAAATTTTTTAATGAGCCTTCAAGGCTCATTAAACGTCTCGTGTGAAGGAGGCCTAGAGAGGCCCATCAAATGAAATACTCTTTTCAGGAGGACAGAAAGGCAACAACAAAAAAATCTCCACCTTTCCTCCCACACTGCCAGCAAGAGTTTGCAGGGGCTTTGGATGGAAGCCTCCAAGACTGGAACACTCCATCATTTAAAGTAAGAGTCCATAGGATTGCACTCTTACTGAACTGTATTGAAAAGCTCCCCAGTTGGCTTATATAAGATCAATAGCAAGCCAGGCAGCCTTTGGCCACAGTCTTACAATCTAAAAGACATGACACAAAAGGAAAAAAGGAAGGGAAGGAAGACCCGGGGGTGGGGAAGCAAATTTGGGCTCCAGTTTTTAAAGTCACGGCGTTCTTACAATAACCAGTTTGAATGGAGAAAGTTCAGGGGGAGGAGAAGCCAAAATAAACTGGTCTCCCAGTAGAGCCAGTGGAGTGGGCACTGCTGCCCCATCACTCACTCTGCTGCTGCCAGATGGAACGACCACTGATAAATGATGAAGAAAAAATAAGCCACATGCTGACACAAGACACTCCAGGGACTGCACCAAATTTAAACATCTTTTTGCCTGCCTACTCAACACCGTTTTGAAACTCAAAAGCTGTCAATAAAAGTTTGTCCAATAAAAGACGTCACTATTTTGTATTTCACATTCATGGCTTTTCTTCACAGTCAATAGGTAATCCTTGAGTAGAATCTTCAGCTCTTTTTATCCTCAAAGGTGGAATAAATGACATGGTTTATGTTGGCGTGGCAGCTGAAAGGAAAAAGGATGACTTTATCACAGCCCCGAGATGATTTCCAGCTGGAGTCATTGGAGGCCAAATACATTAATTTCAGCTACTCTATCATCCACTCTCAATGCAATTCGTGCTGATCACTGTTGTTACTTCTCTTTAGCAACTTTCTGCTAAACTATCTGATTTCAATATGTGGTCTGGGATCAACAATGACTGAAGTACATTATGCTTCCTGCTGACAGATGCAATTTCTTGAATTGTTTTTGAATAAGAGAATTGTAAACTGCAGGTGTACCAGACAGAAAAGCATGCACCTTGTTATCAACTTTGTGGTATGTATGCATGTGAGGATGTCGTGTTTACAACATTAGCTTCCGGAGAAAGCAAGTAGGGGGTTGACGACCCCGATAGCCAATTGTCGTCCAAAGATTACACATTACCCAGCAACAAACTGATCTTTGCCAAAAGTGTATGTATATTCAACATATCCTACTGAAAATCCCTTCCCCCATAGTTGTTATTTGCCTACATTTATAAGTAGAAGGGACGTGTAAAGGTTAGAATGGGATGGAATATGGAAAATGTTTACATTTCTGTGGAGGGGGGGATTTTAAACGTGGTTAAGCTGCTCTCAGCTCAGATACATTCAAATAAATAAAACGTGTCATAGAAGGGCTGGTATACTTTCTGTAGAGAAAAGGGCAGCAGGTTTTTCCTGTCCTTCATTTTATTCTATTTTGCTGTGGGTGGCTATCTATCTGGCAAAATAATAGTACTTTTAAACAATTCGTGCCCATTTGTTCCTACATGCTGTATCATTATCTCAATTCGTTTTTGTTTTGTTTTTGCTTTTACAGGAAAGGTAAAATAAAGTGAAGTGAAGTGATTCACCTTAAGTCAAACACAGTTGAGTCAAGAGACTCAGAGGTTGCCTGCACACACCTCTTCGGCAGAGAATGACATTTCTGTGTTCTGTAACAAACAAGTTACAGATGCTTGCTGCTCCAAATGAAATTGTCACAACAGTCCCTAAGCAAGTAATTTCTCTTTCATCAGCTGCCAGAGAATGGCTGCTTTTGGACAACACAATGGTCAACAGTGGGGTAATGATCAACTTGACAGTTGTTTATCTAACCAGTACTCCCCACACAACACGATAATAAGCAACCGTGGTGTGGATTAAGATCAGCATTGAGTTGGCTATTAGTCCACGCTGATTTGACTCAGTTGTCCCCTGCCCTCTCCACCCTTCAGTCCTCACACTAGTATCCCATCAGCCATTGCTGCTGAAAAACTGATCTGCTGTTTGGACTAGAGTGGCAGCCGCCGCTTTAATAGCTCTTGCCTTGTGACTCAGTGGCTGACAAAATAACCAATGGTGGCTGACAAAATAACCAACGGTGCCCGCCACACAACATGATAACCAATGGTGGTTCAAATAGCCAACTCCGCACATCGTTGGTTATTTGCGTGGGTTATTTTGGCCAAATAATCAACAGTTGATTAAAAAAATCCCACCGCACAACACAATAACCCATGAGGGGTTAAATAACCAATCAAGTATTTAAACCACCATTGGTTATCGTGTTGTCTGAACCCTGTCATTATGTGCCTGTGCTGAAAGTTCACTCTGGGCTAGAGGAATACAAACTTCCAATCTGGGTTTACAGAAATTTCCAGACATAAAGGGCAGCTAAAAAGTGACATGTATAACAAATACATGGAAGGAAGTTGGGTCATCCGAGAATTGGGGGAGGCCTGTAAACATCTCTGCTTCTCCTGGAGCCATCGTCCAAAATCAGCAGCAATTCAAGTAAAAAACCAACATCTGGCTGCTTTAGCAGCCATTTCTTGACCATGGCCATTCTCCTCCGAGACCTGCTTACGACATAAAGATTCATAAGCAGAGTGGCAGTTGGAACATCTGATAACTAGGGAAGGCTTATAATGCCTTTGTACCTTCGGTGCACAGGTGGGAGCAGAGAATGTCATCTGATAGGTCATGGACATATTTCTTCACACAGTGCATAGTTAAGCTGTGACATTGGCTACCACAAGGCATAGTGATGGCCACTAACCTGGGCAGTTATAAAGGGGATTAGACAAATTCATGGAATATAAGGGTATCAATGGCAACTAGGCTGCCTCTACATGAGACGTTTAAAGCTCTTTGAAGTCTCATTAAAATTTTTACCTCTACAAGAGCGGAGTGTAAATCAGGAGTTGAGGCGCTTTATCTCTCCGATTATGCGCATTATCGAATGCGTGTTAAATAGCGAGTTTTATTTTCCTCCGGCCGTTAAAGCACATTTTGCCTATGTGAACAAGCGATTCTCTGCATTAACTACTTGTAAAGCGCATTTCAAACAACCGGTAAGGCCACCAGTTGTGTGCTCAATTACCTCCTGCATACAAGGATTTGCAATAAAGCGCTTCAGCGATTATGCCCATAATCGGCTAACCAGGCGTCTAACAGAATCCATCTAGAGGGGGTCCCAGTCATGATGGCTCTATATTACCTCCAGTATCACACATAGTGTGCCTCTGTACACCAGTTCCTTGGGAACACAACCAGTAGAGTGCTCAAGTCCTGTTTCTTGTCTTCAGATATTACCATCTGGTTGACCACTATGAGAACAAAATGCCGGACTAGATGAGACATGGGTCTGATCCAGCAGGGCTCGTCTTCTGTTCTTATGGGAAAAACAGGACCGGCCGAAGATATTTTGCTGTCCCCCATCCCAGGTGAAGAGGCATAGCACTGAAGGCTGGATCCGTTATCTTAGCAACTAAAACCGAAAACCCCACAAGCTACCAAAATTAATAACAAATTACATTTCCAGTTCCAAAGCGGTTGCCTCAGGTGGTCACATCACTATGTCTAATGGTAGGGCCAGACCAATGCAGATATGGATACTGTAGTGCAAATTAGCAAAAATTCTTAAGCAAAGATGGAAATAGTCTGCCCCCTTGATTCAGCCTTCCCAAACATGGAGATTTTACTCATCCATTGGAGACTCTTAAAAAGAAGGTTAAGCTTCAGAAACTTCAGGTCAGTCCCTGAGAATTATCAACTCTTAATGCCAAATAACTACAGGGGCAAAGCCATGAGCCAATAAAAATGCGACTTAAAATGCAATCCTATGCATGTTTAGACAGAAAAAATCCTACAGCTCCCAGCATGCCCCAGCCAGCACAGGAGGACTTTTTTCTGTCTAAATATGCATAGGATTACGCCCTAAGTATCTTGTTTTCCTAGAAAAGTAAAACAGGATACTGAGAGGTACTCTTGGCACCAGTGGTTTGATTGCAACATCCCTTGATAAGACCCTAGGATGCTAATAATATAGAGTGTCTCTATATTAAGGGGAAATTGTGTTGCTTACCTGGGTCTTTGTGCTTCCTACTTCTTTTGCATGATTGTTATGGGTTGCATTACATGGCTGAAGAGGTGCAGCCACATGGTTTGAAATGAATAATTTTTCCAGATATTACCACATTAAAAGTGGTTCTTTTAATAGTGGTGATAGAAAAATAGGCTTTGTAGTAGAATGGACTTTGTAGTAGCATAATAACTGAACCAATGCAACACCATTTTAGACTAACTTTGCACCCTGTATGTCGGGCAAACCCTGTATGTCTCTCTGTTCTTTTGTCTCCTTGAACTGCAGCTTCTGCCTTATCAGCAGAGAGAGAGAAGGGGAGTTGAATTCCATAGGAATTAGTTCATAGTTTAAGAAAGGAGTATAAAAAGCATCAAGTAGCCATTTTTTCTTTGTTAGCCTTGCCTCGTGGCGTTAGCCTACTGGGCTAACCTGGCATACAACATTTTGTAATAAATCTGTTTTCCCACTGATTTGCCTGCTTCGATTCTGGTTCTGGATATTGACAAGCCCGCCAGAATAAAGATCCACAAAGTGATTTATGCAACAGTGGGGATAGCACAGGTGACGTCCTGGTCCTTGACAAAGTAGTGTAATGGACCCACAAACTTCTGTGAGTGGCCAATCACGGGCGTGCAATAAATTGCTTGTTTAGAGGAGCCCATAGACAAAAACTCTCCTTTCTTGAACATTCAGTTTGACTAGTAGTGGGTAGAAATAACAACCACTTTTCTGTTCATTAATTGGATGACAGCAGGCAAAACAAAATAAAGAGGAAAAATAACAGTTACATCCCAACTCTTACAGTAAAGACAGCTCAGGTTATTAAACATATGAATAAAACAAACCAAGGAGAAAGAGTAAATGGATGATAATGGTCAAGAGTCCTCTTGCCTGTTTAGCAATGCCTGAGAAGGAAGGATGCCTCTCATGACAGATTTGGGGCACCATTAAAGGCAAGAGCAAATTGTCATTTTTAAATTTATTATTAGGTTTCTACTGTCGGGCTGCCATTTGGATTTTCTGCCTTTGGAATCAAAGCATCTTGAACCCACCCTGTTTGCCAGTCTGCCACTGTTGAGGAAGACTGGAAAGCAAAACCTGCTGCATTTGACTTTTGCCAAGGAAAATGGTACAGCCTTGCTTATTAAAATGCTGCTATTTTCTTCTCGGGTGGTTATTAATTGCACACATCCCCTCAGTAGAAACTTTCCTTTTGGTTTGTGTTTGATTTGCACTCACAGTCCTCTAATGCAGAGCCTAGCCAATTGCTTTTATTTATTGATATTTGTTGAGATTTATAGGTTTTCTGGAGACTGCCCAATTGCACACCAGATGCATTGCAGAATGGTAAAACTGGTCATAGGCTCACACTCCAGTGCTGTGCTGTTAGTCTTGCCTTTCTATTAAGCCATTCTTCTTTACTGAAGGTTTTATAAGTAAGCCTTCCTTTTGATTACAAGCTAACAATTTCTCTGACCCTGTGAAAATACACGCGATTTTCTTGGATACTAGTACTGATTTATACCTTTAAGAAAGCCAGCCTTGTCCCTGTCTATCAAAAGGAGATCTTATCAAGATTTAAATCTATCTTTCCAAGTCCATGCTTGGGGAATACTTTTATGGAATTATCCACCATCTACTATATTAGTTGGGCTAGGCTGCCCATTGTACAGTATTACTGGTTGTGATCAAGCTGAAGCTCAATTAAGGCAAGATGGATGTACTGTTGGTGTGCGGTTTGATGAAACAAGGAAGGAGCCTGTTTTGAACCCAACTGGAAATATCAGGTTTGCAGCTGGGAGTGTGGACTTAGATCTGGCCCATCCTTGGATGCCCAAGTAGCATCAGTGGCACAAATACTGCCTTGAGAGGGTTCCACCCTTAAAGGAAGCATTAAAATAATTTTAAATAAATAAAACAGCTTTTTGACACTTAAGGAGGGTCATCAGTCAGACGGATTTTCATGTTTCCCTACCATCGCTATGGCCTCCTGCTGCTGTCCCACAATAGTGACAACCTCGTTACATAGGGAGAGAAAGAGGAAGCAGCAACGATCACGTGGCCCATTCAGGGGGCATTTTTATTGCACTGCTTTTCCTGCATACAGCAGGAAGTGGTGGTACATTCCATTTTTTAAAAAAAAGATGGATTAAAAGGTGTCTATTTTGCGACAGAAAAATGAGTGGAAGGAGCAGG
The DNA here is from genome assembly GCA_029215795.1 of Anniella stebbinsi. Taxonomy (NCBI): domain Eukaryota; kingdom Metazoa; phylum Chordata; class Lepidosauria; order Squamata; family Anniellidae; genus Anniella; species Anniella stebbinsi. Next base: position 356,439,433 of record JARDYH010000001.1, read on the forward strand.
AGGCTCGTGAGAGGCAGACAACATCATCTAAAGGATGCACGAACATCCGTAAGTGGGCAGTAGCAAGCGTGCGATAAAACGCTCGTCTGATGACACTCAAGGTTTGCATACCAGCTGTGACTTCTACAGAAATCTCTTGGCCACTATTATTCATACTTTGGTAACATTCAATGCAGTGTATTTGGGACTACTTTGAAGACTTCGAAAATGTCATTCGGTCCAAAATACTGTTGCCAGGCTATTGAGTAGGCCAGGCCATACAGAACAACTCTCACTGGTGCTTAAAAAGCTGGTCTAACTGTTGGTCCATTTCTGATTACAATGCAAAGTGCTGATGTTAATCTTGAAAGCTATGGTTTTTCTCCATGTTGAATCTTGCATCCTATGAATAGGATCATACAAATTCTTCACCGTGTGGTATCCTTTGGGTGGGTCCACTTAACCCACAATTTTGGTTGTGTTTATATAAATCCTTTCCACAGTCAACAAGGTGATCAGTATTGCTGCAGCAAGAGACAAATAGTTATACTGATCTGTGGTTCAGCATGCAGGGAGCACTTTAATAGCCCGTTGATTGGTAGGCTCGATTACTTCAAGCTTCTTTAGATTGAGGGGAAATTGCATTGCCTTCCCGGGGCTTTGCTTCCTGCTTCTCTTGTGCAATTGTAATGGGTTGCATTACGTAGGTGAAGAGGGGAGACCACATGGTCTGTAACTGAAATCTTGCCCTCCTCCAAGTGATTGAACGGGACTATGCCGTCTAGTGGGTGGTTTGTAGCACAACTTTGGTTGCACATGGTAGGAAATACCATGATATTTCAGAAGAATCGGGATATCCAGTTTTTGTTTTAGAATGGAATAACTGGGGGAAGGTGTGAGCGACATGCAGGAGGTTGATGTTGTCATCAAAAGGACCTGCAAACTTCCATGAGTGGGCAATCATGTGTGCCTTATTTCACTCATGTGAAGAACCTCTTCATCTTTAAAGAGATCTCTATCTGCACCATACTGGTAGATTGCCTGGAGAGAGGTATGGCACATTAAGCTGATGTTTACCAATGTAGTTCCACTGTTTGTAACTGTAAGGATACATATGTGGAAGCCCTGCTTCCTAACGAATATGGATCCTCTAGTCCATCCAAGCTGTAGTCCATCCAAGCGATCACATAGAAAACCTTTCTCCTTTTATAAAATCTCATATTTATATAAGCAGAAGACGCACAGGAGTAAGTGTCCTCCCCTTGTAGAAAATTGGCAGTATCAGTAAACTGCTCTTATTGTTCACCTGTTGGGAGATCAGGAAAAGTGTTACAAATCCCTCCTTTCAGAATGTGTCCTCTTTTTGCCTTCAGAGAAAGAAAATTGTTATGAGAGCACATTTCTCCTCCTTTCCCATTTGTTCATATTACAAGTTGCAATCACCTTTCAACCCTTTCCTGACTCAATATGAGCTATGCTGGGTTAGAAAAGGAGCTACAACTGAGTTTGTCACATAATAATAAATAATAATAACAATACCCATTCAGTGGCCAAAGTATAATGAAAGGTAATTTGTGTTAGCTGATTTCTTTCAAGAACATTAATTGAAAAAAAGAGACCCATTGGACGCTATTATTAGTAAGTATGAGATAACGGGCATTTCAAAGAGGGAATGAGCATAAACGGATAATACACAGCAGTTATATAGAATGTTACCATTTTACAAACAATGAATGAAATCCAATTAATTAAGGCTTAATGATATCTCCTAAACCATTTTCAGTACAGCATCCTGATAGCCCTAATCTAAAATCCCAGTTCCATTGGAGCAGTTCTATTCACATGGATAGGACTTCTTTGGAGTAAATGGTGGATTGCAGGTTTTTTTTTAGTATGGTCCTAGCATTTGCTGTGCAAGCATATATGTGCTGGGGGTGGGAGGTACTGATGGTAGTGTATTTATTCCCCTCCCCCCCTTATTTTACTTCTCTTTCATATTTCCCCCCAAGGGCTTTCAAAATTACCATAGTAATGTGAAGAAGATGTCTCTTGGGTTCCTATACCACTCTGTTAAATTTTAGAGACACACAGGGACATTCTTGCAAGTTACACCCTTTGTTCTTTAATTCATCACACTTACATGCACCACTCTTCCTTTGCTCTTATGGACTCCTCTATCCAGGCTGCTTATAATGGTCCAACCTACTTAGCTTCAGCAATAGAACCGCATCCTATGTTGTCAAACCATTCTTGAATTTACCACTCAGGATATATCCAAGCCAGAATCTCTCACACTTTTGGAAACAGTTCCCATGACTGTGGGGCTCACAGCGGCTTATCTATATGCCAGCTTCCTATCAAGCTGGTTATAGGCATCTGCCATCATTTGCAGATGTTTTATTGCTATTTTAATAATGTGCACCATGTTTTTAATCAGTTTTATGTATTTTATCATATTTTATATTTACTGCTGTTCCCCACCTCAATCCAAACAGAGAGGTGGGTAAGAAATAAAATTATTATTATTATTATTATTATTTGCATATTAAGTCTTTAAACAGTGTACTGTGTTGGGCACATTGGCAAAAAGATGGTATATAAATGTAGCAAGTAAACAAAAATGCACTCAAAACAATGTTTGCAATAACATGCAGAAAGCATAATCCTAGACATGTGATGCCAGCTGCATATAAGCAGGTGATCATGAGCAGGAAGGTGATCATGAGCAGGAAGATGTCATGCAACAAACTGCTTTTGCAAGACCAGTGGTCAGGTGATGAATTGGCCCTTGGTTTAATGCTCATTCTACACCAGAAGTAGGATACCTTGAAAAACCACAGGTAACTTTGTTTTGCAGGTTCAAGGCAGACTGTACAGCTCATAATGGCTCTGCAATGGCTTCTGGCTGAAGTGAAGGCAGGTGGGAGAAGCAATGAAAGATGAACTATAGCTCAGGAAGGAATGATGAGCTCCATCACACCTACTTTTTCCCCCCTAGTATGCACCTGCGATTTTGACCTCTGTTTCTCTAGTACTGGTCCCTTTCATGATCGTAGTTATACCAGGGGACTCTCTTTTCACTTGTTTGCTCTCCCATTATTGCGGCCGCACCACCACATCCCTTCCCCCTCCACTTCATTGGTTCTTGTCAGGTGATGGACATGGGAGCCTCCCCCCTCTGGCTTTGTTGTCTACCATTTTACCGATTCAACGTTTAATCGGTTGGGTGCCGTTTCTAAAGGCAAGGAGGCAAGGAGAGTGGGGTTGGAGCAACAAAACCCCACTCGACCGGCTCAGTTCGTTCAACCTGATGTGCTGAAGGAGGAGAACTGCACCACCCTCCTCTTTCATCAGCAAACACACACCCCCAACAAAAGAAAAAAATGTGAAGACAGCAATACAAGGGGGTGGAAGGGTGCTTCAATCCCGCATGGAGGAAATGAACCAGACTTTCCTCGCTCCAAAATAAGACAGAAAAGGGAGGGGAAGAGGCGAGAGGAGTGCAGGACAGTGACAACGTCATGTGAGTACCGCGTTGCAAAACCGCACACCAGGCATGATGAGAGTGCAATAAAACACTGGTGTGATGGAGCTCGATAGCTCAGTAGTGATGCGCATACTTTGCATGGAGAAGCTTCCCAGTTCCATGCCTGGCATCAACAGTTAAAAAAGGAGTTTAGCAGGTGAAGGAAAAGACCTTTGCCTGAGACCCTGGAGAGCTGCTGGCAATTAGCGTAGATAATATGGGACTAGATGGACAAACAGTCTGGTCTGTTATGAGGCAGCTGGATATAAAGTCAAAGATGTTTACAGAGTGTGAGGGTTCAATGCACACTGGATGCACTTCTGTTCAAAGTCACCAAATGAGTGCATCTTCAGATTTGCCATGCTCAAAATCCTAATGCCTGGATGAGAGCAAATGGTGTTTCTTGGGCTGGTTCCAGGGAGCAAAGGACCCTGAGTGCCATAGTGGGAATCTCAAAGGTTCAGACCTGCACAATTTGTGTGACCCATTATGCCAAACACAGCCCACCAGCCATATCAAAATAAACCTAACCTGATGAAGGAGAGATCTATTGGACCACTGGTGCGCTGTATTTAGGAGGCCACATGTTGTACGCTTGCAGAAATGCTCATATTACTTTTTCTGGGTCTTTTGAGACACAGGTGTGACTTTTGCACTGGGTAATATTAAAAAGAAGTGTAAGTTTCAGCCCCAGGTGATGAGTTACAGTCCAAATCATGCTTTGGCAGAAACACATGAAGTGCACCCTTCTTCCAGACAAGGCCTCATTCATAGAATTGAGAGGGGGGGGATGTCCAGACATTGTCATCTTTAATTTGTGACCCTCCCACATTCCCCTACCAGCCTTTTTTCTTACCAGGAAAAAAAAAGGAAGAAAAGATGGAATAGCTGTGTAAAGCTTGTTGATTGTCAGCATTAGGAGCCCTCTGTCTGGAGACCTACAGATTCTGAGCATCATCAATGGGGGAGGGAAATCGCATTTCCTTACCGCCGCGTTTCCCCCCCCCCTCCGCCCATTCTTCCTCTTTCTTCAAGCAGGGAAGAATGAGGAATAAACTTTGACCATGTGGCCCATTCAGTGGGTGTTTTTATCATGCTGCTTTTCCTGCACACAGGAAATGGTGGCATGTTTCACTTCCCCAAAAAAGGGGGTTACTGAGGTCTTATTTTGTTGCGGAAAGAAGACTAGAAGGAGCAGAAGACGCGTGGGAGGCGGACGTTGTTGTCAAAAGGACCCGCAAAAAAACACAACTGGCCAGTAACAAGCGTGTGATAAAACGCTCATCTGATGACGCCCTCTGTGTCTGAAGTAAGGAAAAAACTCTTATCACCCTCTTAGTTGCCTTATAGTAATGCAGTCTCCTTCAAATTCCAAAGTGTCATATGATACTGGATAGTCCAAAGTTTGTTGGGAGATCAAGAGGAGACAAAGTCCAAGCAACAAGCTGTGAAATGAAGGCTCCGCTTTTCGTCTTCATTTTCTTACATCTCCTTGGTAAGTAAAAGTAATGGTGGGTAGCTTCTAAGACTGGAAAATGGAGGCAAAATTACCTCTCCCCTCTCACTGCAGTTATGTGCAAGGGAACCATGGATCCTGCAGTTCGTGACATATTTAAAATTCAGGCAGAAAAACTAATTTCCAGATGGACAAAGAGAAAGTATTGGAGTGATCTACATATCCCGCACACTCAGTGCAGCTCTGCAGCTCGGGTTTTTCTTTCTTTGCTTTCTATCCCTGCCTCTCCCCACTCCCCTTCCCATATGTAAAGCCTAAAGCTATGCACTGTGAGCTGACTTCTGTTGAATATGCATGGCTATTTAGCATTCAAAGACCATGATTCCTTAGTGCAAGAACTGATTAAAGCAGAAGGAAGAATATTTATAGAAATGTAAAATCTGCATTAAGGAAACAACACTATGTCTGTCCATGTGAAATTTGATGATGATGATGATGATGATCTGATGATGAAGATGTAAAAAGTAAGCGTTATAATACATTAAAATCAAGCTACAAACATATAGTTCCTTAAATTAAAATCAGTTTGTCCCTGCTGATAATATGGCAATCTTATATTGCAATTTGCAGCATTTTATCATATAAAATAACATGGTACTTGCACAAGAAGGAATAACATGCAATCAAATAAATTGAATGTTTCTCCTGCACAGTAATGATAATAATACTTAGCATTTATATCATGCATTTCAAATGTTCAAAATGCTTAATCTTATCTCATTAAGTTTTTACAACAACCTTGTAAAGTAGATCACTATTATTTTCATATTACAGATGGAAAGAATCTATCTTTTAGATGCAGACATAAGCTGAGATTTGAAGCACAAAACTCTTCCTGGCTGACAGCTCACACTTTCAACCCCTACACTGTGCTATGTTTCATATTTGTGACAGTACTCGTTCTGAACATTATTTTTAAAAAGATTAGAAAAATTAAGTGAATGAACATATTATTCACATCAAGGCACTTGTCATAGAGCAATTTAAGCATATGCATCTTAATGTTAATTTACTGGTGGTACAATCAAGGCATGTAGCTTGTTGTTTCGTTTCACTTGAGAGGGTGTGACAGCAAGGTTTGCTCTACTATTTGACAGGTCTAGGGCGACCATATGGAAAGGAGGATAGGGTTCCTGTATCTTTAACAGTTGTATTGAAAAGGGGAGTTCAGCAGGTGTCATTTGCACGCATGCAGCACCTGGTGAAATTCCCTCTTCATCACAACAGTTAAAGCTGCAGGAGCCCTGCCTCTTTTGTAGCTGGTCACTCTAGTACAACTGTTAAAGATACAGGAGCCCTGTCCTCCTTTCCATATGGTCACCCTAGGGTGGACAACACCCCATCCCCCATCCTAGACACCATGCAATGGGGAGTTCCAAGTATATGCTAGACTCATGGATTCTTTTGCCTTCCTGCCTTGTAGCTCATTCTCCAAGACTGAGTTCTCACTGAAGTTGTCGACTAGTGTCTGAGCTGTACATAGGAGCTTGCATGACCAAACATTCCCCCAAACAAAAAACCCAATTTCCTCTCCAAGGACAACTAGATGACAATTACTTGCTTTGTTTTGTATGTGCCCAAACTTTATTTTTTATATGAGGGAGCTTTCAATCAAATGAATCCCTGCCTCCATATCACCTGCAATATGAAGTGATATAACCCACAGGTTTACCATCTCAGTGGTAAACTAGAAAAGATATCTCATAGATCTCTTTAAATTTAAGCAGATAACAGCTGGGGGTAGGGAGCTATTGGATCAGGACTGGGAAAGCAGGGGTTTCTTTCTCTTTCCTGAAGCACCATTTTCTGCATACACATTGCCTCCCCTCAAAGCTGTTCTTTTTTCCCCATAGGGAAAGCCTATCTCTATGTCACTTTCTCCACTTTTTCCTAATGAGGCAAACAGCAGCTCAGTGGGGGATTTTCATCAGAAAAATAGCACTGGAAGAAAGGGTTAAATCCTCCCCACAAACACAACAGTCCTAGTGGGAGAGCAGAGCCATAGATCAGTGGTAGAGCACCGTTTTGCATTCAAGAGGTCTCAGACAAGGCTGGCTCTACCGTTAGGCAGAATGAGGCAGCTGCCTCAAGTGGCAGATGCTGGAGGGGTGGACAGTGATGGGGAGGTGTTGGAGGACAGAGTTATATGTATCATGCTCAGCCTGCCCTGCAGTTCCAACCTAGCCTGCTGCTCTGAGCTGCAGTGGAGTATAGTGTCTTCTTGCCAGTGAAGAAAGTAAGAGTCAATTATCAATCCAGTTGCTTCTGTATGTGGATTTGGGGCAGGGCGAGACAGAGGGCTGTTGTGCTTTGCTACAGGCAGCAAAATGTTCAAAGTTCTTGGGTAGCAGGCCTGAGACCCTGGAGAGCTGCTGGCTCCATAGTTTAACTCAGTATAAGGCAGCGTCTATGTTCCTAAAATTTAGACTGGGTTCAGACAACACAATAACCAGTGGGTTAAATAATCAACAGTTGGTTATTTAACACACTGTAGGTTATCGTGTTGTGTGGAGGGAGTTTTTAAACCAACAGTTGGTTATTTGGCTGAAATAACCCACACAAATAACCAATGTTGTGCAGAATTGGCTATTTGAACCACCATTGGTTATCGTGTTGTGTGGAGGGGACGGTTGGTTATTTCTTTGGCCAATGTTGGTTATTTCATCAGCCACAGAGTTGCAAGGCAGGAGCAGTCAAAGCAGCAGCTGTTGCTCTAGTCCAGCTGGCAGGATAGATTTTTGGCAGCAATGGCTGATGGGAAACTAGCGGGAGGACGAAGAGAGAGAGAGAGAGCAGGGGATGAATGAGTCAACTCAGCGTGGGCTAATAATCAACTCAACGCTCATCCTAATCCACACCACGCTCGATAATTATCATGTTGTGTGGGGAGTAACCCCTAGATAAACAACTGTCAAGTTGATTATTACACCACCATTGACTACTGTATTGTCTGAACGCAAAAAACTCAATCGTGTAACTCTTGCCTTGTCTAATTTAGGTCCTCAGAAGTAGAGTCAAGCTAGACTACACTACACTAGTGTCAAGCTAGACTACACTACACAAGCGGGAGTTGTGTGAGTGCACGTCTCAACTTTTTTTTCTTGGTTTCAAGGGATCCATGGGGGATATTGGACTGGGCCTGTGATGCTGGGCAAGGTCAGGTTAACCTTTTCTTTGGTGGCACTTCCCAGAGTTCATCCCCTCCAAAGTTGCTTTTTGCTGTGGAGGAGAAAAAGACAGTTACAATATACCTGTGTCCCATCTCCCCACTGTGGGGCTTACAGAAGCTTCTGGGGGGGGGGGAATATTGATAAGGGATATGACATAGGGAGACAGGAATTAACCTACCTCCCCCAGGACCCAGGACCCAAACTAATTCAGGGAGAGGGCGATGGCATCTTCAGTTAAAAGGTTCAGGTAGCAGGTAAGGGGAAAACCTCTGCCTAAAGCCCTGGAGAGCCATTGACAGACAGACAGTACTCAACTGGAAAGTGACCTGGAAAGTAGTTCCCTTCATTTCTCTCAGAGGGATCTGGGTTGCATCCCCCAAGAAAGGACTATGCCTCATGCTTATGAAATTAATATCTACGGTTCCATCTTTGCTGTTTACCAGCTCTGAGAGTGTGTTATTGTTTTCTTATTCTCTAGGGATGTCTTCCGTTTAGCTAATTGGAAACCACATAACTGAAAATGTCCATTACCACTTAATTAACAAAAAGCACATCGTTTTTACTCTTTCCTTGTCCAATATCTCAAATAGGTGAGGAATAAAAATGGCTCTCTAAGAATTGTTTTACGTTTTTATAGAATTCACACTCTGCTGTCAAATTATATATATATATATATATATATATATATATTGGATACACATAACCTGCCTGAAGCCCTAGAACTCAGAATCCAACTAATTAAAACTCTACCATGGCTGGCCCACCAGGGTATCATAGCCCCAGAAAACACTGTTATTGTTATGACTCATGCAGTCCGCTTATTCAAAGTCTCCCTTTCGCTTTGATGTGACTCGTAACATGGTCACTGACAATGGATGCTATTTAATGTGCACTCAATGAAGCAAATGAGCTCAGGTACTGGAGTGGTGGGTTTTCGGGCTCTGAGGGGGCTTGAAACTGTTTTATTCGGTTTAGGTGTGGGACGAGAATGTGGGGGGGGAGGGATTGTGAGGGACGAATTGCTGAAAGGAGTCCTTTTTTGAGCTGGTGGTTAATAAGCAATTTCTGGGATAGAAGAGATGTGAGAAACATGTTCTATTTGTGCTATATATTTTTATTTGGAGTCTGCTTTCTTTTTATGTATCTGTTCCTCACATATATATCTGTTCCAGTCACCAACTCCTACCTCATCCCCTGTCCCAAGGTGGCTTCTTTGCTAGTTGAGGAGAAAGGGGGGTGCAGGCCTGTAGCTAGGGGTGAACTAAATTAAATTTTCTTGCCCTCCCCCAAATTTTTGTACAAACAAATAATTAAAAAACAGTTTACATTTTTGTCTTTAAAAGACCTGTAAACAATATGAATTGTAGCCACCCCACCCCAAAACTTTAGGCTGGCTTAGGGTGTCCATATGAAAAGGAGGACAGGACTCTTGTATCTTTAACAGTTGCATAGAAAAGGGAATTTCAGCAGGGCAGGATCTACACTACTGCTTTAAAACAGTTTATCAGAGTAGTGGCAGCTGTTGGGGCCCAGGGCACACTCCATATACCGTGTTCAAACTGCTTTCAAAGTGTCATTTCCTGCTTGGTGTAGATCTGGCCTGGTGTCATTTGTATGCATGCAGCACCTGGTGAAATTCCCTCTTCATCACAACAGTTAAAGCTGCAGGAGCCTTGCCCTCATTTGTATCTGGTCACTCTAATATAGCTTCTGCAGCTTTAACTGTTGTGATGAAGAGGGAATTTCACCAGGTGCTGCATGCATACAAATGACACCTGCTGAATTACCTTTTTCTATGCAACTGTTAAAGATACAGGAGCTTTGTCCGCCTTTCCATATGGTCACCCTACGCGTCGGGAAGGATGGCAAATGAAAACAGTTGATGGTAGCTTAGCAACCACCACCAGACATGGCCTACAAGTTATGAGTGACCAAAGAAGTACATCTGGAAATTAGCAGGCTAGCAGTACCAAATACCTCATTCATTCATGTAAGAAGAATTAAATCCCTACCTAGGAAGGTAATAAGTCTGCCTTACCCATTTTTGGGAATGTTTTTCTAGCAATTTATTCATACAATAACTTGCCTCTACTCCAGTCTAGTGCACAGAACCCTACAGATGTCAGAGTGAATATATACCTTCATATCCAGGGCGCAGTTGGATTTTTTTTTTTTTTTTGTAAATATACTACTGATGAAGATTAATCAGAAACGGAGTACACAATCCAGAGTTACTGTTTATTTATTAGGATTTGAATATGATATTTTGATTTGAATATGAACAACTTACTATGATTTGATGACAAACAACTGTATGCATGATTTTTGAACATTAGCAGCTGTATGTTTAAATTTGACTACTTATAACTATATCTCTTGAATGTTAATTAAGTTTGTTGGGTCTGCTTTACTATGCTCGACTTTCAAATATTATTGAATCATTAATTGTTCCATTATTATTGTATGACAAGAGAATTCTTGCATCTCATTTGGCAAAAATAGCCCCCTTTGTGTTTACAAAGTCTTCATTTACAGTATATTAGGGTGACCAGATAAAATCCAGGTCAGGGCTCATGTAACTTTAACAGTTGTAGAGAAAAGGGAATTTCAGCCAATGTCATTTGTATGCAATTAGTACCTGGTGAAATTCCCTCTTCATCACAACAGTTAAAGTTGCAGGCACTATACTAGAGTGACCATATACAAAAGAAGGCAGGGCCCCTGCAACTTTAACTGTTGTGATGAAGAGGGAATATCACCAGGAACTAATTGCATACAAATGACACTGGCTGAAATTCCCTTTTCTCTACAACTGTTAAAGTTACATAGCCCTGACCTGGATTTTATCTGGTCACCCTACAGTATATCTAACTATCTTATTACTGAGCTTATTGACCACTAGCTGTTTATTAGGTCCTCTTTTTCTTATCGGCTTCTTAAAGTATAAAATATACAATCCTATATCAATATAAAAAGTTCATAAAATGAATTATTTTTGAACAAATTTAAGAATAAACAGTAACAAAATCAGCATATGTAATAACAATAAAAAACTTTCAATTACTGAGACAAAGAAAAAGGTTTTAAAAACTGCTTTAAGGAGACATATGGAGGCAGCCATATGTCTCTTGGGAGAGAGTTCTATAGAGCAGGGCTACCACAGAGAAGGCCCCATATCTAGTCCCTGCCAATTTTACAGAACTTAATGGTGAGCTGGCAAGTAGGACTTCTGACAATGATCTCAACACATGTGGAAGTTTATAAAGGTCGTTCAAATAACCTTGACTAGGCTGACCATATGAAAAGGAGGACAGGGCTCATGTAACTTTAACAGGTGTAGAGAAAAGGGAATTTCAGCCAGTGTCATTTGTATGCAATTAGTTCCTGGTGAAATTCCCTCTTCATCACAACAGTTAAAGTTGCAGGCACTATACTAGAGTGACCATATACAAAAGAAGGCAGGGCCCCTGCAACTTTAACTGTTGTGATGAAGAGGGAATTTCACCAGGAACTAATTGCAGACAAATGACACTGGCTGAAATTCCCTTTTCTCTACAACTGTTAAAGTTACATGAGCCCTGTCCTCCTTTTCATATGGTCAGCCTAACCTAGACCCAATATGTTAAGGCTTTAAAGGTCAAATTGGGCTCAATTTGAACACACCGGAAATCAGTGCAGTTGGTACAATAGTGGTGTCTAGCTCCAAAAAGGCCACATTCTGCACCAGTTGAAGTTTCCGAGTTGTCTTCATTACAGCAGACCAGTTTGGGTGTATTTATTTATTTGCAAGATTTATATATTGTTTCAGATTTAAATAGAATGCCTGCCCCTGTTGGATTTGTAACCCGCAAAGTAGGTGAGGCTAACGGTAGCCAATTCCTGGTGGATTTCGCTACCCCTCGAACATGAGAATGTGCAGGTAAAATGCAGCAAATTCTGGCAAAGCTGTCTACTCCTACTTGATTTTGCTGCACCTTATCTGGGAGAGGAGGAGGTTATAGGTGAAGATAAGAGAATCCCGGAAGGATTTCTGGCCCTACTAGATTTTAGGGATGTTTATTTGGAGAGTGAGTGAATACAACAGAAATGCATATCTGTTGCTTGATTACAGCCAGCCATTTATAGACTTCTTTAGATCTTTATTCTTAAAATACATTTTGATAAATTTCCTTCTTTTCAGCAACAAATCTAAGTCTCCCTGATTAGCTTTCCACTAGCTTTACTCCAAGCACAGAGTAGCATTCTGCTTCAGGGCAAACTGGTGATTTTTGCTCAGGAAATCTAAGTAATCTCAAAATTTGTAGTGGTACAAAGAGGATGCTTTTGCCTTCCTGCTTGCATCGATGAATGATGCTAGAGGCCAATAGCGCGAACTTTGCCAGCTATGCTATTTTTCTTTTGTCTTGGTGGGAGAGACTCAAATAATTGGATTCTTGGCTCGAGAAGTCTTATTATGATCCCTGCTCTAATGGAATTGCCACGCACTCCTTCCAGTCTTCATCTAACTGTGCCCAGCCACCCCCATCAGACACTGCTGTAAAAATGGCCAACAAGCCAGAGCAATCTTCTATCCCTCTTGAAAATAAGCGGGAGGCAGACATATAAGATCTGTTCACACATTCTTCTCAATGCTTGCATGGGGGGAAATGGTCAGTTTTCTCCCCTGTCCCATAAATTTTTGGAGTGGGGTGGGAAATCTGAGAGCATCATCAGATGAGCATTTTATCTCACGCTGTTTACTGGCCGCATGTTTTTTTTCCACGGGTCCTTTTCACAACCATGTCCACCTCCCACACGTCTCCTATTCCTTCTGGTCTTTTCCTCATCATAAAATAAGACAGGGGAAAAAACTTGTATTTGGGCCGACCTCATTCATTATGTCTTTGAAATTATGGTGCAGCATTGTTTATTGCTTGAAGGTAGGGTATATATTATGGAATCAAGTGCTGCAAAACTGTAGTAAAACTGCCTCAACACAGTAGTGCAGGCAAGAAGGATTCTCCCCAAAAGCGCCATTACTGCTATATAACAAAAAAATACTGTAAAGCACAACATATAAAAAAGGATATGACTTGGTGCTGCAGGCAGGGGCAAGGGATTTCAATCCGTGGTGTAGGGAGTTTGATGTGGTATTTTCTGGCATGTGGTGACACCTGAAATGTATGGGCCACTTAGTAAATAGCATCTGTTTGGCATCAGGGAAAATTCTGAGGATCACAGTTTTCATTGGTGCTCTCATTTATGGTCATCAGTGAGAGGAATGAGGGAATGAGGCATAGCCTTTTGCTGATATGCTCACTGATAGTATGTTTTATATCTCTTTGTCCTTCCTCAGGTGCTTCAAGTGCTGTATACAAACAATGGATTCCAAACACCAATTTTGAAAACACTTCCAACTGGGATCTAGGCCGAGTCCCGTGTGCCACTGATGTCATCCTTTTCGGGAGCAATAAGGTGCTTGATTTTTATATAGATAGATAGATAGATAGTACAGTTAATCTTTCTGGTAACTTATGGATTCATGTACTCAGTGGTCTTTGTTTCTTCCAGGTTGTGTCCGTCTTTGTCCAGTCATCCCACTCCTTGACAGACATGGTAAGCACAGCCATTGTCATGACATGTAAAACCAGAGCTTTTCCACATGCGTCATTTATTGTGTGCTTGTCATTTCCTTACTCACAGTTGTTTATGGGTTCTTTAGACAACATCGTGAACCTCTAACTTCGCTTCTGTTTTTAAACACCACTTTTGGCGAGTATTTTTGGAAGCAGGGAAAATGCGGTGTTATTTAAAGATAGTGAAAGAATATGCTATTTCCAGTTGTGTAATTGTGCTATTCTGCTATACCACCATGCCACCTAGAGGTTATGTAGCAGAAAAGCAGGAAAAGAACATTCTCCGTGAAGTGCTCAGCTCTCCATTCAGTGATGAAATCAAAAGTAGATACAGTCAAATAACAGGCTTGGGTAGAAATATGATAAATAAGAAATATTATGATATCATAAGAAATATGATAAAAAGATAAATGAACGGTTTTGTCAGTTGTGCTGCAGTATGACGAGAGAACCATTTTCTGTATTTTATCCTTCTATTGTACAGCATGTGTTGGTGTATTAAACTAGCAAACATTTGTTGGTGTATTAAACTAGAGCCATTTTCTGGGTGTCCTTGACATCTTTTATTTGACAGAAGACATTTTTAAATGGGTATTTGTTCATACTCACACCCACACCCACTTAAAAACCAAGGAGCTATGGTCCAAGGAACTTGTTTCTGGGCTGGGATAGATAATTTTATAACACTTGAGCAGGACTTTCACGTTTTTAAAATGCAGTAAGATTTTTATGTGGGTTTATTGATTTTTAATTCATTGGTAGTAAGGTCAGTAACAAATAACATAAGACAAATGCTGACACAAGGGTTTATAAGTAGTTCATCAGTTGGTATTGTCATGTGTGACTTTCATTGACAAGAGTTGTATTGCTATAAAATCAACCAAAAGAATCATTCCACAATGTGCAACATGTGCATCATGGTCTCGTATCAGCTAAATTCTAAGGGTATAATTGAAGCTTTCTACAGCCAGGGACTGCTTCCTGCATGGATTTGTCTGCTATGGCACCCTGTTGTCTTTGCTTATGGTCCCTGCACATTGCAGAGGATTCTGTTCTGGGACACTCCCAGTTCACTGCTGAAGGATGCTGGGAATTGTAGTCCAACACATCTGGAGGGCACCAGGTTGGGGAAGGTTGGTTTATACTCTTAAGTCACTACACTGTAATTTTATCTTGTTGAGCTTGCTATGGACACACTCAAACCAAAATGTTGGTTGTTTTCTGGGTTGTTTGAGTAAATGTGGTTGTGCATTTAATCTGTACAGAATACCTATTGTTACATACTCCGCAATTCCCTGAGTGATGAGAAGTTCTAGGGGCAGCACACTATCACGTTTATTTTCTTTTGGATGAGGGAGCTAGCACTGCGGACACAAGGCATCTTTGTAATATTTACTGCACTTACAAATGTAGAAGCGGGACACACAAGGAGGCAAAAGGCATGCCTAGCAAGCAACAGGTCCACTGCCCCAGATAAGACCTCCAGAAGTACTCGGTATGCAAATGGTTTCAGTTTTCAGATAAATCTCTCTCTCTCCCTTTCCCTTTCGCTCTGCCTTTGTCTCTTCCAAACTGCTAGCTGCTGTTTCTCATACACTGCTATCTTTGCCACCTCCTCTCAGCTGCAGTATGTCACCCTTTCCAAGCTCCAACAAGTATCTCATTCAAAAACACAAGAGAGATTCCCAACAAATAGGAGAACATCACCATTAGCTCCCATTGATGAAACATTAACGAACCTCCTGGACTGTTAACCAGCAATCCACCTAAAAAGGGAATGGGGCCAGCGGCTATAATACTCTAATCATCTTTACTTGCCTACCTCTTCGATCTGTACTCTCTCTTAAGAAACCCAAAGCATCCAATCCCAATGCAGTAACTGATGAACAGAGCTCTCAGGCATGTTCAGTAGGAAACACTTCTACATTTGTGAAAGAACCAGGCTACGTGACTGAGTGAGTTTCCCCCGCCCTCGTCTGTGTTTTCTTGTTAATGCATTTCTGCTTTATCCAAGTGCCTGAGCAGAAAGAGTCTCCTAGGATAGGGTTCTGCTTCGAAGTGACCTTTTCCATCCAATAGCATAATTTTGAACTATCATGCTAAGGTGTTCTTAGAGCATTTAATAGGCAAGCCAGCAAGCATAGATGAAATAAAACTATATTGAAGCAAATAGCCCTTCGTTGCTGCTGTAAACAATGATCGTGTCAAAATATCTGCTTTTTCATTTCCCCCTTTCTTCAAACAATATTCATACTGGGAAACAGCAGCCGAGGTTGCTACGGTGATGTGATTTCCCAGCCACTGAGTTACCAACTTTTAAATAGCTGCATTCAGAACTGTTTATATTCTGCAGCTGCGTTGTCCAGTGCAACATGGAAGTTCTGTCTTTTTCCACATGGTTCTGCCCCTCCATCAGTGCAGGCCCAGCTCCATGCCCTGCCACCACCGGATATGAAGTTGGTGGGGATGCAGGTCAAGGTCAAGGCCTTTTTGTTGTTGTTGCATCATCCTGGCTGTGGGACCCAGGAGGTACAAATGGCCACCTTTTATTAGTATGTTCAGCTGGGGTGCTGCAACAGAAAAGGCCTTGTCCTGCACGCCCACCGACTTCACCTCCAGTGGTAGTAAGACTGTTTTTTTTTTAATTGGTTTGTTATTTCTCCTTCTTTTGTGATTTCATAATAGGCTGCAGAGTCTCTCTTTTGTTGGGTGTTTTAATGGAAAACCCCTCTATAAGTGGCTGCCTGTGTTTTAATAAACAAATTGAGATTGGGCTCAGATAACATAACCAATGGTGGTTTAAATAGTCAACAGTTGGTTATTTAACACCCTCCCCGGTGGGTTATCGTGTTGTGTGGAGGGATTTGGCCGAAATAACCCACGCAAATAACCAATGCTGTGCAGAGTTGGCTATTTGAACCACCATTGGTTATCATGTTGTGTAGCGAGCACTGTTGATTATTTCTTTGGCCATTGTTGTTTATTTTGTCAGCCACAGAATCGCAAGGCGAGAGCGGTCAATGTGGTGGCTGCTGCTGTAATCCAGCTGGCAGGATGGATTTTTGGCAGCAATGGCTGATGGCATAGTACTGGGAAGACTGCAGGGGGGGAGGGGGGAATGAGTGAGTCAAATCAGTGTGGAATAATAGTCAACTCAACGCTGATCCTAATCCACACCACAGTTAATTATTATCAAGTTGTGTGGGGAGTACCCCTTAGGTAAATAACTGCAGAGTTGATTATTACCCCACCATTGACTATCGTCTTGTCTGAACGCAGCCAGTCTGAAATATCGTGTAATATTGGGCACGCTAAGAATCTCAGCTTTCTTTCTGAGATTTGTAAAGCAAGTTTCCAACCATCATAATATTTATTTACTGAGGCTCAAACTAACCATAACAGCAGCGACTCCGTGCATTAGAATCAATGATGTCCCCTAAGTTACAATAACCTGGTTTAGAATTCAAATACGTCCAGCTTGCCTCAGATGTCATAGGGATTGAGCTGTATTTTCTCCAGATGTTTTGTCTTTTAACTTGGAAAGTATGATTTTCTACACATGCTCGGACACTGTTCAGGCAGAGCAGGTTGCTTTATAGGTACATGCACAACAGCTATTTAATATTTGTGCGCTTACCCTTAATGAAATTCTCTTTGAAACCCTTGACCACTATGATTTCACAGCAACCGCAAGCAGCCTTCGGTTTGGTCACTGATCTAGACGTAAAACCCCCTTTTTCTTAGGCATGATACCTAACTATAGTTAGGGGTGGGGTGGGGTAGAGTGGAGGCGATATACAAAAAGGCAGACACCATCACCAGCATTCTTGAGAAATTCTTGAGAAAAAAATGTTTTCTTCTGACAATTCTCATAAATTCTCATAGAAACCAAGCTGATTCTGAAAACTGGATCAAATTCTTCCATCACTGGTTAGAATGAGAAGCTGACAAGCAGGATATGAAATTTTGTTTGCTCCCAGCCTCCAGTAATCATTGGTATACCTCCTCTCATTGTGGAGGTTCCATTCCCCCTTTCCAGATGAAATGTAGGGTACAATGAGTGTGTGTATGTGTGTGTTTGGGAGAAAGCAGGATCGTGGCAGAAGGCCCCATCTTCGATTTATGTGTATTCATTTGAAGGGTTGTAATGTGTCGATGCCTTCATTTATGCAACTATATGTGCATAGTATTCTCTCTTCTTGTGATTGAGAAGCTCTATACAGACCTTCACATGACCGTGCCTAGGTCAGGGCTGGGGTTTGCCACCTTGATCCCAGTTTCCCCACAGCATGTGCTCATTGTTCTCGGCATGTGGCTTGTCATATTTAATATCCCTTCGTCAACCTGTCTTCCATGGATTTGTTTAATTTACCTAAGATGGTGAGAGACCCAAGAGATGTGTCCTCTCTGAGAGGCAAGAGCATGAAGGAGGAAGTGAGGTCAGCAACCCTAGGAGTAGCCCTTCCTCCTTCAAGAGCATGAAAGAGGAAGTGAGGTCAGCAACTCTAAGGGTAGCAGTCTCACATCAGAAGGAAGGTCAGCACAGATCAGAGGACTGTCTAAGAAGGTTGGTGTTCCTGTCTCTCTTCTTTCCTTGCAAACACATCAGCCCTTTCCAACTTGAAGATAGCTGAGTCCCAAAATAAATGCCTGTGGTGTCAGAAGGCTGGTACTGCTCCCTAGATCCATTTATACTTGAACAATTCCATGGGAGATTTTAAAAAACCCCAATATCTATTGGCAGGGACAAAAAGCATCCCAACTGCAAAGGACTATAACTTTCTTGGAATATTTTATATCCTGGGCTTGTTTTGGTTTTCAGGAATAAAACTCCGTATGGGCAGTTTAATCCACTTCCTTGGGTCATTTTATTCTTGGAAAAGGGTTGCCCCAAGATGTTACATTGGCTGGGACAAAAAAAGAAGCCCCAAAGCTAA
This sequence comes from Anniella stebbinsi, assembly GCA_029215795.1. Taxonomy (NCBI): domain Eukaryota; kingdom Metazoa; phylum Chordata; class Lepidosauria; order Squamata; family Anniellidae; genus Anniella; species Anniella stebbinsi. The sequence goes on from JARDYH010000001.1 coordinate 356,458,176, forward strand.
GGTCAGCTGATTTCTTGGGGTACATTTTATGTCCCAGGAACTTTTAGTCTAGAGAAAGAAATTTGCAAATGGTAAGTGGCTGAAATTTGAGACACTATTGTGCAGGTGACAGTGTCCAAGAAAGGCTGTTGCCCGAGTGCATGGTCTGAAGGCACATGAGACAGCCCCTTTGCTGAAGCTAAGCAGGTCTGGGTCTGGTCAGTGCTTGGAGGGGAGACCTCTTTGGAACCAAATGTAGCCATCTTGGGTTCTGTGATGAAAGAAAGGTGGGATAAAAGTGAAATAAATAAAATAGGTCTGCTTCTGTGTAAATTCTGCAATGAAAAGTACACCCAGGGAATGGTTTTGTCCACCCCTGTTGGGAAAGTGGCTGATTGCGGATTTGAAGCCAAGTCTCCCCAGACTTAGTCCAACATTTGAACCACTAGATCACATTGGTTCTCCTTTTCCCTTCTGAAAATGTCCACTGACAGGCAGCAGAAGGATGTGAACCAGGTAGTGCAGGGAAGGGTACAAAAATGGTTAGGGGAAGAGGTCAGTAAGCTTTTCATTAGTTTGGTTTGGAGACATGCATGTCTTGTTTTTGACTCTTTCCTTGTGCGAATGCACACGTGTGACTGTGTCTGTTCAAATAGCCACTATAAGTTTATGTGCCATAATGTATTCAAGCTGCTTAAACTGCTAATTAATTACTTTGAAGTTTTAATAAGACAACATGCTGTGTTTAACTGGTCTATAAGCATCCACATGAGGAATTTTGTAACTCTCTCTGTGTGTAATCATTTTAAACAGTGGCATTTTAGCAGGAAGGAGGTGTGCAGGTAGAATATTTGGAAGTGTGGCTATTACTAGAATCTTAAAGCTAAACAGTTCTTATTTCCACGGAAGATGTGTTTAAAGTTGTCTTTTAAAAAAATGAATGTATACTATTGGAAAAGTGCTTCCCATTCTGAAACAAAAACTGAGAGTGCTGGAGCCCTGGAGGTTGCTCCTTGGGGTCGGATTCCTCCTCCTCCTCCTCCTCCTCCTCCTCCTCCTCCTCCTCCTCATCGTTCTTGTTATTAATAATAATGAATAATATGTAATATTATTCTCCAAGACTTTCTGCACTTCTTTGAGTGCTCCCTTCTCCAAGAACGGTTCTCGAAGTGCCTTCAGAATTTGAGGTACGGAGGGTGATCATGAGAAGTAGTGGTCCCCCGGTTGTGGAATGCCTTCTCCAGAGATACCCACCTAGCCACCTACCTTGATATCTTTTTGATTCCAGGCAAACATTGTTTTATTTTCCTGGGCTGCTTAAAATCTTTTAATTTAAAACACGCACCACAACAATAACCACCACATGCACCACAACAATAACCACCACCACCACCACTTCTGCATAAGCCTGGGGTTTTAGCTTGGTTGTTTTAGCTCTGTGGAATTTATCCCTTCTTCTTCCTGTATTCACTTTTTGTTTTTGTGATGTAGATCTTGGGTTTGGGATACTTGCTTTGGTTTTTAGTTGCTTTGCTTGCGGTTTTATTGAGTCTTGTTTTATTGGAATTGTGATTTTCAGTAAGTTTTATTTTGTACGTCGCCCAGAGAACTATTATTATTAGGCGACTGATAAGTAGAATAAATAAATGAAACTCCTTAAATACAGTAAGGTCTCCTGAAAGAGATGATGTATGTCCTCCTTTCTCCCTTCTCCACCAATCCCAGTTCCTGTCAAACTAGTGAACAGATGACATCAGCCCTGCAGAGGATGGGAATATATCACACTATATCGGTATTTTTCTGGTTTGTGTTTTCCCAGAAGTTCCCGGGACCGCAGAAAAATGTGTCCGCCCATCCTGGGTGCAGCCGTGCTTACTCGTGAGTAAGTGGCTGCAAACTGGGCACGGAGCCGCACTGCATAACTCAGTGCCCAGCAGGGAAGGGGGTGGCACCTGTTTCGCCACCCCCGGGAGGGCAGGGAGGGGCACACACAGTTTTTTTAAAAAACAACAACAACGTACCTTTTCAGAGGAGAGCTTGTGCGCTTTCCAGTGATTGATACAAAAAAAATCGTCACCACGACTTGTGATGGCCTGGGAGAAGCCCGGGCAGTCGCACTTCCTGGTGTGTATTGGGTGCGCTGATCCCGGAAGCAGCTACTTCTGGGATCTTCCCCCCCCCCTGCCCCGAGCCCTCTACACCCCTCGATTCTGTGATTTAACAATCTGGTACTCAAGTGTGGTCAATGCAGCACTGGTTTTGATACCCAAATTTTAAAATTAGATGTGGACATTTCTTTTCCATATCTTCCATGCCTATAATGTTATTAAAAGAGTCAGTGTACTGCATGCGAGGCAATAGTTAGGTGACTTTTCTCCCATTATTCTCTCATTTTGTACTTGGCATTATCCAAAGCCGCTATAAATGGAGATTGCAGTAAATTCTATACGGATATTTAGTTGTCACCAAGTGAAGAGAACAGATGCTCCCATTATTCGGCTACAATTCCAAAACCAGGAAATCGTTCTATCTTCCAAGGGTAAAGATACGGCCGGGGTGGGTGAGTGAGGGGGACATGTTCCAGTCCTGCGCTGTTTTGAAGTCTCCTCAGTACAGAGTCTCCTTCACATTCCTTTTAAAAATCTCAGCATGTCCACACAATGCACACACTTCTATACCCACACCATGTTATCCAGTATTAATCTTGCTCCAGTTTTAACAGTGCCCATAAACCACCTGTAAGTGGCAATCTAATAGGAACCCAGGAGAAGGAACGGGCTGCTATACTTTGCTTCCCAGCTGACTGCTTCACCCCTCACATTTTCAACAAGGAGGTATGGTATTAAATATTTAAACAGCCCTGGTAAGTCTTTCCTCTCCTACAGTTTTTTTTTTTTTTTTGGTAAGAGCCCAAATCCTGCTTGGCTCCCAATCCCCTACAGCTCCCTGGGTGAAGCTAATTTCTGAAAGTGGCACAAGGGGATGCATGAATAGTTGAAAGTAGGATTAGCAGCACACCCACACGATTATTCTTTTACCATTTAAGCAATTCGGCAGCATGGCCACACATATCTCTGCGCACTGCACAGCAAAGCTAGAGGCAGGGAATAGCTTCTTTAGAGCAGCGGTGGGGAAGCTTTCTCGTTCCAGAGGCCAGATTGCCATGTGAGAAAACCTTTGGAGGCTGCGTGCAAGCGCTGGGTTGTGTCCAGAACGGGCGTAGATGCCCCACTCTGACTCTCACGCACATGCACACCTCTCTCTCTCTCTCTCTCTCTCTCTCTCTGGCTGCCTCTACACGAGAGGTTTAAAGCTCTTTCAAGACTCATTAAAATGTTTACCTCTACATGAGCGGAGCGCAAATGGGGAGTTGAGGCGAGTTATCTATCTGATTATGCGCATTATCGAATGCGCGTTAAATAGCAAGTTTTCTTTTGCTGCTGCCCATTAAAGCGCATTTTGACTATGTAAACAAGCAATTCTCCGCATTAGCTACTTCTAAAGCGCATTTCAAACAACCGGTAAGGCCACCAGTTGTGCACTCAATTACCTCCCGCGTACAGTCACATTTACCATAAAGCGCTTCCGAGAAGATGCGCATAATCGGAGAACCAAGCGTCAAACCGAATTCTTATAGAGGGGTCTCTCTCTCTCTCTCTCTCTCTCTCACACACACACACACACACACACACACACTTCTCAGCTCCTCTTCAGGCAATACATGCAGATCAGTGTGTATGTATATGTGAGTGTTTGTGTGTATTATTTTCATCACCATAGCAGCACGTTGGGTAGGAAGATTTAACCCTCTCTTTCTAGGGTGCCCAAGTGGCCTCTTTTACAGAGGACAGTATTCTGTTTGAAGGGCTGCAAGGTCACCTGGTTCCAGTCTTCCACATTATGGTGAGATTTACAGCATTTCTCTTTAAATTATCTCTAAAGTTGCAGCTATACATATAAATTAGCACATGCAAATTTTATGCAAATAAGTGACCTCATTTGTCCTCTTTTTGACTGATGCATTTCTCCCTTCAAGAAGGATGCAGACAAGATGAAGTGTGTTCAGAGGAGGGCAACGAGGAGGATCAGGGATCTGGAAACAAAGCCCTATGAGGAGAGACTGAAAGAACTGGGCATGTTTAGCCTGGAGAAGAGAAGGCTGAGGGGAGACATGATAACACTCTTCAAATACTTGAAAGGCTGTCACACAGAGGAGGGCCAGGATCTCTTCTCGGTCATCCCAGAGTGCGGAACATGGAATAATGGGCTCAAGTTACAGGAAATCAGTGTTATGCAGCGCCTTGGGCCAAATCCCTGAAACCGAGGCGAGTACCCGAAGCTTCGGGGGCCTCAGGCCACTTTGGAGCAGCGCTGGGCCCTCCCTCCTGCTGTTCTGGGAAAGATGGCGGTGAATCCATTGGACTCACCTCCCTTCTGGCTCTCCCCACTCACCTGCTGCCGCCCGTCATCACCTGCCGCTACTGCCTGCCACCATCACTGCTGTTCACCACCTCCGCCGTCATCGGCCACCACGATCAGGAAACACAGCACTCCAATGGGAACCAGGCATTCGGCCTAGTTCTCACTGGAGCACCGCATTTCCTGGTCGCGGCAGGTGATGCAGCAGCCCACGGCAATTATGACAGTGGCTGGCGACAGTGGACGACGGTGACGGCAGGCAACGGCGCCAACAGTGGGTGATGGTGATGTGGCAGCAGGTGCGTGGGGAGAGCCAGGAGAGGGAGGTGAGTCCAATCGACTCACCGCCAGTCTTGCTACCGGCTTTCCTGGCTGCTGGCTGCACAGCCAGCACCCAGGGACCTGCAAGGCCAAGTCGCCTCGGGGGGGAATCTTGCATTGGCCTCAGCACCGAGGTGAAGCGGGCTACCCCCAAGCCCCTCGAGTCGAATTAGGGATGTTTCGGGGGCTCTGAAACAGCCCTCGAGGCAAAACGGTACGTGCACACCCTTATTGGACATCAGGAAAAACGTCCTGACTTTTAGAGCAGTACGACAACGGAACCAATGACCTAGGGAGGTCATGGACTCTCCCACACTAGAGGCATTCAAGAGGTAGCTGGACAACCATCTGTCAGGGATGCTTAAGATGAATTCCTGCATTGAGCAGGGGGTTGGACTCGATGGCCTTATAGGCCCCTTCCAACTCTACTATTCTATGATTGCATATGTGGCCACCCTACCTCCACCTGCCACCTTGCAATTGGGATGAAAATAGGGCCTTCTTCCTTCCTGATCCATGCCGGTCAGCTGAGGATTGGAGAGGGTCTGAACTTCATCCCCATTGTGGTGCGCTAGGATGAAAATCATGCCAGCAGAGGGGGCACGGTTTGGTATGAATTGGGGAACTTCTCAGGCTGCCTTAGATGGCTGAAGGAAGTCTGGAAGAGAGACTGCTGCTTGTGGCATATACACTCACCCTACTTTTACTTCTGTGTAAACAGGTTTTGCGAGGTGGGTGGGTTGTACGGCTTCAAAACATGCACAACCTGTTTGACCGGGTATTCTGTTAGTTTCCAGGCCCAATTTAAGGTGCTGGTTTTGACCTTTTAAATGGGCTGGGACCACATTATCTGAAGAACTGCCTACACCTGTATGAGTCTCCCCAAGCATTAAGATCAGAAGCTGAGGCCCTATTCTGTGGCCCACAAGCAAGAACCTTTAGGCTGGCAGGTACTAGGCTTTCTCAGTGGTGGCCCCACACTTTTGGAACTCCCTCCCCAGGGAGATATGTAAGGCCTCATCACTACTGCCTTTAAAACAAACAAACCTGAAAACAGCTATTCCTGTCTGCATTTGGTGCTTAAAAATCATCAGCTGCTGCTACTGCTGTGTGCACACGTGTGCTTAATTGTAATTTGTACGTTTATGTTTTTAAAATATTGCAAGCAACTTTGTGAGGGCAGTTTATCCTGAAAGGTGCATTAAAAATCTCCATCCTCATCATAAAAAATAGGCCACAGCCTGGCACTGTGGGACTTGACAACATTCATGCATCTAGGCCATACGTTGGGACTGTGATTTCAAAAAGCCCTTTTTGGAGTGATGACTTCCATCTCCATCTACCCTAAATCTGTAGAACAAGTACCATATGGCTGCTGAATATGGACATTACTCAAGAGAAAGCTCTGCAGATCTAAGCATGAGGAGGGAGGCAGTTTTATTAATTCAGGCAGCAGTCGCCAATATTTAAGAGTTTGCCTCTGTCTTTGCGCAGCAGATGGGGAGGCGAGAGGTGGTCATAGCAGCTCTTGATGTTGGCAACACACCATTCTTAGCCCTTGTTCCGAATTCCCAGGGTGTCCCTTTTGGGGAACACACACACTGTGTTGGCAGGTCACGTCCTCCTCTTCGATTATGAATAAAGGGCAAAAATGCAGGCAGCTTCAGTTGATGTTGGCTGCTCACAGGTTCTTTTTCGGAACCCTCAGGAAAGGATCAAGAGATGGTCAAAGAAAAATACTTCTTAGAAAAGCATGGATGACGTATTGACATGCAACCGGGAAAGAAGAGTTTCTCTCCAGTGACTGTTCCCCCTCTCCCTCACCCCCCCTCACCCATCAGAGATCAAAAGCCAACGACTAGCATCTTCAGGGGCTGGTCTATCATGCACTGTGTTAGGTTTGCGAGGAGAAGGAAAACAAATGAGAAAGACTGCTGTTGGAGGAAGAGGCAGAAGGTGACAACGTCTAACAAGAGTTTGGGGTCCCAGAGGTTTATTCTTAGCCTCCTAATTGGTATGGGAAGAATGTACTAAAGCTTGCTTCAGGATTCTTGTGGCTGGCAGAGAGGTTGATCTTGAAATGCCAACTGCTCTCCTGAGAGGCAGATCCTAACCAATTGCAATGTTCCGCTCAAGTCCTAAGGGCCGCGAATGCTTCCCTACTGGATTTTTTGCTTCCGTTTTGCTTTTAAAATAGGAATGCCGGTTAAAATAGGAGGCGAGAAAGAGCTTGTGATTATTCACATTACATTCATGGTGAAACATTCAGGGGAAAGATTTCAGGGGTAGGGCAGGAGGGTTATACGTATCTTAAATGGCAATGGTTTTAGACAGTGACAGCCAAGACCACTGCTCACGCAGCGTGGTTTGGTGGGATTCACGGGGCTGATTCATTTTGTGGTGAACTCAAAATCATCTGAATTTTGGGGCTGTCCTTTCTGTTCCTAGGCAAGTGGTCTTGTGATGATACAGCAGGAACATAATATGACTAAGCTGACTTTAAGAAGTGTCATGTAGCGAGGTATTGGATGTGGTTGGGAAGAGGGTCAAGGCAGGATAAGGGTTATAAAAACATGGAAATTTTGTATGAAAACTGAGGACCTTCCAGCAGAAAAGTGTGTGTTTGTACGCGCGCATGCCGGTCCAGGCAGCTTCTGTACATGTGTGTGTGTTTATTTAAATATCAATAAACAGCTTTGTGCTACTGTGAAATTCTGCTGGGCATAAGTCTCCAGTCAAGCTAGGAGGGCATTTTCCAGGGTAGCGACTAAGTGGGAGTTCTTTCCAACCAGTATATCCTTTGGATGTCTGTTCAGGCATTGTATCAGGTCCAGCCTTACTATTAGGCAGTGAAATAGCCATCTCAGTTGACAAATGCTGGGTGGTGATGATGGCAGCCTCCCCACCACCCCATTCCCATCTTTCGGATCAGGCACCCTGGCAGTAATGCATGCGTTTTGCTGGCTTGGACTGGTCACTTTCTCCCAATATGTTACAGTTAGCACTGTTGGTCAAGGCTTCTAACCATGCGAGCAGGTAGAGAGGCAGCTAGCCCAGGCTACACACTCTTGCAAGCATCAAATGTGTCTATGCATCACTCTGTTCATGTGTGGTGCACTGCTGCTGCATTGCAGCATTTGTTTGAGTAGACAGCAAGCACTTACCAGGGGCACATCTTAATGAGAGGTTTGCCCCGTGGTGGCTTCGGAGTGGCAGCAGGTGATCTACATGATGCAGCCGCCATTGCGAAGCCATCCGCCAAAGCAAAAAAGTCTGGCACGTATCCCGACTTTTTCCACTGAGCAAGGCGCAGACATGCATTTGCCATCTGTTGCCTTGCTCCGATATTATGGGGGAGACAGGGCCGGGACAATGGCGCCACCTGATTGGGCTCTGTCGCTGCACCAGTGAGCCTGTAAAATACTATAAAAATATATATTTTTAAAAAACCAAAAGCAGGAGCGCCGGTGCCTGAGCTGCACTGCGGTGCATGTTTGCTCCTCCAGTGTAAACCCCTGATAGCCACTCAACATCAAATCCCACTAACCTCCCTCTGGCTGCCTCATTCTTCTCTTTTTTATTTTTATTTTATCCTGTTTGTTTTTCCTCCGGCTCTCCTCCCACTGACCTCCCTCTTCCCCCACCCCCCAGTTTTTTAATTTAAATCCTTCGCATTTACAGATAATTAAAAAAAAGGGGGGGAAGAGGAACGGGGCAGCCAGAGGGAGGTTAGAGGGAGGAGAGCATACTTTGGGCGCTGCACGTCCCTTTATTCCTCCCCTTCTGGCTGCCCCTTCCTTCCCCCCCCCCCCCCCGGTGCACGGCTGGCGGCAGTGGAAGCGCCAACTAAACTCTACACTTTCGCTCCTTCCCATGCAGATGTCGGGAAGGAGCGCAAGTGTGGGAGCCCGAGGCCTTGCGCTGCCGACGCGCCGCCATCAAGACGGGGCCCTGATGGAGTGCTGTGCGAGCAGTAACTGGGTATTGGAGGACAGAGATATGTGAGCCCCATAACCTAGTGTGCTGCTCTCAGGTGTGGCTGTGGCTCAGTGGTAAAACTCTTGCTTTGATTCAATCCCTGGCTTCCCCAGGTAGGGCTGGAAAAAACCCTGCCTTGAAACCCTGGAGAGCTGCTGGCAGTCAGTGTCGACAATACTGAGCTAGTTAATCCAATGGTCGGACTCAGTACATGGCAGCTTCCTGTGATGCTATGGAGGTGTGGTGGAGGACAGTGTCCTGTTACCAGTGTTGAAGTAAGATTCAACTGCCAATCCAGGCAGCTTCTGTCCATGGAATGGAGGAGGAATGTCATAAGAACATAAGATCCCAGCTGGGTAACACCAAAGGTCTATCTAGTCCAGCATTCTGTTCACACAGTGTCCATGCACCTACCAGCAAAGATCACAAGTTGGACATGAGTGCAATATCCCCCCTCCCACTCATGTTCCCCAGCAACTGCTATAGGGACACATACTACTTCTAAATCTGGAGGTAATGTATGGCCATCAGAACTAGTAACCATTGATAGCATTATCCTCCATTAATTTGTCTAATCCCTTTTTAAAGCCATCCAAGTTAGTGGCCATCACCACATCTTAGGGTGGCAAATTCCGCAGTTGAACTATGTTCTGTGTATAGAAGGTATTTTATCTGTCTTGAAGCTCCCGCGGTTCAGCTTCATTGGATGGCCCTAGGTTCGAGCATTATAAGAGAGGGTGAAAAACCTCTATCTACTTTTTCCACACCACTCATAATTTTGCACATCACTGTCATGTCTCCCCTCACTCACTTTTTTTCTAAGCTAATCAGTCCCAGATATTGTAACCTTTCCTCATAGGAGAGCTGCTCCAACGCCTTGTTCTTTCGGTTGCCTGTGTCCTTTTTATTTTTTTCACCTTTTTAAAAATATAAATTTTTATATATCCATATCAATGAATAACATGAACTGCATATATACAAAAATACAACTTCCTAGCAATTATGCATAAGCTTCAACAAAATGGACCAGATATCCCTGTATTTCTTTGATTCTAAGACGCCATCGATTGTAAGACGCACCTTAATTTCAGTACCACCAACAGAAAAAAAGCTTTGATTCTAAGAAAAAAAATAAAAAATAAATAAAACCTTTGCCTTGTGCAAAGCGTGGGAAAATTTGAAAACTGCGATTCTAAGACGCCATCGATTCTAAGACGCACCCCGTTTTTAGAGACGTTTATATGGAGGGGAAGTGCATCTTAGAATCAAAGAAATATGGTAAGTATCGATTCAAAGGTGGTGTTTATATGCCACCCATTGAAAGTGTTGTAAGGTTCTCAATTCCTCCCCCCTTATTTTGGCCGTTTCCATTGCGGGCAAATTCTGTATGTTTTATTTATACAGTCAGTAGATGTCGCTGCGATGTTGTGCGATTCTGGAAATATACCACCTCTTTGATGGCAGTTTATTTATTACTGTTCTGGCAATTTAAACAAAGACAGAATAATAAAGTTTTAAAAAAGACAGGAGAGGCACCAGAGGTTGATGACATCATAAAGGACCTGCAAATTTCCAGGAGTGACTGACCACGAGTGCTCAATAAAAGCCTCATGTGAAGAGTGCCTAAATCTTGAGCCAGCCCTGTATTGTACGGACTTAAGACCAGGAAACGGATACTTCGTCAATATAACACCATTTTTCCTGTTGGTGTATCAGGAAGTGAAACCCCAATCAATGATTTTACCAGGGATCAAGTGTAATATTTCTTAGCTTTTCCCACGGCATATCCCTGAAATAAACTTATTTTATGAACACACCCAAGCAGAGCAATTCCAAAAGAAGGTGGAGAAGGGAGATTCTACATCAGAGGAACCACCAAATCCAAAGCCTTGTTGAGCTTACACTAGCAAGGCAGAAAGGGGATGGCTTGAGGGAAAATAAGTAGATCAGCTCCAGGGTTGGCATCCTGCCCTCACCCCAATTCCATGGGTGTGTCAAAGAATAGGAGGAGTTTGGATCTGGCAGAACAAACCTCTCCCAAACCTTTTGCTGTTACTGCTGTTGGAGCAAGGACTGGAAGGGGTTCGTCAGTATGCACCAACTGTAGGTACTGGTATGAATGTCAACAGCGTTTGCCCATTCTAAATGTCAGGTTACTTGAACCTCTGGTAGACAGGGCTTTGGGTGCTGTGATACCTTTAAGGCCTGATGTCAGGAATGGTCCATGCCAAGAAAAACACTCCTGTCCCTTCCAGAGAGCAGCTGCACTTCATATATCCGTATCCTGTTCTCCCATCAAATATGGTAGCACTGCAAAACACAACAGATAAACAATATTGTTTTTGTTAATATATAAAAGAAGAGTTGAAAATTGTACCGCTTATTGTTTAGCAAAGAGTGAGTCTATCAATGCAAGTAGTGTGCTGTGTGTATGAAGGGCAGAGGGAGGTTTTTGGTTTTTTTAGTTCCTCCCAAGCAGTAAAAAAAAAAATGGTGGGCACATGAATATAGGGTATTTCTGCTCCAAACTCTTCCTTCCTTGAGCTTGATCAATACATCATTTAGCAGCAGTGCTCCCAGCAAAATGAACATCAATTCCGCTATTGGCAATAGCCCAGCGTCAAGAAGATTGCTCCATCAGGTTGCGTAAGAATAAATGACAGCCGAAAACTAGCTCAGGCTGCCTAATGGGCTATATTTGCAGCCATGCTTTTGTAGTGTTGCAAAAATAAATACACTCAGAGGCACTTGGGATAAGGCAAAGTATGGCAAAATGAAGAGATTTTCTAGAGCAACATTCCTTGAGCCTGGTGTTCTCCAGATGTTTTGGACCGCAACTCCCAGCATTCCTGACCATGGGTGATGCTGGCTGGGGCTGATGGGAGCTGGAATCCAAATCATCTGGCAGGCACCAGGATGGGGAAGGCTGTTCTAGAGAAGCAAAAGTATCTGTTTTCAGAGCTGGGAGAAACAGCAGTGAGTACCATTCAGAACACTCCATAAGGGCCCAATCCAGCAAGCATGGCTGGCTGGTGAATGCCGGGAGTTTTAGTATTTTCTGCTTAATATGTATTAGGGGTGTGCACGGACCCCCCGGATCGGATCGGGACCCGGATCGGGACCTCCAATTTTGTCCCGGACCGGTTCGGACAAAATCGGAGGCCCCCCGGACCGGATCGAGTCCGATCCCGACCCAAAAATCGTACATTTTTGGATCGGCCGCCATTTTTTTCCCCATAGACTTGCATTGCAATGCAAGTCTATGAGGAAAAAATGGCGGCGGGTGGGTAAGGGGGGGCCTAACTCCCTCCCCCCCCCGGGGCCGTCCGCTGTGGACGGCCCCGGCAGGTAAACCCCCTCCCCCGCGCTCCCTACCCCCCCTGGGGCCGCCTGCTTCCATCCGCTGGCGCCCGCGGGCGCCAGCGGATAGAAGCGGACGGCTCCGGGGGGGGGGGTAAGCCCCCTTCCCCGCCACTTACCTTCTCGGCACGTCCGGCGCCGGCGGCTACTACCAGCGGGCTCCGCGGCCTACTCTCAAGTAGCGCGCCGGGTGATGACATCACCCGGCGCGCCACCCTGGAGCAGGCCGCGGAGCCTGCTGGTAGTAGTAGGCGCCGGCGCCGGACGGGAGCCGCCGGGCCGGGCAGGTAAGGGCCCCCCTCCCCCCTCCGCGCGCCCCCTCCTCCCCTCCACGCACCCCCTCCTTACCTTTCCGGCCCGGCGGCTCCCGTCCGGCGCCGGCGCCTACTACTTCCAGCAGGCTCCGCGGCCTGCTCTAGAGTAGCGCGCCGGGTGATGACATCACCCGGCGCGCCATCCTAGAGCAGGCCGCGGAGCCTGCTGGGAGTAGTAGGCGCCGGCGCCGGACGGGAGCCGCCGGGCCGGAAAGGTAAGGGCCCCCCTCCCCCCTCCGCGCGCCCCCTCCTCCCCTTCACGCACCCCCTCCTTACCTTTCCGGCCCGGCGGCTCCCGTCCGGCGCCGGCGCCTACTACTTCCAGCAGGCTCCGCGGCCTGCTCTAGAGTAGCGCGCCGGGTGATGACATCACCCGGCGCGCCATCCTAGAGCAGGCCGCGGAGCCTGCTGGGAGTAGTAGGCGCCGGCGCCGGACGGGAGCCGCCGGGCCGGAAAGGTAAGGGCCCCCCTCCCCCCTCCGCGCGCCCCCTCCTCCCCTCCACGCACCCCCTCCTTACCTTTCCGGCCCGGCGGCTCCCGTCCGGCGCCGGCGCCTACTACTTCCAGCAGGCTCCGCGGCCTGCTCTAGAGTAGCGCGCCGGGTGATGACATCACCCGGCGCGCCATCCTAGAGCAGGCCGCGGAGCCTGCTGGGAATAGTAGGCGCCGGCGCCGGACGGGAGCCGCCGGGCCGGAAAGGTAAGGGCCCCCCTCCCCCCTCCGCGCGCCCCCTCCTCCCCTCCACGCACCCCCTCCTTACCTTCCCGGCCCGGTGGCTCCCGTCCGGCGCCGGCGCCTACTACTACCAGCAGGCTCCGCGGCCTGCTCTAGAGTAGCGCGCCGGGTGATGACATCACCCGGCGCGCCACCCTAGAGCAGGCCGCGGAGCCTGCTAGTAGTAGTAGGCTCCGGCGCCGGACGGGAGCCACCGGGCCGAGAAGGTAAGTGCCCCCCTCCCCCCCCCTGCTGTCCACTTTCATCGGCGGGCGCCCGCTGGCGCCCGCCAATGGAAGCGGCGGTGGGCGCCAGTGGGCGCCCGCCGATCCGCCGATCCGCCGAACCGGTTCGGAGCTTTTTCGGACCGGTTCGGATTGGATCGGCCGATCCAGCTGCGGGATCGGAAATCGGATAATTTATCCGATTTCCCACTGGACCGGACTCGGATCGTGGATCGGGTCCGATCCAGTGCACATCCCTAATATGTATAGGATTGTGCCTAAGTCACTGTGTTGAGGTGCAAATGGTACACTTATGCAGCCTCCAACTCTGGTATGCATGTTTTACATGAAATGCAAAGTGCTTGAACTGCAGAGACGGTGTTTAGCTAATATTTTTAGAAGATTACTGTTAAGAATGTGTTTTTATGGCTTTTACATTAATCACCATGAACACTTACATAGAAAGCCGAGATAGAAAAATGTTTTATATAAAATTGATAGTAGGTAAATAGATAAATAAATTCAGATGTGAATGTCAACGTTCACCAAATGTTGAAAATCTCTGTTGCATAAAATATATGAAGGAGAGGTCTGTCATTGGAGCCTGTAAGTTAGCCTTCACCAACTTGGTGCCCTCTAGGTGTGTTGGATTACAATTTCCACCATCCCCAGCCAGTATTACCAATGGGGATTATGGGAGTTGTAGTCCAACATATCCGGGGTTGGTGAATTCTGCTATTGGTTGTCTGCCTGAGTAGATCCAGCTAATGAACCAAGTAATGAATTATACATAAAGATACATAGATAAATAATACATACTGGTGAGGGCTCATTTCTCATGTAGCATTTTGCATTTGGGTACAATGACTCAATTGCAAAATACACATGCCTCCTATCTGTTGAGAACAACAGAGTACAAAACATGAGGTGAAGGCAGATGTCTCTCAACAGGCAGCTTCTGGCTGGAGATGAATTTACCTGCAGTTGTCTTTTCCGGCCCGGCTGTCAGGATAGCATAGAGAGTGTATGGAACTGCCACCTGCTTCTAAAGGCCCAGTCTTCAAGATCGAGGGTGCCTGACACTGAGCGCATGGCTTTTGTGGAATCCTGTGGCTTACATGCCCCATCACAGAATTTTGGAAATCTTGTGGTGGTGGTGGGGAGGAGTTGGAGTTTCCAGGAAGGAGACATAAAGTTTGCTTCCAAATTTCAAATGGCAATGAAATTTCCTCAGCCTGGCGCTGTTATTCAATCGTTTATTGAACCATCCAATTTGCAACACATGCTCGGTCATTTTTACAGGATTTGACAGGCTGTGTCTGCTCCTCTCATTCAGGAAAGGTCATTAAGCCTGATCATTAAAAGGACTTCTATCTATTTATTATTGCCTTTTAGCGTGCCCAGCCTCATCCACACTTTGGGGGCTGACTGGTTGGCTGCACGTAGCCATGCTAATAGGATTCTGAAGGAATGTTTCTAATCTCCAGGGGATGAGCATCAACAGGATTCTTGCTTGATGAAGCTAGCAGAAGATTAAAATATGTCCAAGTGCATTTGTAGAGGATAGAGAGGAATGTTTCACAACTTTTGCTTATGTTTCCGTATCTCTATCTTCACATGCCTCTCTCTAATCTTTCTTGTTCATTTATAGCCTAACTATGATGCAGATGATCTACCAGAGTTCGCATATCGCAACCTTGAACCAATATTTCTCTGATTACATGTACCACATTTATATAAACTGACACAAGAGAGTTTGCATTATTTTTATTGTGGCACTCCGGTTATGGAACGGCCTTTCCAGAGAGGCTTCCCTTGCATCCTCTTTATGGTCCTTTTGGCACCAGGTGAAGATTTTTTTAATTCATCCTGGTCTTTTTAAATAACTTGTGTTTTGGATTAATTGGCTTTTATATTTTTTATTGTTTTGCGTTATGGACTTGTAAACTGCTGCCTTGAAAGGTGGTGTAGAAATATTTTAAATAAACGAAATAACAAATAATTCCACAATTGTGGCTTATAAATAAACCTATCCCCCTTCACAAATTCCTGTTCAAACTAAGCCAGTGATCATCACCTAGAATGAGTGTGGATTCAACTGTTGCGCTCCTCTGTCCTTGAGAGCTGATTCATACAACCATTTATTTATGAGGCAGAATGTAACTTTTCTGCTCAGTTTTCATCGGTTATTTGAAAGCCCCTTAAGGAGTGAGATAAGTGATTGTGTTCAGGAGCAATGATAAGGCAGAACTGATGAGAAGTCTGGCTTATCGTTCACAAGCAGCATCCTTGTACGTGGTGCCTAGTTGCCCCCACTAGGGGGAGTTGCTCAATCTAACATAACAGCAAAAGCTTCCTGTTACATCTGAACCCAAGCCCTGGTTTGTTGCTCTTCTAAGACATCAGGAACAGGAAATCAACTTCTAACCCTGGCGTCAGACTCTGGTTTATAAGGGAAGCAACTACCAGTCTTCTAACATTACCAATCAAAAGGCATTGTACAGCTATTTTGACTTTTACTCCTTAAATGATTTTTCATGGACATATATATGAGAAGAGGTAAGAAAATAGAAGAGGGTTACAAGTGGAACAAGTCATTGGCTGGTCCTCACTGTAAAATTTTGTGAATGAGGGGCAGTGATTACACAATAAAAGTCTCATCTGGAACCACTCCAGGAGTCTAAGGTTGAATATAATGAGAAGTTTTTTGCTTCCCCATTTCATTTCTGGTGAGTTAAGCAGCTCCTGCTGTCAGGAGGAGCCAAGCAGTGACAATCAGGAAACATGCGCCAGGACACCACTTGGGAACGGTAAACCAGAATTCTCAGCGATACTGGTTTATCGTTATTTGAACATGGCCAGTGTGTAACATTCAATAAAGTGCATGGCAACCTGGGTGTTTACCACATGGGGATGCTTTTAGAAAACCTTGTTTTACCCTGTGGTGACTCTTCTACCACACAAACAGTTGTGTGAAACATTCCTTCCGTGCTTTTAGGGAATCAGGAGAGACTTTGCTGATGACGCAAGTTTTTATAATGGAACAGAATACGTCCGACATTAATCACTGGCAAATTCTTTTGAAGATGGCCTGTCTGGTTGGATTCATACACGGAGTAATTCAATTTAGCAAGGTGATTCCCCAGCAACCACTCAGGCAAGGATACTATAAGACCACTGCCTTTGAGCAGCAGAAAAGCTGTGTGTTTACTGTGAAAGGCAACAACAGGCAGAAATTGAGATTATTCTGTGATTCTTAAAAATACAAAAATCTGCAAGAGTAACACATTAATCTAGGCGAGAGTATTCAGAGCATGCAATAATATTATCTATATGTTTAAACTAAGGCATCCAATATTTATACACCGCAATTACATCTATTCATATCTACTGCTTTGCAATTAACTCCAATTAATAACATTCATTAGTGTTCTTCAGATACTGTAATTCATGATTAAAAATAGGGATGCATCTGTAGAATCTTACAGTGAAATAGAAGGTTTTTTTTTTTTTAAAGCTAACCATTTCTACTCTTTGAAAGTAAGCTCTAGCTAAATCAAGACGGGGAAAATACTTTCCTCAGATTAGCTCCCAAGGAGCATGATCCAGACGCTGTTAAACACTTTTAAAGTTAAGCATTGTGTGCATGAAACTCAGCAGCCCTTTCCATTTATGAGGTACAAGGTTGGAAGGTGCTGAAGGCCAAACAGCAACATTGAGGCCTGGCACTTCTGAGGTAAAAAGAAGCAAAATGAAGGCCACTTGCAGGTAGAAGCTGTCACACTACTACTAAGAAGCAAGGCCTATGCGGGAACAGGCCTAATCTCCCTCAGACCCATAAATTACACCATTCCAATAAAATAGTTGCCCTTTATTTTCAAGACATTTATCTTTTGGGGGGGGGGGGCAGATTTCACTAGCTCTGACAGAGCTAAATACAAAAGAGGCAGGTGCCCTGGCTACATTCCACCTTCCTTCTCCATGCAGTTGCTCCTCTTTCAAAAGATATGCATAAGTATAAATAAAACAAAAATATGCATAAAATGACAATATTGGCAGATAATAAACATTTTATATATAACTGCACCAAGATTGAAATGGCCCTGACACACAAACAAGAAGTATTTCTTACTGAACAACTTTTCTCATAGCAAACCTTCTTTTCCATAGAACACACACAAATATTTTTTATGGCATGTTTTCCGTCATTACCTTGCTCTTGCATCATGGGATTATTCAACATTTGTACTCTCTGGATTTTGGAAAATCACAATTATTTTCAGTCATATTATTGCCCACTGCTGATATTATCTGTGATCTGTTAGCAGTTCATAGCAAAGCAATTACAATCAAGGTTGCAACGTTTGCCGCAACAGCTCAAAAAATCTGCCAAAATTTCCGAAAGAAATCAGGTGTAGATTGCAGAGGGGACCACCTGCTATAACTTTCTCTGATTTTTGCTACTAGGGTTTTCAACAGTATAAATCTCAGCCTTTTCTCTCAGTTTGGCTCCTTTATATGCATTTTCTTCCTATGAGTTTGTAAGAATTTTGATTGGCTCAGGGATCTCGGTTGTAACGGCCTTTGTGCCATAGACAAATAAAATGTATCGTATTACTACAGCAAATGTCACTCCCCATGCTCATTCAAGAAAGATAAGTCAGTACAGCCACCCTTGCTGCTACCAGTTTTGGGGTGGCAGTGGGGTGAGGGGATGGCCAAATTGGAATTTCCAGTCTTAATTTCAGTTATGTACGAACAGATTTCAGCAAAAAGAAAAGAAAAAATATCAAGTAAAATACAATGGTCTGTTGGAGTGAAGTGAACAATATATATTTTTAAAAGAAGAAATCCATATTGTAGTTTGGTGCTGATAAGGAGAATTTTCTGAGATTTTCTGAAATCCCTGGGAAGAAGGAATGACATTTAAGCCAGTTTAAGTTTTCAGTGTAGATATGCCCTTATATTCTATACTTGAAGGCAGATGGGGTGGTGGTGGCTTTCCTTATTTTATTATACATACAGGGTCTGCAAGGTGCCATTGCATATAACTCAGTAGCAAATGCAAGCCTGTGTAGTAGGCACTGATTGCTTTAGTGTGTATGCATAGGTGTGCGCAAGGGGTGTCCCGGGTGTGCCCAGGCACACCCTAATGTCTCAAGCAATAAGCACCAAATTGGGGGGCCATTGAGTAGGGTTCCAGAGGGTGATCCAGATGCAGTAGGAACGGTCCTCCACCTGCCCTCCAGGTGCCCTGCTGTCGCTGTCCCCAACAGCACGCCATTGCTCCCAGCAGCAGGAGCGAAAATGAATTGCTCTGCCAGGAGCCATGCTTCAAAGAGGCCAAGAGGAGGGATCCTGAAGGCTAATATCGCCTCTTAAGCCCCTCCTCTGGCCAGTGTCTCCACAAAGCCCCTACAATGCTGGGGGTTGAGAAGCATCTTTTCATTTCCCCCCACAACCCCGTGCAACAGCCCTCCTGCTTTCAGGCAAGCTAAACGCGGAGTAGGGGCATCAGTGTCTACAGTGTTTAATCAATAAATGAGTAAAATAATGTCCTTTATGATTGAGTATTCAATAAATTTTCATCTTTAAAAAAATAAAATTCCCTGGGTGCACACCCTAATGGAATGTGCTGTGCACACCTCTGTGTGTGAGAGAGAGAGGGGGGAGGGGTTGGTACTATTGCTATAATTATTTTGAGGTATAAAAAGTAACCGCAAGATGTGCTCTTAATTACACAGCTTCTCTCCCCCAATTAAATCTTAAATACATCCAGTACATCCTTTGAACCTTGCTATAAATCCTGACCCATCCCACCTTTGCCCACCTATCTACTGAAATCCCAAATGGTGTCCCTCAGTTACCAGCCTTTATCTTTGCTGCCACTGCTGTCCTAGCTCTGTTGAGAGCTCAGCTGTGCAACTGGAAGAAGCAGCCTCCCAGCTGCGGGACTCTGCAAGGGGATACAGAGGGTGGGATAGCTATTACAAAGAGCCTTGCCGGCCACTCTCACACTGGAAGAAGGCAGGGCAGGAGAGTGGCAGGCAGGTCTTTCTAGAGCACACGTGGTGGTAGGTGGCGGGGCAGTGACGCTGGGCCCTCCCTGCTCCACCTCCTGATGTGGGCACCACACCTGCTTCATGGGTGGGCAGGCCCTGCAAATTACTTTAAGCCTACATCCCATGGGTAAAGGCTGTCGGACTGGTTTCAAAAGCCCTCTGCTAGCGATCTGTTCAGACCTCTGAAAAGAGCCATCTGTTCCTCCCCTGACATCCGTCGGCAGGGAGAAAGAGAGAGAGAGGCTGAATTCAGACGACACAATAAGCAACCGGGGGGGGGGGGGACACAATAGTCAGTTGTATTGACTATCGTGTCGTCCAAATGCTGCCATAGTCAACTCAGCACTGATCCTAATCCACACCACAGTTGATTATTTATTACCATGTTGTGTGGGGAGTACCCCCTAGATGAACAACTGTAATGTTTATTATTACCCCACCATTGACTATCGTGTAGTCCGAATTCAGCCAGAGAGAGAGAGAGAGAGAGAGAGAGAAGGGAGTGTCACAAAGAGAGGGAGTGCGGAGGGTGACAGTTAAAGAAAATGGGGTTGCCCCATGCACTTGTTGTTCTGGCCCTGCTCACTGTTGTATCCCCTGACAGAGAAAATGTGGCATTCAATAGAAAAAGGTTTCCTCAGCCCTGCTTTAGGCCTTACTTGTTTGAGCCCTACTGCTTCCTAATCCCACTCTTAGCTGTGTTATTCTGTGCAAGACTATGTTTCCTGTCATCTGTCAAGGGGGTGGTATTGGGTGAGCCCTCTTCCTAAGTTGTAAAAAAATCTGAGAAGGTCTCTCCTTGCTTCTGTTCCCTGAAGCTCTTGCGATAAATCATGGGAAGGCAGAATCTTCCCGAAATGCTGGGTCAGTGTCACAGTGTCCTGCACAGAGATTTATGAGGCACTGCCGTGGTAGCAACTATGGACAGCCAACAGAAGGATGCTGACAGCTCAGTGTATCTCAAGACTCCTCAGGAGGAAAGAGCAGAATGAATTGCTGTGGTAGTACTAGTCAGTCAGCATGATGGTGTGAAAAATGTTTGGGATAAATAGGATGAGGTGAATCAGCTAGTTGAACCTGAATGATGTTAAACTGTGTCAGGCCCAGTGTCAGCAGCCAGCACCCTCAGGCAAGTGACAGAACCCCAGCAGGATCCATTGGCAATGAAGTCTCCTCTGCCTCCCACACCCCTCCAGTTCACCGGGTGTCTGGGGATTGCCATTGAAATTGCCCACAATGCCTTAGAGCAACACTATGTCAGAGACATTGTGGGAAATTAAAATGGTGGCTCCTGCTGCCAACTGCTGTCGCCACCCACCAAAAGGCATTTCCCTCCTGTTTTATTACCTCATAAAGTAGAATTTGAGATAAAGAGAATGGAAACAGGTGTAACAGAGAAATCAAATATATAACCAGAATCTGTGGAGAGCTGAATAGACCAAATAAAGCAATGGTCATCCTACCTAAACTACAAGCTTCCCCTCCCCACAAAAGATAGCCAGTCCAGCTGTCTTCTCTCAATTGGATAAATCCAGTGAATTCCAACAAATCCCTCTAGTTCTGTTAATTTTAATTAATTAAAATATTTATAAATCACCTTTCTACCCTAAAAAGACTCCCAATGTGATGTAGATTTTTTTTAAAAAAGAAATCAACAAACTAGAATGAAAACAGAGCTAGATTTAAAACAGTCTGAATAGTGAAATAATCCCCAATTTATAAATCATTAAAAACTGAATGGAACAGAAATGTTTTAACCATCTGCCTGAAACTGAACAAAGATGAGGCCAAACTAACTTTGGGTGCCTCTACAAGAGCGATTTAAAGCTCTTTCAAAGCACATTACCGATTTTACCTCCACATGAACGGAGCGCAAATCGGGGGTTGAGACACTTTTTCTGTCCAATTATGCACATTATCGAATGCGCGTTAAATAGCGAGTTTTAATTTACCGCGGGAGTTAAAGCGCCTTATGACCATGTAAATAAGCGATTCTCCACATTTAAACACATTTAAAGCGTGTTTCATACAACTGGTAATGCGCTTCACCGCGTCCCGTGTATAGGGATTAGGCGTAAAAGCGATAGCGAGAAGATGCGCATAATCGGCCAACTGGGCGTCAAACCGAATTCTTGTAGAGGGGACCTTTGCTAGGGAGAGAATTCCACTGTTGGGTTGCTGCCACAGAAAAGACCCTGCCCCATGTCTTGTAGGAATGTGCGAATAAACACAATGTATACTCATTGAGGTTTTCCAGATTTCCTATTGGAGCTTGTTCTGGCTCTTGCCTGTATCAGATTGTGAGCTTTGTTGTTGTTGTTTTTTGTACTGCATGAAAATTTGTGAATTTTTAATGCACATTTCCTCAAACATGTGCAACCACTATACGTCTTTTCTCCCATTGATTAAAATGGGTTTGTGCACTTTTTTCAAACATACATTTTAATGTACATTTTCAAACTCTTTTTTGTTGTTGTTCTGCATATTGCATTGCAAGCTCAGAAATGTGTGGACTTCGACAACAGCTTGCATTTGGGTTCAGGTTTTGTTCTGGGAGATGCGAGTAAATTCTGGTCAAAATCGAACAAATTTCTCATACATCCTCACTATCTTGGTGGTGGCTGAAGAAGATTGCACATATATTGAAAATGGAGTGTGTGTGTGTGTAATGAGAACCTTAATATTGTGTTGCTATTCTAATTACAGGTACTAGAAAGTTCTAGAGACTGTTCTTAGCAATATCCTTATTGTTCTGTTAAGCATCCAGTTTGGCCTGACCTCTTCTTTGAAATAACCTGAGAGCTGCCTCAAACCTAGAGCTGGGGCTGAGCTAAGTTAACATCTAACATCCCATAGTTGAACCCAGGATCAGACTACAGCATGAACATGGTTGGCCTCATGTTTTCCCCAGCAGTTCTAGCTTTATGAGACATGGCTGGCCTGACATGAAGAGTGCTTGGGTAGTGGGTACCATCCAGGGCAGGATCTACACTACTGCTTTAAAACGATTTATAATAGTAGTGACAACTGTTGAGGCCCAGGACACACCCCATATACAGTTTTCAAACTGTTTTCAAAGTGTTGTATTCTGCTTGAGTGTAGATCTGCTGTAAACAACCACTTGCCTGATTGCCTACTGTTGATAAGGATCATCTCCAGGTGTCTAGACTATACACTGTAAGAAAAGTTGTTCTTATTTCCTTTCAGCCTGGTAGCACAAACAGAGCAGTGGTGAAGCTGAACAAGCTTGACCAACACCCTGCTTGAGATGTGTACACCCTATAAAATTTCCCACTGTCCTTTGCAACACATAGGGGTTCCATGACATTATATATGTGAGGGTCCTCAGCAGAATGTGGAATGGCTTTCTTGAAGACAGAAATTTGAAAAACAGTGCTATATACCACCATCACTATGCGTTGTAGAATAACAACAGAAACATTCCGAGACACTTTGGTGCTTATCTGTTAATTGTTATAAAATTCCCTGGGAGATTGAGACCAAGACTGTAAGCTCCATCACACCAGCATTTTATCGCACTTTTGTCCTGCCTTGTTTACTGTTTTGCCCCGTGACCCATCTCATCTATTCCCCTCCATTTTCCGTGTTTTTCTAGGGCGGGGAATTTTTTTTTCTTCATGTGGGATAAAACTGCCCTTCCATCCCCATGTATTGCCATCCTCACGCTATGACGGAGAACCTCCCTTCTTGGGAGCGTCTGCATTGAACGGCGGTCTTGCTGACGAAAGAGGAGGGTGGGGTGGTTCTCTTCAAGTCCGTACAACTGCTCAACCAGGCAGGGGAAGGGAGAGAGGGCACACGAAGACCCCACGCAGAAGGGAGCATCATCTCTCTCTAAAGGCAGAAATGGTGCCTAGCCTATGAAATGCTAAATTGCTAAAATGCTAGAGAATAAAACCAGAGGGGGGGATGGCGCCCATGGCCATCACAATGTCCATCGACCACAAGAACCAATGAACTAGAAAGGGAAGGAGAAGGGGCGTGGCGTGGCGTGGCATGGCATGGCGGGCTCAATAGCGGAAGAGCGGAAGTGCAAGCCGGCACAGGTGAAAAGGTAAACATGGTGAAATAGTGCAACAATACATGCATGTGAAAGTGACCAGCGGTTGATGTGCTAATGACATGAAGGTGGAAATCGCAGATGCATACTAGGGAAAAAAAAATGTGATGGAGCCTTTAGATTGGTGCAACTGAATTAAAAAAAATCTCATTCTGGCTTGTCTTTTGGGCGGAGGTCTCTCACTGTTCCCTTCAAATAATGAAAGAAATAGCAATCTACAACTGTTTGAAAGCAGTGCGTATAGTACTAAAGGGGATTGTATTTGGAAGATATGTTGCCAATAACATAAATGCAACTTTGGTTAATGTATTTGTAAGAATGTGACAGATGCATGGCAGCATTCAGAGTGTGTTCTGTGAATATCAAAATCTGGAGATTTCAAGGAGCAATATATTTGGGTAATATCCACAGTATAATATATTGGGTGTCATGAGGGCTTTCTACTGAACAGATTGGATTCAGAGTAGTGCTTAGCAGAGTTCCGCTTACGCTGGAGGAAGGGGCAGGGTGGGAGGCAATCTTCACAATTCCACAGCCCCCTGTGCTTCCTGGAAAGCTGCTCTGGAGGGCTGGAGAACCCTCTAGAGATGCATGAAAGGTGACGCAAGGGGAAGGTAGAATCGGAGAAGAAATTGGCTAAAATCACCTCCGCGCTCCCTTCCTCTAGCTGTGAACCTCAATTAGATCCTGGTGCCTTCCATGAACAGAAGCAGCCATTGGCTGGTTTCGCACGATATATTAGGCAATGGAGGGGGAAATAGCGTATTGACCGTGCGTTAGGTAGGCGGTACTCCCCACACGACACGTTGCTACTCTGTCCGTTGAGCAGCTGAAAGTTCCGGCGTCCATCTTGGCTGCAGCGTCTCCTCCCCCCCCTCCTTCAGTCCTCCAGCCATATCCCAGCATGCACCGCAAGTTCTGCCAGCTGTATCAGTGCAGCTGGGGGTATTTTGGCTGCTCCGGCCGGCAGAACTCTATGCCCATACGGAATAGTGCACAGAGAGAGGGGGGATTCCCTCCACATGACACTTTAAACAACGGGCTTCAGGCTAAACAACTTGCAAGCCCATTGTTTCTCTCTGTTGCTTAATTGGGCGGGATAGTGTACCATCAGTTGTGTGTGCGTTGTGTGTAACCCTCCACACGACACAATAAGCAACACAACTGACGGTTACTCCCCCCCCCCTTGCCTAATGTGTTGTGCGAAACCAGCCAACATAAAGTCATTTGACTAGGTCCCATTTTACCTTTGTATAAAAGGGAATATGTTTTTCTTTCTTTTTTTCTGAACAGCGATTTGATAGTCATTAGTTAATGGAAAACCCTTTATCCTAAATTCCCTTCTTCCTTCCTCATTCGTCCCCAGTTGAAAAGGGAAATTGCTCCTCATGCTAAACCATTTGGATTGCGCTAACAAACTGCTGCCACCTGCAGGTAAGAGCCAGTAAGCACACCCTAAGGACAAGGGCGCATCAAAATAGGCAGAAAGTAATTAGCTGGATAACAGTAGAATCTGCCTTTTCCCTCCTTTCCAATTTTAATCCCAAAGGTACGTCTTAGTGTAAAGAGCCTTGCAGGAATGGAGCTTCTATATTAAAAAGCCCTGCATTCCTCTCAGAGGCACCTCAATCAATGCCAGATGAGCTAAAAGGTGCTCAGCCTTGGTTTATGGCAGAAGAAGCAACCAAGGGCCCAACGCTGCCTCCAGTCAGCATAGTCACAGAGGCTTGATTGCTCACGAGCTATTTTGCAGCACTCCCAAGTGCTTCCAGCATTGCAGAACAGCATGTTCTGATGATGCAGTCTGTGACATGCGAGCAGGACAACGCCAGCACAATGCAGGTGGAGCAAAGCAGAGAGTGCTCTTGGCTCGCAGGAAAGAAATTGAAATCACTGCAGTCAGCATTGAATAGAGCCGTTGCTATCTTAAGAACATTTAATTCTTTCCTTTTTTCTGACTTCTGTGCGTGTGTAGGGGTGTGTGTGGGTGTAGAGGATAGAGGGCTGGACTTGAATGTGGGGGGAAATGTGGGTTTGAATCCTCAGGAAACTTGGGGTCAATAACTATCTCTCAGATTAGGGCTCAGATGAAGGAAAATGTGGTACGTATATCCACTGTTATACAAACTTTACAGTTTTTAGATCAACCAAAATGTCACAAAATAGTGTGCTAGCTTTCATGTTCTCTAGAGTGCTGCATCAGGCTAGATGGTAAACAAAGTAGGTGGGATGTGGGGAGGAAAGCTGGCTAATGTTGAAGCCATGGAGTTTGCATTTAGCAACAGCCTAAAGATGGGACTGTTACTACATGCAGACTCCAAGGCTTCCTTCCCCTTGCTAGGTTACCATCCAGCTTGATGAAGAACTCAGAAGGTTGGTTTAGTAAAGGTATTTTTGTTTTTTTAACCCCCTTTATTTATTTATTTTATTTTATTTGTACCCCGCCTTTCTACCCCCCAAAAATGGCACTCAAGATCGAACTTAAAAATTCTGCAATCCAGAAAGCTACATGTCGCAAGTACGTTCTAAGCAGAAAAAATTATGGGATCTTTAAACATGATTTATTAAATATGCAAAGTAAAATCAGCATTAGTGGGACAGCAGCACCCACACTAGTTTAGGCACACATATAAAAAGACTGCACTACCAGAATCAGCATACTCCGCAGAATAATATAAACGAAGAAGAAACAAAAATAAAAAGGCATTGCTTGAACAGACAAGGTCCACGATTACAGGCTCTTTTATACCTTTACACAAATATGTATAAGCGGTGGAGGTGGGGCATTGCAATCCCGCACCCTCCAACCCTGAACATGTGAAAGGCGCTATAGAAAGCTGGAAGTTTGTAGTGTTGCAGTCTAGGAAGGGCATCATATTACTGGATCAGTGGCCCTTCAGATCTTACTGCATTTTACTTCCCTACCAAAATTCGAAATGGGAGACCTGCAGTTTGAGGGGTCCAGGATTCAGGGAGCATTATTACACCCAGCTTGTCCAAGTACCCCAAGGCACTTAGAGCGTCATCAGACGAGTGTTTTATCACACCCTCGTTACTACCCACTTACGGATGTCCGCGGGCCCTTTTGACGATAACGTCCACTTCCCATGCGTTTCCCGCTCCTTCTGCCCTTCTTTCCGTCACAAAATAGACTCCAGTAAATCCGTTAAGAAAAAAAAAAGTGCCATTTCCTGTTGTGTGCAGGAAAAGCAGTGCAATAAAAACACCCACTAAATGGGCCACGTGGTCATTGTTTACTTCCTCTTTCTTTCTCTTTGTGAAGAAAGAGGAAGTATTGTGGGACAGAAGTGGAGAGGGAAGCAACGGTAAGGAAACATGATCCCCCCTGTCTGATGATGGTCTTATTATCTGTGGCATCCACATAAGAAAAGTCACCTTCCTGTTTTTCCAAGCATCACGTCATTGAAGTATTTGGGATTGGCATGAGACTGCAGTGGGTTAGTAATTTTGAATGAATCAATCAGTGAATCAATATTACTAAAGCTCAATGTGTTTGGAAAGTGTTTATGGCTAGTGGGAATTGTGTAGGAATGTTGTTAATGTTATTCAATTATGATTCTGGCTTGCCTAGACCAGACCAGACCAGAGATGCCTTGCAACATTCCTTCCTTTTGTTTGTTTTCTTTTGCTGCTTAGTTCATCCCGCTGAATGGAGAATTCATTATGGCCCCCGGTGCTGGGTTTGCAGCTTTCGGCGGCAGTTACAATCCAGGATGTCAGACAGGTATTGTGCTCAGCCTACGTTAATTAGTCATGCAAATGAAGCACTTTGAGAATATGCCTCAGTTATGCTGCCGCTTACTTGAGTCATTCTCCCAGTCATAATTAACTTTTCCCTGGAGCCCTCCAAAGTTTTGAAATTACAGCCAGAGCTTTCTTTGCCATAACAACAACAAAGGATTGCAAGGAGCTCTAGAAGGATCTCTCCAAACTGGGGTTCAGTGTAAGCAAGTGCAAAGTGATGCATGTCGGGGCAAAAATTCCCAACTTCAAGTATAGACTGATGGGATCTGAGCTAGCAATGGCTGACCAAGAAAGAGGTCTTGGGGTTGTGATGGGCGGTTCAATGAAACTGTCAACCCAGTGTACAGCTGCTATGAAAAAGGCAAATTCCATATTAGGCATAATTAGGAAAGGAATTGAAAATAAAACTGCCAATACCATACTATGGTGCGACAACACTTAGAATATTGTGTACAGTTCTGGTCAGCGCAACTAGAAAAGATATCGAGCTTCATCAGACGAGTGTTTTATCGAACGCTTGTTACTGCCCACTTACGGATGGGTGTGCGTCCTTTAGACGACGACGTCCACCTCCCGCACTCCTCCCGCTTCTCCTGCTTGTTTTTCTGTAGCAAAGTAGACCCCTTTTAATCCGACTTTAAAACAACAACTACAACAACAATGTGCCGTGATCTCCTGCTGTGTGCAGGAAAAGCGGTGTGATAAAAACAGCCTCTGAATGGGCCATGTCTTTGTTTACTTCCTCTTTCCCCTCAGGGAAGAATGAGGAAGTGTAGAGAAGTGACGGTAAGGAAACATGATTTCCCCCCGAGTGATGACGCTCATTGTAGAGTTGGAAAAAATTGCTTCCCAATGAGGAAAGGTTACAATACCTGGGAATTGTTTAGCTTAGAGAAAAGGCAAGTAAGGGGAGACATGAACTTCCACAGGAATTGGTCTTGGAGGAATGTATGTAACCAGATAGTGTTTATCATTACCTCTTTCCTCTCCCCCCCCCCCCCCCAACTTCTTAAGAACATAAGAGCCATGCTGGATCGGACCAAGGCTCCATCTAGTCCAGCATTCTGTCCACACAGGGGCCAATCAGCTGCCCATGGGAAACCCACAAGCAGGACATGAGTGTTCACCATGTCTGTAGGACAGGTGGCTCTGTGCATGCAAAGGGATATAAGAGGAGCAGACCTACCTAAAGAAGTGAACAGGGAAGCCCGTTCATCTGCAGTTTCTTGTGGAGTGTGTATGGAGCTCTAGATGAATGGGATGTTGAAGCTTAATCTGTAGGTTGTGGGGGGCAGGGGTGGAGTATGCATTCTAAGTTGATCAGGGGTCAGGCCTAAATTCTGTAGCAAGGCCCTTGTAGTCCATGGGTCTTATGAGTATACTGGATTAAGTGCAAGTATGTGATAGCTACATTAATATTAAAAAGAAAGAAGGTTGTTAATGAATTAAATATGAATTTCAGTAATATACAGTGTGCAACAGCCCCTGTGTATTGTTTATTTTCATATTAAATTCCACAGCAGAGGAACTATGGGATGTAGTTTGTGGATGGCATGTTTACAATTGCACTTGCAGAGAATTGTGGCTGGGTAAAAACCAGTGGCTAACACATTGCTAATAAAGTTGTCATGTTTATCGTCATCCATAGCATCCCACAGGCTTATTCACATGCTGTTTGTGGAAAATCCTCTCCAGCGACTTCTACAACTTCTACATGGTGTCCTCTAAATATGTCTGGGGTAATAAACCAGATATTACAGTAATATTTGCATCTGAATCCCCTTATCACCATGAGGGGTTGCTTGTTTTCAAAAACGACTCGATCACTCCACTCCAGCCATTAACTGTGGAGCAACATCCAGATCAAAGCAGTGGCTCAGGAGTCTCCAACCTTTCGGAGTCAGTAGGAACATCTGGAATTTTAGAGTGAGTTGTGGGCACTCTCACAAAATGGTTGCCCTGGTGGGCTTGGCCAATCACAAAGCATCTATTTCTCAGAAAGCAAATGGGTGAGGCTAAAGAACCTGCCCTAAGTACAAAGCAAAGGTGTGTGTGTGTGTGGGGGGGGGGGGTCTAAGTTCCAAAACTTAACAACACTTTTTTTCAACTCATGGTTTTCTGCTCCATCATCTATTTCCCAGAAGGCAAATTAATGAGGCTAAGAGATAAGCGCACACACCTCATAAAACAATAAATCAGGCTAACCATAGATACACACAATCCAGGCAAAACACACACCACACACTAAAACAAATAAACCACCTATCAGAGAGATTACATTAAAAAGCTGGCACACGCATCCCATGTACACACAATGCAAGCAAAATATTTCCTTTGCTCCCATTAGCATCTGCTGGTAAGGGGTGCAACCCCCCTCCCCCCAATTCCAGTCAGGATGTGATAGTGGTAACACCACACTCCATCCATATCTGCTTTCACTTTCCAGGGAAAGGCTCAGGACAGGACAATTCAGGACAGGACAGGAGATCAGTAGATTAAACACGGGAGTGACGGAGTGGGGAGACCCAAGAGTTTAACACTGAGATGTGAGAGGACCTTCTCATAAGGCAAACTGCTAGTAGCAGGCAGCAGCACGGCCATGTTCCTCCACACCGAAGTAGCTGCATTTGGCTGATATGCCAGCTGCACCCCTTTCTAGAGTTGGAAGACCTAAAAACGGTAGTGCACGCACTGGTAACTTCAAGGCTCGACTTCTTCAATGTGCTGTACATAGGGCTACCTCTGTG
This sequence comes from Anniella stebbinsi, assembly GCA_029215795.1. NCBI lineage: Eukaryota > Metazoa > Chordata > Lepidosauria > Squamata > Anniellidae > Anniella > Anniella stebbinsi. The sequence goes on from JARDYH010000001.1 coordinate 356,488,140, forward strand.
CCTAGTCCAGAAACTTCAACTAGTTCAAAATATGGCAGCCAGGTTGGTCACCAGTACACCTAGGGGTGACCATATTACACCAGCTTTAAAATCACTCCACTGGCTGCCAATTAGTTTCCGGGTGAAGTACAAAGTGTTGGTTATTACCTTTAAAGCCCTACGTGGTTTGGGTCCAGGAGCCGATCTACACGCTAGGTTTTTAACGTTTTATAAGGGTTATGAAAACTCTTTGTGCCACATGACACACTTCCTATAACGTTGTATATCTGAGGTTTTTAAAAACTCACTTCAGTTATATACAACGGTTTCACTTTTAATAAATCGTTTTAAGTAAAATAATGTGTCCTTCCTTACCATTTGTGATTGATGGGGGCAGGGCTTTGTTTACTGGTGCCCAAATACTTAGCAGTTGATTGGTGGGAAGAAAGCGGGGCTAAGGAGGAAGTGGGCGAGTGAACTACAACACCCACAATTCTTAGCCCTATACTCGCTAGGGAATGACAGAGGAACAAAGGAGGAAGTGGGTGACTGAACTACAACGCCAACAATGCCTTGCCCTAAACTCATTGTAAAAATGAAACAGAAAGAGACAGAGTAGAAGAGTGTGTGACTGCACACACCGCTTTAAAGACTGAAGAATTTTTCTCCTGTAACATGAGTACTCAGTAATGTGGCCTAAGACGTTTTAGAACGCACCTATTTGGAACGTTTTAAAATACTATTTAAAACGTTCCAAGGGACTGTGTAGATAGGCTCCAGGTTACCTGTGGGATCGCCTTCTCCTTTACAATCCACCCCGCTCGCACAGTTCCTCTGGGAAGAATTTACTACAGTCGGCCAAGACTAGACTGACCTTCTCTTCTGCTGCTCCCAGACTGTGGAACGACCTGCCGGGAGAGATCTGCCAACTTACCAGTCTTCCAGAATTTAAGAAAGCTATGAAGACTGATCTCTTCTGGCAGGCCTACCCAGTCGAATTTTAAGACTTTGTTGATATTTTAATAATGTATTAATTTTATATGCTTTTAATCAGTTTTATGTATTTTATATTGTTTGTATTGATGTTGTTCCCTGCCCCGATCTGGAGGGAGAGGAGGGTAAGAATAAATAAATAAATATATTATTATTATTATTATTATTATTATTATTATTAAGCAAACAGGCAGTAGTAGTAGTATGACTGAGCAAATCAGTGAGTTCCAGTCCTATTCTACCTGGCATGAGCCCCTGGCTGAATTTACTGGAAAACAACCAATGAGTTGTTTTCTAGCCCACAGGTGAGGTGTGTGTGTGTGTGGTGGTGGTGGTGGTGGTGGTGGTAGAATACAGGAAGGTCGCCCAGAATCACAAGGGAAGATGTACACTGTTTTTTTGTGGTTTAAACTCCCTCTCCCCCAGATAAACATGCATGATAGGATTGGCCTGTTACTGTTGGTATGTGAAAGCACCTTAAAACCCTATGCTTTTACCTATAAAGGCTGAAAGAACTGCTGGATTTGGCCTGGATGGATGTGCTCCTGGGAGGAGGAGCCTGGAAGTAGTTGAGGGCAACAGAACCCACTGCTTCTGACCTGACAAGACAGAGGCCACAGCAGGGCTGGCCTAAGACATTTTGCTGCCAAGATGGCGCTCCCTCCCATTCCATGTACAAATGCTGGTTGGACTGGCAGTTCAATATTTGTTTGACACTGGCTATGGGACAGCGTAGGGGGCTCTCAGCTGAAGTTGCATCCAGTCATGATGGAGAGTGTCTGGCTGCTGCTTCCTCTCTCTGTAATGGCTTCAGCAGTGGTGTCTTTACCATGCATGAAACACAAAACTCTGACAAATCTGATAACACTCACCCACCCTCACCTATTGACATCATGAGAACCACTGTAGATCCAGACAGACAGTGATGCATTAGGTACCAAGATTTTCCCACCGTATTATGCAAAGCCAAACAACAAAAAGAGATTTGGAAATAGAGTTCTGTATAGAGAAAAAAGGATACTGGAATTCTTGGAATGTTGTAGTTAGAAGTGTGCTCTATTTGTAATGAAATAGGATTTCAGGGGAGCCATAAACTTTGGCATTAGAGGTCATATTCTGTGATTTAAAATGTCAATATGTCCAGGATGATTTCTAGAGTCCTTGCTCTCAGTTATCCTTCATTATGAGAAACAGGAGCCATTCATATGAACTGTCTTACCACACAGAGTGGGCCATTTACCCCATTTGCCTGCAGAACTTTAAAAATAATCTCATCATTAAATCTATCTGGATTTATGAACAAATAAATATAAATCCATCAGCGAAGCAAAGTGGGCTCCATATACTGCTCTGATTCTATATTTGTTGTTGTCTTTCTTTTATTAGCTTCCAAGGTCACATTTACCAGTGCAGAGAATTACCAATGGTATGACCCCACATTGTGGCAGGGTGCAACCTCTTTGGACAACCTAGATCAGGGCAAGTTGATCTTCTCCGTGGATGAAGAACGTGTTCCGTGTCAGTACGACGATGTTATCTTTCAGCCCGAAACGTCCTTCCGAGTGAACATCGAGTCATCTGAGCAGATGATACAGCTTAGGAGCATTTCTATAACGGGGCAGGTAAAATGGGATGTTTGTGGGATGAAACCAATGCTGCTCCATCACTTTTGCAGTTTTCAAAAAGAAAAAGAAAACTCAAAAAAGTTACAACTGAAGATAGGTAACTTCTTCGAAGTTTATGTTGGGTAGCCTGGGAAAATCAGCTGAGCTGCTTCTAAACATACTGGCTTATTTTTTGAGCCAATCCAATTTGGGAAGCTGCCCACCCATATACATTTCCAAAGGGACAAGAGCAGACACCCCAACTGAGAAAACAATTTATAGAGAGTGAGAAAGAAGGTGGGGCTCATATGAACATTCAGCTCCTGGGCCTCTGGAGGACCTAGGGAGGTGGCTGTAGGACAAATAGTGTTGCTGAGGGCTCAGGAGATTCATGGTTCACAAGGGAAAGCTGATGGTCTAAGAACAGGTTAAACCAAATACCAGTGATGATCAGGGGTCTGGAAACAAAGCCCTATGAAAAGAGAGTGAAAGAACTGGGCATGTTTAGCCTGGAGAAGAGAAGATTGAAGGGAGACATGATAGCACTCTTCAAATGCTTGAAAGGTTGTCACACAGAGGAGGGCCAGGATCTCTTCTCTATCATCCCAAAGTGCAGGACAACAAGACAGCACAAACAACAACAGATATCTAAAACAATTAAAAACCTTCAGCCAGAGACAATCCAGAACCTGATCAAAAAGACTCGTAATATACTGCTAAATGCCCGAGAGAAGACGGCAGTTTTAACTTGGTGCTGAAAAGATGACATTGTTGGCACCAGGCGGGCCACGTCAGAGAGATCATTCCATAAATGGGGGGGGGGGGGGCAAGTTTCCAACATTGATCAGCTTTCATACATGCTTTGGATTTCAAATGGCCATTCCATGGTAGCTTGTTTGTGTGAATCAGGCCTAATGCCATGGTTATTGTGATGCTTACATGAAGTCACAGAGACATGTTTTTCTCCATTAACCTATGTGGTTGCTTGTGCAGAACTGCAGTAGTTTATATTACCTAGGGATAGCAGTGGCTTTAATTAAACCATTTTGATTGTAATTTGTGATTCATAGAACTAACCTGCTGCTAGCTACATATATGGATCTCTATGTTTTGTTTCCCACCTCCCATCCATGAACTGGAATTAGAAGTTCATCAGTGACAGCGCCCTGGCAGAATATATGCAGAGTTCATCTGCAAAGCTACAGTTCCACGGACAGGGGACATTCCAGTTGTTGAACACCAGGTGTCCAGACAAATCTGGCTGTGAATGTGGAAATGCTGCAGTAAGTTTTTGTCTTCTAGCACCCTCCAAGGCAGACTCTTTTCTGTCAAGGGCCAGGGCTTCACAAAGATAAAAGCATCCGTACATCAGGTGGAGTCTTCTAGGGGGTCTTCTCTTGCTGATCCAGTGAAGAAAGGAGGGAAACCAGCTCCTATATGTTCATTACAGTAGTGTAAGGGTTATTACTCGAGATCTACCAGATCGATTTTGCTCATTTTTGTTTTAAACTGAAGTTTGAGCAGTGTAGACATGCAGAAAATTTTGAAAGTTTGAAAAAGTTCAAAGCTTGAGCTTCAGTAGCCAAACAGTATGTTTGTATGCCCTGGCCAGGAGTTTGAGGCAGCTGGGGAACTGCAGCTCCCTGTTTGCAGCCACACAGTTAGCTATCACCACCAGCAACAGAAGGAGGGGGAAGGGGATGGAGGCAGCCAATGAAAATACATGGGGAGGGGCTGCGCCACATGCACATTTCTGAGGGGGGGTTATTATGCTTGTGCCAGATTTGCATTATTCATGAGCCCCTCTACTTCCAACATAGGTAGAAAGAGAGCCACCCCTCTCTGGATCTTCCCCCAGTGACACCAATGAACCAACCATATTGGAAAGAAATGTTTAATAACCTGTATCCTATGTTGGTTCCAGTTAGGATATTGTTGAATACAGTGAGTTTATGATATGGTACCACCTCTGTTGGAGCCTTGGAAGCTGTCTTCACGGCGCTGAGTTGGCACTGCTCTGCCACCAAGGGAGGCAGCGCAGGCTTTTCAGCAGCCATTAGGCTCGCCACCCCCTGCCCTCTGCCTGGGTGGATGGTGACCAATCAGGAGTTGCCTTACGCCTCCACTGCAACTCCAGAGCAAGGATAGACAGCGGATGTGCCATACTCACCTCGCTCCGGAGAAAAATGTCAGGGTGAGTCCCTGACTTTTTTTCTCCGCAGCTTCACTGGAAAGCCCCAGGGTGGGTGCGCAGTGGCTGCTGTGTCGTATAAATGATACAGTGCCACTGTACACCCACCCCGGGGCTTTCCATGTATTTAGACAACCTCTATGTCTCTATTTCCTATTGGAGCCATTTCCATTATTCCACTAGTCTCCTATAGCTAGGCACAGCTTCTGCTGAGCAGTTCCAGCTGTGTGTGTGTATGAGAAAGAGAAGGGGTTGGGGATGGAGTTCTGCTTCATATACTGGCTCTTGAGGCGTGGTCCCAACCCAAGCAGACTGACAATGGGGCAACTGTTTCTTTCTGCGGCACCCCTCGGTTGCCTGTGTTGGAGATATTAGAAAGTCAAGTCTTTCTCTTCAATGAAGAATCTAACTGTTTTTATTAAGGTCCGCAGCAGAATCTGTGCTGCGCTGCTCCAGAATTCCAGGAATCAATGTCCAGCAGCTATGTGCAAGGACCCACTGAAACCCATCAGTCATTGCTGTGAGATATGTGGTGAGTGAAGGCTGGCTATTGTTGTAATTGGGCAGGGGAGCAAAGTCCACTAATCCCTTGCACATGGGATATGTGCCTATGTGCAACTGATTCCCTTGCAATATGCTTTGTCAGCAGGTGCAGCCACAGGAACGATTAGGGAAGTTAATAGTAGCGCACATGCTTTGCATACAACAGGACTCCAATTCAATCTCCAGCATCTCCAAGTAGGGCTCAGGAAGACTCTTCTCTGAAACCCTGGAGTCCATGTAGAAGCAATACAGACTTAGGGATGTCCATCAATGGGAATTCTGGCCCTTTGGGGGCTTGCTAGGCTTCCATGGCATGCTCAACTCAGCTTGCCTTTGGTAGCCGAGCCACAGGTATTCCCCAAATTCTGGGGACTTTTTACACTGTTGTTGTTGTTGTCAACTGTAATTTGCGCAAATAGAGATTTGCGCAAATTATGGCCAAATTTGGGGTAATTTGCACCAATTCTGACTGAAATTTCTGTAATTTGCACCAATTGCAGTTGTACTTTGCATAATCTGCACAAAGTATGCAAATTTGCATAAATTGCACCCGTAATTTGCGCTAAACCAAAACCACAAAAAATGTGCCACCTGGGCGTTCGCAGGCTGTTTCCGAAAGACAGAACAAAGCCTGGGGGTGGTGGTGGTGGTGAACCAATGACAGCTTATCGAGTTCCACTCACCAACTGGATTCCTCTGACATCCCTATACGGAGCTAGATAGGTCTAGGGTCTGGCCCTATGTAATGAAGCTTAGTGTGTTCCCATCTTACTGCCACGGTCTGCACAGGATCAAAAGTAAAGCTGGATTGCTGGAGCAGCTCTCCGTGTATGATTTTAAGATTCAAGATTTCATATCTTTTGCATTTTGAACAGTGTTTTTACTTTTGCAGCTTGACCTCAAGAAAGAGATTCCAAAACAAACACCTTAACCTTAAAACATAGCCCAAGAATCCACATGCAGGGAGAATCATAGAATCATAGAATTGTAGGATAGTAGAGTTGGAAGCGGCCTATAAGGCCATCGAGTCCAACCCCCTGCTCAGTGCAGGAATCCACCTTAAAGCATCCCTGACAGATGGTTGTCCAGCTGCCTCTTGAATGCCTCTAGTGTGGGAGAGCCCACTACCTCCCTAGGTCATTGGTTCCATTGTCGTATTGCTCTGTCAGGAAGTTTTTCCCGATGTCCAATCGGAATCTGGCTTCCTGTAACTTGAGCCCATTATTCCGTGTCCTGCACTCTGGGTTGATCGAGAAGAGATCCTGGCCCTCCTCTGTGTGACAACCTTTCAAGTATTTGAAGATATCATGTCTCCCCTCAATCTTCTCTTCTCCAGGCTAAACATGCCCAGTTCTTTCAATGTCTCCTCATAGGGCTTTGTTTCCAGACCCCTAATCATCCTCGTTGCCCTCCTCTGAACATGCCCAGATTGTCTGCATCCTTCTTGAAGTGTGGTGCCTAGAACTGGACACAATACTCAAGATGGGGCCTAACCAGTACGGAGAGACTGCTGTAGGACAGGGGCTTGATACCGTTTTCAGCTAGAGAGCTGAACTCCATTTCAGAGAAACTCTCGGGGATGGGGTGAAAAATACAAAAAATACCAGCGTGTCGTAGCATAAGCTTTTGCTGCTAGAAACTAAGCCTTAGGAAAGGCATTTACATTTTTTATGGTGGGGGAAAAAATGGAACAAAATGCAGGAAACCACTAAATGATCGTGTGTGCGCCAGGGCATGGGGACATTGACCAACCAAGGAATCCTAGAGGGCCAGATTGGGCCCCCAGGCCTGTGGTGTAGTGAAGCCCCCTTTCTTCTCTCCCTCCCTCCCTCCCTCCCTCCCACGCTTCAGCATCTTATCTAGCACAGCCTTTGCAAACGCAGGCTCTATTCAAGGATTACGCTCAAAGCTTAAGATGAAACTATTTAGTTTTGCATCTTTAAACAAAAAACAAAAACTTCAAATCTGATCACATCCATAACTGGGAACGTTGAAAATAAATCAGATGAACAGTGCAAACCTATGCATGTCTACTCAGAAATAACACTCACTGTGCTCAATAAGGCTTATTCCTAAGTCAGTATGACTGACCTGGGAATTTTCAATTGAAAATTAAATTGTTGAGTCCTTTGCAAAAAATATGATTAAGTACATTTTCATTTCATCTATCCTCTGAGAAGTCCATGGCAATGCACATGATATTTCTCCACCACCCAACCCCCATTTTATCCATACAACAACCCTGTAAGGTAGACTGGCGTGATAGATAGTGAGTGGCCCAAGCTCATTCAGTGTACTTGTTGGCTAGGTGGGTATGTGTCTCCCTAATGCTGTGGCCACTACAGATTTCCAGATGTTTTGGAGCATCTCCAAGAAGTCTCTGCCAGCATGGTCAATGGTGAGGGATGCTAGGAGTTGAAATCCAAATATCTGGAGATCTAATTTCTGCCCACCTTGCACTACACCATGCCTGACTCTTTACATATTAGACAACCACCTGTCATATGGAAGCTCAAATGCAATGTATTTGTTGCATTTCTTTCCTGTCCTTCCTAAGAGCTCAGCAGGACATTTATGGGATTGTCCCATTTCATCTACAGAAGAAACTTGCAAGGTAGGTTAGCCTGTGAGAGACAATCACTTCCTGAGACCACTTCCCCACGCTTATTTGTAGCCCACCCTTCCTCCAAGAAACCAGGGCATCGTACACAGTTCTTCCCTCCACTATTTTTTATCCTCAGGTAGGTTCACCTGAAACATGGTGACTGTCCCCAAATCACCCAGCGAGTCAGCTTTGTGTCTGAGTCAGGATTTGATCTCTGATTTCCCCAGTCCAAATCTAATGCTCTAATTAACCTTACTGGTGCCCCAGGTGAGTTTCATGTGTGGCAATCTGGGAAAATTAGCTGTTGAATCAGAAAGGGCAGCACCCTCTATCCCAAATGCCTCTGGGAAGCACACAAGTAGGACTCGTGTCCTACTTGTGTGCTTGTGTGCCCTCTCCTGCTGTTGTTCCCCAGTAGGCATGGGAGAATCAGCAAAGCTTGAGCTTGTTGAGGTTCTCCAAGTTCCACCTTAAACCTCGGTCTGCCTCATTCCTGTCTCTGAATGTGAGCTTTTGTTGTTGTTCGAATGGGAGCGCACTCTAAAAGGGGGTTGGATAAATTCCTGAAAGCTATCAATGTCTACTAGCCCTGATGGTTACATGCTACCTCCAGTATCCGAGGTAGTAAGCCTGTGTGTGCCAGTTGCTGGGGAACATGGCTGGGAGGGTGCTGTTGCTCCATGTCCTGCTTGTGGGTCCCTGGCCTACAGCTGGTTGGCCACTGTGTGAAAAAAGTGCTGGGCTAGATGGACCTTCAGTCTGATCCAGCAGGGCACTTCTTATGTTGTGATGTTCTTTAAAAGTGTCCACTCAAATGTGTACTTTCCTTCCATTGACTAAGGCCTGAAAATGCATATTCCCCCCCCCCCCCTCAAATGTGCATATTTAACATGCACAGTTTATTCATTACATTTCTGTATCACCCAATAGTCGAAGCTCTCTGGGCGGATCACAACAATTGAAACCATAAAATACAAGATGCTAAAATACAATATCAACGTTTAAAACTACAGTTTTAAAAATAAAAATTATATCGACAAATAGAAGCTAGCACCAATGCAAAGATTTGAAATGCAATACCAGATTTAAAACAGAAACTGAAAAACTAAAATGCCTGGGGAAAATAAAGTGTCTTCACCTGTTGCTCCAAAAGAGTGCAATGTAGGTGCTAGGCAGGCCTTTCTGGGATGTGATCACAAGCCTGGGTCTATGAGAGCTTTGCCTGGAGAAAAAAAAATCGCTCAGGTGTGAACGGGACAAGTTTGCTGTTCAACAGACTGAAATGAAATCCTTGTACATCCCTGTTCCCCAGCAGCTGTTATTCAGAGGCATATGCCTATAATCCTGGAAGTAGTCTGAGTTGTTGTGCAGGAGTTGGGGGACTGTGGGTTTGCCTCATGCCTGTGACATGTTAGACCATTCATTTTTCGCACTGTATTCCAGGGAACACTGAAGCTCATTTGTAATTCCTCAGTGAGAAGATTAGTCATGGCAGACAAGCTTTCCTGGAAGATAGCTTTCCCACTCCCACTACCTCTAGTCTTCCCCTGTAACTTGAAGACTCCGGGGAATGTTCTAGGTCACATTCTCAGGCCCTGGGAGGTGGAGGAGCATGCTAAGCCTCAACAATGTGATGTTCAGCTACTTTAGAGGTCCTCGTGTATAAAAAGTTGTAAGTAATTGTTTATAAAATGCCAAAAATTCCAAGAAAGAAGTTAAATAGACTCACAGTTATGTTGCAGCCGAGTAAGTATAAGGGGGGAGTTCATGTGTGAGTGCTGATTGGATGGTGGTGGGGGAGTGCCTGGATTGGCTGGCTGTGTGGGAGGAGTTAGAGAATAGTGTGTGTGTGTGTGTGTGTGTGTGTGTGTGTATGTTTTTAGCTGACAGGAGCTGAGAGAGTGGGAGAGAGGGAAGTTGTTGTTGACTGGATTAGAGACTAGAAAGGGCCAATGTGTTTTATTATTTCGGTGGAACTAGATTGTGGGAAAGAGTGTAGTGTAGCTTAGAGTGGGTAGAGTAAGCAGGAGAAACATAGAACTTGAAAGTTTATATTTGAAACATGTTATGAAGATAAATTACTGACTGAAACCATTAAGCATTGTGCCTGTAACCAATACACAGTTGAACTAAAGAAGCCATCAAGCTTCTGCTACATGAACAATCACCTTGTTAATAAATTACATTTAATTATATCAACTGGTGTGATCATTAGAAGTGTACCTGAGGAAGGTACTGGTGGCAGCAGATAGAACAAAGGGGGATTTGAGAGCTAGAGTGCTGGGCTGTAGAGCTGTGGGGCCTAAAAGAGTAAAGGCAAGACAGGAGCAGCAGCAGTAAGCCTAAACCCTCAAACACATCATAAGCACGAGGGGGGGGGTGTTAAGTAAGCCCTGAGTGCGAGTGGCGTGGACAGCGCTGTTGTGTACCCCAGTGAGTGTCACGAGTGCAGGCAAGGCGTCACAGGAGTTCAAAGAGGCGTTCAAAATAAATGGCCCTGGTACAGATAGCAGAAGACAGACAGGCTGGAGCTGTGGAAGGTGGAAAAACAGAACCATCACAGACAGGTGCTTCAGTACCTTGGATAGGTCCCTGGGGCTGATGACTCATTTTGAATAAGTGCTTGGTCTTTACTGAGCCCTTTCATATTCCCTGGACCTGACTAAATCTTCCAGCCCCAAGCCCTTGTCAAGAAATGGAGAGACCTAAAGTCTCTATGAAAAGGAGACACAATGGGCCTGTTTAGGTGACCTACTAAGCCACAGTTAGGCTACTAACCCTTTTGCAGCAAATGGTTAGTGAGTGTGTTTAAACCATGGTTGTGTAGCCACCATGTTAGGAATGGTTCATATGACACACTAAGTCATGGCTCACACAACATGCTAAGCCATAATGTTTAGTTCAAAATGCTTAACCACTATGGCTTAGTGTGTCGTCTGAACAGGGTCTCTGTCTCCTCTTCATGACCTCTGCTGGGCATATTCTGTGCAGTGGCAAGTGGACTTGATGGAGGACAGGATGCTGGCCTTTTGGTGGTATCCAGCTCAAGGACTTGAGTCACTGAGGCTTGGGGGCCTCTGGTTCAAGAGCTCCCCAACTGCTGGTCAGGGCCCTGATAATTCCTCTCTCCTACCTACCTATACTGCTGGCCTTTCTGATCCTGCAGGCGAGTCAATATTCAGGTAATTGCTGGTAGTCTGGCTTGTGACAGGCAGGACTACACCCTAAGCCTAGGTTTGCCAACTGACCAGGAAACACCCCCCCACCCCCCGGATTGGACTGTGCTAGTGCCCACAACAACAGCCAGAAATCACTGAATTGAAGCTTTCCACACCATGGAGATAAAGCATGATCACCTGTTGACTCCAAGCCCTGCGGTGTGTTGTCTGTACCTCATGCTGATAATAATAACCTCAGCCTGCATAGAAGAAGTGGAAGATAACCAATGACTAAATAATTTCAGGCCATCTTTTATTGCCAGATTACAGCTGCTAGGAACTCATTCGTGTCAATCCACAGTTGGGAATGAGCGCAACTGAAGGCCATAGTAATGGACCTAAATTGAAATGCAATTTAAAATGAAAAATGTGTGCAACAGGCTAGTGACATTTCTTTCTCCTCCTCCATATGGTTCTTGTCTGTTAGTTTACCTGGGAGGCAAATGCGTTTGTGTGTGTGTATGTGTGTGTGTGTGTGTGGGGGGGGTTGTACAGTGTTTCTAATTCCTAATTACCATATGAAAACTGAATGCTTTAGGGTGGAACCATATGTTGCTTAGGCGAGTCTTTAAAAGCAATTAAAACAACATTTTCCAGAAGCCCTGTGTGATGCTTTTTTTCCTCCCCCGCCAGGGAAAAAACTAATCAACTAATACAGACCCCAATGGGTATCTAGAGCTCAGTGATCTGCCATTTTGATGTCTTATTGGTAAAGACATGATTGGGCACACCTCATGCCACCCTACACCCACTGATTCCGCTACATGAAAATCCAAACTTAATGAAATCTATATGCGGCTGGCAAATATGCTTATTTTGCATTCAACATGCTCCCTTGATTGCATCATTCCAGATGCAATGGCTCAACTTCTGCAGAATTTAGAATTTGGAAGAAGGGATGGTGAGGTGGTAGGAATCTAGGCATGAATATATGGCGTTCAAGTGGATGAACATGACTGGAGGATGTGAGGGGAAAAGATGAAGCCGTCCAAGGAAGGAACAGATGCTCCTGCTGTCTGCAAATGGTGCTCCTGGCAGAGTGGAAATCAAATAGGACTAAGTCCCATTAATGTTGATATAGCAGCAAGTTAAATGGGCCTCAGTCCCTGTGAAACCGACACAACAGCAGCGATTCTATTCATGAAGATGGCTCATTAAGTCATCTCATACAAAGCTGCTTTAAACCAAGTCAGATCACTGAATCCTCCTATCCCAGAACTCTGACTGGATTCAGCACTCCAGAACCTCGGTCACAGATCTTTTCTAACGCAGGCTACCTGGTCCTTTAAATTGGAGATGCTGTGGATTGAACTGGGAACGTTCTGTACTGAATGTATGCTCATTATCACTAGGTTGGATCCAGGATCTGCCTCCTGCAGACAGAAGGGCTCTGCACAGGGAAAGTGTCCCTGCTCAATGATGGAGATCTCTCCTCCCTACCACACCACACCACAGCTTCCCCCCCCCCCCCCCCGTTCAATTGGGTCCCCAAACCCTCTGGGCAACATTTTCAGGAGGTTGGGGGAGGGAGCTGACATGGGGAGGATAGGGTGAGGAAGTCTGCTTTCCCCAGCCCAGTTGCACATGGCTAAATCTGGATTCGACCCATTGAGTTATGGATCCCTCCGCTTTCACAGCTCCATAGTTTCTGAATCCTGTAGCCTTTCAACCAAAATTGTGTGGATGAACTTGCAGGAGCAGCTGGGATGAGAAGGACCAGGTTTTAATAGTCATATTTTAACTTAATTCTTCCACGTGGTGTGGGTACAGCACACGCTGACTGGGGAGTATGCATGCATGTGTATCAATTGCACACAATCATTAGGTTGGAAGAGACCAAATGGGCTTCTAGTCAGCTGCCTGCCATGAGGTAAGGGCGTTTGTCCACCCGCTCCTCACAGACCCAGGCGATAATGTTTCACCTGCGAGAGAGCAGGCAAACTGTAAAAGAAAGTGCCAGTGGAACAAATAGCTTCAGCAAGTAAGCCAAGTCACACACTACAGGGCCACACAAACCCCATGCCACAAGTACTCTGGGGGTGCCGAATCTGAAGCAACTGCATTGGATTGCCAGAACGTTGGAGAATGATCTTTGACTCTTGCTCTGGGATGCTTCAGGATAGCTAGGAACAACCACAACACCATAAACCCAAGCTGCTAGTGTTATGACAAAGCCCACTTATATTTTGGGAGCTTGCTTACAATTGTGAAGTTCATTACTCTGTTTGTGTCATTTCTTCTTGTTCTGCTCGAACTGCAGGCGCCACCATTTCCTTGAAATACTCTGATGGTTTTGACATTGAGCGGTACCGGGACAGAATACTCCACACTTTTCTGAGTCTGGTATGATTGTTCTAAACCTGGATATGATTTAAGTGGGGGGAGTGGAGGCCTTCAACCAGTCTGGGAGTAATTATTACCATAACAAAATAACCCAAGAATAGGAAGAGTAGCTTTGGGGGCCAAAGAGGCACACGATACTAGGAGATGCGGCCTGGTAGTAAGGCATGCTTTTCATGCCTTAATATCCTATGTTCAGTCCTTGCCATTTACAGGAAGCTGGGAAAGACCTTTGCCTAATATCTTCGTAACTTGTGGGCCAGTCAGAGAAACACGGTGCCATTTAGGTGGACCAATGAACTGGCTGGCTCCATATGATTAACTCCTAAGTATTCTAGCAATGTTGAGGACATTTCTGGGTACATTCTGGGCCCCGATTGGAGTAGAGGGGGGAAAGCATGTCATCCTTGCCACCCCACTGCTCCAATAGGAGCCTCCAGAAAGCATGTAATCCCTCCCCCCGCTACACTAGTGGTGGTCTTAAAGGGAAAGTGTGTCATTCCAGGACATTATAGAAAATTACCAAAAATCCCTCCTGACAGCCAGAATAGAACAAAAACTGGGACAGATCTGGAAAAATCACTCTACTTATTTGTTTTTTTCAAAGCCCAAGAATGCAGGTGTTCAGATGGCCATATCAAAGGTGCATGAACCACAGACTTCCCTAGGAATCGTACCACGCAGCTCCGTCTCATTCATCCAGATCGTGCTAATGGACAACAGGACTGGGTCACAGATTGGGACTCACGCCGAACAGCTTGCTAAAGACATCATGAGGGACATAGCAGAGCACGGTAACCCTTCCCACGCCCTTGCTGCTGAGGATTCTTGTTCCGCTGGCAAGGCGCAAAACCTCCAAATCGCCAGCAATGCACCGTGACTTGTACAGCTGTCTTCCTTGAGGGAGCCATAGCTCGGTCTGAGGGAGCACCTGCTTCGAATACAGAAGGCCCCAGCTTCAATCTTTGGCACCCCCAGTTCAAAGGATGGGTTAACAGGTGATGCGACAGACTGCTGCTTGTGACCCTGGATGCTGCTACTGCCAATCAGAATAGTAAACAATACTGGGTTGGAGGGCCAAATAGCAGTGGAGGCTGGTGGTTCTGATTTCATTGGGGCAGAACCAGCCAGAACTCTAAAGGACCTTTCCAAGGTCCTGAACATATTTTGGAGGGGTGGGGTTCAGCACCTTGGATAGCTCCTTCAGAGTTCTGGCTGGTTTGGACCAGAAGGGATTCACTGCCCCACCGAAACTGGAGCCACCAGCCTCCACTGGCCAATGGTCTGATCTGGGAGAATTTCATGGTTCTGTGTTTGGCGTGCTCATGCGAAGCTGGACCTCTGCACTATGGAAGGATGAGTAAAGCTGCCTACTGTGGTTTGGGGGGGGGCAAATCCTGACCTCTTTGGTTCCCCAGATAGTTCCATCCCTTTTACCTGGCCCCATCCCCTTCCCCCCAACCACTGATTATTCAGCGATCGATCCAGACGGAGAGGCGGGTAAGAAATAAATTATTATTATTATTATTATTAATTATTATTATTATTTCCTTGCTCTCCCCCCCATCATTTCTAAAAGTTTGAAATTCCCCTCCTAAAGCTTAGTCACAGGGAACAAGAGCTTTAAACTTAAAAAAGCAGGAATTTTATGTATTTTAGGGGCCCTTTGGCTCTGTCCCTTTTGGCTTCAGCCCCACCTTCCACTGGAATGCAGCCCCCAAGAGCTTCTCTGAAATGGAATTCAACCCTTATGGTGAAAGAAGTTCAGTGCTCCTGGCAGAGTCCATTGAAACAGTGCTCAAGGGTGCAATCCTGTGTACATTTAGACAGAAAAAAGTCCTACAACTCCCAGCTTTCCCCAGTCAGCATGGGGAATGCTGGGAGTTGTAAGGCTTTTTTTCTGCCTAAACGTACACAGGATCGTGCCATTAATGTTGCAGGTTCTGCTTCTAGCATCCTTTTTGCAGTGGTCCTACGCAAAGACTCCAGAGTGGCAGCCACGCACCTCGCCTTGTTCAGCTGTCTCCCTAGAAGCAGTACAAGAAACATTAAGGCACCATTTCAATAGGTGATGCAGTTTTAGACATCCTTCTGCAATGTGGATTTGTCAGGCATCAGCTTCTCAGTTTTGCCTCGACTGACTTTCATTTATGTGCTGCTCAGATTAATTTGGCTGCTCTGGTCTCATCGGGCAAATGTTTCCTAAACGTGCAGTACAAGAAAGCCTGAGGAGGCCAACTCTGCTGACAAGCAGGATGACAGTTTTGCCTGGGGGTCTTTGCCTATGAAAAGCCTCAAGTGACAATAAGGACAATCACACCTGTGCATTTTCTAGCGTTCATGGAGTCTTGCACACATGAACTCAGTAATCCTCACAAGAATCCCATATGGTAGGGTTGTGGTATCATCCTCATATTGCAGATTTGGGGTTGGATCACTTCATGGCTTGCCTATATGGCCACCCACTGGGTCTGTTCACACAACATGCTAACCCACACACAGTGCTTGAGTGTGGGTTGTTTGTTCAACTATGATTTAGAATGTTGTTTTCTGCTTGGTGGCTTATTAACCATGCACTGTGGCTTGTTACGCATCCTGAACAACCCAACAGCAAGCCATGGGTTCTCAAGACTTCTTGTTCGAGAAAAATAAGCCACACTGCCAGGTTAAAGAGCCACACTGGGTTCATGCCACATGCTAAACCACAGTTCAACAAACAACCCATGGTTCAACAACTCACATTCAACCAGTGAGTGTGGGTTAGTGTGTAGTGTAAACAGCCCCAGTGAGTTCGTGGATGAATTGGGGTTGGACCAAAGGAAGCTGCTCTATTCCAGGCCAGCCTTCTGGCCCAATGGGGTCTATTCTGACTGGCAACAATTCTTCAGGGTCTCAGGGAGATGCCATCAACAGCTGCCCATTCCCTTTCAACTGGAAATGCCTGGGACTTAACCTGGGACCTTCTGCACACAAAGCAGGTACTCCTCTCGTCTAGGGATGATCCCTCCAACTGCTACATTTGTGCAGCATTATATTACATCACTTATTAGACAAGCTATGTCAGGTTTCCAAATACCTGCAGAGCGCCAGTCTGCCCACGACCTCCGGCATTTGCCAACTCCTTCCTCACACCTGCCACCACCTGAGACTAGCTCCAGGATCAGGAACTGCCACGTTGCACCATTTCTTGCCCTTTGCAGGTTGAGCCTGGCACAGCTGCACTAACTGAAGAGATCCACACCATCCAAGGCACCATTCAAAAAGCTCTAACGCAGCCTTCCCCAACCTGGCGCCCAGCAGACATCATGGATTACAACTCACATCATCCTCAGCCAGCATGATGTGAGTTGTAGTCCCATACGTCTGCAGGGCACCAGGTTGGGGAAGGCTGTAGAAATAACACTGATCTAGATGCAGCCATGGTAGCTTCCTGCGTTCTGTATTAGTTAGGCTGACCAGATAAAATCCAGGTCAGGGCTCATGTAACTTTAACAGTTGTAGAGAAAAGGGAATTTCAGCCGGTGTCATTTGTATGCAATTAGTTCCTGGTGAAATTCCCTCTTCATCACAACAGTTACAGTTGCAGGCACTATACTAGAGTGATCATATACAAAAGAAGGCAGGGCCCCTGCAACTTTAACTGTTGTGATGAAGAGGGAATTTCACCAGGAACTAATTGCATACAAATGACACTGGCTGAAATTCCCTTTGCTCTACGACTGTTAAAGTTACATGTGCCCTGACCTGGATTTTATCTGGTCACCCTACTTTGGCTGCGACTATGGATGGTGTTATTTATGCCATTCTTATTTTTAATGATTTTGTTTTAGCATGTTCATTGACTGGTATGATTTTTATTTATCATTAGCCATCCCAAGGTTTTTTTTAAAAGCGTACAGCAAGATGTGAATGGAATGAATGGCCCTGCAATCTGGTGGCACACTTTCCTGAGAGTAAGCTCCTTTGGACACAATGGAACTTATGCCTGAGTAAACACAGGATTGGGCTGTGAGGGAATGAATAGTCCCACAATATTCATGCTTGTTTGTGATGCCAGGAAAGAGAGCCAGTGTGGTGTAGTGGCTAAAGTGTTGGACTGGGAGTCTGGAGACCTGGGTTCTAGTCCCCACTCGGCCATGGAAACCTGCCTGCCACAGACTCTCAGCCCAACCTACCTCACAGGCTTGTTATTGTGAGGATAAAATGGAGAGGATTATGTATGCTGCCTTGGGTTCCTTGGAAGAAAAATGGTGGGATATAAATACAATAAATAAAGAGCATTGTGGTGACAACCCTGGAAAGGCATAAGTAGATGAAGAGCTCAGTTGCTGCCTTCATTTGCTCACTCTGAGGAGAGTGATGAGGGAGAAGGTCAAGGAAAGTGGTTATGGACGTCATGCAAACATATTGGACATCTGATTCAGGCTATAATATTTGACTGCTTCGCAGGGGAATCCTTCAGCATTGTGGCAGGCATCCTGCAAGCAGCCACTGGCAGTAACTGGAGGGCTCAAGGAGGAGGCAGCCCTGCGGATGGCATGATTGCTGGGACGGTCGTTGGTCTCCTCCTTATCCTACTGCTGTTGGGAATCATCCTGCTTCTTTACAGGAAAGGGACATTGAGGTAACAGGGCTGATCTGCGCATTCAGAAAAAAAATGTATGAGGTACAGTCTTCCTGGGGCTTCCTCTCTCTGTGGTGTTTCCTCTCTGGCAGCCTAGACCACCCTTCTCCTACCTGGTGCCCTCCAGCTGTGTTGGACTACAACATCCACTTTGCTGGGGTATGTTAGGAGTTGTGGTCTAACACATCTGGAGTGCACCAAGTTGGGGAAGGCGGACCTGGACTTTAGGCGGTCTTATCCTGCAAGGCTGTGTGGCTTTCCTTTTTTCTGCAGAAGAGAAATACCAGCTCAGAATCGTCCAGGCTTCTGCCGGAGACACACAGCCTGCAACATCCTAATGTTTACGACAGTGTCCTTTTCCCCTCCTGGGGCCAACACTGCACAGTCACTAAGTTTTTCAGTGAATATGGTGGAGGCCCCACGTGAGTGGATTGAGAGGGTTTGCCGGATGACAGCCTTGCGCTCTGCCCAAGATTGACCAGCTTCTAATCACCGTCTGAATAGGGCCCTGTAAACACATGCTGCAGATATCTAGAAGGCGTAGCTGCTGGTCACGGTGTATACATAACCCTCTGGCTGAAGTCCCAAATGCCCCTTCTATGCATGCTCAAAGGGTAATCTCACTTCCTTGTGTTCCACCGGCTGGCACACCAATGCTTCATGCTCTGTGTGCTGGGGATGTTCCTGTTCATTAGTGCTAGACTTCTTCTTTCTCTACCAGGCAGCAAAGCTCCTGGCTCTGTTTGTTTTCCTTGCTAGTGTCAAGCTGATTAGCGTTTCCTAGCAATAAAAGAGTAGCTTTGTTTAATTCCCCTCCCCCCCCCCAAAAAAAAACCCTTCCGAACTTCCATCGCTGATAATAGAGTGTGCATTTCCCTGTGATGGGGATTTGAAAAGCTGGGCATTCCTTTGAAACAATTTTCTTTCTCCTAAAGTTTTGCTCTTTTTCTCCCCCTTTCCTTTTAATGGATGTTTGCAGGAAATAAATATGTGACTGTTGTTGTTTTTTAAAAATAGGATCAGAGTAACTAAAAAAAATATTTAATTTTAAAACTGAAGGGCCAAATAGCCTGGGAAAATAAAAATGTCTTCACTTGGTGCCCAAAAGACCACAACGTAGGCATCAGGCAAATCTCTCTGGAAAGGGTAATCCACAACTGAGGTGCTACTACCGAGGAGGCCCTCTCCTTAGTAGCCACCCACTTAAACTCATTTGACAGAGGCACCTGGAGAAGGGCCTATGAATTATGATCTTAGGGTCTGGGAATGTATAATTGGAAGGAGATGAATGTTCAGGTAACCTGGCCCTAAGCCATTTAAGGCTTCGAATGTTAATATCTGCACTTTGAATTAGCCCCAGAAATGGACTGGCAGCCAGTGCAGCTCATAAAGTCCTGGTGTAATATGACCTTCTCAACCAGTTCCCGTTAACAATCTCACTGCCCTATTTTGGATCAGCTGAATTTTCAGGACCATTTTCAAGGTCAGCCCCACATATAATGCATTGCAGCAATCCAAATGAAAGATTTCCAGATTGTGGATAACTATGGCTAGGTTATCTCTGTCCAGATAGGATATATCAGCCAAAGCTGATAAAAGGTACGCCATGCCACTGAGGCCACCTGTGCCTCCTTTGACAGTGCTGGATTCAAGAGCGCCTGATCCTTTAAGATGAGGACAACCTCCTCCAGAAAAGGTAGAATAGCATGCAGCCAGATAGAAGAGTCACCCAGTAGCAGTTCCTTCTCCTTGTCTGAACTGAGTCTCAGTTTATTAGCTCTCTCCCAGTCTATTATTGCACCCAGGCACTGATTCAGAACATTCGGATGGCAAAAGCACCCAGAGGACGGCCTCAGACGATCTTAGTGTACACAGCCCAGGTTGATCATGAGTGGAAGACTTAATTCCTTTTTTCTCTAGCTGTGTAGCAAAAATGCTACCAAACACCCTAGATTGATGTTTTGGTGACCAGGGACAGGGCCTTCTCCATTGTGGTACTTTCCCCAGGAAGATGCCTGCAGCTGGTATTTTATATGCTAGGCGAAGACTTTTAATTTCCCCAGCTTTTTAATCATGGGCCAGATCTACACCAAGGAGGATATAGCACTATGAAAGCAGTATGAAAGTGGTATATAAGAGGCAGGAGCCACACTACTGCTTTATAATGGCATTGAAGGGCACTGACAACTGTTGGGGCCCGTTGACACATTCCATAGACCGCTTTCATACCACTATATCCTGCTTGGTGTAGATCGGGCCTCTGTCCTTTCTTGTGAAAGCAACACTGTGGTTGCTATTGTTGATGTTCCACCATTTCCCTTTTTATAGGTCTCTCCCGTCTGTGCATTTTACCTCCTGGTGGAACCCAAAAAGAGACTTGGAACCTTTGGAAGAAACAATTGACAAAGGGTTTGATAACCCCATATTCGATACACCATCCAATCCAGTGGTAAGAATCCTACACTTTAATTTGCATTAAGCATGTAATTTGGAATTGAATGTTTGCTGGGGGGTGGGGTCCTTTGCTAAATAGCAGCCATATGGGGTCCCAGTCAGGATTAGGACCACTTCATGGGGGGAGGAGACTTAACCCTTTGCCCCTGCTGTAGTATCTGGACTAGGTTGTCCAGATAAAATCCTGGTCAGGGCTCATGTAACTTTAACAGTTGTAGAGAAAAGGGAATTTCAGCCAGTGTCATTTGTATGCCATTAGTTCCTGGTGAAATTCCCTCTTCATCACAACAGTTAAAGTTGCAGGCACTATACTAGAGTGACCATATACAAAAGAAGGCAGGGCCCCTGCAACTTTAACTGTTGTGATGAAGAGGGAATTTCACCAGGAACTAATGGCATACTAATGGCACTGGCTGAAATTCCCTTTTCTCTACAACTGTTAAAGTTACATGATCCCTGACCTGGATTTTATCTGGTCACCCTAATCTGGACTGGGCCCCAAAGCAAAGTGGGGGGGGGAAAGCATAAAACAAGCATAGTGTGTGGCTTGGCCCTTAGAGTAAAGCAAAGGTAGTGGAAAAGGTTTTGTGCAGCATAAGCAACTTTGCATCCATATTACAGATTTGCGAAAATGTATTTTGAGTATAAAATTCAGCTTGTGCTTGAACAGAAATGGGTTATCACATACACAGCAAATGAAAAGCCCCCAGCATTGCTGTGCGAAATATAAGTGTACAGTATGGATTCATCTCAACCCATAAGATCTACTTTCTCTTCAAAGCATTTAATCTCTCTCTCTCTCTCTCTCTCTCTCTCTCTCTCTTGTCTCTCTCTTCTAGGCTTTAGCTGGTATGTGTTCCGTGGAAGAGACACTGGAGGAGATGGCAAGCAAAAATAGCCAGCTTTATTACATTAATCCTTTATATGATGAAACAGAACTTAGTGCTTAAAAATCAAAGCTGTCATAGGAAGACAATCCTGTCATTCTGGCTAACTCCTCCTCAACAGTACTTTGCTTGTAGTTTTAACTCAGTAAGCTCACGTCCCTGGGAAGACCACTCAACCATTCTCATGCACAGTTCAAAATGAACCATTCATCTGTAGAAAAGAAATTGCCACTGCAATGCACCCAAAATCATCTTGAAACTGCCAGGCTTAAACTATTGGTTAATTTTGTAAGAGGAGAGTATAACCAACCACTGGCTGAATATGGTATAATTTGCAAATCCATTCGTCATCAGCTGAAGAATGTGTATATTTACTGTATTTCCAAAAGGCTTTTCTATCACAATAAAGCATTTACAGCACGCCTTGTGTCATTTATGCATGGCTAGTCCCTCCCAATTAGTCCTCTCCCTTAAGGGATAATAACAGCCATGATGCAGCCAAAGTTAAGAACTTGTAATTTCAGTGGGAGTGTTAAGTATGTGCTTAAGTTCTACCATTGACATCAATGGGACTTAAAAGTAAAGATGAACAAATCTGTGTGTTTCACTTTCTACCACTTTCACATTTTTGAAGCATACTTCCTTTCGTCCCCTTTCCACATGGTTGCAAATTTTAGGGGTTGAAACTCCGCACAAAAAATTCTACTCATGTTTGTAGGCATTTCCCATAATCTGTGTTTTGTATGCAATTTTCCCTAGTGTACACAGGTTTGTTTGGTTTTTACCTTTTTTATTGGAGAACTGCATCACAAAATTCAACATGTGCAAAAACGAAAGAATTCTAGTTTGCGTATTAGTTTTGGAAGTGTGAATTACTGCACATCTTAGTTGGATCACGCCCAAGCACCTTAAAAAGGAATACAGGAAGTCGCAGAGTAAGATCATTCAGAATGTTTAATTTTATTTTCCAGTTTCAGCTTGAATTCCTGTTGAAGGATGAATTGTGTGGATTTTCTGAATTGTTGATGTGTTGACAAATCCTGTTTCGTTGCGTGTCTCTCTCTCTCTCTCTTTCCTCCCTCACAGCTCAATGTGTGAGCTGTTTCCATTGAAACTACTTGTAAGGTATCAACCTTGGTATGTTGCTGTGCCATATTTCCATATTTCCATATATTCATGTTAAGCCTTACACTAAAATTTCAGCTACAACTCAATTGTGGTTTCAGCAACGGGCTATAAATCGCATCCGAATTCTCAGGGAATTTTGGAATAGCTCCTGCTATCTCTATCTTTGACAGAGAGTACTAAAGATACTCTGTCAAAGTTCTGTTTTATATACAGCAGGGGTGAGAAATACACATGCTGAGCACCACATTCAGGCCCACTGACCTCCCCCCCCCCCCCCCCCCGCTGCCACCAGATTTGCCATGGTGGCAGGAAAAAAAAACATCATTTTTTTTCTTGTTTGAAAGCAGAATTATGCTCCTGGAAGATAGAAAGGCACCTCGAAAGGTGAAATCCACAAAAATTCAGCCACTTTCTCCACAGAAACCTTGAAAACCCACATATTTTTTCCTTGGAATGCCTGATTGCATATGCAATCAGGTGGTGATTTGTGTGCCTTGAAAAACAGCCCTGGCACAGATATGTTTCAATGTCATTTGCTGTTCCTTCAGTTACTCTTATAGTGATTCTCTAAGCAGAATGCTAAGCAAGTATTCCCTTCCTTCAGCCTTTTACTTAAATGCCAGAAACTCTCAGATTTCTCATTTCATCTTATCAGAGTCTGACATTTGGTCTTGTCGTTTCTTTGGGATTTTCC
The DNA here is from genome assembly GCA_029215795.1 of Anniella stebbinsi. Classification (NCBI taxonomy): domain Eukaryota; kingdom Metazoa; phylum Chordata; class Lepidosauria; order Squamata; family Anniellidae; genus Anniella; species Anniella stebbinsi. Next base: position 356,511,400 of record JARDYH010000001.1, read on the forward strand.
GGGTGGTTTTCTGATGCTAGAAAAATAAATGTGCTTGCTAGCACAATAAGAAGGCAAAGATAATAGTTAAAGGTGACTCTGAGTAAGCTCATGGGCAGATTCACACATGCAAGTACACCACTTTGAAACATACCCCTCTATGACATACAAATGAATGTGGGAACAGTATCAAATGAAAAGTATTTTACATGGGGTGGTATTTATTTCATCTTTAATGCCTTCTTCCTTCCATGATTCAACTCAGTGGCCTTGCCAGGGAATCTCCTAACCTTGGGTATTTCATTTATCATCACATGATGAAGATTAATTTGAGAACACACTAACTTAATATAGGGCAAATATCTCTGTACGGAGGTTTCATTGATCCTGAACAGAAGTGCAAGAAGAGATATTACAGAAGAGTGGAGACTATTATGTGGATTGTAAGAAAATCCTTCCACTGTTGGATTACCCCACAATTTTCCATGTCTGACCTGTAATCTACTGCGTCCTCCCACCACCTGGCACCTTCCAGATGTCTTAGAGTACAGCTTCCATCATCTCCAACCAGCATGAACTGTTGAGGGGTGTCAGGCCCAGGCAGGCCTGTCTATTTGGTACTAAATAAAAGCTGGAATAAATGATACAGTAAGAAAAAGGAACCAATACCAAAGGCAGTAGGGCAAGCTGAGTCAGGACTGCGTAAGCCTTTCTTGAGCCATTTCCTCACCAAAAATACCCCTGCCCAACCATGCTATTTACCTCTGACGGTTCCATTGCTGTTAATGGGTTACTTCCCAAATTGCATATTGAGGCATTGGTTGAGAGCTAGAACCTCACTGATATTAATCAAAATACAACCACTGGCAATCGTGGTGGAGCAAACCATGGACATAGGTGGGTCTTGGAAAGTTGGTATGTGGTGGAAGAGGAATATGGTATAGTGGTTCTAATGATAGACTAGATCCATGGAGACCTTGTGATAACTTATCCTAGCCCCTTGCTGCTGCTGCCCCTGTCCTGCCTTTACTATTAGGCTCTACAGCTCTACAGCCCAGCAACCTGGCCTCAGACAAGCATCTATGTTCCCGCTGCCACCAGTACCTTCTTCAGGTACACCTTAAATGACCACACTAGTTGGATGAAATTAACAAGTTTTACTCACACAAAGTATATTGCGTGCACAGTAAGCTTATTGGTTTCAAGTATAATGCTTCTATGTTTCAAAATGTTTCTTAAGCTAAACTGTTTCCTCTCAATACCAATCAATCAAAACATTTCACTAGATTCTCTCTCTCTCTCTCTCTCTCTCTCTCCCCTCAATCCACAATCAACCCCCTCTCAACCCCCTCCTCAATTCATCCCAAAACAACACCCCTGTCAGCTCTCCCTCTGTCTGACATACATACATACATACATATATATATATTCTATTCACTCCCCAGCTCCTCCCACTCTCCCACACTCCATCAATCCAGGCACTCCAAACAAACAACCAATCAATCAGCACTCACCACTCAGTCCACACTCACCCAGACCTGCAACTCCAAATAATAACTTTTGTAACACATGCTTCACATTTCTAAACAGTAGAACATCACATCCCCCCCTTTAAATTGAAGCGGAGTATGCCTCTTTGGTCCTAAGTGGCATACGCAGTGTCTGAAGTCTATGGGAATGTGTCCTTGAACATGTGCAAAGTTCAATGTTCCAAAGGCTGTGCCCTGGGCCACGCACAAAGTTCAAAATGTGATGGGTTGTGTTCCTGGGCGCTCACAAAGTATTTGCCTCACCGGAACACTCTGGAAAGCTGTCCTTCTTCTTTCTTCTCACCCGGGCTTGTCGGTGTTGCTGATCTTGTCCTCGCCGCACTTGGAAAGTCCATCTGCAATGACGTGATCTTTGCCTCTCATGTACTGGTACTCGACCTGGAACTCCTGTAGAATCCACGACCACCTCTGCAGCATGGTGTTGTGGTTGTGCATGGTCTCTAGCCAGATCAACGCTCGGTGATCAGTCATCACGACGCCCTTCTGCCCCCACACGTAGGGTCTTAATTTGTTTAATGCCCACACAATCCCAAGGCACTCCTTCTGAACTGTTGAATAGTTCTTTTCACGGAGAGACAGCTTCCTGCTTAGGAAGGTGATGGGGTGCTTGATCCCATCTCTCTCCTGCGGTAACGCTGCTCTCAGCCCAATCTCTGACGCATCCGTAGCCACAATGAATGTCTGATCAAAATCAGGGGCTACTAGGATGGGGCTATTTTACAAAGCCTCTTTGAGTTGCTCAAACGCTTTTTGACACAAGCTACTCCACTTCACAGCGTCTGGCTCGTGCTTGCGTGTCAGTTCATGTAATGGTGCGGCTATATCTCCACACCTCTCCAGAAATCTTCGATAATAACCAATTATCTTAAGGAAGGCTCTGACTTGCTTTTTAGTCTTAGGAACAGGCCAATTTTTGATTGCCTCTATTTTGTCCCACAGTGGTGCGATCGTCTCACTGCCTACTTTATAGCTTAGGTAGGTGACTTCTGATAGCCCAAATTGACATTTGCTAGCCTTGATGGAATCCTGCTTTTTCTATTGCACTGAGGACCCTGTCTAGGTGCTTCAAGTGCTGGGATATTGTTTTAAGGAATATGGCTACATCATCAATGTAAACTAGTGCAAAGGATGACATGCCAGAGAGCACAGAGTTCATCAGCTGCTGTACTGTTAAGATCTCCCAAGGGCGTTCAAGTCTCCTGGGGATCTTTAACCAGGCCTTCTGTAACATGCTAGGCCACTGGTCATGAGCAGTTAGCTTTCTCTTAGCTTTTTTTAGGCCTAAGTGCTCAGAGCATGTATTGTCAGGTTCTCATTTCACTATACTGTCTTTGTACTTTAGGGGGACTACAATCTGGGAGTTCTTAGGTACGTATATTTGATCAAGCAAGCCGTCTTCCCACACTAGTTGCTCATTAACTGTGTCAGCACTGGGTGTCACAGAACACTGCGTTTGCTCTCTAACAGGTGTCTTTGCCCTAGGAGCAAGTTCCTCCCCCACTCCTGTAGTTGCCTCGGAAACCGAGTCTCTCAGCTTCACAGCTTGACTGGTTCCTTGTTCTAGGCCTGATGAAATTAGGTTGGAACTTGCTGTCACAGGCACTGATTTGGCTTGACTCCTGGTTACTATTAGAATTTTCTCTGTGCTCTTGCCCATAACTTCCCTTCCTAAAATCACTGGCTCCTCCTGTTCCCTATTTAGGCCCACTGTGAATTCTCCCTCTTGGCCTCTCCACAGTATGTTCACCTTAGCCAAGGGAATCTCCTCAGGTTTTCCACTGATACCCCTAATCTGAACTGTTTGGTGAGGTAGAATGTTTCTTCCTTCCACCAAATCTGTTCTGATCAATGTAATCCCAGAACCTGTATCCAACGTGGCTAGATATAATGAGCCTTCCACTACCACCTCTCAGTTCTGAATTGAATTCCTCAATTCGCCCGAACTTGACACTACAGAATTGAACCTTTTTCATGGTTTCTGCTGCCTCAGGTGTAATGCTTGTCTTAGGGTGACCAGATAAAATCCAGGTCAGGCCTCATGTAACTTTAACAGTTGTAGAGCAAAGGGAATTTCAGCCAGTGTCATTTGTATGCAATTAGTTCCTGATGAAATTCCCTCTTCATCACAACAGTTAAAGTTGCAGGGGCCCTGCCTTCTTTTGTATATGGTCACTCTAGTGTAGTGCCTGCACCTTTAACTTTTGTGATGAAGAGGGAATTTCACCAGGAACTAATTGCATACAAATGACACTGGCTGAAATTCCCTTTTCTCTACAACTATTAAAGTTACATGAGCCCTGACCTGGATTTTATCTGGTCAGCCTAGCTTGTCTTTTTGATTGGGGTTGGTGAGGTAACTCTGGGGTTTTCAGGACAGTTAAACTGGAAATGCTTTGTCCTCCCACACTTGTAACACACCCTTGAGTTTTCCCTCCAATACATGGATCTGTCACTTCTGTTCTCCTCATGACTTTTTATTTGAGGCTTATATTCTTTGTTTTTTCTCTCTTTCTTTATTGCATTTTTGTTTTCTTCATGCTCTGTGTATATGGAGCGGTAGCCTCTATAGCTTCTCACAGTACTACCTTCTTGGTTGATGACTAATTGGTCTGCTATTTCTGCCGCTTCTTGAACTGTTTTAGGGACACGGTCTCTGACCATAAGCCTGATTTCTGGTAGTAACTGAAACAAGAACTGATCCAGGATCATCAAGTCCCTGATGCCTTCTTTGGACTCAGCTTTAGCACTGTGAACCCACTTATCAAATAGGTCACCTAGTTTCACACTTAAATCCAGGTATGATTTACCTGCCTGTAACTGATTTGAGTGAAATAGCTTTCAAAAATGTTCTGCCCCTAGTCTGAATCTCTGATACACTGCAGTTTTATATTCCTCATAAGTTGGTGGTTTTTCTGAGGAAAAGCTGTGGTACACTTCAACTAGTTCTCTTTTCACCAAACTGGGAATGTACCTCATAAATTCTCTCTGAGGTATATCCCAATTCTTAGCAGCCTTTTCAAATGTGGCTACAATACCTCAGGATCTTCTCTTGGGTTAAAAGCCATGAAGTCTCTAAGTGTTATTCTGGGCATCTTCATAGTCTCAATCTTAGCTTTCTCAATCCTCTCTTGCTTTTCCCGCCAAACCTCATCTGCTTTAAACTGTTCTGCTTCTTTTTTAATCTTAGCCAATTCCAATTCATAGAATCTCTCTTTATCACTCTGTTCCATTAGTGCCTTTTCTGCCTCAAATTTTAATCGTTCTGCCTCCACAGAGCGTTGTTTTTCTCTATCCTCTAACTCTCTCAAATGCTGTTTTTCATTTTCCTCAGAAGCTAGCCTCATCTTTTCCATTTCCCATTTTAGGCTCTCTGCCTCCACAGAACACTGCTTTTCTCTATCTTGCATTTCTTATTTTAGGCGTTCTGCCTCTATTGCTTGTTGCTTCTCTATTTGCAACAGTTTAATTCTATTCTGTTCTCTTAAAACCTCTAAGTGAGCAGGATCACTTGTAATGGGATTCTTATAACCTTCCCCCTCAATAGGGTCAGTTATTTGGCGTTTGATTAATATCACTTTTAGTTCTTCTGCAGTCTTTCTCTCATACGCAATTCCTAAAACCTTGCACCTTTCAATTAGGGCATCTTTTCTCAGTGACAATATTTCTACCATTGTCTGAGGTACTTTGTTTTCAGTTTCTTGTTAATTTGCTTGTTATTGTCTCCCCTGAGACCTGGTGTGTCTCACTCTCAGTTTTGAGAATCCTGCCAGAATTCTTTGGTCTTTACTCTGATCAACATGCACGGACCACAGTATTCCGCTCAATAGCCCTGGATTTCTTCTTATCCCTCAGCTATAGCTAATACCTGTGATTTGCCCTGGATCTAATCAGATCCCACAACTTGTACTGGGTTATCTGTAATCTCACCGCTATGTCCACCACGTGTGATAACTTAACCTAGCCCCTTGCTGCTGCTGCCCCTGTCCTGCCTTTACTATTAGGCCCCGCATTTCTACAGCCCAGCAACCTGGCCCCAGACAAGCATCTATATTCCCGCTGCCACCAGTACCTTCTTCAGGTACACCTTAAATGACCACACTAGTTGGATGAAATTAACAAGTTTTATTAACACAAAGTATATTGGGTGCACAGTAAGCTTATTGGTTTCAAGTATAATGCTTCTATGTTTCAAAATGTTTCTTAAGCTAAACTGTTTCCTCTCAATATCAATCAATCAAAACACCTCACTAAATACTCTCTCACTCTCTCACTCTGCTCAACCCACAATCAACCCCCCTCCTCAATTCATCCCAAAACAACCCCCCCCCCATCAGCTCTGTCTGACATATATATATATATATATATATTCTATTTGCTCCCCAGCTCCTCCCACTCTCCACCAATCCAGGCACTCCAAACAACCAACCAATCAACACTCTCACTTACCATTCATTCCACACTCACCCAGACCTGCAACTCCAAATAATAACTTTTGTAACACATGCTTCACATTTCTAAACGGTAGAACACCACAGACCCATCACCTCTCAGCCAGGAAGCTCACTCTGTGACCTTGGACCAGTTACCATCTGTCAACGTGACCTATCTCACAGGCTTGTTGTCAGTGCCGGCTTCAGGTTTTTGAGGGACCTTGGGCAAGGTACCCTCACTGGACCTCCTCCCTCAGTGAATCTCCCCACCATTTTCACCAGCTGCTATGGCTCCTCCTCAGTGTTACCACTTGCTTGAGAGGCAGTGAGGAAGTAGACAATAACATTTACTGCTCCTTCTCACCATCACAGTTGCCTGGGTGAAAGCAAGACGAGTAAGCAGTTTGCAATGGTGAAGAAGAAGAACAATGCCAGGGAGCTCTTGTCAGTGGGTCCCTGCTGGGTTGTGGGAACTCAGCAGGAGCCTAGCCATGTCGACCTTTGATGCCAGCACTGGTGGTTATGAGGATCATATGGAGCGGTGGAGAGAAAGAACCGTGAACACCACCATGAGCTTCTTGGAAGAAAGGTCAGATATAAATATCATATATAAATAAGGGGTGGAGGCAGGCACTATGGGCAGGTATAAGCCAGCCATTGGCCACTCTGAGGAGATGGGCATTGTAGTGAAATGTCTACCTCTAAGGGCTTTGAAATTTTGGCTGAGTAAAGTGGGAGAGGTAGAGTGACCTTATGGAAAGGAGGACAGGGCTTCTGTATCTTTAACAGTTGTATAGACAAGGGCATTTCAGCAGGTGTTATTTGTATGCATGCTGCACCTGGTGATATTCCCTCTTCATCCCAACAGTTAAGGCTGCGGGAGCCCTGCCCTCTTTTGTACTGGTCAAGAGGACAGGGTTCCTGCAGCTTTCACTGTTGGGATGAAGAGGGAATTTCACCAGGTGCTGCATACATATAAATGACACCTGCTGAAATGCCCTTTTCTAGGCAACCTTTAAAGATACAGGAGCCCTGTCCTCCTTTCCATAGGGTCACCCTAGAGGCAGGGAATGGAGTAAGGGGAGAGAAAAATGTCAATTGAAAAAGGGAGTAGGTGGAGAGAAGAGGTGAAGGCGACAGGGAAATTCAGGGAAATCAGCAGACCAAGCAGTCTTCACGTAGAAGAAGAGTGAACCTCCACAACAGAGACTGGCTACAAAAGACTGCAGGAACTGGGACAAGGAACCATTGTCGGTCTTGCAAGAGTAGCGCTGCACTTGCAATGAACTGTGTCCCGAAGTTAGAGGTCTTGGTTTATCATGTTAATATTGTTATTTACCAAACATTCTAAAGTTAAGCGAATTCTATTAAATATCTCTCTGAAGAGACTGCAGTCTGCCCCTCCTCATCCTGGGTATAGAAACCTGAAAGATTACAGTAGTCCAACGTATCTGGAGGGCAACAGGGTGGGAAGGCTGGTAGAAGCCATTAAAGCACAATCCTATGCATGTTTAGACAGAAAAAAAAGGCCTACAACTCCCAGCATGCCCCAGCCAGCCATGCTCTTTCTCTCTCTCTCTGGCTGAGTTCGGATGACACTTTAGGCAACAGAGGGGGGAAGAAGCAACTGATGTGTCATTATTTTTGCGGTGTCTGACACACAACACGTTGCCCCTCCCCCCGTTGCGAGGCTAAAGTCTCGGCCTCATGATAAGCAATGGGTCTCTATTAAACAATGGAGCAGCCCGTTGTTTCACTCCGTTGTGTCCCCCCCCACGACACAATAATCAACACAACAGAAAGTTGCCTCTTCCCCCCTCCGTTGCCTAAAGTGTCGTCTGAACTCAGCCTCTGTGTGTGTGTGTGTGTGTGTGTGTGTGTGTGAGAGAGAGAGAGAGAGAGAGAGAGAGAGAATTACTCTTCTCCTTCATATGTCACAAGAGTACTGTGTGGCGTAGTATAGCCTAGCTTTCCCTGTGCCACAAACTTCAATACACCAATATATCTGCCTGCCTCCCTATCCCTTCTGCACCTTCCCAATCTGTGACTCATTACAAAGGTTACAACAAGAAACTGGTTGCGGCCAGTTTTCTGCCGATGGCAGCGTTGTGTAAATGCCTCCAGCTTTGCTCCAAAGACAGACAGCTCTTTCCTAACCCTGCCATTTCATTACAAAACTTTCTCTTCAAAAGGCCAGCGCCTGCATCTTCCATGAATACAAAAGAGATGAAAATGTGCACACATTTGCACTTCATTGATGGGTCTTACCGGAAGGTAAGCTACAGAAAAAGTTGTAGCAAGTCAATGCTGTATGTTGAAATTTTATTTTAGCAGCTAGAAGCCCTCTTCCTTTTTCAGAGGCTTTGGAACTCGTTTTGACATACATTACGAGCACTGCCAAAATGTGACAGCTACTCTATAGCATTTAAAAGCATTACACACCTGTCTCCAAGAGAATGGCTCACTGGAGATGTTCAGAAGAAAATTGCATTTGTCTTCCAATATGTTGCCTGCCCAAGTCAGAAGTACCTCCCTACCCCCTTCCAAACTGGTTTGCTGTTATGAACGGGAGTGGGAGAAGGGACACAACTAAAGTTAATCTTTCCCATGACCTTCAGGAAATAGAATCATGGAGTTTGAAGGTCATCTGGTCCAACTGTTGGCAGGAAATCTATTGCTAGAACATCTCTGACAGCATTTCTAAGCAGTGGCTTGGTGGACACCTGAGAAAGGAGAATCCACCATTTTCTGAGGCAATCCGTTCCCTCGTAGAACACTTGAACAGCTAAACATCCCTAACTCCTCCAAATTGTCTACATATGACTTTGTCTCCAGGTCACTCACCATTTTTGCCACCCTCCTCTGGATAAAGTACAGTTTGTTGATATCCTTCTTACACTGCAGTGCCCAGAACTGGATGCAGTAGTCCAGGAGAGGTTTGATCAAAGCAGAATAGAATTGTTCAATTATGTCTCAAGACTTTGACACTACTTGCAGGTAAGACTTGCATTTGCCTTTTTAGCTGCTGCACTACAATGCTGGCTCATGTTTAGTTTGTGGTCTATATTAAAACCCCTAGATCCTTTTCACATGTATGGCTGTCAATCTAAGAGTCATCCATGCTTGTGTTTATGCAACTGATTCTTCCTTTCTAAGTGGAGACATTTACATGTATTTCTGTGGAAATTAATTTCCTTAGTTTGGGCACAGTTTTCCATCTGTCAAGATCATCCTGTTGTTGTCTCCTAAGGTATTCACTACCTTTCCCAGTTTGGTGTAATCTGCAAATCCCCTCTGCTTCTTCATCCAAGTAATTTATAAATATGTTAAACAACACTGCACATCCCACTTGTCAGTTCTTTCTAGGTTGATGGGGACACATTGATGAGCACTCTTAGGGTATGGTCCATTAACCAGAAAATTCACCTAACATTAGCATCAGCTAACCCAGCTAGCCAACTAGAATATCATGGGAGACCTTTTTGAAAGCCTTGCAGAAGTTAGGATATACTATGTCCACAGCATTCCCCTGATCTACCAGGTTAATAACTCTATAAAAGAAGGATATACTATATATTAAAACTCTCCAGATAAGGCTTGTGAGATTTCTGCCAAACACATTCTTTCCATGAGGTACAACTAGGGATGTATGGCTTTTGTTAAATCCATTCTCAGATTGTCAGACATCTTTCATTCATAGAATCATAGAATAGTAGAGTTGGAAGGGGCCTATAAGGCCATCGAGTCCAACCCCCTGCTCAGTGCAGGAATCTACCTTAAAGCATCCCTGACAGATGATTATCCAGCTGCCTCTTGAAGGCCTCTAATGTGGGAAAGCCCAATACCTCCCTAGCTAATTGGTTCCATTGTCGTATTGCTCTAACAGTCAGGAAGTTTTTCCTGATGTCCAGCCGGAATCTGGCTTCCTGTAACTTGAGCCCATTATTCCGTGTCCTGCATTCTGGGTTGATTGAGAAGTATTTGAAGAGTGCTATCATGTCTCCCCTCAATCTTCTCTTCTCCAGGCTAAACATGCCTAGTTCTTTCAATCTCTCCTCATAGGGCTTTGTTTCTAGACCCCTAATCATCCTCGTTGCCCTCCTCTGAACATGTTCCAGATTGTCTGCATCCTTCTTGAAGTATGGTGCCCAGAACTGGACGCAATACTCAAGATGGGGCCTAACCAGTGCATAATAGTGCCATCCACTCGTTCATGGAACTGGATATTTGTAGGGATGTATGTGAATTTTGTTCCATGTGTGTCTTAGTGCAAGTGTGAATTAGTGTAAGCACACATGCAAGTGCAAATGTGTGCAACCCCCCACTCTTCAGCCAAAAAAGGCTCCCAGAAGAGTTTACGAAAATCAATAATAAGGTAGGCCCTGCCATCGGGTTTGCAATCTAACGGATTCAACACAGAAGGAAAAGTGATTGATAAAGTTTGATATGGACTAATTTAATAAATTCTATTCTCACGAGATAACGAAGCACTTAGAATGCTTCACAGCCCATACAAATGTCGAGTGTTCGAGTATTTTCTTTTCTATTTTCATGCCAGAAAAAGCTTCACTAATGACTGTTCATACAGGCAGAGGTGCAAAGCAAGTTTTTTTTTTAAAAGCTGGCAACCTCTGTAGGACCAGATTCCTAATTCACATTAATTATCCTGGAAAAATTATTCCAAGGTTTTTAATCTTTTGTCCCTGTCTCCACTTTTGCCTCTTTAATTCTGCAGTTTTATTCTGTTTCTGCTGTCTTTTCCCTCATAGTTACTAGTCTCCGTGTTTGGCAGAGTGGGGGAATTGCTGTCTTCTGAAGATGGACCTGACTAAAGGCCGCCGAACAAAAAGCCATAATTATAAGGATCGTTGCTCAGCTCCCCAGCGAAACGCCATTTCTCAGCCAGCTTCAGGGAAAGGGAGGGGGAGACCCTCATACAAATGTATGAGAGCAAAATTGAGTCTGAGTCACAGGAGGATGTTTTGATCTAAGAAGAGAGCGTGTCGGGGAAAACATGGCAAAATGCAGCGTACGACAAGAAGAAGGCGACAGTTTTGGATGGCATGAATCAACGCAGGTTAGCCCCTTGGTATTTGGGAGTCAGGATTCCCTGTGCTGGCGAGGATTAATTCTCGATGCATTAGCATCAGTGGAGAGAGCTTAAGGTCACTTACTGAAAAGATTTTAATTAAAGCGGTGATCAATTCTGTCAGCATGCTAACAAAGCACATTCTGTTCTCTTCCTGCGGGAGACACGTTCCCGTCACCCGAGGATAAATGTTGCAGGGACTCTGAACTTTTCAAAGAGGAACTAGGAGCCGTGTGTTTGTGTATGTGTACCTTGCTGGGTCCAGGTTGTTGAGGGTCCTTGGCAAGGCACCCCTCTCCATGGGCCCCCTCCCTCACTGCCTTTGCCACCAGCAGCTATTACTCCTCTTTCTCTGTCTCATCACTGGTACCCCTCGCCTGCTTGACAGGGAGCCAGTAGGCCGTGGCGTCTCCTGCTCCCCCTCACCACCACCATGGTCTGGGCCAGAGCAAGGCCCTTTCTACGCCTAGGGGTGTAGAGGGAGGGAGTTGCCATCTTCCAGGATTGTCGCTCTTGTGCAAATGAGCACAATGTCCAGGAAGGAAGCGGATGGCGCAACCGTCATTTTTTTTAAAGCACGGAGGAGGGAACGCAATTGTGCTCTAGAGCAAAAGGTTAGGTTTTTTTATTAAATAAAGCCCGGGATTGGGAGCCCAACCCTCTCCCTGCCATCCCAGGGGTGGCGAAATTGCTGCCACTCCCTCCGCTGATGGGCACGGAGCCACGTAGCGCGGCTCTATGCCTGTTTCTGGTGCCCACTTACTCACAAGTAAGCAGGCACCAGGCAGGACAGCTGGGCACACCTCCCATGGTCTTGGGACGTTCCCGGGACCATGGGAAGAACTGGGGTTTCCCAGGGATTTTTTTATCCCTGGGAAAACTGGGAACGTCCCCGCCCCTGGGAGTCCCTATGCGTCATTTGGATGCACAGGGACCACCCAGGGGCAATCACACAAAAAAAGGCCCTTGTAGAAATGGCCCAAGAAGCAGGTGAACAAGCAGGTTGCCATGGTGAAGAGGAGGAGCAACTCCAGGGGCTCTTGTCAGTGGGGCCCTGCTGGGGTGTGGGCCTGCAGTGGGTGCCTGATGAAGCCTACCTTTGATGCAGGCTGTGTGTTCCCGGGTTCAGGAGGCTTGCTGGTGGGATAGTCTGATAAGCTGCTCCCCTCCCCACACACATCATGACACAGAACGCCACCAATCCATGCTTCTGCACCGGTGGTGCAGGACTTGTGCCCCTCCCCGCATAGATTGCTGGACCACAACTCCCTCTAGATAGCATAGCCAGTGGTGATGGCTGCTTGGAATTGCAGTCCCACGACCTCTGGAAAGCCACATGTTCCCCCTTCCTTGCAGAAAAAAGGTTGTACTGGGAAGAAAAGGGACACAATTTCTCCATTGGTGGGAAAAGATGACCTGGATGCCTTTGTAGCACCTCTTTACAAACCTCTTTCCTTCCCTCTGATTACTGTTCTTCCTGTTCCAGCCAGAAAAGGGCAGTCACTGATCATGTTTGCTTTATTATTTTGGAAAAGGGGACAGGCGGCTGAGCTGTTAGGAGAGCGATGGATGACTTGTCTCATCCATTTTTATGCTGTAGTTCTCTGGATCAAAATAGCTTCCTTGGTGGTTTACACAGCAGCACCCTCAAGAATGCATCGTGTAGGGAACGAACCTACTGTGATCAATATTGTCCTGAGTGCGCTGTCACAAGGGGAACAGATTGCCTTGGTAATGGGGTTTGCTTCCAGTCCAGATGATGCATTGGTGCGCTACTAGGCTGGTGAGAAATTTCTTTTAATCAGTGGTCCCCCCTTCTGGTTGAGTCCGTGAACTACAATTAACACAATCCCAGAAAAACACTAAACAAACAAGCAGGCGATTCTCATGCAGGAGAATTCCTCAGCAGTGCTGGCTCCAGGTTTTCAGACACCTTCAATGGGCCTCTGTCCCCAGTGAGTCTTCTCACCAGCTGCTCTTGCTCCTCATCTTCCTCCTCACTGTTGCTACTGCTTGTTTACTTGACAGGCAGAGGGCCAGTAGGCCGTGACACCTCCTCCTCCTCCTCCTCCTCCTCCTCCTCACCACCACCACCACCACCACCGTTGTCTGGGCCACAGTGAGAGGCAGGTGAACAAGCAGGTTGCAATGTTGTGGAAGAGGAGCAATCCCGAAGGGCTCTTGTCAGGGGGTTCCTGCTAGGATGTGGGCCCTCAGCAGGTACCCAACCATGCCTCCCCAACCATGCCTCCCTTTGATGCCGGCTTAGGGTGACCATATTTGGGAAACCAAAAAAAGAGGAAACCTAGTGGGAGGGGCAGAAAAATGGCTTTCTGGGGCCACCTTAATGGCCCCAATTGGAGCAGAGGAGGGAAAAGCGTGTCATTCTCACCCCCACCCCACTGCTCCAATCAGGCCCTTTTCTATAATGTCTGGGAATGACATGCTTTCCCCTTTAAGGCCCTGGTTGGAGCAGTGGGGGAGAACGACACACCTCCAGAAAGGACTGTCATTCCCCCCTGCCATGCTAATGGCGGCCTTAAAGGGGAAAGCGTGTCATTCCAGGACATTATAGACAATTGCAGAAAATCCCCCCCTGACACCCAGGATAGAACAAAAACCAGGGGAAATCCAGGGAAATCCTGACAGGTAGTCACCCTAGGCTTGCTCATAGGGAGACAGAATGGGCTGTGGCACCATGTTGAGTGTATACCCTGCGTCAACTCCAAGTGCGCCAGGCCACACCGGAAGACTGCTGTTGGTCCCATAGCATGAGACACAACAGAAGCAGGATAATGTCTGATCAAAGAGGCTGAGAAAGTTAAGAACAGTGAAATGTGGCAGCTCTCGAGTCCCCCAGCATTTTACCCAGCATCTCCATGTTGTTTACTTTTTCTTGCTCAAGTCTTCTCCCCCTTTTCTCTCTCCTTCCAAAACTAGCTTAGATGTATTGGCCACAACCCCTTATCACCCAGTTCACTCCCAGTGTTAGGATGTGGCCTATATCAAGAGCACTTGTCTCATACATGTTTCAAATTCTCGGTAATGTCTGAATGCCTCTCTAGGTCACTTCCCTGCGTCAAGCCCTCTCATGAGACTGGATGAATCCTTCACGTCAGGTTGCAGAGTGGGAAGAGTGGTGAATTGTGCTCTCCCTGCTCCCGCTGCCAGGAGAGCTCCCCATTACTGCATTGGTGGAGCACAGCAGCCGCACTGGCAGGTGCTCCAGAGAGTCTTGCCGGCCCTGCTTGCCCACTGTGGAAAACGCCATGTCAGGAGAGCAGCTGGTGGGGCTCTCTGGAGTAGCTGTTGGCCCTCTGGCTCACTCCAAGAACCCGCTCAGAGCGAGCCTGAGGGCAGATGGGCACTCTGGAGAGTCATGTCAGCTGCAAAAGAGTCGCCCTTCAACAGTCACACTGTCCAAAATATCTGGCTCTGAGAGGGGTACTTTCTCAGAACCATGCCTTGCCTGGTTGGAGTGGTGTCCTCTGGAGCAGACACCCATCCTCCAGAGTAGTCACCCAGTCCTGTGTTTAGCCAGAGCTAACAGAGGATTGCTCTGAAGGACACCTCTTCAGTCAATGCTTGGCTCTGAGGAAGGACCCCCTCAGAGCCAGGCATTTTAGACCCTGTGAAGAGCTGAACTAGCCACTTCTGCCAGCAGATGCAGGTCTTTATAGAGAGTGCCAGCCAGAGCACCCAGGCCAGGTGTGTGTGTGTGTGTGTGTTGCAGCATCTCTTCTCCCACCTGAGGCGGCAGGAGAACTTGCATCACCACTGATGCTACCCGACCCAGCTGCTGGATAATATTCAGGAACTCTCTCTCCATCCCGACCCCAATTTTCCAACTCTTGATACACCAGATCATATGGTGGTGAAATCCATTCCACCAATCCTTTTAGTGGCAAGTCACCCAGGATGGTGTTAAAATGGAAAATCCTTACTATAGCTGTTCAACACCTGCATCACCATAACTACTAGATGTGTGGAATGCCCTCCTGGATTACAGTGAACTGATAGATTATTGAGGTTTCCAACATGGTTCCCCTCAGGCACCAATGTGCCCACTGACCTCTCTCATGGCTCCCACCAGGCTCCTTGTCCCTCCTGATTTTAATTGTATTTCTTAAGAAGTGTTACAATTATTAGTTTTGACTGGGAGGTTGGTGTACTGCAAGATAAAAGTGCTCCCCTACAGACCCATCTTTATCGACATTCAAAAGAATGGTTTTGTGTTTTGGAGCTCAGAGCCCACCTCTGCCTTATACTACATTTCTTGTGCAAGTTAGTCTTCTTTTAGTCTTACCAGTTTGTTTTCTGGGATATGAGTGTTTTGTGACCAGCCATGCCCACCACACCAGACGTTTTATGAATTAGAAGCCCCCCCCCCCCGGCAGCCATTTTTTGCAAGAGTGCCCACGACGCTACTTCAAAATTCCAAATGTGCCTATCAATTCAAAAAGCTTGGTGCCGTCTGCATGAAATACATCTTCACATTATTTGCTTAGACAAAGCAAAGTGACTTCGAGAGAAATCAAAGTCTCTTTCTCACCTCAGAACTTCTCTCATATAGTCTAGTGGGAGGCAAATTCAAGCCTTTTAAAGATTTTTCTGTAAGCCAACAGTTCATTCAGTAATAAGCAACGGTAATCAACAGCCAATTTCAACATGTTTTGTTTCATTCAGAATGTGCTTTGCATCATCGCTAAACTTTTAATATCCAGCCTCCTGTAAGTTTTCTTTTTAGAAACCTTTATTCCAATCCCAAGATAACTGCCAGCATTCTAGGGGTCTAGAGATAAGATATTTGCTGTTTCTATTTTGACATCAAGCCTTTAAGAATTAAGATTACTGAAGACTATCTCAACCTGGGTACATATAATACTGTCTGGTGTTCATTGTTCGATCTCCATGCTTAATTCAATTCACGGTCCAGAAGGAAATTCCCTTTAGCTTTGACATCCATCGCAATGTTCTGTATATGACCAAAAAATCCTATGGATGCTAGAGGCCTCTCACATGCCTACTTGGATTTTACATAAGAGATATTTCCCAAGCTTTGTGTACAGTTCTGAGGTGTATTCACAGAACTGGATAAGTCAGGTACATTACACTCCATATGGGTAAACTATTCCTGAAAGTAGGTCTGCAATGCGTGAACTTTGCAAACTTTATAACTTATGCCTGAGGCAGGGGTGAGGAACATGTGGGCCTCTAGGTGTTGGACTGCAACTCCCATCAGCCCTAGCTAGCATAACCAATGGTGAGGCTTGATGGGAATTGTAGCCCGGTATCTGGAGGTCCATACATTCCCCCTTCCTAACCTACAGTAACAGGACAATAATAGTTTAAAAATAGATATGATTGAACTCCTACATACCTCTCTGTTCTTGGACAAAATGCTTCTTTGGTTTAAGATATACCGAAGTTCTGCTCTGGCGTTATTATTATTATTATTATCATCATCATCATCATCATCATCATCATCATCATCTACACTTATATACCGCCCCATAGCTGAATCTCTCTGGGCGGTTTACAAAAATTAAAAAGATAGAGCATTAAAAAGACAATATACAAAATTTAAAACCATAAACATAAAACAGCTATCATTAAAACACTTTAAAACATTTTAACGGTTAAGCCAGGCCATAATATGAAGCTGTCTATTGTCACATATGCTCACCAGTGTGGTGAATTTACTGAGAAAAATTATAGTCTTGTTAGTCTTTAAAGTGCAATCCTATTTGCTCAGAGGTAATTCCCATTTTGGTCAGGAAAGCATGCATAAGATTGCAGCCTAAATGAGCCTGAGAAGATCCCGGTGTTAAAATGAAAGGGGATGTTGTGAATTCCCATCAGTCCCAGATTAATCTTGACTGCTACCCAGCATTGACACTACTTTGAAAGATTTGGTGGAGAGGTGGCAAAATAATGCCCCGCTTGATCTATTTTAAAAGTCTTGCCCTAGTTATGTCTGACTGAATGCATGGTATTGATTTGCTAGGATACTCCATTCTAGCAATAGTTGCCTTTAAAGGATAAAATTAGCAAGTTGTGGCTCAGATCAACCCCCTCGCTGTTACCTGTCTCCAGATGCTGCTGTAAATTGGCAAACTTTTCAGCTCAACATTGTCCTTAGGTGGAAGAGGACAGAATAGTTTAAACTCCCTGCCTTCTCACATATTCTTCACTGTCATCTCAGTGCATCTTATTGCGATGCACTCATGTGGGTTATTCTGTGACTGCAATGCAACCTGGAACAAGTTGTGTGTGATTAAATGCTATGATGCACACTGTTAAGATTCCATTCTCCAGAGGAGTGGCCATTAGTCTGTTACTGCAAAACCAACAAAGTATCTTGTGGAACATGACGAGCTGACAGATTGATTGGAAGCGTGAGCTTTTGTGGACTAGAACCCACCTTAGGAGATGCAGGACGTTTTAACCTCTGAATCTAATTCCAGGCTTTCCCTACCTCACTTATGTGTCTGGGCTACTCAAAATATATTGCATCAAGCCAATGAAAAAAGAAGTAGTCCTTAAAAGCCATTACAATTCCAGCACTAACATCTGTAGGGAATTTCTCCGGAGCCGCCACAAAACAGTTACGAATAATACTGGCAATGCTTTGTATGCCCCAACCTTGAAAACAGTTTACCATTTGCACTGAGGAAGAGATGATCAAGATAAGTAGCCTCCGAGTTTATCAGTTTGGCAACCTTAACGCTGCTATCGTCTAATTATTTCCAACGTAGGCTGCCTGGAATTGCCCATCTATACTGATCTGCCACAGGAAGAAGGGAAGGGAATATCAGTGCCAACTGCCACCCTTTGTCAGAGACTGAGATAAGCTGTAGGATTCAGTAACCGGTCTTCCTCCCCTCTCTGACAGCTGCCAGTGCCTTTCTCCTCCTCTGAGTAGCCACTTAAGAGTTACTGGAAAGCTCTTGGACAAATGCGCCTGGTTATGTTGTTTTGCTTTCAAATTTAGAATGCACATAGCTGATTCCGTTTCCTTCTTCCAGAGAGGAGATTCAGATCACGTCTATGTGGGCCTGTTCAGAAGACACCTTAAACCCTGCTTATGGTTAAGCAGCAGGGGTTACGGTGTCTTGTTTTGCTGAACCCTGCTCATTCACTAACCACAGTTGGATTGTCTGCAGCAGGGTTAGTGGCTCTAACCATGGCATGAAGTGTTGTGTGTGACAGCATGGCTTGTGGTGAGTGCTAGCCCCCGAGAACCACGGTTTCACTGACCACAAAGCCTGAAGTGTCGTTGGAACAGGCCCAGTGCCTTTCAATGAACTAACGTATGCTTGCTCAGCGAAAGAGACAGGAACACTGGGAACTTTTTAAAACCTCCCTCTTCTGCTTTATTGACAAGAAAATTGTTCAAAAATGTTCTCACAATTCAATAATTACAAAGACTTTAGACTTACATTAAAAAAAAGAGTAAAAACCAGAAAACCCCGAAAGCAGTAGTGTCCCGCTCAAATTGAGCTTCACTGATCAAGAATCTGAGAAAGAGCAAGTATTGTCAAACACTTAATGCAACAGGATTAAATGTTGACTAGAACCACTTGGTTTAAACTAGAGATAAGTGCACGTCCTATACAGTGTTTCAGGAAAGAGTATTAGCCATTGGTATAGCATTAGCCCATAGAAACCGGATTTTAAAACGATTGACATCCAACTGTCATCAAATTGGCACAGAAGGCACACTAGTGTGACAATGACAAACTGGATATGCCAGCCACAGAATTAATTACACACTTTTAAATGAAACATGATCACATTTTTTTGGTGGGGGCAGGGAAAATTACTAAATGTATAATACATGGAAGCATGAGATTAAATATACACGCAATATGTCACCGCTGCACATGGGCCATAGCAAAATATACAGGAGTGTGCTGTGCATTTCCCCCCCTACATGATCAATACTTTCAATTAGCAGTCATGGAGTTCTTCATGCAGGTGAGGATACAATGAACTGGGGAAGGAAGGGAAAAGACGAGGGATCCTCATATTACACATCCTTCAATATTTCCACTTTGGTTACCAATAATAATAATAATGGACCGATGGTTTAAGTACTACACGATCGCTCCGTACAAGCAGCTATTTTTTTTCAATGTAGTGTATATTTTACACTGAAAATCCCCCCAAGAGAAATTACAAGGACATCGGAGAAGATGGATACCAGGAAAGACAGAGTAAAACCAGTTTCACAGCAGTATTTTACTTAGGTTTATTTAAAAAAGGAAAAGAAGAAGAAGCCCTGCCCTGGCTAATGAGATCTAAAAAAGCAGGGTATGGATAAAATGTTATTGATACTAGTTTTATGTACATGACTAAAAAGTCAGGAGAAAGAAATTTACAAAGCTGAGAATGTATGTAATGGCTAAATAAGTTAAAAGGCCACAAACTAGAACCTCAGTTTTCAATTTCCTGAAATATTCTACTGTTGATGAGAATGGCCTTACAGCTTCCTATCATTTTCCTAAACTTTGGGGGGGGGGGGGAGGAGACAGAATATATTTAGAATATACTTAAGCCAAGGATTTAACTAGCCTGCTTTTACGCCCCACCCCAAAGTTTGATTTTTTTGCTAGAGGATTTCCTGCTACTGAGACATTACACCACCCTATAGAAAAATAATATTCCTGACACTGCAGAGTAGTAAAAACTACCAGCTTCTCTTTTCTATTTCTTTTCCAGCTTACGTATGAAGACTGTTTACTAGTAGCCTTTAGTGTACCCCATGAGAGTATCACTGTTGTGCAGAAACGGATCCACCATAGGTTTAAGAACAAACAGTTTTGCATTTAAACCCCAACAACAACTTGAATGAAGAACTCTTTCTTCCTTTTTTTATCCCCACCCCCCAAATCTACAAGCTAGATATAGAATTTACTTTTGTGCAACACTAGAAATTCAGTATCAGTCTTGGCACAGTTGTTGAGAGAGACGTCCTGCTCTTGAATACTCCATGGAGTAGCAGATGGTCCCCGCATAAGAAAGTGGAGAGGCAGAGCGGTAGTGTTATGCATCACAGGTCGACTGGTCCAATCCATCTAGTGTAAGCTGATTCCTATGTGGGGAGTTGGGACTCGGGGGGCCGCTTGGGTTAGAGCTGTTGGAAGGAGTAGAGTGTTTGGTAGAATCCGAATCAGGCTGTTAAAAAGAAAAACAAGACAATAATGCCTTCTGGACACACCGCGTGTCAAACGCCTACAACACAATAATAATGGATCTGATCAGAGGGACGCAGACAACCCAGCAAATGCGCCTCCAATAGTACACCCCCAAGGCCCAGTCACGCCATTAGTCTGGGCCACCTGGCTAAAATAGCGATGGGATGACAGAGAGGAGGGAGAGAGAGGCAGGTGTGTGTGGAAAAAGGCCTCCCTTAGGATCCAAGCCGAAATCGGATGCCACCATGTGATGCTGGGGCCTCAGTTTGTTCAGGAACTGGGAGAAGGGTACGTGGCAGTAAGGAGCCGTGCGATGGAAGGCGGCAGCAATGGCAAGGCACAGTCCTTACTAGCTTTGGCTGCTTGACGTTCAGCACATACTCAACGAGGTTCACAGGTCAGTAGCTTGTCATGTGACAGATGTGGGAGCAAACCTCAGGCCCACGCAGAAAGACACACAGACCTTTAGGCAAAAAACCAAATCTTGCACAAACTGATTTTTATTGAATGCGCCACTCTTGCCACCTGTCTGTCACTGACGATTTACCGGTTCTGTATCACTGGTTCTACTCCCGGTGCCACTGGAGACAGGCTGCATGACTCAGTTTACTCTCAAGGTTTTCTGTTTAATAAGAGAGAGTATGCTGAAACCGGAAGCAGCCCTTGCTTCTCGCACCATGTACCACCTACGCACTTGGGCTGTGTGGGCAAACCACCCTAAGCGAGATTCTGAAGACACCTTGTAGCAAGCTACAGAGCTTGGAATATAGGACAACAATTGTTCCCTTGCTGCCTTTATTGCTTCTGGAAAACCTACCTAGTGCCATCTCTCTGTCTTCCTTCCACCAATCCCTCCTCAAAATCTCCCTTTTCTGCCAAGACTTTGGCTTAATCCCATAATCCTTCCCACCTAGAGATCCTAAGCCTGCTATCCTGGCCTCTTTCTTTCTATCCTATCCTTCTGTTGAAATCTAGATTTTAAGATTCTTGGGGTAGTGACCTTTTTAAAAAACAACAACAATCCTGAACATACGTTTTTTCTGTAATTAATTGTATCCATTAATGGTACTACATAAATGAATACTAATCTGAAAAACTACAAGACTACACAGGCCCTTTGTGTGCACTTAGGGTAGCTAGCTTGTTTAGAAAATGACTCTCATGCAAGCAACAGTCCGCTTGCTCCAAAACACAACTTGCCAGCCACAAAACCAAAAAAAATTCGATCTAATCCAAACACATGAAATTCTACCACAGGCTTTATCTGTTTCTCCCCGTCCAAACGACGTTAAGGAATGGTAATTTAACAACAATTTATGTATATATTCTTGAATACTTGTTGTTAAATTACCATTCCTTAACTTGTTGTTTAGAGAGTAATTTTTGTTAAGGAGAAACACCCGTCTTTTTACCTTATCTGTTTCTCCGACAGTCAGAATTACAGTGCGGAGAATGCATCAATATTCTTGAGTCCAGTAGAGTCTCCCCTTAGGCAGTGACTCTCAAAAGTCTCAGGCAGAGACCCTTCCCTGCTCTGCTGAGATCCCTTTAATGGGAGATGCCAGGAATCCACCTTGACCCTTATGCATGTTTTCTAATACTGAGGTGTGGATTTTTCCGGAGTGATTAAAGCTGCGATCCCAAATACACTACCACTCTCAGTTTGACATTCCTTTGAACACGCTTAGGACTATGCTGTAGAGGTCGAAAGATACAAAACGTACAGTTGTGCAATTCCCCTGATGAGCAGAAGGGGCTGATTGCAAGAATTCCCTCTTCCTATAATAGTTGTCTCCTCAAAACTGCCCCTCAAGTTGTTCTTTTTCCCACCTGAAGGGAAAACTATTTTGGACCTCTCCCCGCACTTTCCCAGGTGGGAAAACAGCAGTGGGGCAGGATGTAGAAGTTTTTAAACAAGCATCCCTGCTCCCACTGCTCTTCCTGCTGTTGACTTATTTAATAGATAAAAAGCAGCCTTTTAGAAAAAGCAAACAGGGAGAAGAATCACTCCGGTGTGTGCCATGTGTCCTTTGGAACTTAAGTCAGATGAAAAAGCAAAGCCAAAAAGGCAGCTCTGCGAAACAGCTGATGAATTTGTTCACTGATCATTTATGCCACGCTCCTGACAGCACAAGCACTGAAGATTTTGAACTGCAACACAAAAATAGTCAAATGTTGTCAGGGATGCTAGAAACGTATCCCCAAAATGAAGTATTTGCTGGACAGTGGCTATTTGCACCCGTGGCTATTTTCTAGATACCCTGCTGATTGCTGGCATTTGGCGGGCAGCCCTTCCCTTTCCTCTCAGTCGGCTGCTTGGACAGTTTCCCAGTATTCTGGAATGCCGTTAACTCTTCACAATGTACAGCTTCACAACAGAACTGCTACTGTGGCAGTCAATTTAATTGGGGGAGGAAGAATTTATATTTAGCCAACAGATTAAAAGGCGATATCACCGGGAGATACAGTTGACAAGATTTTCCAGTGGGTGTAAACAGCAAGTTTGTCTTTAACCCAATTATTTAGACAAGATCAGCCAGGGAGAACTCTGATAAGGCCACAAGCCACGGAATAGAACCACCTAGAGTTTTATACTTTATATCTACAAACAAACATGAAAAACCCAGGTGTTAGTTAAATTCTGAGCATGTAAAATGCAAGCAAGCATAGACTGAGGGTGCTCCCTACCACCTGGCATGTATGGGGAGCTACTGGCCTATTCTCAAGCCAACAACTGCAAGCTAAGCTCCTTTCTTGAAGTCACTCTGGGTGGAGTCCCACAGTGGTGGTTTTTCCTGCAGGCCTGGGATCAACACAGAGCCAGCTTTTATGAAAGGATCCGATACGAGTCAGGCTAGCAGCCAAGTTCTCCCCTTCAAAATGTAGCTGGCTCATGTTCAAGGCTCTAATTTCCAGTGGTGTCATTAATAATTTATGCAAGAGGGCAGACCAACGTGATGGCAAGGATGTGCACTTCGAAGACATAATAGTTGTTTTTGATGCCCGATGTGAAATATTGTCAAGTGGTCAGAGTACTGGACTGGGACTCGGAAGATCTGGGTTCTAGTCCCCATTCAGCCATGGAAGCTCACTGAGTGACATTGGTCCAGTCACCAGCCCTCAGCCTAAGCTACTTCACAGGGTTGTTGTGAGGATAAAAAGGGGAAGAGGAAAGCCATGTAAACTGCCTTGGAATCCTTGCAGGAGAAAAAAAAAGACAGGATATAAATGTAACAATAAATAATCCTAAACACCCACAAAAGTGTTCTCCAAGCATGTGTTTTCTGGGAATTAGGGCTTTTTAATATAACGTTATCCCTATGTTGTGTAGTGACTGATCCTGCAGGGCTGGGAATCCTGAAATTGGGCATTCTAGTTATGCAGTAACATGCAGACACAATGAAATAGCTGCTGTGTGCCTTAGATGGGCCTCCCCATACTGCAATCACAGTTCAGTCTCACCTCTTTGTCAAACTCCTGGTCTGGATCAGACATACTTCGCAAGGGCATAGCTGCTCCTAGGTCACTGCCACCTGCAAGGCAAAGGTGTCTGAGAATCTCCCCGGTGAGAGGTTACAAAACTACAGGTTATAAATAGATCTATGTCTATCCTTACTTGAAGACGGCCATGAAATGTAGCTTTTGTTTCTCTGAGCTGCCTGGCGTGAAATGTTGGTCGTGGGAGGACAGGCCTTTTCATCTTGTGAAGAAGGTATGCCGCTCTGCAGTAGAAACGTAGCCACAGTCAATTAGACAAGACATTTTCAACACAAGTTTCTTTGCTGTGAAACTTCTAGCACAGGTTTTGAGAGCACTTTAAAAAAGAGCCCTGCATTCAGTGTGATTTATATGGTAATATTTTTACAAACTAGCTTCACTTGACCAATGAGCGCCTTATAATGCAAAGCTATGTCATTCAAAGAATCAACAAGGGAATAATGCATCCACTCCATCCCACAAAAGAAGCAAGCAAAAAAGCTGAGTAGTCATCCTAATTTTTTCCCAAATGCTGGAGGCAGGATAACTAAATTCACCATCAATCACATCTGCATAAATGAACCATATAAACTACTTTTTGTTTCATAGGTTTTCTCCCTACAGACAAATAAGTAGCCAAAGATACAACATAGTGGCCCAGTTCGCTCAATCACAGAGGCTGAAACAAGACAACGTGGTTTGTTGCAGCTGGCCCCGCACTGGGCACTTCTTGGCCAGATTTTCCTATTTATTTATACCTTTGTGGCTTGCCATGTCATCCGAAACAGGGTGGCATGGCTTGTTTGGGGTTGACCAAATAACCCAACATTAGCCCATGGATTATTTGACAGTTGCTACCACCCCAAACAAAACACGCCACCCAGGTTTGGATGACATGCACAACAGCTGCAACAAGCCATGGTGGCTTCTTTCAGCCGCTGTGAAGATGCAACGACTGAAGATCTTTTTAATTTTAATTGGGAAGATCTTTTTTAACTTGGGTGCTTATTGTCAGTATTTTATCAGGGTTGGATATTATACAGCACCAGGAATGGAGTCTGCCTGTAGATTATGCCTCTACGTTTTACAAATCGCAAAAGTCTGGAAATGGTTTGCGTTTGCATCTCTGTAATTTTTGGCACAATGACTGTAAATACTGGCAGTTCTGTTACAATGAACAAAACTCAGGGCATTCCCCAGTGAGTTTTTCCTTTGCCTCTTACTGCTGGAAGGATGTATTGTAATCTCTTATCCTAGCCTGAGATAGGGTTACTAGAGAAGACCCAATTTCGTTTTAGCAGCGACAACCTGCTGCCTTGACTGCAGGTTTCCGGGCGGCAAGCACAAGCGGATGCTCACAGAGGTTAGTAATTCCCTGCAAACTATTAGTCTCGCCCCCCCCCCGCCCCCCAGACACTTGCTTTAATGCTGGCAGGGGGGCAAAGTGCACGCCATCATCATCCACTTCAGTTCCTAAAGAGCTGCTCCTACCCCTTGCTACGGAAGCAGAGGAGGGACAGGAAGAGGAGGAAAGCAGTGAGAAAGAATGATCACTCTGGAGAACAATTTCAGCGGTGAGAGGGCTCATGTGATAGACGTGCTCAAAGCCTGCTGGGGGTGATATCAGAGCAGAGTGCCGGCAGGGTGAAGGGGAAGGAAATTCGTTCTGTTGTTTCAGACAAGGCAAACAAGAAAAAGGGAGGAGGAACAGTCATTTAGAAGACACTTATCACACTCCTGGCAGTGATGCGCGCTGGTTTTCAGCATTCTGCGTGGTGTGGTGGCGTTCCTAAGACAGCTTTTACAGGGCCTGCTCAGATATCCTTTCTCGCCTTTGCCCTCCAGGGTTAGACTAGGCACATGGGACGGGCTGGCTGGCTTCCTCCCCTGCTCCCATCATTGTGGAGAGAACTAAAGGATAAATGGGAGCTCCCTGTGTTTCTAGGAGAACCGTGGGATGACCCATTTTGTCACCTCATGGTGAGAGGTGCTGAGGTGTGTGTGTGGGGGGGTGGAGACTAAAGCCTACTCTCTTCATGGAGACATCTGGGCTTGATTAAAGATTAAAATAGCCTCTTAGAAAATGAACAGCAGTTCTTTTCAAACTTTAAAGCCCTCTGCCAGGTTGTTCCCCTGAGGTTTGTGAAATGCAGCCAAGCATAAGTTTGCATAACTCTTTCCCCTAGGAACAAAAAGATTTACCAATGGGAGATCCATAAGAACTTGCATTCCATCTCCTGGTCCCATATGAGCCACATGGTTGAAATTGGTTGGGTTAGAAATCATTTTGGATCTGAGCTCAGGGTCTCGGAGCATCTCTCTAAATCGACAAGGACACAAAATGATGATTTTGCGTAAGTAGAATCTTCTTTACCACCAATTGTGGAGAGATATTAAAGCCTCACCGTCTTTGCTGTAATCTTTCCTCCTCAGGGACTTTAAAGACGAATCTTCTTTTGCTTCTAGTACGAAGCATTTGTTTTTTGCTGTTGTCGGACGTTTCCGGCACAACAAGGGCAGCTCCTGCTGTAACAATACATCAGGTAGTTACAAAAACTAGCCCTGCTGAAATGAAGGAGGCTTGTGCAGGAAGAGTTCTTAAAGAAGGGCCTTTTGTGCTGTGGCACCCCGAATGTGGAATGAGCTCCCCAGAAAGGTTCACCTGGCACCTACGTTGTACTTCTTTTGGTGCCAGGAGAAGACCTTTTTATTTCCCCAGTATTTTAACATTTTACCATCCTAGTCTTTTAACTTGCTGTTTTAAATCTGTATTTTAAATCTCTGCATTGCTGCTCCGTTTCATTCTGGTTGTACTTTTATATTGTGGTTTAAATTTTATACTGAAGTTGTACTTTACGGTTTTAATTTTTGTGAAATGCCCAGAGAGCTGTGGCTATTGGGCAGTATAGAAATGTAGTAAATCAATCAATCAATAATTATTTATACTCACTATGTACGCAGGACCTAGGAGTTTGCAAAAACCAGTGTCATGATGAATCACAGAATATAACCTTGCAGTCTAAAGTAAATCCCCAAATCTCACTTCTGTTAAATTTCTACTTGTTTTACTTTCTTTCTAGAACTCTTAAACAACTGTAAAACTGCATCTACGGCTTCTAATAAAGTATTATATAAGGCAGCCCAAATCAAACCAAGTAATCATCTGAATTTTAGCCATGCAATTCAAAGAAATGTGCATTTACCAAAGTCCCAAAATGCACCTTTTTGTGATACTGAAAAGGAGTAGAAGGTAAAATCCAACGAGAAAAAGCTACCACTCATTTTTTAAAAAATAAAAGCAAAGACCATCTCAAATGGTTTCCTTTTTTTCCCCTATTCAAGTTCCATGTCATGACCAAAATAGCTTAAAAACAAAGGGTTGGATCTAAAGACTGTTGTTCCGCCAGTGCCAGGGGATTGCTTGCGGAACTGGGCTTCCCCATCCTCTCCTCCCCTCTGCATCTCCCTGCACACCTTACAAAATTTGCTCCAGAGGGTCCCCGAACCCTCCAAAACAGCTCTGGAGAGGGCACAAGTGGGAAGAGAGGAGAGGACAGGGAAGTCCCATTCTGCAAGCAGTATCCTTCTGCTGACGGAACAGTAGTTCTGGACTCAACCCCCCCCCCAACCAAACCAATAGTTGCCCTTAGTAAAAAGCCCCCCCCCCCCAATTAAACTGGCCTTCCCACAAAAAAACTATGGAAGCTATTGGTCAACCTACTGCTTAAGGCTTGCAAGCCTCACTGTACACATCTCTTCCCTTCTGCTCATGGCAAGTCAGCACAGAGGGCCCTCATCTCAAAAATGGCAGTCAGCAATTGAGCAATCGTTCTTCATTCTCCCTCTTCTTTCCCCAAAACACTAACCTGAAAACTTGTTCTTGAAATAAATTAGTCGAGGAGGTTCACAGTTAAGGAGATTCAGTGTGCCTGTCACATTTAGAGGTCTGATCTGTTATAGAGGCAAAGTGAGGGAAACTTAAAATTCGTCTTCAACACACCGCAAGGGAGTTTTCAGAAAACTGATAAGCCATTATTATGATCTTACACTACAGGCGAGCTACCTACCCTTCTTAAGCCGATAGTCTGAACCCATTCCATCGTGTTCACATTAAAAACGTCAACACCGTATTCACTGTAGACCGTTA
This sequence comes from Anniella stebbinsi, assembly GCA_029215795.1. NCBI lineage: Eukaryota > Metazoa > Chordata > Lepidosauria > Squamata > Anniellidae > Anniella > Anniella stebbinsi. Next base: position 356,539,272 of record JARDYH010000001.1, read on the forward strand.
AATAGAATGGATTGCAACCTAGAGAGGAAACACAAAATCTGTCACGGTTGCATACAACTGAGATATAGTTGAGCATTGCAATTATTTCTACTGCGACTGTTTCTCAAGTCCATGCATATTTAAAAACCATCTCTTTGATGTAGTTTTCACTGATGTAAATCTGTATCTGAGCTAGAGCACTTCAGACTGCAGGTGGGGATTTGCTTGGAGAAATGTTCCCCCGAGAGAAAAGACACAGATTCCTGCATGAAGTAGATTAAGCTAGAACTCTTCTCCCCAAAAAGCTTTGTTTGTGGAGGGAGCATATGGTACAGAGGAGCATTCCATTATGTACCCTCCCCCCCCCCCCCCCCGCATAGTTTGAAGTGGCGCAGCCCTGATGAAGTTTACTATCTGGGTAAGAATTAGACTAGGTCACTTTGGAGCAAGCTATTTTTTTCTCCAAACATTTCATTATAGTTCATTAGCACTTATAAAGTATCATGTCTTTTCCCAGTCACCCTCACCATTGACCTGAAACACAGGGCATTATTCCCATTTTAAAAACAGAAAATGGAGGCTGAGGGAGGTGACATGCTCAAGGTTATCTAGTGATTCTATGGGATTAAGTCCTGCTCTTCTAGGCCCAGCCTAACACACTACACAGCTACCTACTAGTTTGGCCATTAATTCTTTGAACCTGCTGCAAGACACACTGCAAAGCCAAAGAAAGTCAATATTGTTTCTCATGATTCTTTACCACACACATGCCCCATTAGCGCGATTAAACAACCCATTGTTTGTTAACATTGTTTGTGGGTTGTTTGGTGCTGGCTCTTGCCTGCTTCCGCTTTGCTAAACAACTCTGTTCGTAGGTCGTGTTCCATGATATCCTCACAAAACATTCTCCAGGTCATTCTCCTCTCCTCTTCCCTCCCCAACTCCTTTTCCTTGTGTGTCATGACTTTTTTAGATTATAAACCTGAGGGCAAGGACTGTCTTCTGATTGTAAGCCGCTCCGAGAGACTTTTTGGCTGAGGAGCAAAGTAAAAATACAATAAATAAATAAATAAATAAATTTACATTGTAGAAAGGCATTAAGGCCTATCTTCAGGGGCAAGCCTATGAGTAAATAATATGAAAAAATAAAAGAGGTGAGGGAGGTAGAAGGGTGATGCCATTAGGTCTCTGAATGGAAGGGATATGAACTCTAGAAGCTACAGGCTTTCCAAAGGGAAGTGTGGTGCACTGAAGTCCTAGGAAATCACCTACACAAGAACACCTCTTTCAGAAGTGATTTAGGGAAAGCCAGTGGCCAACAAGAGGAACTAAAATGGTTCTAGTGTGCAATGACCTTTGCTCACAGTGCTTTCAAAAGACTTCAGAAAGCTGGAAAAAAGGAGGGCTTGCCAGATCAGACCAAAGATCCAGCTAGCCCAGAATTGTTTTGGTCAGTCTGACAACAAAAGCCCTTCCAATGGTCCCATGTACCTGTCCGGTATTCACAAGAGTTATACCGCCTCTGAGCATGGGGCTTCTCCCTCATGGCTAATAGCTCTTGGAGGGGTTGCCACTTTTATCAAGGACAGGGTTTGTTGCAGTCTATATATGGCCCATCAGTGCTTCAGCGCTTCCTGCACTATTGGAGGAATTAATTGGTTCCTTACAGAAAGCTGAACCTCCAACAGCCTTTCCTTTTTTTAAAAGAAACTTTTTATTTAAACATAGTAACAACAACGACCTCAACAAACAATTGTGGGGGTGGGGGGTGGGATAAAAAGAAAACTGATATCATAAAACTTATCAATACACAGCAATCATTTTGCTTGATGCTGGGTGGGGAGGGGGGGAAAGGATTTTAATACTTCCATTGCCCATATCAAGGGAGATGTTAATGATGACTGCGTATGGATAAGTTTTATGATATGAATTTCCTCCTTCTTTATTATTCTTTGTTATTATTATTCGTGTGTTGCAAATAAAAACATTTTAAAAAGAAAAAAAGGACAAGCTCATGGGCCTTAAATAGCCACACGAGTGCCAGAAAGGCACAGGATGGAGTAGGTAGTAGTCAATGTTAGTCCTACGTAGAGTAGACCCACTGAAATGAATGGGACTTGTCAATTGTGACTAATTCAAGTCTCATTCATTTCAATGGGTCTACTCTACATAGGACTAACACTGGGTACTGCCCAGAATTTCCAACTACTGGAAAAGGTTGTGCCTTTTGCATTTGTTTGTTATGCAACTGCTGAAGACACAGAAGTCTGTCAAATTTTTTTTTAAGAGGTGAAAGCCTAAGCTGCTGATATTTACTCTCTTCTGAAAGCCATCTAAAACGAATGGTATTCACCTTATCTTGTGGTACATGCACAAGGATCTGCTAAGGGAGCCCTTAATATGGACTTGATGGATAGAGTGACCAGATAAAATCCAGGTCAGGGCTCCTGTAACTTTAACAGTTGTAGAGAAAAGGGAATTTCAGCCAGTGTCATTTGTAAGCAATTAGTTCCTGGTGAAATTCCCTCTTCATCACAACAGTTAAAGTTGCAGGGGCCCTGCCTTCTTTTGTATATGGTCACTCCAGTATAGTGCATGCACCTTTAACTGTTGTGATGGAGAGGGAATTTCACCAGAAACTAATTACATACAAATGACACTGGCTGAAATTCCCTTTTCTCTACAACTGTTAAAGTTACAGGAGCCCTGACCTGGATTTTATCTGGTCACCCTACTTGATGGAGGATTCTCACATTCATAATATTTCAGCATTTTGAGTGTTCAAACGTCTCCTGATATAATTTACGTGCAGTTATGCTTGGAAGTAGTCACTATAGACTAGCTGGAGGACAAGCAAATGGCAAGAAATAGTAAACAGCAAGACCAGACATGCTTTAATGTTCCATGGAGGAGGGAACTCAGGGTTAGCAAAAAAAAAGAGGGGGGGACTTCCTTCTCTGCACTCTAGCATTATCAACCAATACAACAGTTCAGGGACAGAAATTCACACAGTATGATGACTAGGAAGGAGAAGGCGAGCTAACTCTCCATCTCTCCACCCAAGACACATAAAGGCCAGGATGACCATATGCCTCACTTTAGGAATCTCCAGGGAGACTGAATTCACACTAAATTTCAAGAGGATCGAACTAAACAGGTGGTTATCAAAATGTGAGGCACAGATCTCCCAGTTAGTCTCCGCTGGGCCAGGATGCACCGCGCCTCACTGTTGGTGCTGAGGGATGAAGCATAACCACCTATTCCCTGCCCTCAGCGCCAGCTTCCAAAAGAGGTTGGCTCTAGCTTATTAAAGCGATGTACTGTCCCCCATGGAGTCTTGCTCCATCCCTTTCACTGGCTTTGCACCTAAGCCAAGGTGAAGAGTAGCCAACGCAAGCTGAACATGCTCACTACCTTACATTTATTGCACCTCGGATAGTGCTTCATCTGGGGTGGCTTATTATGACGAAGTCTAATTTTCATAACCCAGTGTAAGGGAAACATCTACGAGGAGGAAGTGGATGGAGCTTTCTGTGTTTTAAAGTTAACCTACAGTAGGCTGGCTTTTCCTTTAAGCTCTCAGTATGAAACCAACAGCATTTTCAGTATGGGAAGAACATAATGAGGTAAAACAAACCTGTATCCGGGAAATATATATGACTACAATCTAGCAGCTCATAAGGATGCAAAAGTAGCCCCGCTGGATCAGACCACATCCGAGCATCCTGTTCCCCACAATTGCCAGCTAGCTGCTTCTGGAGAGCCCAGTCTTAAAGGCAATAGCCCTCCCTTGCTGTTGCGACACCCCTTCCCACCCACATACACATCTGGAATTTAGAGGTATGTAGAAGCCATTTAGCTATCATGACTGGTATCCATTGATAGACCAATCCTCCATAGCGTCTTATATTTGTCCCATCGAAAATGCTGGATTCTGTTGGTAAAGGGAGATTTAAACCTGTAATTGTTAAGACACACAGTCATTGGCTAACTATTTTCAGACAAGTGAAGCAGCAACAGGGATACAGCAACAGAAAAACATATACATACTACAGGCAGCAGGAGTTGCAGGCCACATTAGTTCCTGCATGCGTGACCTTCGGCCTTGCACGTCGACGTACACTCCCAAATGGCTGAAGCAAAGCAGGTACTCCTCATTGCTGAGCTCCACAGCACAAAGGGCATCAAAAGACTGTTGTGAGAGGAATGCAAGCGAAGGGTCATTGGGATTTACCAGGTTTATAGACTGCCCGTCTCCCTGGATGTTCAAGAGAGAGAAACCAGATGGGTAGCCAACACAAAGCCTGTCTTTGAACAGCGTCATCCACTGTATATTGCCAGGAGCCTGGATTTCATTGAACTTTTTATGGAAAGGTTTAGTCCTGTGAATCTCATAGCAGAGAACCTGCCGTTTGACTGCCACAAACAAACTTGTTGAAGAGCTCTTCTTCAGAGTCCCAGTCATAATGAACTGGCAGCCTTTCGTTTCAGGAAGCTTAACATCAAAGCTGCCTTCGGATCCATCCAGGGAGGACCAGGGGTACAAGTGAACATGATGATTACGGCCACAGATAAGGATGATGATTTTCTCTTTGGGAGCAAGCTCTATCTGGTAGACCTTCTTGCAGTCAGCAGCTCGGATGATCACTGTGAGAACAACAGGTGCAGGTGAGTAAGGGGCAAGAGGACTGTAGGCAGCCTGGGTCATATTCGGGCCTAATCTACACCAAGCAGGATATTGCACCATGAAAGTTGTATATAAAAGGCAGGAGCCACACTATTGCTGTATAGAGGTATTGAAGTGCACTGACTACTGTTGGGGCCCACTGACACATACCATATCCCGCTTTCATAATGCTATATCCTGCTTGGTGTGGCTCCTGCCTTTTATATACCGCTTTCATAGTGCAATATCCTGCTTGGTGTAGATTAGGCCACAGTGTTAGTGATACAATTACTTAGGATTTATGCCTACTTCCATAGTACAAGAATACAACATAGTTTTACTCCAGGTACAAGACATTACTAGAGCTTCACTCTCAACGCTTTCTTAAAACTGTACACCAACACCGCAACAGCATTTGCTATTTTATCTGTACGCTACTCTGAGATCCCTGTGATATAGGGCAGGATATAAATGTTTTAATGAATAATAAATAAATAAAATAAATGTACAGCAAGGATGGGCTGACTTTATTGAATTTAAAATATTTCTAGATTGCCTTTAAAGACAAAAGTTCTCCCAAGGCAATTTATACTATAAAATCCTACCCAATAAAATCCCATCCAATGGTAAAACAGAAACTAATATTAAAACCAACGAACATAAGAAACATCCAGCATAGACAGTACTAAAATCTAAAACACAATTGCAGCTAAAAACCAAGAACACTCCAATAAAACTTGGGAGAAATCAAGAATGAAATCCTGATTCAAATCACCAAGAGAAACCTCTGATTTCAATCAAGATTGCCACTGATAGTGCTTCACCTATTTCTTAGACAATGCTGCATATCTGATCACTAAAACATGTTAATTTACAACTCAGTGCAGCATTTTACAACATCAAGGAGGGTGTATTGCCTGATAGGGTCACCCTTATGCCCAGAAGCCATGAGTTTTTCTGTGATAAAAGTGTGGAGGAATATAGGAACCTTTTTCTTTTCAGTTCATTCCATTGCTCCTTTCCACTCTGCCTTCCAGCTGACCTTTACTATATTGCCTCTTTGTTCTCCCTAACTCCACTGCTTTGCTTTACTTGACTCTGCGTCACTGCCAAATAAACGATGAACCACAGTCCTATCCAGGCTGTGTCTTTCTTTGCACACGTGCTTTTAGTCAGAGAAACATAGGAATATAGTGTTGGAACCAACAGTCGCACAACCAACAGTCTGCACACATATTGGGACTTTTCTGTCCTCTCCTCCCCACTACAGCCCTCCCCACAATCTGCAATGAAGGGTCCACCAATTCTCTGATGTAGACTTGGGGGTGCAGGGGGGCTGCAGGGGGGAAGGGGAAACTCGTTCCACCAGCAGTTTCTCTTCTGGTGGCAGAATGACGCCGTTGAATACAAGCCATTGTAAGCTGCCTTTCACTGAGTCAGACCACTGGTCCATCTATAGCTCAATATTGTCAACACTGACTGGCAGCAGCTCTCCAGGGTTTCAAACAGTATTTATTTCCTAGCCCTCCTGGAGATGAACCTGAGACCTTTTTGCATACAAAACATGTGCTCTACTCAGAGATGTGGGGCAGGATTTTTTTCTAAAATTGATTTTTTCTGCCCACAACTTTCCATTTTGTAAGCTCATTAGCAACAACAAATGGTTGCCAATAAATACAATATTAGGCAGGCTTGGCAGTTTCAAAGTTCTAATTAGTGTTTTTCAGGTGATTATTCCTAGCAAGTATGCGAGAGAATACATATATGTCATTGAAATGCATATATGTCTCAGCGTAAAGTGGAACCAATAAGGAGGGCCCCCAACAGGGGCAGTGGAAGAGAGTTGAACTCCGCTGAAATAGATGAGTGGTTGTCCGCATATCATGGAAAGTTCTTTGGGTTGCTATAATGAATTGGTTCAGCCTACAGGACTAGAACTCCCAGTATTCTGGTTGGCAATACTGTCTGACATTTGGAGGACATCAGGTTGTGGAAGGCTGAATTGATGTCCAGTGCCTTTGTTTCTTTCTTAAATGTAAGCAACGTAAGGGAAGTACATGCTATTGTCTTTAAATGTTCAGAAGTATCCCAATAAAAATGTCTACATAATATAACATTTAAATCACATTAAGTGTGCTTTAATTTGATCCCTCAAATATTTCAGGTCAAATACTTGTAGTGTATTGGGACAAAAACTCAACACGTGGTACTTTTTTTTTTAGCTTTGTTGTTTATATTATTTGTATTTAGCCAAGATGCGAAATTAGTAGTTTTCTGATGCAAATAACCTTATGAGAATTAGCCTAGTTTGCATAGGGAAAATGTTCACTTCAACATTTTTCAGATCCACATCTCTGGTTCTAACGCTAAGCCACATGGCAAAGCCCATGATTTTAAAAACGTCAGAGCTGGTAGTTAGGCTAGGCAGAGCCATTATTATGAGAGGAAAATCTGAAATGAATGTCCATGTTTGACTGGTAGATAATTCAATGTGTGTGCGTGTGACAGAGCCATTAATGGAAATGTATAGGTCTGGTATGTTTGTGAGTAGATTTAATTGTAACTACATTATTTTTTAAATGAGAGAGAAATATAGTATTTTATTGATGCTTTAAAAAAAATCTTTAAAAAATCCAAATTTTTAAAAAATCACTGATTTTTATCCACCTTGAGTAAAAAACATACTCAGGAAAAAGGCCAGAGAAAACAGGTATCTTGCAAAGTCTATTATTTGCTTTGCTTACAAGTCTTGTGGTCCCAACGTGTTTTAGAATTTTTTATTTGGAGCATTTTAATATAGAAGCATAGGATGGCCCCTGAGGAAGGAAAGTTCTTTCTGAAACACGTTGGGCATAAATAAGGGGAAAAAAATTCAGGCACCCAAGAATATTTTTTAATTCTGTTCTGGAACATATAAATTGCCTTTTCTTTTTACTGTTTCCCTAATTAATTTTAAACATACAAAACAGGAGTGCATTATTTGGGATCTTGTAACAACTGAGACATAGATAATCTGTATTAAATAATCCTAAATTTACACTCTCGATTAGAACATGAGATGTGTTTTATTGGATCAATCCTCCTAATTGAGCATTCTTTGCAAGTATCACTGGTACTATTTTGTCCACCAGAAATTGGGCAGTGTTCCACTTCTAGACTGCCTTTTTTCTGCCCATCCTTGCTGAAGAGTGAACATACGTTTCAGATTCCCAGCACAAATAAACAAAACTTTCCTATTTCTTGCATCTGAGGAAAGCGAGTACATTTTACATTGTATCTCAAAGGTCAACACGCATCAGGGCTATCAGAGAAGCTTTTTCATTAGTAACTCCTCTTGTATAAAGGAAAGCATTTCCATTATTAGCACACAAACAGAATAGGAAGAAAGGTCCTATAGAAAATGGGAAGACAGGTGAAGATGATGCAACATCAAAGAGAATGCTAAATAATGCTTTGACCCCGTTGGAGAGGTCTGGTGACAGAACAGATAGAGCCACAGTGCAGAAAAAGGGGAGATGGGTTTTAAAATGAATTTAGGATTACAGTGTGCTTTACTTAAAATGAAATATTACACAATTACAATATATGAAATATTAATGCTGGGTGTTCATATTAACCAGATGTAATGTGAATATGACTGAATCTCATGAAAGCTGAATGCAGTAATTTCATTCTGAACTATCTGAACCATTCCCCTCAATAACCTACCATGCTACTGGCACAGGTATCCCCTACCTGTGCCACAGCAGGGGTGAGAAAACACACAGTCCTTCTCCTGCAAGTGCCGTACCCACAATGTAAGTGGTTCGTGCTCTTCGCCTTCTATCTCTGTGAAATGATGTAATTTGTCCAGGTACAAAATTTGTTGTGCAGTTTATATGCTATGCTTATTTTGCATTACTCTGATTCCCCCACCATCACCCCCAGCATTTTAAGACAGGTTAGGCCTTTTCGTTTGTCCCGGCAGCAAATTGTGGGTTAGTTAGCTGCTCCCGCATACTGTAAACAACCTCCAATGAGTGCAATGGAGGTTTTCCTTATGACATGCAAACACAGACTAATGGGTTGCTTAGGGCTAAACAACCAGCATTTAACCCCATGGTTTGGTTTTGGGTTAACCGCTGAGTTGTTTAGTCTCTAAACAACCCATCAGTTTGGTTTTACACATCATGCTGACAACCACCAATCACACAGATAGAAGGTTGTTTACAGGAACCAGACACGCCTCACACTCCGCATGCGTCTTTGGGAATTCTGGATTAAACAACCCAACAGTTTGCATTGTTACATGCGAACCAGGTTGTTGAGGGTTGTTGAAATGTTGTGCTATTAAAAATGAGTGGAGAATGAGGTGTTCCCCATCCAGCCCTCCCTCTGTCCAATGCACTTTGCTTGTGCTACCTACATTGGGCAGAGAAGAAGGATTACAGATAAGCCCTGGACGAGAAGGAAGGCAACATTTTACTGAGTAGACCGTGACCCAAGAATTTAGAAAATATGTAACCTCTGATTACAAAGTAACATGTGGCAGTTTCAGGCATCGACAAGATGGGTTTGATAAAGACAAAGAGTCTGGTTTAGACAAAAAATTGCTTTGTTAACAATTAACACAATTATAATCACCTCATTTGTGATTGAGTTAAACAAAAACTCTCTCAGGTATCTCTCTTAGCTTCTCTGTGTAAAGCTATTAGATTGATATTGGGAAGTTCAGAAATATTCAAATAAATAAATAAACTTCCCTTCTACTGTTCTCTGTGCACCTAACTCATTCACTTCATAACAGAAAGAGATCCAAACAATCCCGTTCAAGCAGTAGCAGAAATACCTCATGGCACCATAATTGTTCAATTTAATGAGATGTTCAGATGCCAGCAAATTGAGGCTGGCCTCAAAGGAGAGACAAGCTTTACAAAACCCTGAACCAGTTTGGACTGAGAAAATCCAGATGATCTTGGATCATTTTCCTGAGCCAATGTGAGGCCTTGAAAAATGACCCAAGATTCAGCCTCTTAATTCTCTCCCTTTTCAATTATAGAGCAAGGTCACTCCGTTGCACAAGGGAAAAGCAAGAGACTGTAGGGGTGAATAATATACAAGGGATATCTTTCTGCTATACACATTAAATTTCACAGCAATATAAGTAAAAACAACCATCAAAATTAAAAACAGAAACGGTCCAAAAAAATGAGCAGATGAACAATTGAAGCCTTTCTGAGAAAGAAAGGCTTGAATGGCTTCAAAAAGACAGGGCCAAGGATGTACATGCGTCTCTCTCTATCTCATAGATGTTCCAGAACATCAGGGCTACCACTGAAAAGGTCCTGCCCATTCTGAAGGTTAGTCTAGCCTCCCTGTAGAATGGAACTTGGAGCAGGATGTCATCAGGAGACCTTAAGTGTAGGGGAGAGTAGGGTTTCATATAGGAGTAGATGTAATCTGCAGTTATCAAGACCTAGGTCATTTAGGAATGTAAAGGCTACAACAAACCTTTTGAATTAGGCCCAGAAACAAACTCTCATCTAGTTAGTGTAGCTATCGTAGATGTTTTATGGGTATGATCCATGCCTTGTCAACAGGCTAGATGTTCTATTCTGCACTAACTAAAGTTTCTGAACCATCTTCAAAGATAGGCCCCCATTACAGAAGTGTAGTCTGCAATTACGATCACACATCTATTTTTTGGGATAGTCTTCTTTTCTTTGGTACAAAAACATGTTATACAGTTTATACTTTGTTACTCATTTGTTCCCTAGAAAACATGGTTCAGAAGATCATGCAATTATTAGCTTTGGGAGAATACAAGGTGCAACCATAATTATACTTTTGGAAAGAGTTGTGTTTACTTGCAGAATATGACCAGAGAGAATAAGACAAAAAATATCCTCTAACTAGAGAAAAAAATGGTTTTGATGTCTATTTTTAACCTATAAGCCAGTTATTCATTTGAGATAGTCACTTTTCTGAAAGCTCGTTGACAAGCCATAAAGATTTTTCATTTTCAATGTAATAAATGAGAGCATGAGAAGAGAAATATTTGTCTGAAAATCACCACAGCCTTCTAGACAGACAGGCGAGAGAAAATCATTCCTGTAACCCAGAAAAATTGTACCCGATTCCAATTACTCAAGTCTATCAAGAGCGCACATGGAGCAAAGAGCCAGGAAATTTTACTGCTGACATGTTTACTCCATGGCGCTGGACTCAAGACTGTGTAAATGTGAATTTAGTAAAGTTGGCCTGTGCAACTTGTAACCAACAAAATGAACACACAGTCCACATCCATCCATGGTCCCACAAAGGGCTCAATAAAACTCTTGGGACTACAAAAACAGTTGCAGCAGAGCTGGGTGGGGTGTGGGGAGGAGGAGCTGTCAAACACTGGGCTGGTAGATTACAAATTATGCAGCCTCAAAGTGTTTATCTCCAACATCTACATGAAACAACTGGGAGAGGAAATCAGGGGATTTGGGTATCATCAATATGCTCATATCATCCAGCTTGTCCTCTCTTTTTCTTCCAATGCCAGAAAAAACATTGAGTGCAGTGCTTAATTCAGACATGACAGAGATCCAATTGGCCAGTAAATCGTAAGTCGGTTTATGCCCTATTCTGGATGGGATTGCACTCCTCTTCAAAGACCAGGTCCATAACTTGGGAGCGCTTCCAACTGCTCAGGTTGCAGCTATGGCTAGGTGTATTTTTGCACAGCTTAAGCTAGTGTGACAATTTCCTGGATAAAGCAGACCTAGCCACTGTCCCATGGTTACATCCAACTGGATTACTGTGACAAACTCTCTGGGGAACTGCCTCTAGAAAACATTCTGAAACATATGGTGCAAAACCAGGTTTGTTCCATTTGAACTGGGCTCCAGTTCATTTCTGGGTGCAATACCAAGTGCTGATTCTTATTTACAAAACCCTAGATGGTTTGGGTCCAGGACATTTGAAGAACTACTGTCCACCCACTGCGTTCAGCATTAGAGCCCTGCTATCTATGCAGGCCCCACCATTTTCAGAAGCATGGTTGCTTGGGACCAGAGACGGGATTATCTATCGTGGTCCCAGATTGTGAAATTGCTCCCTAGAATAGTTCTCTCTCTCTCTCTCTCTCATGTTTCAGAAGAGCTGCTAAGACCTTTTTATTTCACAAAGGTTTTAGTGTTTATAAGAAGAAGAGTCATGCTGAATCAGACCAAAGGCCTATGTAGTTCACCATTATGTTCAAAAGCCAAAGAAGAAAGGAACCCCAAGAAAGAATCCCAAAAAGTCAGCGTCAAAGGGTTGAAAACAGAGATGTGGTTTATTAAAAATAATTGCCAATGTGTTTTGGACCCTAAGATCCTTCCTCAGGGTAATAATATATTGTATGCTAGTTACAAAGACAAAAGGTCATCATTGTTGATCACAATAATTCGTTCAGTACACATCAACATGTTAGAAGTTATTGTAAACACTATCACGTTTTTTACATTTTTTATATAAAAAAAGTTTATTTGTAAGCATTTACAATAACTTCTAACATGTTGATGTATACTGAACGAATTATAATGATGACCTTTATCTTTGTAGCTAGCATACAATATATTATTTCATTTAGATTACCCTGAGGAAGGACCTTAGGGTCCAAAACGCGCTGGCAATTATTTTTAATAAACCACATCTCCGTTTTCACCCCTTTGACTCTGGATTTTTTGGCTTCCACCATTATGTTCACACAATGCCCAACCATCTGCCTGTGGGAAGCACACAATTTGGACACGTGTGCAACAGCACCATCCCACTCATTTTCTCCAGCAACCAGTAAAGAGACACACGCTGTTTCTGAATCTAGAGTTAGTGTATAGCTATCATGACTAGTAGCCATTGATAGCCTTCTCTTCCATGGATCTGTCAAATCCCCTTTTAAAGTCATCAAGTTGGTGCCCATCACTACGTCATGTGGTAGCAAATTCAACTGCATGCACTGTGCAACTATGCACTGTGTGGAAAAAAGTGCTTCCTTTGAACGAATCTCCCACTGTTCAGTTTCATGGGAAGAGCTCGGGTTCTGGTACTGTGGGATAGGGAGGATATACAATGGTGGCCAGAGCCTTAGTTTCCAAGGGAGAGTCGCAACTACCAATACTGATTATCACAGCTGATTAAGCACCAGCATTGATTATCTACGTTGTGCACACTAGGATTTTCATGGATTGTCATTCTGTCCCATATCGGCTGATGAAAGACAAGATAAAAATCTGTTGGCCTCCTTGAATTCTTGGATATTCAGTGCCACATGGACTAGCATAATGGTTCTTATCTGCCTTTAGTGAAGGCGAGAACTTTGTCATCCACAATGCATGACAAGTTAGCTGTTTAATTTCAGGCAACCCACTGAACAAGTTGGTAAAATTGGGCATGTCCAGCTCGCCAGCAACACATTCTTTTTAAGGGAAGGGCTGCTGTATAACTAATCTTACAAAAATAAGACTTACGAGAACTGGTTCTCCCCCTCAATATACTAAATGTTACAAGTACTTACCATCACGGGTTACCTCTACAATGTAGAGACCTTCTTCAGAACCAATTGCTATTCTATCCCGATCTAACAAGAGTGAGGAGAGATAAAGACTATTAATATAAGCATGTTGCTAACTATGAACAATTTGATGCTGAAAGTGAGATTCAAGGACCAAACAGACCCAATTTGCACATAACAACAATCCCTGGATTGTTTAAACCAGGAATTGTGGGAGCCCAGCAGCAGTGAGTGAGTGCACTGTCTCTTGAGTGCTCGCCACATCTGTTTTCAATTAACAGCTCAGATTTTACCCATAAATTTCCCATGGTTTACTTTTGGCATAAAATCTGGGTCGTTTAACCCCTAAACGACTCAGAGCTTCAGGTTTAGATGTCATAATCCAGTTCCTGAGTTGATTGAAAGCGAAAGCGCTTCCACTTCGCCACAACAATTCCTGGGTTAAACAACCCAGGAATTCTTATTATGTGTGAACTGGGTCATTGTATTTATGAAAACAGAATTATAGTGGATCCTAATTTATTTTGGGGCATAATTACAAGTATTAGTTCTGACAGTGAAAACCCTAAAAGTACAATGCTATTCATGCCTATTGAGAAGACCCATAGGGTCAATGGGGTTTACTCCTAGGAAAGTAGGTATAATATTGTAGCTTAAATGGCTTAAACCCAGGTTATCTAAAGGAAACCATTGGAGGAGGCTCTGCTCTAAATTCTTACTCTCCCCGAGATTAGATTGATGGGGATGACAGGTGGGCTTTTACAGCACAGTAGTGGCCTCACTTGTTTTAGAACTTCCTCCATAGAGAAGCCCACCAGGCTAAGACCATTCCCACTTTCTGAAACGACTGAAGAAATTTCTATTCCAGCAAGCATTCAGGGACTGTTATTTTAACAAGCATGGCAATTTATACTGCCGCATCTATATGCTGTGTGAATTTTTAAAAAAACTGCTCTTAATATTTTATTTGTTACATTAAAATTATTTTTATGTGGTGTTATTGTGATAATTTTGGTAGCTGCCCTGAAGGCCGTTGTGCATCAGGCAGGATATAAATATGAAAATAAATAATTTCCCCAAATGAGAAGGACTGTAGGGGAAACCTTCACAATTATATTTTAAGGCTCTGTTAGCGTATGAGCTATTTTTCCTTAAGCCAGAAAGCAATGAGCATAGAAATAAGAAAATTCATTCAAGCACTGTAGATGCCTACTGCAAGTAGAGTTAATCATAATTAGCTTTTAAAAATCAATTAGTGAATTTCACACTACTAAGCTTGTCTGGGCAAAGATGCGGATGAGGAATAATACATTTAAGGACGGCAATGCATTAGCTCCATTTGCAGCTATAACAGCCCACACTGAAAGATGTTGTTATAGCTGACATACCTATAATAGCAGCAGCTAAGCTGGTTTTAATGAGAGGCAGTGTACTGTCATAGGCTTCCTGTGGAGTATGTACAACTTGGTTTTTGAGTTTATTTTTGTGCAGAATAGATTGCAGCCCTTCTAGGATTCCAACCCACTTTCGTTTCTCATTCTCGTTTTCTGTTAGGATCAGCAGAGAGCAGGTCTTTGAAGGTGAGCCTAAGAGAGAAGCCGTCACCTTGACAGCAGAGGAAACAAAATGAAAACAGTCAAATGAAATTTTGTTCTCTCTCTCTCTCTCTAGCGTAGGAGAAACACATTGCCTAAAGCTACAGGTAAATATATCATATGCAATGGTTTGGTAAAGGTGACAACTTTAAAAGGAACAGTTCCTGCATGTTCAAGTTTTATGAGAAAAATCCAATGTGATGAAACCCCTTATGCATCCTGACATTTCCCTTAGTACGATGACTCAGCAATTATTTCAGGCTGTATCTGGACCTGTTCAGACAACACACTAAGCCATGGTTAGGCCGCCAACTCCTTTGCAGCAAATGGTTAGTGAGCATGTTTAAATGGTGGTTATGGAGCCACCATGGTTAGAAATGGTTCACATGACTTGCTAGTTAATGGTTCACATGACATGTTCAATCATGGTTAACACAACATGCTAAGCCATAATGTTTAGCTCAAAGTACTGAGCCACTGTGGCTTAATGTGTGGTCTGAACAGGGTCGGTGTTTAAAGTTTGTCCTAATTCTTGTACTTAAACATTTCTGAATATGGATCAATGGGATGGGCATTCGAAAAGGTATCCATGACTGAAATGGGGCAAGGCAGCACTAGCTATTGGCAAGACAAAAACGATATGCTCCCTCTTTCCCTGCCACCTGCCATCTTACAAAATACTTCTGCACCTTTTTGTAATGGATTGTGGAAAATTGCTGGAAAAGGAGGATGTTATTTTACTGGTATGGGGCATTACAAGAAGCTCAGCACTATTCAGTCTAGAGCAATGGTAGCATTACATTGCTATTTATGACATATTTTCACGTGATGTATGGTGAAATTCTCCTTACTGCTTGGCAGGCTGATACTGATGATCAAGCTACCCTGGGGTGAGATAGCTCATCCCAAGGAACTTTGGTAATTTAATTGTTCTCTGGGTTTGTTAAATGAGTATTTTGGTTTTTGTAACGTGTGTCAGCTGTCAAAAGCAAAGGCTGCTAGTAGCAGAGAGCTGGTTTATATGGGCTACCTGCTACTAGACATTGCACCCTGCTGATTCATTTGACAAGGCAGTATCTTTGCAACAGAGCAGAAGACAAATATAATTACTTCTGGATTGGGCCAGGGCAGGCTTAAACTGCATGCAGCCAGGTATCAGATGCCTGCTACTCACACTGGACAAAATTATAAACCCCGCAAATTATAATCATATGCAAGCACATGTAGTAGGGTTGTGTAGCAGGGTTGTGGCAAGGAACACCTATTATCAGCTTAGGTTGATATACCAACTGTGCCCTTATCGGGACAGAGACCGCCTAGCTACAGTTATCCATGCCCTGATAACCTCTCGACTGGATTACTGCAGTGCGTAATACGTGGGGCTGCCTTTGAAAACGGTCTGGAAACTTCAACTGGTACAAAACGGGGCAGTCAGACTATTAACTGGCCAACGAGACCATATTACGCCAGTCCTTTTCCAGTTTCACTGGCTGCCAGTCCAGGTCCGGGCCTGATTCAAAGTGGAATTCGAAACTGAGATTTAGACTAGGCGATACAATTATTCGACAGTCATTCGTAGAAGTGAGGCATGAGCATAAAGAAGTGAGAGCTGAGTAAAACATAAACGGCACGTGCACAAACTGATCCAATAGCCTTACCCTGAATATACAAGGGACGTCTTTGCGAGTTGCATGTATAACATCCGATGCTAGCACTGAGCTCACACAAAAATCTTCATCTCTAGTAAGAAACCAAATAATACAAGTCAACTGAACTTGGACTAATCTATTTGAAAATATAGCCAGGTTAAACATTATCGATCTCCTTTCCCTAGGAAGGAAGTTAAGACATGACTTGGTGCAATTGTAGTTTCATTAGTTCAGGAGACCTTAGGTACACATAAGCTTGATATAGCACTATTTATTACTTTGTATCAGAGAAAGCAGGACAGGAAAAGGAAGGCAAAGTAAGAGCGTGGAAGAGCACACAGCTCACTCTCCTCTCACACTGCATACAAAAATGGTCTCTATGTTTTGGCATGATGCATATTGATGTAAACAAAGCTTGCTGCACGACGGTAATGAAAATTAAGTGATTGTGCCATTTTTATTTTTATTTGCATGATGCATTTATGCTGGCTTTCCCTTTGACACAATTAAAGCAAAAAATGTGATTTATCACTGCAATGGCCAGGCCAACACAAACCTGAGATCTAGGACTTGACTTGCAACAACTCCTGGCTGAGTGGATTTTCCTTCAGGCACATCATAGAGGAAGAGTTTACAGTCGCAGACAACTGCATAGGCCCGTTGCCACCCCTTCTTAACTCCTGTTGGCTTTGGAACCTGTTAACAGATATCACCACCACCATCATTATTAATTCGTATCCTGCCATTTTCCCAATACTGGGACTCAAAACGTATACAATTAAGATGCATAAAAATAAGCATACAAAAGTTAAAATACAATTAAACCATTTATAGTATTAAAAGATTAAAAATCATATGACAAATAAAAGAAATTCCGTACATTAACAAAGGTCCAGACTATTCTAAAAGGCCTGCCGGAACAAGGAAGTTTTTGCCTGCCTCCATAAGTGTAGTGAGGAGGAACCAAATGATGTCTAAGTCTTCATTCTGGCTGCAAGGGAGAAAGAAGTGGGAACACATAGGCCCAAAGCTTCGCTTGGGCTTCTTCCAGCCTGTACACGTATGGCTAAACCATGGTTTAGCATTACATCCTAGTGCAGTCATTGAGCCTGTTCAGACAACACGCTAAGCCATGATTAGGCCCCTAACCCTTTTGCAGCAAACGGTTAGTGAGAGTATTTAAACCGTGGTTCTGTAGCCACCAGGGTTAGGAATGGTTCACACAACATACTACGTCATGGTTCACATGACGCACCGAGCCGTAATGTTTAGCTGAAGGTGCTTAACCACCGTGGCTTAGCATGTCATCTGAACAGGGTCATTGTAGTCACATTAATACCAAACATGGGAGTGCTGCTATGTCTGGAAAAATAATAAGGATCTTGTTGAAAGAGAGAAGGAAAGAAAAAAAACTCCTAGTGAACATAGAGCGTGGCTCCCTTGAGGGCACACACCAACGATGGAAGCAGAAATGTCCTCCAAAATGCTAGCCAGGTTCCAAAATGATCTGAAATTAGGATCTACACTGGCGCAAAACCTATATGTGGGACTGCACTCAGACCACAAGGAATCTACATCCCCCCCTTCCCCCCCCCCCCGAGCCTCTTAAAATTAACTTCAGGATGTGTATGCTTCAGTCCTCCAACTGGAAAATATCAAAAAGGGAGACAAGACTGCTGAGGGTGTTTATACTTCCTAATTAAGCTTGGCTGGAAACAGAATCCATTTCATCTTTCACAGAATTCTCTCCCGGTTTGCAATTCAGCTGCCAGTTTCCAGTATTCCATATCAAACCACCTGCCATGCTTACTAGTATAAGGATCAGCACTAAGGGGATTACTATGAATTGTAAACAAAGCCTTGGGGCTTTATCATAATTTGGGAAGGTGGAATGGGGGTGGGGGGCTAGAGAAGGTCCTCTTTGGCAGTTTGCCCCTTCTTGCATATCTGTTGCTAGTATGGTATAAGCCGAACCTCACACTGTGAGAAAAAGGTTTTTCTAATATACCTAGATAATCAAGTGCCATCCAGCTACTGCAGCTGTCAGGAAGCAGTACACTAAATGATAGAAAGGAAGCAGTTTTATTTTCTTGCTCTTTTTTCACTTTAGCTTCTGCATGAAATTTGTGTTTCAGCTGAACACATTTCATGCAATACCAAAAAAGGCTATTTCTTTTTCATGTTTCACTTCTTGCCTACTCCATATTTCCACACATACAGAAAACAATTTAAAGCAATAACCATGCAAGAGATACTACCAACCCCATCCCCTCATGGTTAAGCCTACCTGCTCCCTGTTTAGCACCTATTTGTGAAATGCTACTGCATCTATCCTTTCTTTTTTCTAGTATACTTAAGTGTCAACTGGGTGTATGTGGGGAAGGCGGTCTGCTAGGTACCCTAGTCCTGAGTTGTTTAGGGCTTTGCAGGTTAACAACAGAATCTTGAACATGACTTGGTAGCTAATAGGCAGCTAATGAAGTTCTTTTAACACAGATGTAATATGTATATAGCTGGGTGACCCACTGAGCAACCTGGAAGCTGCATTCTACACTAGCTGCAGCCCGCAAACTAGGCACAAAGGCAGACCCACATAGAGTGCATTACAGTAGTCTAATCATTTCTTTATTATTTATAACCCACCTTTTTTACTCCTTCAAGAACCCAAGTCAGCGTACATCCTCCTCCTCCTCCTCTCTATTTTTATCCTCACAACAACCCTGTGAAGTAAGTTGGGCTGAGAGTCTGTGAGTGGCCCAAAGTCACCCAGTGAGTCTCCATGGCCAAGCGGGGACTAGAACCCGGATCTCCCAACTCCCAGTCCAACACTCTAACCACTGCACCACATTGGCACTCAATGTTAACAGTGCATAAACAACAGTGTCTAGGGTACCCTACCCCTGGAATAGACGTAGTTGTTATACCAGTTGAGGTTGGCAGTGGGCACTTGGCCACTGAGATCAATCTGGGCCTTAAGTGACAAAACTGGATCCAAGAGCACTCTCAAACTATGAACATGTTCCTTCAGAGGAAACGGATGGTTTAACTAAACCCAATGCTTTTTCTAATCTGTAATTTGCTGAGGTGAGGTGTCAAAACTGAAAGTAGGGGATTCTTTTTTTTAAAAAAAAAGCAGGTAAGAAAAAAACATTCTGTATTTGTCACAAAGTGTATGAAAGAAGTGCAGTGAAGAAACCTTTGCACCTGACATACAATTTATTGCACAACTACATAGTTTTAAATGTCTGTGTACCTAATGATCTCTATAAATAAAAACACTGGATTTTGGGGTTAACAATTCAATCCTGCCTAATCTTAAGAGCACTCCTGATAAGGTCACAATCCCTGGCCCACCCTGCAGGGACATTGGATTCTTACCTTAACATAGCCTTTGTAGGCTGTTCCTATGCCTCTTTGAACATCTACTCCAAGGGGTCTCTTGGCTTGCTCTGGAGGAATAGGGCAAACTTGCGGGCTGCTATCCTTGCAGGAAACATGGCATGCAAATGAACACACTATGGAAGAAAAAGTGAACTTGTCAAAGCTCTTTGCTGTTACACAATACAGCTACAGATCAGTGAACAATGGCTGGCAGAACTGGGGATACAAAGGAACACGGCATCAAGCAAGTGTCCTTTGCTTCTCCTGTCTATAGTTATGGCAAATCTTGGTCAACCATGAGAAACATCATTGCTTCTAAAATGATGCTGCCAAAACCAAGGAGAGAAGATCCATCAATCTGTAGTAACAAACACAGCAGAGAATCTTGTAGCATGTTAAAGACTAATAAATATATAAGCACATGAATCTATGTTAGTCAGGGCCCACTTCAACAGAAGGTTTATCTCATGATATAGTTGCTTTGTTTTTAAGGGGTTGCAAGACTCTTTGTTGGTTCAAAAAAAATTATACTATTTTTAAATGCCTCCTAAGGTGCTTGCATTTCCATATACTTAAGTGTTCTCAACAGCTGTTACTTGGTGCCATTTTGACCAACTACTTAAATAATTAATCTCATTAAAAACTTCTTTATAGGTCTTTTTTCTAAAGAGAGAGAAAATTTGAACCTTTCAAGTAGGGCAAAATGCTACAAAGTTTTAAAAGTGCAATCATATCAGCTCAAATTAGATTAAATAAAACTTAAAATCAATTTTTATTTGCTTATGAAATGCTTTGGAAAGCGTTTAAAAACTAGAGCCCAGACATTTTGGCTTGCCTTGGTAGCCAGCTGAAATTTGTGCCTGCCACCAATTCTTCCCTTGCCCTAAGGAAGTAGAGCTGGTGTCTTCTGTCTGACCATCCTGCTCAGCTTTGGAGGCCAGTACAATTGCGGGGAGGCCCTCCCCTCCAATATCAATTGTGAAGGCCTCTGAAGCCAAGTTTGACTGCATAATTGATCTCTGCCCACCTCCGCAACTCCAAGTTGGACTTTGGGCTCATCTACACATAGAGCCCTTTTGAGAGTGGGGAGGGATGATCGTAAAGTTTTCATGGGGCACATACTGGGGACTTCCCCACAATTAAGTGAGCTGTTCCGGGGAGAAGGTTTTTTTGTTTTTTTACAACTCGTCAGGCTTGCGCAACATCAGAGTTGCAATCCTGCACGAAGCTGTGATTGTTTTTTAAAAAAAACATAAACACTTGGCACGGAAGCATGCTGATACCCATTCAAAACATGGCGACAATGCTCTCCCCCTCACCCCTGGAATCATTCCACGCAGCTGCTTGCCTGGTTGCTGAGTCCCGCTACTCGTGAGGAACAGCAGCAGCTTCAGGACCAGCCACCCACCTCGGGATTGTACCGGTAAGGGGGGGGGGGGGAACAGGACAAAAGCTGTCATCCATATCCTGGAAAAGCTGAGGGGTAGTCCCCAGAGCTCAAATGTACATTTTCCTTCCAAATAACGGCTTTTCTCCTACAAAGATGTACTTATGCTGTTAAATTACTGAGTGTTTAGGAGATTGAAACCAACTTACCATCACAAGCATAGCCCTGTCTAATCAATCCAACCATGAGGGATGTGCAATGGCTGCACTGAGTAGGACTTGAAAAGGATTTGATACTGAGTTGATGAGCTTTAGGCTGAAATATAAATTCAGGATAAATCAGGATGAAAGTTCATTGAAAAACCGACACATCGGAATAGAAACTGGTGCCTCAATTACACCAGCTCCCATTTCAATAGACCTTGATTTTCTGGACTGGAGATGGTCCTTATGCAGCCCTTGTTTACTTGCAATGGGACTTGTACAGGAGCCATCCTAGCAGACTGTGCACACTATGAGTAAAATTAAACATAGGTCCTACTTAGAGTAGACCCACTGAATGAAACTTAAATGAGTCATGGCTAACAAGCCCCATTCATTTCAATGGGTCTACTCTAAGTAGGACAAGCTGGATTTTATCCAATATATTTAGATTCTGCCTTGATACCAAAGTGCTTCTTGGAAGTAGAGCTTAGAAGTCCTTTTTTCTAAAAATGGTATTATTTTCAAATCCTAAACTCTGCTGCAAAGTGGGAGAAGAGTCGATGGCCCACCTGAAAGTTCCTAACACAGACACAGGGGCTCCCTTGTCCCTTCACTGGGAGAAGAACTTGCCAGTTATACTAGGACAGAAAAAAAACCATTGGCTGAGCTGATACTACAAAAAAAAGAATCCACACAGTACAGGAGAACTGTACAAGGAAGGTTTTCAAAAGGGGAAGTGACACGTGGTACAATAACATCACTTGCTTTGTGTCTGATTCAGTCTTAGGACCACTGGCAGCGTTGTGCCAAGCTGGACCTGTTATTAAGAATCTGATTGCACATATAAAAATCAAGTAGGAAATATTCCCCCTACCTCTGATATTTAAAGTTCACATTGAACAGGATGCTGCTTTAGGGATGTTTTTTAAATATTGTTTCCAGTGGCTAAAGAGGTTCATTTGGCTCCCTCACTTTTCTGCTTCTGGTGAGTTGGGATGAACTTTTCATGTCACCAAGTTTTTGGTTTCATTTGGGGGAATTGTGTCTCTCCTTTGATTATTTTCTGGTTATTTCATTCTGCTTCTGGTTTTTGCATTGTGTTGAAATTGGCTGCATTATGTTTTGCTTTTTTTATTGCTAGTGATCTATTTGTCTGTCTTTAAAGCCCAGCATAGAATCATGTCCCTCATGACTTTTTAAAATGCATGTTACCTAAACAGGCCACAACTGTAACCTGAAATCAAATCAGTTCTGACATGCCAACAAAATTAAAGCTACGAGTAAGACAACACACTTAATTTCAAACAGGTCTGCACAACTTGTGGCCCATCAGGCCAAACATAGCTCATGAGCCGTGTACTGGCCTGCAAGGTGTGTCCCCCTCCCCATTTTTTACAGTCCCAGGCAAACAGCAGAAACTGGAGGGTTGGTGAGCCTCTTTTTTGGCTGACCCGTAAGAATGTAAGAAGAGCCATGCTGGATCAGATCAAGGGTCCATCTACTCCAGTACTCTGTTCACACAGTGGCTGACCACCTGTCGACCAGGGACCCACAAGCAGGACATGGTGCAACAGCACCCTCCCACCCATGCTTCTCAGTAAGTGGTGTATATAGGCGTACTGCCTCTGACTCGGAGGTTGGACTTAGCCATCAGGACTATTAGCCACTGATAGCCTTCTCCTCCAGGAATTTATCCAACCCCCTTTTAAAGCCATCCAAACTGGTGGCCATCACCACTTCGTTTGGCTTAGTGAGTAACAAACTGTGCAGCAACAATAATCCTAATAAATCAACGGACAAACTTACACATGATCAAACACACACACATACAGACATGACTAAACAAACAGATGGATCATGGATGAAGCCACAATCCTTTTTACACCCCTTCCCCTCCCACAGTTTTAAGCAAAACAAATCATCACGGCCCTCATACCTTTGGTACAGCTATGGACTGAATGGACTGAATGGTGGGGGAGGGAGCAGCAAGTGTCCTCTGAAGCCGAATTGGTTCCTGAATTGTAAAAAACTACAGTTGAGCAAGATGTAAGACTTCTAGGATCCCATGTACATTTGCTCAAGCAACAAGGGTTGAGAGTCTTTTTAAAGGTTAGTGAGAGCCGATATTGCAAATGGCGGTGTCGTTCCTGATTTGCTAGACTAGGTTTGCAGACCAGAAAGACTCATAGGAAAGCCTGCACTCTAGCAAGCGACAGGAAGACTCATAGGAAAGCCTGCACACTAGCAAGCGACAGAAGGTAGACAAGTCAGAAAGCAGAGCTCAATGGTACGCTGGGAGCCAGCGAAAGGGAGCGCACCAAATGGGGTTCACAAAGCATGTACACTGAAACACGGGCATGAGCGTAGAAAGAAACATGCTGTGGAGAGAGAAAATCTTTTCTTGTGGACTGACGACTGTAACACACATTTGTAAGAGCTCCCCAAAGCGGTTTAGTCTGAGTAGTAAAAGAACAACAGCTGCTTACTTCTTGTTGCTGCTGCTGCTGCTGCTCTGCACTCACAACAGACGTCGATGGCAAGACCTCTGCCTTGGGACCTTGGGCCTCCTGCTCACTGACAGAATTCGTCTGCAGAATGGGTGACAGGCCATAAGCAAGTTAGCTTCCAACAACAGTGCTCAAATAGTGATGCAAGAGGCAAGGTCAACTGAGGCAAAACTGTCATCTGCTCAGAAGATGTAGAGAACACACGTCTGCACCAAGCAACGCTGAGCTAGTTAACACCGACGCCCTAAAAGCAATCCTTGCAAAGCAACAGCTGAATTGTACAAATGGAACCAGTCGCTGCTGAAAACTCCAAAATGGTGAAGTGTCACTTCTTTCTGAGATTAAGGAAAAGCCCTTGATGCTTGGCTTCCAAAGATTCTATGAAGGTCATTTCAAACTGATTGCAGGCACAGACAAAACGCAGCCAGACCTGCTTGGCAAGTGATCTTCATAAAGCAGTGTGCGTGTGCGTGTTTCCTTAAGAAATAAAATGTTGGCGTGGGGCAATTACTTAATTTGCTTTTTGAAATTTCTAACTAGTTTAAGAAGTAGAACTCTGTTATGTAATTCACTTCACTCACTCACACACACCACCACTCAGTGACTGGGTGCAGACGACATGATAAGCAATGGTGGGTTAAATAGTCAATGGTGGGTTAAATAGTCAATGGTGCGTTATTGTGTCGTCTATCAGGACGTTTTCACACCACCGTTGGTTATTCAGCCAAAATAACCAAAGCTGTGCAGAGTTGATTATTTGAACAACCGCTGGGTAGCAAGTCATGTGTTGGACACTGTTGACTATTTCGGCACACACAGCTGATTATTTTCAGCTACTACAAGAGCGTCCAAAGCGGCTGCTGTCACTCTAATCCAGCCGGCAGAACTCACAGTGGCTGATGGGATACCAGTGGGAGGACTGAGGGGGGGATGTGTCGATCAAACACACTGTTGACTAACAGTCAACTCAATGCTGGCCTTAATCCACATCACAGTTGATTATAATCATGTTGCATGGGGAGTACCCCCTCAATAATCAACTGTGGAATTGACTATTAACCTACCATTGACTATTGTGTTGTCTAAATGCAGCCAATATCTTTGTGAAATAATAGATACTTGAGTTTTGATTCAAATTATAAATGGCAAAATATAGGCATTAGCATGCACAGAGTTAAGGGGTATTAAAGTGCCTTTTTTGGCATCAGAAAACAGATCTTTAGAAAAATGCAAATATTGTTAACAAAATGAGTTTTACATACTTTGGAGTTCTGAAATATTACACACGCAGAACTGGTCTGGGATAATATGCTGTTAGCGAAAGAAAGTCTTAGAAAGTAGATATATAGGTACATCTAAGTCAGGTAGCTATGTAGCTAAGTCAATGATGTAAATTGCTCGACAAAAGCACATTGCACCTTTAATATACTTTTACAACTGAAAGAACAAGAATGAACTTCCACTGTTCATCCTGAAAGGAAAAGGCTTTGTCAAAATTACAATTGGAGCTTTTTCACTTGGGCAGGGAAACAACATTTCCTTCTGACAATGTTTTATTGGATCAATTCAGACATTATGCCAAATCATGGTTTGAGCTACCAGCAGGTAGATCAGGAGAACCACAGTTTAGAGCTGCTTGGCTGCTTTTGTTTTTCATCCTATTAGCAATCAGTTTATACCCGTCTTCAAGATATAACAGCCACTAGAGATGAAGTATTGGTTATAACTGCAGTTTGTCCACTGAGTTATCAGGCAAAACCATAGTTATTTAAAATTAATAAACCACACCTTCATCTAAAATGAAATTGATTCAGGGCAGTGTACATAAAAATCCCAATTATCAATATAAGATTAAGACAACAATAAAAATCATAACCAAATATTGAGAGGGAATAAAAACTATTCAACCAGCTAAAATGATACAATAAATTCAAAATGACTAGGCAAACAAAAACCTTTTCACTTGGTGCAGAATAGCATATATCAGTGCCAGTTGTACCTCCCTTGGGAGGGCATTCCAGAGATGGGGTGCCAACACCGAAAAGACCTTCTTCATTATGGATGTTCAATGCACCTTTCCTACTGGTAGAATTTGTAGAAGGGACTCATTTGACTATATTAACACACAGGCATGTTGTTATGAGAGGAGGCACCTGTTTAGGAATTTCAGTGCCGATCTGTTTAGGACTTTAAAGGTAAGCACCAACATTTTGAATTGGGTTTGGAAGTAAACAGTCAGCCAATGTAGTTCTTTCAGAATTAGCATAACATGGCTCCACCTAGATAATCCACTCGGAATTCAAGTAATCAAATTCTGCACTAGTTGAAGCTACTAAACTGTCTTTAGCGACAGCTCCACATATGACGCATTACATAAATCCAACCTGGAGGCTACCAATGAATGGATTTAATGCAGCCAGGCTATCTCTATCCAGAAAAGGCCAAAGCTGGTGAAATAACCAGAGCTGGTACAAGGAACTCTGAGCCACCAAAGCCACCTGTGTCTCTAGTGACAATGTTGGATAAAGGTGTATCATCAAGTTGTGCACTTGCTCCCTCGGGAAGAGTGCAACCCCATGGTTTGCAAATCCAATTCAATCCATGGTTTCTGATTCTGGTTTGCCAGTTGACCGCATACCAAGGTTTGTGAATTTGGACATCATGCCAAACCACAGTTAACTTTGTTAACGTAATTTGACATGATGTCTGAATCAAGTCTTCTTCACTCCCTTGAGGTGATACTCTTCATTACAGCCAAAGGGGCTCAATATGCATGGGGGTACCAATGGCTACTAGACACGATGGCTATATATTACCTCCAGTATCAGAGGCAGTATGGCTCTCAGTATCCATCTCTGGGAACACTGGCACTGCTAGCATCTGGTTGGCCACTGTGGGAACAAAATGCTGGACTAGAAAGGCCCTTGGTCTGATTCAACAGTGCTCTCCTTATGTTTTATTATGATCAAGGGAATCACTTATTTGAAACTTCTAGCTGGCAATTTCTGCAGTTATGCAATTCCTTTGATAGAGTATAGCCTTTTTTAAAGAGTTAAATCCAGCTAGTGGTCTAATTATGTGCATTAATTAGGGAAGTCAAGTTATTTAAAATGTTTATTGATTCATAATCTGTCTTTTAATCAGCTAATTAAGTTTAAAATACATTTGCACGTTACATCTCTGCCATTGGGGATACTGGAATATTGGAAGAAGTGAGCAATAGCAACTAGACGGAAGCCATAATTTATTATTAGAGGGAAAGAGCACCTTTTTTGTGTTACTACAGCACATTAAAGTAAAAACAGCCTCAAGTACAAAGACACATGGCCTCAACTTTCAACTTCATTAAAATTTCTCGACTTATTAAAAGGGGGGACCATCAATTTATTGGCTATCAGTGCAATCCTAAACGTATTTACTCACAAATAAGTCCCATTATGTTCAACAAGGCTTCATCTCTAGTAAGTGTATTTAGGATTGCAGCCGAACTCTTTATATGCAGAGTAATGCTACATTACAAAGCAGCTCTCTTTTGAGTGAACAGTACTGACTCCATTTTGAGACACAGCTAATAGGGCAGGCATCTTCATCCCCAGCTTCAGCCAAGGTGGGAGAAAGGCACAAGAATGGGGTTCAGAGTGATCAAGTAAGACTAAATCAAGCAATCTGGTTTCTAATGGGCTTCCTGAAATGCATTCCCCAAAGGCAACAGCAAGGGTAAAAATGGAGCAAAACATGAATGTGCTAGATAGCACGAGCGAGCGATATCTGGTAAGATACTGGCAATGTGCTCCTATTGTTGCACTCCAGCCTTGACTGATGTCAGGTCATCTTTTGTTAACAGAAGGGAGATAGTAAGAAGGACCCAGAAGGACTTTTGTTTCTAGCAAGTACAGTCATTATTCCCAAGCACCCTCTTTTATTATACGGGATGAAGAGCCAGCTCAGTCTTTATCTCATAGCAAGTATGACTATTCACAGTGCTGGTGAGCGTTGTCTGGTCCATCAAAGTTGTGCTGTCACAGCCTTTCTCTGAACTGTATAAGAACCCTCAGGTTTGGGCAGCCAGGCTCCCCAGAGGCCTCTCTCCCCAGAGGCATGGAGCCATGCTGCTGGAATCCCTAGGTGCCACCCACCCCCACTTTCTGTGTGTGTGTGTGTGTGTGTGTGTGTGTGAATGCGTTAAGTCTTGGGAAGACTCCTTCCCACAGTCTTGAAAACTACTTTTAGGCCTGGAGCTCAGCTTTGCCAAGAATACAGCTAATTTCCCCATCAAGGCATAACTCAATGAAGGCTGGAGCATCCCCAACTGGTGGTAAGTATTAGCAAATCCATATGCTCAGCCAATTACCCCCAAACCAGCATGTGCTTCTGAATCTCTGTAAATCTCAGTAAACATGCCTTCGTAGTGTTATCCTCTTTAACAGTGTGTTGAGTGTGGATCTCTGTCTGGGCGGGAATTGCCTTCTTAGCTGTAGATGCTCTATTTGCCAAAGTCTAAAGATTCCTTATAAGTGGGTGTGTGGGTCTCGTCGGAACATGTGTGAGTTCGTACATGGGTCTAACGAGAGCACATCACGTAACAGTCATGTGTATTTACCTGGAAGGACGCTCCACAGTGTTCAATGGAGATTATTCAATGGAGAGCTAAGTGTGGTGTAGTGGTTAGAGTGTTGGACTGGGAGTCTGGAGATGCGGGTTCTAGTCTCCACTCAGCCATGGAAGCTCAGTGGGTAACTTTGGGCCAGTCACAGACTCTCAGCCCAACCTACCTCACAGGGTTGTTGTCGTGAGGATAAAGTGGAGAGGGGGAGAATTATGTATGCCACCTTGGGTTCCTTGGAGGAAACCAGACAGGATATAAATACAATCAATCAATCAATCAATCAATCAATCAATCTATCAATAAATTTCACAGGAAAGCATGCTTAGGATTGCAGCCATAGCTGACTAATCTGAAGCTTAGAAGTCTGGGTATTTGTAGCTATAAAAATGGAGATCACTGCAGATCATTTATTGATACAAACGTGTATTCACTACTATTGAAAAACCAAACCAAAACAGCAGAAGGTGGTTACAGTTAGCATGTTAAAACAGAAGCAGATCGGAGGGGAAAACTACAGCACTACTTTATTATATTCTCAGGACATCACAATTGAATTACAAACACCAAATTCAGCTTGACAAGATTGATGCTATTAACTTTGCATCAAGTTATATAAACCCCATGGGGGTAAGCTGGCATTCAAGCACTTTACTGTGAGAGAATTCACTTCAACAGAACATACACAAAATTCAGAGCAAAATTTGCTCTAGATAAATGTGCATTTACAAAAGCTTGTTAGCTTCCTCTCACCATATTTTTCTCCTTTCTTTCCCACCTGCACAAGTTAAAGTCACTGCAGAATTTATTATTCATAACTTTTTTTTATTTTTTATTTATTTAAAATTATTTATAGGCCGCCTTTAAGGGTGGAACCCTTTATTTTGCCTTTCCATTCATCAGCCCCCAAAGCAGCTCGTAATCAATAAAAACAATAAAATTCAAATCAAATGAAATTTCCAAATCCATTAAAAAAAAAAACCAGGAAGAATCTAACAAATTATTGGTAGAACAGTACTGTTTCAAGATGGCGCCCATTAAAGATATCTAGAGAGAGTGGTGCCACCACCGGGGGGGGGGGGGAGCCTCATCCCTGAAGGCCAACAAACCTGGAATAGAGCTTCAGAAAAAGCTCTTACAAATTTAGAGTGGACCACAGATGCCACACTGTGCAAGGTCTCCCAAGCTGCAAGACCTGACTGGACTCAGCAGCATTCAACTGTAGACTGCATCGTTATCAACAAGGGCATTTTTTTAAAAAAACAGTTGAATGGATTTAGACCATCAGAAATCCAGACAGTCGCTAAATGAGAGAAAATAAAGCGTGCAGACTGTAGTCAGTGTCAATTATACCAGCAATTTGGCTTCCTGAAATACAGACCTGACCAAAGAATGTCAACTTCTGTTTTTGTGGAGTATACCTGATCATGTTACCTGATCAATTTACAAGAGGATTCTTAAAAAATACATTAAGCTAGTTCTATTTATTTGGTTACACTTCAGTATCATTAGAAAAACAACACATGCATAAAAGAAGCTTTAAAGAGGAAAGCAATTTTACACATATCGATCACAGATTGGAGAGGGAAAGCGATCAACATAAACTTACTTCTTCCCAAAAGACTAGTGGAGAAGATGTAGGTAAGGAAGAAATTGAGTCCTTGTTGTAACAGATAGGAGAGGATAAAAATGATTACTTTTCCCCCAACATACCATTAGAAAATTCATTTGCAAACTAGCCAGATAGGTTAGTAATTTGGCAATAATTGGAGACTGCAAAGGCAAGATTCTTCTGATGCTCTCAAATTGTGTGTTAGAAAAATTAAAAAATCTTAACTATACACCAAAAAAAGTAATTGCTAATTAAATACAGCCAATAAAAGATACCAGTGAAAACAACAGCTCTGACCCACCAAGTGGCCTTGGGGAAAGTTACCACCACTCAGTCTCATTTTTCCATTGTAATATCAAAATACTGATCAATCCTGGGGGCGACTGTGAGGCCAAATGAGGCCAGGAACTTAAAAAGAAAAGAATGACTGCAATATACATAATAAACATTTCCTGCAGCTGTATGCAATGAAGACTGATATTTGATCTTCATTAAAAATTAAACTCTCACCATAAAAGGCTTTTAAATCTAATGTACCAAAGATCTTTTTGCTTTAAGCTGTAGACGGCATCCAAGACTCGGCAGCAACTTCTGTTTGTTTTCCATTCAGTTTGTTTTCAAAGAAGCTGCAGAGTGGGTGGAGAGTCGCATACAGCGCATCCTTCTGCAACAGCAATAAACCAGCACCCACATTCTATGAGGAACAAGCAGCACAAGTGTCTGCTTTATTCATTCAGACTACAGCCAATTTGTCTTTCCCTTGGCAACCAGCAAAACAGTTTGAAAAGGAAATAAGGCAAGCCAGGAAATCACAAAGAAATGCTGTGAGCAAATGCTGCATAGGCATATACATCAAGAAAAATAAATCTTCATACATATTATTCTCTCCTATCTATCTATCTATCTATCTATCTATCTATCTATCTATCTATCTATCTATCTACCTACCTACCTACCTACCTACCTACCTACCTACCTACCTACCTATCTATCTAATCAATCTATCTACCTACCTACCTTGTTTATCCTGCCCAATTGCATGTTTTATAGAAGCCTCTATGTCAATGGAAATCAAGAGTGTAACTAGACATTACTAATTATGTATGTCACTTTACTATGTTTCCCTTAAGGGAAGTATGACATGTTTGCAAAGTGTCCAGTCATCTGCAACTGGAATCTCATAAATATCAGAGATTCGGAGAGTATGTGTGTCACGTTCCAGCTCAGATAAAAACCCATGCCACTTTGTTCTAACCGTTCTCCTGAAGACTCAAGTTCGGGCCCGCAATTCCATATGCAACTGCTGCAAATATGGCGGGCAAACAACAGGGCATGGTTGTTACGTCTTGCCCTGCTTGTGATCTTTCCTTGCATCTGGCTGGCAAATACTGTATTACATGAACCCCTTGATCTGATCCAACAGGGCAATTTTTTAACATTCTTTGTTCATTTGGTTTGTATGTGACGGCCTATCTAATTCTATCTCCAACCAACAGGTGAATTTCCATTCCAAATTTAATGTCATTTTCAAAGTGACACAAAAACACAAGACAGTGATGAGCACAGCTTGCTTGCATTCAGTGTCCTTAAGTGTGTTTTTCAGGAAATAAGTCAGAGGTTATTAGTTTAAGTGGATGACTTTACCAAGCATGGATTATACTATTCCCCACCCACCCCTGTCTAACGTCTCATCTTCAGTCCCATCACTCAAAATCTGAAGAGAGTGCCTCTTTCTCCTGTTAGCAAAACTTGGCAATTGGGGTTTGCCTATCTACTTGGTTAGCGTAGCTTCAGGGGTGTGTTTGTAGTTTACTTTGCCCCCTAGGTCAGTTCTCCTTTTCTCTAGCCTTAGTAGGAAATGGTTTGGCAGAGGATGCTATAAGGAGGATTATGAAGAGTAAAGGGTTTTCCTTTAAAACAGCTGTAGGTGAGGAAAGTGACAGAGGCTAAATAAGCACAGGGATTCTGATAATGGGAGAAGAGAAACAGATATGGATCACAGAATAGGAAGAGTTTAACATCATCCTAGTGAGAAAAAGACTTTATTTCAGTTTTCCATTTCTTTCTCCATTTGTTCCCTGCCATGACCTTTAAAAACAAAACAAAAAACCACACAACCACCCTGGGCTACCAATTAAAATGGTGTGTAACAGTACAAGGAAAAGAGGCAAGTCCCTGCCTCAAGGATCTTACAATCTAAATTGTTGCGGGACAGGGATCCTTGTTTTATGATCTGCTATTACCTATCATGTAATCTTAATTGTTGTGAACCACTCAGAGAGCTTCAGCTATTGGGCGATATAGAAATAAATAAATAAATAAATAGTCAGTCAGTAATAGATTGGTTTTCAAATGTGCTTAGGAAGTTCAATGGTTGTTACGTACAGGATCCTCATGCTTCACATTAATTTGTTACCTTTTAATTCACCATGAATTTTTTCTGACTGCGTTCAGAAAGCACAATAGCCAATGGTGGGTTAATAGTCAACTCCACAGTTGATTTTCGAGGGGGTACTCCTCACACGGCATGATTATAATCAACCATGATGTGGATTAAGGCCAGCATTGAGTGTTTGATTGACACATCCCCCCTCTGCCCCCCTCAGTCCTCCAGCTGGTATCCCATCAGCCATTGTGAGTTCTGCTGGCAGGACTAGAGCGGCAAGGGACTCTGTAGTCACTGAAAATAGCCAACCGTGTGCACCAAAATAGTCAACATTGCCCGTTTCATGACATGATAACTAATGGTTGTTCAAATAATCAACTCTAAACAGCTTTGGGAATTTGGGTTATTTGGGAATTTGCTTATTTCAGCCGAATAACCAACAGTAGTGTGAAAAAGTCCCAACAGATGACACAATAACCAAACATCACTGTTGACTATTTAACCCACCATTGTATATTGTGTCGTCCGAACCCAGTCTCTGTGTAGTATTTGGTAAATGTTTGTAACTACACACACACACACTAATACTCACTCTGAAGGTCAGGTCATGTGCAAGAGGCGAGGTATTGAAGTACTCAAAAATGGAATCTTGGAAGTCTGAAAGTTTGAGACCTGGAAAACGGAAAATACAATTAACTAAAACATATAATAATTCTGCTATTTTAAGTTATATGTTGTCTAAATTATTACCTGCATCAGTCCTGTATTTTTCCTCTAGCTTCTTCTTTAAAGCTTCAACTTCTTCCAAGAGTTCTCGATTTTTCACTTCAGATTCCTTTAGTTTGCTAAATGGTGAAATGGAAAACTTGAAACATTTGGAATGCCAGAGAACAAAATACGTTTCTATACCTATGTTTTTTTCTTCAGTGGTTCTTCCCAACCCCTTTCAATCTCAGCTCTTCACACCTATCATGGAGGATAAGGCTCTCAATGGCTACTGGTCATGACAGATATATATTTTACCTCCAGTATCAGAGGCAGCAGGCCTCTTGATACCAGTCTCTGGGAAACACAAGTGGGAGGAGGATGCTGTTGCACTTACGTCTTGCTCCCGATAGGAATCTGGTTGGCCAGTTTGGGAAGAGAATGCTAGCCTAGATCCAGCAAGGCTCTACTTATGTTCTTCGCGTCTCAGTGACACGCAGGCCTTCAGATTAATTATATTCTGGAGTTGTAACTATGAAGGTTTGCTTGTTAGAAGTTGGTTACATATCAGAGGATATATAACTAACTCCTAATTTACTCAAAAGGCTGCAATCCTGCACACACTAATTTTTATCAATAAGGCTAACATACCAAACATGCATACAGGACTGCAGCTCGTTAATTCTCAAGGCCAATTAACCCTCTCCCATTCTTCCCATCCAACAAATGCCAAAAGCCTAACCAAAAATCTGCCTGGCTCTATTTATCTAGTATCATGACATATTCAAATGCCATTTTATGCAGCTTAATCCCTTGGGTTATACACTGATATAACACATACTTTGCATGCAGAAGGTCCCAGGTTCAACCCCCAGCATCTCCCATTACAAAAAGGATCAGGCAGCACCCTGGGACAGCTGCTGCCAGACGGAGCAGACAGCTCAATGGGCTAGATAGACAACCATGTTAATAATAAATAATATGGGTCATTTTAAATTGGTTTTAAAAATTAATTTGACTGTATGAACTTATATTGCTATAGAACTGTATGTTTTATATTGTACAAAGCCTTGGGAAGACTGCAGCCTTGGAAGGCAGTTAAATGCTAAAAAATGCATTTAACAACAACAACAACATGCTCTGTGTGTGTTTCAAATTTTCCATGTTCAGAGAAGTTGTGCAGACAACCCTTAGGTGGGGTGGAAAGTTATACCCAAAGAAATGTCGGTTATCGATGAAATATTTTGGTCACTTCAGATAACATGTTAATGTAAATCAGTCACTGTCTGATTTAGATTAACATGTTATCTGAAAATATACTGGGGGCAGAGATCCTCCAGGGCTTGACAGAAATGGAGATGAGGCAAGTGACAAAAGGTTAACCAAAAAGCTCTAGCCTCGGGCTGCAAGGAGAGGGCCGTCTTGGCTCAAGTGGCTAGCATGCCCCCTAAGGATACCACTGGGAAGAAATAGGTTATCTATCTTGTCACCTCTTCCACATCTTTCACCGTCTTGATTCTACCCATCTTCTGCAGGGAACTGGGAAGAGGGCTGTTCCCTAACCAGAGAAGCAGCCACAGTGGGGGTAGG
This sequence comes from Anniella stebbinsi, assembly GCA_029215795.1. Classification (NCBI taxonomy): domain Eukaryota; kingdom Metazoa; phylum Chordata; class Lepidosauria; order Squamata; family Anniellidae; genus Anniella; species Anniella stebbinsi. The sequence continues at coordinate 356,574,056 of JARDYH010000001.1, forward strand.
TGATGAAGCAGGAGATAGTATGAGAGTCGGGGGCAAGCGAGAATCAAGCAAGGTGGGTTCCCTGCTTCCCCCTTACACCATGAGCACCTACAAATATGTAATATGCACGTGTGCACAGACATGCACCTTAAACACTGGTGCAGGCATAAACCCCATATCTCTTAAGCAGTTAAGAGATGAGAAGCAGGCCATGGGATGATATGCTTCATTCCCCCAGCCCCTCCCAGTCCTTAGGCAAGTAGCTTTAACCACAGTTAAAGATTATGCATCTTCGACCCTGTGTTAACCATGATTAAGGCTTACCCACTTTAAGGGTGCTGAGAGAATTCACCCTGGTCGAGGAAGAAGCCTGCAACTCTCCACTTCTGCACTTGACTTGCGCAGGATCTCAAGGGCTATAGAGGTGCACCCAAGAGTTTCAGCATGCCCAGAAGAACTGACATTTAACTTTTGTTCTCTGACCTAGATGGCACATTACAAACTGTGTTTTAAACTGTTCTCAGTTTCAAAAGAAGTTTGCCATGAGGCATGAGGGACTAATATCCAAAATTCTTTTGGGCATGGAAACTAGTTGTATGGTTGTTTGGATCCAGTCATTACACATAGCACTTCGGTTACTTATCTGATTTCTTAAGACTCCCCAAAACATATTAAAATTAAAAACACAATTACATAAAAAACAGACTCTTGCAGAAAGTTGCATATTGTACTTTACTCCTCTACTAGGAAATCAATGGGAAAGAGGTGAAAGGAAGATATCAAACATTACCTTTCAAAGGACAGGTTGGCATCTTTAACTTTCCTTAATTCTTCCTGCACTAGTTGCTTGGCACGTATTTCAGCATCGAGAGCAGACTGCAATTCCAGCCTCGCTGACATATCCAACTTCTGGCTACGCCTTACTTTCCAGAGTGGATCCTATTGCAGTAAGCAGATATTAATACCACTAAAGAATTTATTACATGTTTAAATATTAAAGCTATGGAAAAGCCTCACTTGAATTCATCATCATTGGTAAGGTGGTGATGATGATGGTGGTGGTGGTGATCTTAAAAGAGGACTGTATTCAGGGAAGAACTGTTGTAATTCAATGAATTCCAACTGAACGACTGAAAAAAATGTAGCAGGCAGTGAAATCCTATACACGACTTCAGTGGGACTTACTCCCAGGTATAGGACGACAGCCCAAAAAACACAAACTGGGCAATGTTCGACTAAAAGCAAAAGTTGACCGAAAAAAATCCCAGAAAATGCACTGACCAAGATACAGCCCTTGAAGGCTTTTGGTAGGATGGCAGGCAGGGTGTGAATACAAAAACAAAATACAAAAAGGAATGTGAGATGAACCGTACTTCAAAGAGGCAATTACTGAATTGATAATTTGCCAAAATCCATTTCATTGCAACATTATCTGCTTTCCTAAATAACCACTTTCCCCTTCTAGCCTTGTATTTGCCCCTTTTTTCATACTCTAATCTTTTAAACAGGCTAGACTGTCATGTTGGAGGTTCCAAGCACTAAATGAGGCAGTAAACAAAGGCCCAGTCCTAGGATCATATTAGGAAGGAAATTGGTTTTGAGACTCACCCTTCCCTTGGCTTATAGCAGGAGAAACAACTCCTTTCCCAGTTCAGCTATGACAACCAGTACGTTAAGAGGGGAGATGGGAACAAGCAAAGGGAACAACTGGTTAAGCCAATCCTTTCCCTGTGAAGGGGTGTTTCCTCCCACTATAGATTGCCATCCCCATTTGGAGCTTCTAACCAGCTAGATACCATGGCACTCAACCAATTCTTGCCTTTCTTCAAAGCATTAGTTGTACAACATTTGATTACTCATTTTCATTCACTCAAATGTAAACTGCTTAGAGATTTTGCTATATTAATCATTATAAAAGCATTACTATTAAATAAACAAACATTTTGTACCCTCCTTTTCCTTCCAAAAGGATCCCAAATATGGTATCAAAACTGAAACAAACAATATGAAAACTAACAATTATACAATATCCTAGCAATAAAAAGTTAATATTGAATTGGAACAAGTCAAGTATAGGGTGGCCAGTTCCAGTTCACAAATATAAATCAGGATGAGGGAGTGCAAAAAGGGCTCCTGTGGAAACAGCAGGCCCATCTCAAAAAGGATATTTTTGCTTTAGAAAAAGAGCAGAGAAGGGCAACCAAAATTATCAGGAGGCTGAAGCACTTTTCCAATGAAGAAAGACTACACAATTTGGGACATTTCAGTCTAGTAAAATAGATTAATAAAGAGGTTTGGGGGAACATGATAGGAGGTTATAAAATTATGGATGGTGCTGAGAAAGCAGAAGCTTTTCTTAATCTCTCATACTACTAGGAATAGAGGACCATCCAACGAAACCCTTTGTCAGACAATTCTGGTGGACAGGTGAAAGGAAGCAATTTTCCACACAGCACATAATTCATTTCTGGAACTTGCAGCTATAAGCAGTGATGCGGGTTTTCTGGAAATTTTTGAATATCCCAATTAGGTTAATTTGCATTGCAAAATTTTCTGATGCCCCTGAGATTAATCTAATTTCGAATGTTTGCTTTAATTGTGTTAGTAAACAACATTTTAAAATGTTCCCCATGTAAATTTTTGTCCCCATAAATCACACCTATTTCACCTGTAATATCTGAGGAAATAAATTAAAGCAAATTAAATTAATGTGATTTAAATGTTATATAATGCAGAAAATTGTATTGTAATTTGAAAGTGTTAAGCTTGCCTAATACCGTATTTGCAATAGGCATCTATTCATTGTTACTAATGAACTTATGAAACAGATTTTTTTAATGGAAAAATAAAGCAGTGGAAATTTTCCACTGAACATTTTCCATCCCACATCACCAGCTATAAGATGTGGTGACAGCCACTAGCTTAAGTTACTTTAGAAGGAGGATTAGATAAATCCATGGATGAGTCTGGTCATGACAGCTCTAGGTACAAAGACAGTGGATCAGTTCACACAACACATTTTCACAGTGTGAAAAGTCCACTCAATGGTGGAATTTGTAGGGGGCACTCACCACACAACATATTCGAACTCCACCGTTGTGTGACTGCGGGCTACCGTGGAGTTGAGTAAAAGTCAATGCAGCTTTTGATTGACAGTTTCTCCTCCTTCTCTCCTCCCTCAGTCCTCCCAATGCTATCCCATCAGCCATTGCTGCAAAAAAACAATGCAGGCAGCTTTCCCTCCTTTTGCTGCTCTTGCCAGGGAACTCTATAGCCAGTGGGGAAACTCCACTCAATGCAGCAGGAAATTCCACGGAGCCCACTACACAACATGCAACACAACACTTGTGTAGGAACTCTCCTCTACACAGCGTGGATATTCAGGGCGGAGTGTTTTTCAAAGAAACTCCACTGTGGGATGGAGTTTTCCCTCCAGACAACACATTTCTTAACGGTGGTCTAAAAACTCCACAGTGGAGTTCTAAAAACACCATTGAGAAATGTGTTGTCTGAACTGAGCCAGTATGTGGGATTCCCACAGAGAACTGGTTGGCCACTGTGAGCTGATCCAGTAAAGCTCTTGTGTTCTTATGAAAAGGGTGATAGACAAGTGATAAATGAACCTCCAAATGAAGCATCAGAGGCACCTGATTCTTTCCAATTAATTAATTGATCAGATTTCCATGCTCACCAATGTTCTTGATCCCAGACTGGAGCTTCTCAAAGATTCAAGCTCTTCTGTCATCTTAGAAGCCAAAGCCTGAAGATAGCCACGTGCATCTTTTTCATCACTCACCCTAGTGTGCAACCATAGAAGTCCTTTGCTTAGCTTGATACTTGCAAACCTTCATACACATTCAACAAATGCTATTACAGGCCCCCAAAATGTTCAAGCCACAAAATGTTTTGACTTTCATGATGCCCCAGAATCATCTACTAACTTGGGTTTGCACGTAATGCCAATTCATGGCTTAAACAATCCATGAATTGGCAGGGCTGTTCTGCACTGCATGCTTTGCTAAACACTACCTGCCACTTCCATACTGCATGCTTTGCTAAACAACCAAGGAACACCCCATTCCTGGGTTGTTACTCATGACATCCAAACCCGGCACTCTGGGTAGTTGAGGTTTAAACACATTCTGGGTAGTTGAGGTTTAAACAATCTGGAGTATTAAGACAACAACAAACCATGGATTAAAACTCTGGGCTGTTAAACATTCAATAACCCAGAATTGCTGGGTTTGGATGTCAAGATTAGGTTGTTTAACAAAGATGATTCGAAGCAGAAGCATCAAGAGCACATGACGCTGCAGCCCCAACAGCCCATCAACTGTTATGTGCGAACCGGGCCAATGTATCTATTCTTTAAAAACTGTTACCCCAATTCCGTGGACCTTTCCAGAACAATACTTTTTAAGCAGAATAAATGCAATTATCATTAATTCCATTGTGTGGAATCCAAACATCAACTTTCAGTGTTATTTCATTTACAATCCGCTTTACCCATGTGGATCACAGGCAGTCTTCCACTCAGGAAGCTTACAAAGGCAGATTTGCTAAGCTTCAACAGCAGAATTGCATCATGTGATTTCAGACAATTTTGACATTTTCCCACATGCTAGTGGGGATATTTACATTTTAGCAATACTCAAGCTGTATAATTTGTTGCCAGGAAAAAGGGGAAGTTTAGAGCTAACCTGGAAATTCCCATTTCTTTGTGCTTCCAGGATGAACAAATCTTTGCCTGCACTTTCTAGATCATAATAAGAACCTGGAAATGGTCTTAAGCAATCATAAGACAATCTGCAGGCATCAAGCTGAGACAAGACCCGGCTGTTTACCAGGCAGGGCAGTGTAGGAGCTCAGGCGGAAACGTCTCTCCTAGATATTCTTCTTCACACGATCCTGGTTGTCAACCGACAAGAGTAACTACTCCCATCAGACAAGACTGCCCCACCCTGGAACCACAGAAGAAAATGATTGCCCTCCTCAGTGCGGAATGGGGTTATGGGACCATGATGAACTCCCTATTGAAATGGGCTGCGCCACCCCATTCGCCTTATGTCCATTTTAAAAAAAAACTTTGAAGATTCTGCACTGGCTCGTGGTACAGGTCTGGAATAGGAGTTTTCAGCCAGTTCATATTCATTTTTAACATATGACCTAGACATTCTCGCTTGAGTGAAATCCACTGAAAGCTCCTGTAATGGCAATAAAAAAAACAATCCAGGGGAGAAAGTACACAATCAATCAATATTTGTGGCTGTGTGTGATTTGTGAAGTGTATCATCTGCAAGATGACACATTTCAGTTCTCTGGAAGACTTGCTTCTGCTAATAAGACTCCAGTGTATATTTCAAAGGATCTCCAAACAGCACATACCACTGAATAATTTCTGCAATCTGAGCTTCCCAGTGGGCAACGGATTCCTTCTTTGCCGCCAAATCCTGAAGCTCATCCTCTAGCTGCCTGTTTTGTGATGTAAGTTTATCCACAAAGGAACAAAGCTGTAATGAAAAAATTAGTAGTTTTCACAACTGTAATTTAATACAACTTCCAGGCCCATGCAACCAATGTGCAACCTCGCACTGCTTGCAACGTTTCAGGCCATTTTCCAAGAAGCTGAATTAAGGAGAGCCCTGTGGGTGACAAAGTGCATATACAAATAGGACTTTAGAAAAAGGATCACTAAACAATATCAGTTTTGATCACTGAAGTTATTCATCCAGGTTTCTAGCTTCCATTTCAGACAGTTAGACTAATGTGGCCTTCCTTCAGTCTGATTTTGGGGTCGGGACGGTAGAAGACTCTAAATAAATCTGAATGTGCATACAGTGGCTGGTTCACATGTAATGATAAGCCTGATTGCTCCTGTTTGCTTAACGTCATTTGCAAACTGAGAACTCTGGCTTGATTCTCTCTACAACAAGCCAGGGTCATAAGTAGTGATGCTGCTGAATTTCACAATTAGTCGGCTCATTGGTCAAAACATGTGGGCTTGTAATGCTCACCTTTGTAGTGAGCTCGGTTTGCTGCCTTACAAATTCGTTATTAATTTCAGAATAAATTGAAAGCTTCGGAGCACGCACAGTCTGCATCTAAATTACAGCATTTCTGCTCAAGTGCTGAGTTTGTTGGATTAACATCCTTAACACCAGTCTAGGTAAGGACATAGGAACATAAGAGGAGCCCATGCTGAATCAGACCAAGGCTCCATCTGGTCCAGCATTCTGTTCACACAGTGGCCATCCAGCTGCCTGTAGGAAACCCACAAGCAGGACATTACTGCAACAGCACCCTCCTACCCATGTTCTAAAGCAACTGGTATGCATAGGCATACTGCCTCTGCTACTGGAGGCAGGTCGTCCAGCAAGGGCATCTGCTGTGAACCTTCTGTTTTCACCACTAGGGCTCTGGCTCCATGATGAGGACTTGGCGGGGCCATTCATATCTCCTCCATAGTGAACTGATCAGCAGCGGCAAGCAAATATTACATAGAAAGGCCACGTGAAAACAATAAATCAGGATGGGGTACATAATGTGGTGATTACACATTACGCATTACACAATTCCAAATTACGGCTCCCATGAGATTGTGCATTTGCAAAACCTCGTATATACAGAGCGAGTTCTCGAATTAAAGGAGAACTCTTCTCTGAGGTTACACAAATTAAATCATTACCTTTCAAAGAACTAGCAAATTCATTTGGGATAAGTTCGCCCATCACAAGTCATAAGCCAAGGTTTGTTGTTTGTTTATGACTCCGGGGAGAGACAAGACAGAGGTCTCAGTTTGCACATCATGGTAAACAAACCATGGACGGAAGGCCCATGGTTTATTCAGTTGCTCCTGCTTGCAACAGAAACCTTGGCTTATCATTACATGAGAACCAGGCCTATATCTGATGAAAAAGTAACTCAACTTCAAATTACCTTTTCATTTTCACTTGTAATTTTCTTGTTATCTTCAAAGAGCATGGTTCTCTCACGCTCATATTTCTCTTTCAGAGTTCCCACCGCTTCCTCCATCTCACTGTGTCTATCAGTGAAATAAAATCATGTAAATGCCATTTCACAGAAGTACCAACTATTGTTATCTTTTGAGAGAGTTGGGTGCATAACTTTTACTTAAGGTTTTGGATTCCACATACTTTTAAAAAAAATATCCAAGAAAGCAGTTGCACATAGAACTTACTTCTCTCGTTTTGCCTTATCCAATTTATCTTTTAACATCATGGTCTCTTTCTGCAGTGCTAGCTGATGGCTTTCTAAATCGTGCACTTCCTTTTTTACATTTTTTACTTCCAAGACGTGGGATGCTTCTCGCCTGACCAGCTCCTCCTCATAAAACAATATTTTCTTCTCAAGCTCTGACTTCATTTTGGCCAACTCCTGCTGATGCTCTTGCATGGCCATTCCTGCAGCACGCCCCCCCTGCTTTACCTGTAGATCAGAAACGGACAGAAAAGAGCACCACAAGTCAGCAACCTCATTCACAGTTCATGGCAGTAAATCGTGGGTTATTGTGAGGATGTGTACCACACGTAAGCTGCTTCCAGTTTTCACAAACGACCTATTATCGTCCCATTTGAAAGCTGCTATTGTAACATCCCAACCCAGGTGCTCTGGGTTTATTATGATTTATTATCAGGTTAACTCTGGGTTGTTTAACCCACAAACAACCCAGAGCATCTGGGTTCGGACGTCATAGTAACAACATATGAATGGGGCATTCATTCATTGTTTATGCAAATAGGGAGTGGCTCATGTGTGGCACACATCCGGGCAAAACGTGGGTTGATTAACCCGCAATTTGTTGCCATGACGCGCAAACTGTCCCAGCAGGACAACATTAGAAACATACGAATTAACATCTTTTAACTACCTACTACCAAAAGAGCTGAACACGGCTTATAAGCAGAAACAAATTACTTGGCCTTTGGGTAGCTGAAAGAATGTCTCCTTCCCTTTTTGTCCTACTGTAATCTCTCTGAGCGCCATGAACTCAGAGAAGACTCAGACATATAGAAAATATGCTTTATAGTCCAGTCACAACTATACCACATTGAACTGCAAGAGGGGGAACTGTGTTGTTGTTATATTATTATTATTTTTGTATTATTATATATTTATTTGTATGCCGCCTTTTTCCCCAATACTTGGTATTTGAAAGCTTCTGTCAGACAGGAACTTATACACTATTTGATCATCAAGGGAATCTACTCAGCAGTCTTGAAAGGAAATTATTTCTCCCAGCAATTTTCAAGAGCCCCAAAATGAACATATTCTGAAAGCCAATTTCCAGGGTTGGTTCTTTTTTCTTTCTTTTTTAATGCTAAATTTAATTCACATATTCTCACTTGTGCTGAGCACTTACGATTGTGAGAAGTAGTACAAATGATCAAGTCAAAAGGAGGAAGACAACGTAAGTTCTGTGGCATTTAAGATAATCAGTTCACTGTGGCACAGATGTAGTTTTGAGGAAAAGCTGTGTCACAGAAAATAGGAAATAAAATCTCGCCTGGGCTCTGGAAAAGGGTAATTCTGGGTTAGTGCACATGAAGCCATGCTGCCACATGGCTCATTTACATCCCTCCCCTATAGCAGTGGTTTCCATGCAGCTTATCATGTGGTTTGTGGGATTTCTCCATGCCTCTCCAAACTTCCCAAGAAACTCCCATAACTCATATAGTGATCCGTAACACACAGGTGACTACCCCAGTGTAGAGGGATTTAAAACAGCCTACATATGGTGGAGGTTTAATATGCACTGATGTCAATGGCTGCTTCCCAAATTAAGATTTTGAAACTTGTAACTTCCCACCCATCCTGAAAACATATTATTGGAATGATTAATCCATGCAATTGATTACAAATGTAACCCATATGCTGCAAAATCAATTCTGGAGTCATCCAGTACCTGTCGTTTATGCTGAGCTGGCTATGTACATTGAGCATTCTGACAAGCTGTTCTGAGGAGGTGGGTGGCATCCATGGTAACATGGGATGTACTAGAGACCTGGATTTCTAGCTTTTGCAAAGTAAAACTTTTCTTATATGGTTTAAGTATTTTAAAATACTATCACCTTTAGTGTTTCCAGTTCATTTTCCAGCTGTTTAGAGAAAATCTCACTGTGATCTCGAAGCTTGCGCTCTTTTGATGCTTCTGCTACTGCATCTTCAAGTTGCGCTTCTAGCTATAAAAAAGGAATAAATAAATCTGGTTATTTAAATAGCTACAGCTTAGCCATTATTAATTTTATTTCTAGAGCATCTATAGGAACTAGGTGTTGTACGAAAAAAATGGGGAAGGAAGATGTAGATTCACAGGGAAAAGAGAGTGGAGAATAAAAGCAGATCCACAATATCAGGTATCTCATTTAGTCGCGACCCCAATAAATTCTGGATCTCTAAAAAATAAGAATGCTTCTTTATGGCTCATCCCCACTCTTGTGTCCCCAGTGACTTAACCAACTCACTGAGGTGTATAAAGAATATTTTTGTAGCCGACTGATGTACCAACTAAGAGTCAGATATTTTTTAAAAAGTAAATATAGGATTTAAGGCCAACAATCAATCAATAACACTTATTGCTTTAGTTCTTGGACCATAGCAGCCAGGCCAACAAGATAGAGCTGGTAGCAAGGAAACATCAGTATAGGAAGAAAACAAAAGGACAGTAACAATTCTGACAGACCCAAATTGGTGCTTTTGATTCTCTCTTCCTTGCTTTCTCCTCTTTAGAGACAAAGAGGGGTGGGGGTTAGGCATGAAAATGGAAAGGCCATCAAGGGCCAAACCGTGTCCAGAAAGTGCCACTGTGATCACAGAAATTACATTTGGCTCTACCTTACAAGGCAGCTCACTCACACATTACATTTCTCCACACAACCTGAGGGCAGAGGTGGTTTGGAAGGACTGCACAAAACAAAAACAGCTGCTTCCATGTGTGAACCAAGCCACAGTAACTAGTTCAAGCATCCATAGCAGCTGAAAGCCATTGTTCTCAAGTGCCCTGCCAAGCTACCTCTTTCCTCGCTTTCTCAGATTTACGGATTTCCTGTCTCATGGAGTCAATTTTCTGCATGATCACTTCCACTTCTTCCTCTTTGTCACGGAGCTGTCGAGAGAGTTTCTGCTTGTGAGAGCGCAAGTCTGCCATCCTCTCGTTCAGCTCCGAGAACTCCTGCATTGCTAGCTTTCTTTGTTGATGGGCATCCTTTAGTTCCTTGGACTGGGCCTTTAATCTTTCAGACGCTTCGACGAGTTGCTGATGACAGGAAAGGCCAAACACATTTTTTTTAGAGATACACATTGAGCATCAAGTTAAATCTTATTCAACACCAAACAGCAGTTTAGCGAAGTGTGCAGACACGTTGCAGTCGCCCCCTGGCAAGATATGGACTCTGCCGCTGCACATCCACATCTTCAACATAACGATGAGCATTTTGCTAGAACATAAATAGAAGCACTGACATATCACCACCTTGATATCCAAATATACTGCATGCTTATCTTCTTCACTGTATGCGTAGCTTACTTCTCATTCCTGTCTTTCATCTGTTCTCCCTCTCCTTCTTTTGTCTCTCATCTCTCTTAAACCACTGTTTCAAGCATCGGCCTATGACTTCTCTCCTGCTTCCTCATCTCTTCTTCATTCTTACTCTTCCTTTCCTTCCCCCACCCCAATTTCCATTCTTTCCTCCCCCCAACTTTCCTTTCTCTTCCTGACACCCTTCTTAAAACAATAACAACCAGGAAAGATTCCCCCCCACCCCACCTGTGTATTGGTGGTGGTTTGCACTGTCCCCCTGCACTTAGCAGAGATCCTATCCAATCCCAGGAACAAAAGGTGGCCATAAGCTGCTGGCAAACCATTTCTGGCAGCATGACGATTACTCCCATGAGCCAAGGGACAAGAAAAGGTTAAACCCCCACAGGGAGCAAGAGCTGATTACTGCCAGTGATTACCCGCTCTCTAGAGATTACACCAGGGACTTGAGCAGCCCTTTAACAACTCCCTCCTCCCACACAGAGAAAAGAACTGGGAATAGCTTGGGGGTGGTTGCATATACAGCCCTTTTCCACCAGGCATTTTGGTGCTGCCCCAGGGGGAAAGCAGGAATGATGCTCTCTTTTCTGAGGCCCAATCTGAAGGGAATCAGAGGTGGCTGATATATATATGTGTGTGCGTGTTACAATTATTTATCTAATACAGATTTTGCCTATATGGGAAAGGAAGTATTCTGCATGCAGGATGCACATTCCATAGAATTCTCAATCCTCAACTCCAAAACTAACAATTGTGGGGGAGGAAAAGAGTGAGAGAAGTGGTAAAAGCTGCCTTGTTTGTGTGTAGCTAGCAATGGTGTCCTGTTGGAGCTTGCACACTGAACCTCGAGTGTCAAATATTTGTTATTTATTTATTTTCTACATTTCTATACTGCCCAATAGCCAAAATTAGCAGCTTCCAGTTAGGAGGAAAAGCCAGATGACTGGTACAGGCCAACAGCTGGAGAAATATCAAAGCAAATGTGGGGCTATAGATGAAGGAGTGCTGGAATTCAACCAGGAGGACCTCCATTCTGATTGCTTTCTGTTCTACCATGGACACACCTCTCACTAACTCTCGGGCTAACCTATCTCAGAGTAGTTATAAAATGAGATAAGCCCCTGCACGCTGCCCTGAGCTCCGTGGAGGAAGGACAAGATACAGGTATGGCAGACAACTCCTTATCGGGTTACATCCCCAAATCTCATTCCGCTGGCAGAACTGCTTTTGTCGGTGGCGTGCGGCAATTCAACCTCTCTGCCCCACCCCACACTCTCAAAAATTGGCTCCGGAACCTCTGTCGCATCCGTTCCCGTACTGTTTTATACGGCTGGTCGTGCCATCTGGGTTTTACAGCTAGGCCACACACACTTTGTTGTAGTGCAGCACGTTCTGTGCTTAATACCTTATGAAGGTCCTCCTTCTCTTGCCTTAGCATCCTGCACTGCTTTTCAAGCCCTTTTAACTTGTGAGTGGAGTCTTCATGTTCCTGTCGCAGCGTTACTGCATCTTCAAGCTGCCGCTCTAGCCTATTCGAATCTATAAGGTTTTTTTTAAAAAAATGAAGATTTTTTCATAGTATTTTCACTCCTCAGATACATTTTTTCCCCTCTGTTACAAAGAGCAATTTCAGCTGGACTGTCCAGAATGAATTCACTCTTCCTTTCTGCTTATACCAACACACATTATTTGGAAGCCCCATTATCCCAGATTGGTTTACACTGTGGCAATAATAATAATAATAACAACAACCACAACAACAATAATAATAATAATATCCAAATTCTGCCTCTGTGTAACCCAAATTCCAGTACCAAAGAAACGTGGATTCTGAAAGCAGAACAAATTATGTAAGGTAAGCATTTTTGCCAGCTGCTTGTTTCACAACACTGATTCTGCTTCCAAAATCCATGTTTTCAAAGGCTGGAATCCAAAAAGCTATTTTAGGGTATGTCCACTAGGATTTTTTAAGGTTTGTCTTTGAACAGCAGACCCTAGCATATCAACAAACTGTTTTTGACACTCCCCTTACTTTAGAAAGCAATTTGTGATATGGTTTAGGAGACTGCTGTTTAAGAGACAGAAGTCCAAAGCAACTTTATCCATGTAGAACTAATTGTGCAGTTCTTTGGATTCCCACTGAAGAACCTGGTGTGTTTTTGGCAAGGAAGAGGAAGGACAGACATTAGAGCTAGGGCCAGATGAGTGGTACGGGCCAAATAAAGGAACAGAGGCCAGAGGGAGCAGAAAGGACCTAGGCTAGACAGTGTAGCCCCAATCTCCTGTCAACAGAGATTTCACCAAACATTGCTTACTTATTTTCAGGTAGCATGGAAGGATAAAAACCTTTAAAGGAAAAAAAATATTAGAGAGAGAAAACTGACAGCATACAACAACTTGTACTACAGTTTCTGGCAGAATTTATTTTATCCAGTATAAAAGGGAGGATGGCTCTGGCATAAGCAGAACCTCTCTCGAGTGCCCCCTTTGAAAAATCTGTATTTCCCAATTTCCCAATGTTGCCTGGAGTAAGCATATATAAGTGGGCTACATCATTTTATTTTGGACCCAATTTGTGTTCTAGATCTTGGCTACATCAAGCTAAAGGGAAAGATGTCATTCTGCAGACAAGTTATTCATATAATACTTGCACATTCATATAATACTTGCACATTTATACTTCTGCAGGTAGTTATAAATTCAGATCGCTGTTGATCCTCCAAATTTGGGGAAACAATACAATACAAATGAGCGAGACAATGGCTGAATTCGGACGACACAATAAGCAACTGGGGTGGGGGGAACAATCGTCAGTTGTATTGACTATCGTGTTGTCCGAATGCTGCCATAGTCAACTCATCGCTGATCCTAATCCACACCACAGTTGATTATTTATTACCATGTTGTGTGGGGAGTACCCCCTAGATGAACAACTGTAAAGTTGATTATTACCCCACCATTGACTATTGTGTTGTCCGAATTCAGCCAATGTTGGTTTCCACCCCCCACCCCCAAAGATTAGGGGTGTTTGAGATGAACACAAATTCCCAGTCAACCAACTCTTCAAAGAAGAGAGAAACAAGTTTAGAAGTCACACAAGTACTTGCTTGTTAGCAAGAGCCACTCTGTTAGTTTCCCAATACTGTGATACAGCTTATCTGAAAGCAATTACTTCATGCAGGAGATTCAGTGTAGCAAACAGCCACACCAAGGACAGGTTCCTGTTGTTGTGCCTATCCTTGCCCTGCACCCGCCACACTTTGGAACCAGCACTGTATAAATTGAAAAGGATCTTCTGAGAGATCTAGCGCAGTGTAGAGTAGATATTGCTATGGCTCAGAAAGCCCCTAATGCAAAACTTGCTTCTGCTCACTTGGTGGGGTCTGAGATGAGCCGCTATATTTCTCAGCCTCCCATTTGGATTATGGGGATAATATTGCTGACCATGCATTGAAGATCATAGAACCATAGAATTGTGGAGTTGGAAGGGACCACAAGGATCATCTAGTCCAACTCTCTGCAATGTGCAGGTAAACCAGTTAAACTATCCATGAGAAGTGGTTGTCCAGCCTCTTCTTAAAAATATCCAGTGATGGAGAATCCATAACCTCTGCAGGTAGACCATTCCGTTGTTGTACAGATCTTACCATCAGGAAGTTTTTTCCTTATATTTAATCAAAATCTAAATAGCTGTTACTTATACCCATTATTTCAGGTCCTAATTTCTGTGGCAATGGAAAATAATTCTTGACCATCTTCCCTGTGGCATCCTTTTATGTACCTGAACACTGCGAACGTGTCTCCCCTCAGTCTTCTTTTCTCCAGACTGAACATCCCCAGTTCCTTCAGCCTGTCCTCACAGGGCATGTCCTCAAGTCCCTGTATCATCTTTGTTGCCCTCCTCTGAACCTGTTCTAACCTGTCAATATCCTTCTGGAAATGTGGTGCCCAGAATCGTACACAATACCCCAGCTGTGATCTCACTAGCGAAGAGTAAAGAGGAATAAGGATTCATGTGACTTTGACACAATGTTTCTTCTAATGCAGCCCATAACTCCATTAGCCCTTCAAGCAGCTATTGCATACTGCTGACTTGTGTTCAGGTTGCTGTCAATGACCACACCCAAATCCTTCTCCGATGGAATGCTTCAAAGCCATGACTCCCCCATCTTGCATGTGTACCCTACATTTTTCCTCCCTAAGTGCAATACTCTGCATTTCTCCCTGTTAAAGGACATCTTGTTCCAACCTATCCAAATCAGATTGCAGTCTCATTCTGTAGTTATGGGCATTGGCCAGACCTCCCAGTTTTATGACATCCACAAATTTGATAAGGAGCCCATCAATCCCATCATCCATGTCATTAATAAAAATGTTGAATAATACTGGCCCCAAGACAGAATGCAGTGGTACCCCAATGGTTCTCCACTGCACTCCAACACGACGTAGAGCCATTAATACTGAATCTTTCAGTTGTGGACCCTCCTTATTAAAGTGCCATGCTAATTATTAGAAAGAAATAAAGATTTAATGGTAAAATCTGGCATGAATTAATAATGATTTGGGACCTTTGAAGATATTGCTGCTGAAATGCCAAGTTCTCACTGCTTCGATTCCAAGTTCTACTGCTGCTGCTGGCTGCCTTCTAGGAAGATGAGGTATGTAGGCAGAACAAATATTTTAAGGCACAACAATATCTAGGGCAGTCTTCCCCAATGCCCTCCATATATTTTGGACCACAACTCCCATCAGCACTAGCCAGCATGGCCAATGGTCAGGAATGCTGGGAGATGTAGGCAAAACACACAGAGGACACCAGGTTGGGGAAGGCTGATCTGGGACATATTGCACCATACACAGAGAAAGCTACGGAGTAGGACCTCTGATGCAAACAGTGCTGTTGTTGTTGCCGCACAAAGGGCAGGAGCTGGCCAGAGCCACATGCCTCCAGTTCTCTCTTCTTCCATCAGATGAATTCAACGGCTTGAAGCGGCTGACTATTCTCAGCTGCAGCAACACAACCACAGATGAGCTATGTGGGCCTGACTAAACCGCTGAGCAAACTGATACCCAACTTTTCTACCATCTTTAAAATATGCCTAAATTGTGGCATGCTGAAAACATTACATAATTTAACATCATTTTAATATGTAAATATAAGATGTGACTTTTGCTCAATTTATGTCCCTCTCCAGGTTGCACCTGGCACAGATTCTCCTAAAGCCCCAACCTAGTTATACTGCCAGGGAAAATTCAGAAGCAAGAGATTCCATGTCTCAAACAAGGAACTTGAGATGGGCACTCTGGGTGTCTAATTAACAGGGCTGCAAAAGGGAGTCACCAGTTGTGAAGGTGCAACTTATGTAGTGATTATTAATACTTTAACCTAAAATTGAGTGTTGTCAGGATAACGAATGGATATAGGCCAACATAAAACATATGACACATTTCTTCCTATCTTATGTAGATATCACAAGTGAAATGTGGTGCAGTTTAATTTTTTTCTTAATTAATGACACTTGCACCAAGAACCATAGATAAAGTCTGCCTCTCCCTGAAGGAGGAAAAAAAGCAAGATTAGGAGAAGAGGATATCCTGGGGGGTTTATGGAATGTACAGAAATTAAAATAATTGTCTTACTGAACCAGCAAAAATTGTGTGCATTCTTGAATTTTGGTGAGACTAATTCACTATCAAACTGAAGAGGCTTTAGAAGACAAATAAGCTTTTGTTCAAAAGTCTAAATGTCACTTAATATTACACCTGCCATAACTCTCCAATACTGTATTAGAATGCAATGTCTCATATATTTACAGAGTAAGAACATAAGAAGGGCCATGCTGAATCAGACGTCCAGCATTCTGTTCACACAGTGGCTGAGCAACTCCCACAGGAAACCCACAAGCAGGACATAAGCCCAATAGCACCCTCCCGGCCCTGTTCTCCAGCAACTGGTGTAAATAGGCATGGGCTGCCTTGGTGCCTATACAGAATGTGCTGCTTTGGTACACATACAAAAGCTCTAGCAGTGAAATGCTACAACGATTAGGGCTTTCCCACTGGAGTTATTCTATACTTCTTCAGGACTAGAGAGACGCCTATTAAAACATGCCAGAGACATACCTGCTATTTTATTTTTCAAGCGCTCGATTTCTTCGTTTAACTTTTTTATTTCTTTATCCCGGTTTGTGTTTGCTGTTATGCGAGCAGAACCATGAAGGGACTGAACAGCCTGGGTGGATTCTTAAAATGAATAAAAAACACAATATTTAGCCAAAGTCAACATATTCTGTTGCTCCATCACATGCAACATCAGAGGGAAGTGAGAGAGAGAACACACCTTGTAACTTCCTGCTCAGTTCCAGCTTTTCTTGCTCCAGTCTTCGTATTCTCCTTTCATATGCCTCTATTTGCAAACTGTTTTCCAAGTCACGCTGCACATCCTCATCTTTAGTTATACCGCTGGGTTGCATTGTACTCTTTAGTGTGCCTCTATCAGAAAAACAGCTGGAACCCAAAAACATCAGAATATACATTTTAATCAACATGTTCAATCTGAAGCAGCAGTTTCCTCTGGGAAATTTAATGGAACTAGAAGGTTGCGAATAACTACGAAAATTATATAATAGAGATTCTGACCTATTTCTGCTCTGGTAAAATGGCAGCGGTGAACTGCAATCTGCTTTCACTCACTCGAGCCTGCACAGACAAGCTTATCAGGGAGGAAGCAGCAGTAGCAACTTCTAATTTAGTGGGGACAGAGTGTGGAACAATGGCATTGCTTCCATCTCAATTTCTTCCTTGGGTTTTTAAAGAGTCTGGAGAATATGGAGCATTTCCCAGGAAGGAAGGTCACTCTTGGATGTGGGAGGGACCCATCACTCAATAGGAGAGCAAACACTCTTCATCAAAAGGTCTCAGGTTCAACCCCCACAATCTCTAGTTAATAGGGTGTCAGGTCTGGGAAGGCCTTTGCCCCAAACCCTGGAATGCCACTGTCAGAATAGAAATCATTGATCTACATAGAGAGTACTGGGCTAGACAGAGAGTTGTCCAGATGATTGGCATGGAGAACAACACAGCTTTGGTTTCCCCTGCCCCTGCATGTGCAAATCTTATGACTGGGATTACCTTAATTACCTGCGTCACAGGTTGCCATGTCATCCGAACCTGACATGAGGCCTATTTACCCACTCTACAACTCCTACTGCAAGCCATGGGTTGTAGGGTAGGTGAAAACTCATTACACTCGTGCCGTGTGCCAAGTTCAGACAATGCAGCGCGGGTCATTACGGTAAGCCCGGTCATGCAACCAGCATACACAGCGGAAACAACTGATGCTGTGATGTTTCCCATGCTGATTGTCTGAACCCGGACAGAGAGTGATCTGACTGGTATTCATATGTTCAGCCTGAAAAGGTCATGTGCATCGAGAGCAGCCTGCCAATGCCTTTCACCACTTTATACTCCTTTTGGCTGGCAAGAGAACATGCAATTCCCATAACACTGCTTTCATTATGGCTTCTTAAAAATATTTTAAATGGCAGCTAACCACATGAAGAGCCAGTCTATTACCTTTCCATCATTACAGCAAGTATGGTATAGTGGAAAGAATGTCAGACCCAGTAGACTGGGTTTAAATCTCCGCTCAACCAGGAAGCTCATTGGGTGGGCTTGGACCAGTCATTTACCCACAGCCCAACCTCTTGCACACAGTTGTTGTGAGTATTTGAGTTCTGGGCACCACAATTCAAGAAGGATGCAGATAAACTGGAGGGGGTTCAGAGGAGGGCAACAAGGATGATCAAGGGTCTGGAAACAAAGCCCCATGAGGAGAAACTGAAAGAACTGGGCATGTTTAGCATTGAGAACAGGAGACTGAGGGGAGCCATGATACTCTTCAAGTACTTGAATGGTTGTCACACAGAGGAGGACCAGGATCTCCATCATCCCAGAGTGCAGGACAAGGAATAATGGGCTCAACTTACAGGTAGCCAGATTCCAGCTGGACATTGGGAAAAACTTCCTGACTGTTAGAGCAGTACGACAATGGAAACAATGACCTAGGGAGGTCGTGGGCTCTCCCACACTAGAGGCATTCAAGAGGCAGCTGGACTGCCATCCGTCAGGAATGCTTTAAGGTGGATTCCTGCATTGAGCAGGGGGTTGAACTTGATGGCCTTATAGGCCCCTCCCAACTCTACTATTATATGATGGCATGAGAATGAAATGGTGTGTGGAGGTATACCACGTACGCTGTCCTGACCCCCACGGAGGACAGATAGGATAACAACATAAGAGACTGACACTTGGAAATCTAGGTAAGCAGTGTGATAATGCTTAACTCACCTTGAGGTTGGAGCCTACAAAAGACGGGTTCTCTCTGTCGTCGGAGCGACCAATTGGGGGCAGTTTTTACGCAGTCGTCTTAGGTAAGTTGTCAAATGCTTACAATCTATTGCTTGGCTCCCTTTAACCTCATCTCCAACATACAGAGCAATCCTAGGGGATGGGTGTGGAGAATCCATGGCACAGGAACCCCCACTTCCTAAACCCTGCCAAATTGTGTGAGCCATGATGCAACAGGGTCAGGTTTTTCCTTTTCTTTTCCCTCCTTTGCCCCTTTCCCACACTACCATTAGCAAAACATTGCCAGCAGTAGATCTACCTGGATGGAGCTTTCTGGCAGTGTACCAGGTGCTTGTCCAGGGGACAGAGTGAAAAAAAAGTGATGGTGGAGGAGGCACTTCCGCAACTTCCTACAGCATGGAGGACGACTGATGAGTTGTACGGTTGCATCCCTAAATGAAGCTTAAGTATGCATAACTGCGTTTGTGCATATTTACCCTATTACCTTGCCTCTCCTGCATATTCCCACTGTTCAACTGCAGAGTGCAAGCTCCTTGGGCAGAAGACCTGTCTCATTTTGCTCATAGTACTCTGTAAGGCACCATATACAGTACTTGGTACTATATAAACAAATTATAAGAAAAGACAAAGACAAACCCAGGCACTCAAACCACGGTGTGCTTTTTGAACTGCCATTCAATATGTTTCTTGAATAGGAAGGCAAATGTTAAAAAGAAAAAGGAAGATGGCATTTTTGTATTCGTGTTGTGCCTGAAAACGTTTCCGCCTACCTTTCAGTTGTGTAGGTAAAGCCGACAAAAGGTAAATGCAATCCAGAAAAGCCAGTGTGAGAACCAGGTGGTATCATTTCCTACACAAAAAGGAACGAACATAAAATGAAAATTAAGTTAAATCTCTAACAGAGTGAATTGAGTAAACATTTATTTAAATCATCAAAAACAAAGTGCAGCTTAAATTTGCTTCAGAGATTTTTAAACTCGACTTTCAGAGCACACTGCCCTCACAAGGTGGCTTATGAAACTCTAAATCATTGATTTAAAGCAAGTTCTGACTGATATTTCTTCATGTATTTCCTAACCAATGGTACAAATCTAATCATTAAGCCATGTTTACTTGCAACTAGATAATTATTTACATTGTCACATTCTTACAACCAGACCTTGCATTTCTTTGTTGCGCTGTATACATTCTGCACATCCCCCCTTCTTTTTAACCTAAAAAAGAAATGTCTTTAAAATATTCCCATAAAGGATCTTCCTTATGACCCACACCTGTGACTTTTTAAGTATGGGAATAGGGGAAATTGTGCACTGGACAATTTTGTCCTTCTGTTCTTCCTTGTGTTGCTCCTTTCTGCTTCACTCTAACTTGGACCAGCCCCAGCCTCACAAAAAGAAAGCAGTGACCAAAAAACGAAATGCCCATGACTGAGGTAGAAGCAAGATTGGTCAGTTACTGGGCAGACTAGCAGTTTATTTTCATCAGGTGAAGCTTACATGCCTATATTTCACAGGTAGAGCAATAACAGTCATATCTGAGAAATGATTGAATTGAGTCATTTCCATAAAAAGGTCTCCTTTAAAACAACGGGCAGCATCCAATACTGCCACTGCACCTCCAGGACCAACTGCTAGAATAACAGAAATGAAATGAATGGGAATGAAACTCTCATTTCCAGAATGGGACAGGTCAGAGGAGCTCTCTCATGTGAACCGCTAGCTTTCGTTTGTGCTAGTGGTAAATCCCGTTAGTGTATGGGCAGTGTTGAATATAGCCCAATGTATCTGGTAGATGCATTAATTTGGTGTAGAAATTAGCTGCATTAACATCTATGCATCCAGATTATTCAATATTATTTCTTCAAGCATTTTGATTTAAGAAGTTGTTATTTATCAAGCTATATTCTATATGTATATGGAGAGTATCCAATGTAGAGTAGATCCATTGAAATAAATTAGACTTAAGTTAGTCACAACTAACATTTCCCATTCATTTTAATGGGTTTACTCTCTAGAAAACTAACACTGGATCCTCCCCATAGAGTAGACACAATTCACATTATCTTGATAAAGACTCTGAATAAGATCTACAAAGGTAGAAACATGAAAATAAGTTGAAACATTACTTTAGCAAAATTCTCGTGATTGTTGAGGTTCCAATACCTGATACATCGATTTGATTACACACACCCATTTTGGAGCGCTGTAGAAAGGAGCCTTAGAAATTGCCACTCACAACACCCATCATCATTAGGAGCAAGGTACCCCACATTTTTTAAAAGCAGCCATGTCTTGCTTACTTTGGCAACGGGCACTTTCTTCCATGAGGCCCAAAACAAATGTCTTCATTAAGCATATAATGTGTTAAACAGGCCTTAGAATGTCTCTGCTGGTTTTAAACATGGGGCAGTCAAACTTAAAACTGATCTGCCCATTATGCAGAAAGAGGGGGTAGAATTCTGTACAGTACATGCAGGTTGCTTACCTGTAACTGTAGTTCTTCGAGTGGTCATCTGTGCAGTCACACATATGGGCTCGCGCCGACGCCGAGCCTGCTTCCGGGAAACTTCACTAGCTAGCTTAGACTTTTGGCGGGAACCCCTCCCCCCACCATCCTACCGCGCATGCTCAGGGTTCCCGCTCCTTGCTTACCTCAGTTCCCTGAGACCGCTTGGCCTCGCGACTAAGGTACAATATTTTATCAAAAAATGAGCATGCTCAACCAACTTGACCATCACAACAGCGATGCCAAGAGGGGATGGTGGGTGGGTTGTGTGACTGCACAGATGACCACTCGAAGAACTACAGTTACAGGTAAGCAACCTGCATTTCTTCTTCGTGGTCTCTGTGCATCACACATATGGGCGAATAACAAGCAGAGACTTACCGGAGGTGGGTAGGCACGCTGATTGATCATTGGCAGATCGAGGAGAGGACTGCTCTTCCAAACGAGGAGTCCTGCCTGGCCCTCACATCCAGACGATAATGCTTAACGAAAGTGGAAGCATTAGCCCAGGTAGCCGCTCTGCAGAGGTCAGAAAGGGAAGCTCCATGGAGAAGGGCCGAAGAGGCTGCCTGCGCTCTGGTGGAGTGTGCTGTCAGATGAAAAGGTGGTTCCCTTCTGACAATCTGGTATGCTAGAATAATGGTTTCAACAACCCATTTGGAGATGCGCTGCTGAGACACCGCCATTCCCTTATTTTTTCCACCATAGCAGATGAACAACTTGCGAGATTTGCGAAAATGCTTAGTTCTTGAATTATAGAAAGCCAATGCTCTCCGAACATCTAGCGCGTGCAACGCTGAAGACAAAGGGTCTGGCGAAGGTTTGAAGAACGTGGGCAAAACAATGTCCTGACTCATGTGGAACGAGGAGGAAACTTTAGGAATGAACATGGGGTCCAGCCGCAGCACCACCTTGTCCCTAAAAAACTGTAAGTAGGGAGGGTCCACTAAGAATGCTGCTAACTCAGAAACTCGTCTTGCAGACGTGATGGCCACTAGAAAAATAGTCTTAAATGTCAACAAACGAATATCTATCGTAGCTAAAGGTTCAAAGGGTTTTGAAGTAAGGGCAGTGAGAACGACTGAGAGGCTCCACTGCGGAACTATTGGACGAATAGTGGGAAACAGGTTATGCAAACCTCTTAGAAAAGCTCTTGCGAGTGGGTGTGTAAAAACTGAAAATCCGTTAACCAAACCATGGTTGGCCGCAATTGCGGACAGGTAAACACGAATAGACGCAGGCTTTAGTCCTGTGACGTGTAATGAATGGAGGAACGAAATGATGTCAGGCATGCCTGATGCAGAAGGATCAAACTCATTGTGGGCCGCATAATCCTGGAAACACTTCCATTTCCTGCTATACGATAGCCTGGTGGAAGGCTTACGGGAGGCCTCTAAAATAGCCTTCACTCCATCTGGGAAGGAGAGCTTCTGCCAAGACATCGGATTCTCCACGCCATCAGGTGTAAGGTCTGGATATCTGGATGAAGGATCTTTCCGTTCTCCCGGGAGAGAAGGTCGGGGGCACGGGGTAGGTGCCAAATCTCCGATCTCGCCAGTCTGAGTAGCGACGTGAACCAAGGTTGCCTTGGCCACCACGGTGCGATCATTATTGCGTCTGAGTTGTTGCGTCGAATCTGCGCCACTGCCCTGGCAATTAGTGGAAAAGGGGGGAATATGTAGAGGAGACCTCTCGACCAGTCCCATTGGAGAGCATCTCCAAGCGATGTCCTCCCTATGCCCGCTCTTGAGCAATATGCAGGGCATACTGCGTTCACAGCAGTAGCAAAGAGATCGATGTCGGGGTTCCCCCAACGAGCAAAGAGACGGCTCAGTATGCGAGGGGAGAGTTCCCACTCGTGTGTGTCCCTGAAAGACCTGCTTAGGTCGTCCGCCTTGGCATTCTCTTTCCCTGCAATGTGTAACGCAGATATGAGCATGTTGTGGGAATTAGCCCAATCCAGGATGCCCATTACAAGTTGAAGGAGGCGATGAGAGCGCATTCCTCCTTCCTTGTTTAGATACCACACTACTGTGGTATTGTCGGACAGTATTCGGACATGGTGCCCCTGTAGGCGAGGACGAAAAGCCTGTAGAGCCTTTTTGACTGCCAGCAGTTCCAACATGTTGATATGAAGGCGTGTCTCCGAAGGTGACCATTTTCCTTGCGTTATTAGGTCGCCGTGGTGAGCTCCCCATCCGTCCAATGATGCATCTGTTGTCACTATGCGAGAGGGGCCCTGCGTTACAAAGGGCATTCCCTGAGAAAGGTTGTGCAGATTCGACCACCATCCGAGAGATTCTTGCACAGTTCGCGGGACGGTAAGCATGAGCTTGTGCGGATTTTGCAGGGGGGAGTAACGCCGGATAAAGAACTGCTGGAGGGGTCGCATCCGAAGTCGCGCCCAACGGACGACGAACACGGCTGCCGCCATCAATCCTAGTAGCCTTAGAATTGTGAATGCTGAGGCGCGATGACGCCCTTGCAGTCTTGATGAAAGCTGTTGCAGGACCGCTATTCTGTCTGTGGGGAGGAAAGCCCTTCCCATGGTAGAGTCTAGGGTAACTCCTATAAATTGTATTCGCTGCGATGGTTGAGTGACGGATTTTTTGTAATTTATCTGCAGCCCAAGAGATGACAGAAGAGAGATGACCTCGTGGACGTCGGCAAGTGCCTGGCTTCTGGACTTGGAGACGATCAGCCAATCGTCCAGGTAAGGATACAAGTCGATGCTGTTCGATCGAAGGTGCGCGCATACTGCCGACATGCACTTGGTGAACACTCTTGGTGCAGATTTCAGGCCGAAGGGAAGGACGGAGAACTGGTACGCCTGGTGACCTATGACAAATCGCAGATAGTGTCGGGGGGCAGGATGAACAGCGATGTGAAAATAGGCATCCTTCAGGTCTATTAGCGTGAACCAGCTGCCCTTCCGTAACATGGGCAGGACTGCTGCCAAGGTAACCATATGAAACTTTTTGGGTCGTATGAACTTGTTTAGAACTCTGAGATCCATAATAGGACGAAGTCCCCCGTCCCGCTTCGGCACCGTAAAATAACGGGAGTAAAACCCCGCATGAAGCTGGTGCTGCCGCACCCTCGTAATTGCTCTCTTGCGAAGAAGCGTGGTGGTCTCTTGTGACAGCGTCACTGAGGGCGGTGTGATTTTTACGGTGCCAAGTGGAGGAGGGACATCGAATTCTATTTTGTAGCCTTCTGCAATTATATCTAGCACCCAAGAGTCCGATGTTATGGACGCCCACGCCTGCAGAAAAGGCTTTAGTCTGTTCGTTGCACAGCTGAGCAGAGGCAGTGGCAAGTCAAAGGCGACGCTTCTGAAGCTGGGACTGCTTGCTGCGTTGTTGGAAACGCGGTGTTGATTTGCGTGGCTGGTAAGCTGATTGAGTAGGAGCAAGCTGGTAGCGTTACGTTCGGTCCTGTTGTATTCTAGATTGATATGGGACCGGCCTGTACCATCTACGTTGACGGTAAGGTTGCTGGGGTTGTTGAAAACCCATTTTCTTGGCCGTCATTCTGGCCTTATGCAGCGTGTCCATGGTGGTGTCCGTGTCCGTATTGAAGAGGCCCTCCCCGTCAAAGGGCAGGTCCTCGATCTTATTCTTAGTTTCCTGCGGGAGGGATGCTGAACGCAACCAAGCATGGCGACGTAATGCCACAGCGCCAACCATTGTCTTGGCCACGCAGTCCGTCAGGTGACGAGCCGTTGTCAGCTCCTGCTTGGACAGCCTTATTGCTTCCGCTTGGAATACCCTCGCTAGCTCACGTTGATCGTCAGGGAGATAGTCAGTGAGCGTAGAGATTTTTTCCCAGAGGAACAACTGGTAGCGGGCCATTAAGGCCATATAATTTGTGACCTTAATGCCCAAAGAGGCAGAAGAGTAAATACGGCGGCCATAGGAGTCTAGTTTACGGCCTTCCTTATCTGTCGGTGCCGAATGCGTCTTCCCTGATCTCCCTTGAGCTGCCTCAACGACCACAGAGTTGGGCTTCGGGTGCTGAAAAAGGAAAGGTGCTTGTGCCTCCTTTACCTTATAAATGGCATCCAAGCGCTTGGAAGTTGGACCAATGGTCGCTGGGTTTTCCCAAGACTGCTTGATCGTCTTTAGCAGCGTCTTAATCATAGGCAGGGTCAACTGTGGGGATGGGTCTGTGTACATGACATCATAAATGCCATCCTCCTCCTCCTCCACAGGTTGTTGGCATTCGATGCCGAGGGACTGTGCCAGTCTCTGCATCTGGTCAGAGAAACTGCCCATCTCCATCGTAGGTGAGGCCCTATCCCCAGTACCGACATCCTCCGATGGCGATGGCTCGGAAGAGCGGGGTGATGGTGCCGATGAAGTGTCTGAGGCATAATCGTCAAACGACTGGGAAGGCTGTCGGCGTCGTGGTGTTGTCGATGCCGTACGGTCTCGATGTCGAGTCGAAGACTGAGACAAAGAAGTCGTTCGCCTCGGTGGCACCGGCGGCGGTGACTGACTTGCAGTGATGCGTTGCCCTGTATAAGGGTCAAAGCGGTAGCGGCTGCGATCGGAACGGTGAGAACGTTCCGAATACACGTCCCATCCCCGAGACCGAGAACAAGATCTGGACGCCGAAGATCGGTGTCGACGAGAGCGAGAGCGGTGTCGAAGGCGCTCCGGGCGCTTGACTGGCGGTGGAGGCTCGATCGTCAGCGGTACCGTGTCTTCTGCATCCGACGTAATCTCTATGGGCGTCGGTTCCGGAGAGGGCAGCGACCGAGGTGGTGACAACGCGGTTGTCGGTATCGATAGCGCTATCGGTGTCGAAGGTGTGCGGAGCACTGGCGATATCGAAGGCGTGCGCCTCTTCGATACAGAGGCAGCTGGGGAAGAAGCGGCCCGCTGAGACGACTGCGATGTTGAGCAGGTCGATAGCATGCGGTGTCTCGGTGCCGAGATTTCTGCCGGTACCGATGAGGCCTTATGGACTAAGGCTACTACTTTCCTCGATGTCGAGGACGGCATCGAAGATGGGAGCGACGCCGCTTTTTTCGAAGTCGAAGTGGCTACTTTTTTTGAAGTCGGTACCGGTGGCACAACCTTCTTGGCTATCTTCGACTTCTTAGCCCTTTTCACCGGCGGTGGAGAGGAGGGCGGAGAAGTGTCCGCAACTGATGCCTGAGCTGCAGCCCCCAACAGGGGGGAGCCAGGAGAAGCTGGGTTCGAGCGTTCCGAATGCAAGGCTCCACGCTCCCCAGAAATGGATGTGCCCGCCTGCATCATGGAGGGCCTAGGCCTGTCGACAGCTGAAAGGGCCTTACTCCACAACAGGCTACGAAGACGGTCCGCTCTGTTTCGTCTCGTTTGTCTTGAAAACCGCATACAATGCGAGCACGAGTCCACGACGTGGGATTCTCCCAGACAAATTAAACACAACGAATGTCCGTCAGTGAGGGCTATTTTTGCCCTGCACCTCGAACAAAGCTTAAATAGCGCAGTTTGCACCATAAGGCGGCAAACCGCTCTAAATACTAACTAACTAAAACTAGAAAATAAATTTAAAAAAAAATTTTTTTTTATACTAATAACAAGATAGATAACACGAAAAAAACTGCCTAAGCTAACTAAAAAAAACCTGTTCTTCCTTTCTCACAGATACGAACGTACCAGGACGAAGTCTCCCGCGAGGCTAACAGCGAAGCAGTCGAAGAAGGACTGAGGTAAGCAAGGAGCGGGAACCCTGAGCATGCGTGGTAGTATGGTGGGGGGAGGGGTTCCCGCCAAAAGTCTAAGCTAGCTAGTGAAGTTTCCCGGAAGCAGGCTCGGCGTCGGCGCAAGCCCATATGTGTGATGCACAGAGACCACGAAGAAGAACTAAAAAATATTTGGTGTCACATTTTTTTTACAGTAGTCTCAGGTGAAAAGCTTCCTTGGACTATACTGGGGGAAAGGGTTCAGCACCGCCTTCTCCTCCTGTAATGGTTTGCTATAGTGTGTGTGTGTGTGTGTGTGTGTGTGTGTATGAACACACACATGGGGTAGCATTATATCCCACCCTGCAGTCTGAAGTCGTATAGCCGAGGATTCTATTACTTCAGTTTATGTAATGTGAAGAACACTTAAGTCACAAGAAATACATCACACCTGTGTAAAGAGCATGGCACTTGGCTTTGTCTACTCCATGTTTTGAACATGCTGGCATCTAACATGCCCGTGTGCCTAAAGGACAGAAGGTCACAGCCATACCACAAACTCAGTGTAACCAAAGAACTGACTTATATTACATATATCTACAGTGAAAGAAATCTGTTTGCTGAAATGCTCTAGGAAAACCAAAATCCAAAGATACTTCTATGGAGCAGTGAGCACAACAGGGCTTGATGTTTATTAGATAGCTTGGACACCCAGGGCCTGGATGTCAGTATAACAGAGTACTGGAAAAAATGTTTTATTTTTAGCAGTATCCCTAATGTTGCTACTAAAACCAATCCGCATTCTATAGAAGAAAATGGATGGAGAAGATCCATGTAGCTCGAGCTTTTGCTTACTATCAGGAAGCATTTAAGAGAATCTGAACTCTCTCAATTTTTGTGTAACTTGAAAGGCATGCTCTTTTCTTCACATTACTCCAAGGTTCAAGGTATGTATGGCTACAAGGAGAGGGAGAGCAGGGCTGCACCACTGTCCCTTGATGGCTGTGCATTCATTACAGCCTTTGAGGGGGAACAGGACTAGTGATACGTGGAGACAGGGATCAGCCCCTTTATCCAAATACATTAGACATGCTAAAGCACGTGAAAGGGCTATAATTATAGAAATGTTATTTATCAAGATGAATTGTTCAGATTTATTCACTAAATGGAAATACCTCATGCATTAACTTTATATCAGTGGTTATCAATTACTATATCAATAACAGCAGACAAGCTTCTCTAAAAGACTTACTGATCATCACTTAAAAGGTACAGAGGAGTGTTGGATATGTTCTCAGGGGCATTCAGTTTGTGCGAAGCAAAGGTGAGGCCCAACAGAATTATCATACACTGGAAACTGAACGCGTGCACTCTAGGGCCCTGTTCAGACACCACACTAGGCCACTGTAGTTAAGCATTTTGCAGTAAACATTATGGCTTAGCATGTCGTGTGAACCATTCCTGATCAAGGTTGCTATTAATCACAGTTTAAACATGTTCACATGCTTAGTGTGTTGTCTGAACAGGATTTAGATCTCCTGACAGAAAATCCTGTGACAGGGTTATGCGAGGGAGAAGTTGAGATTGAAAGGTTTCGCTCAAAGGAGCAAGTTTGAATACCACTGCCTTATACAACAGAGGAGAAAATAAAGCATCACTCACAGGGTTTCTTAATACATCATCATCAACATCAAAGTTTGATGTGTCTGAAGGACTGCTAACTTCTGGAATATAAGGGGCTTCCAAATTTCGAATATTATCCCAATTGAGTCCTTCAAAAAATGCATGTGACTTGAAATCTTCTATTCCATTCTGCCCGAGACGACGTTCCCTGCTGCAGATAAGCCGCTGGATTAGGTCTTTTGCTTCTTCAGACACATCGGTAACATGGGATGGAAACTGGAATCTCTCCTAAACAAAACAGAAAAAGAAACCTGAAACAAAGATTTCATGTTCTATAATGAGGAAAAAAATCTAAGATAATGTTTTAAAGCGGTTTAGTGTTAGTTAGAATGCAATGGAAGCAAAGTTGTAGCAAACGAATTGTGTCCAGGCTTGGTAGCCACCAATTATTTTTACTAGCCTGTTGGAACACAGTAATAATGCACCTGGGCATATGCAGAGTGTATTTCTAAGTGCAACCGGCTCCATCCTTCATTTCCCACACAGCACTACAGAGAAGGGCATTATAGAACAGACAGCTAAGTCTGAGACTTTGCATGCTTCCTTTTTGAAATTAAGCACTGCCCACTGTCAACTATACCTGATGTATAGACAAGTATTCTATACATCAGGTATAGTTAGACCTGCTGAAGTCCAGGAGATTATTGCCAGGACAAGGGAGCAAGAGACATTGTGTGGGGGAAGAAGCTTTACACATGAACTGGAGAGAAGGGGGATCTTAAACACAATATTGTACACCTGAAGAGACAAAGAGAGAGATTGAAAATGGTGTTGCCATTTTTTGATTATTTGATTATTTTATACCTGCCACACTCCAAATAAGGATGGGTGAAATGCCTTGAAGAAACATACTTTCAGAAATGGTGGACCAAGTATATTCCTAGCATACCACAGCAAAGCTTTGACAAAGACTACAGGCAGCCATACTGAACATCAGACACTGGCCCTGTTCAGAAGACACCATAAACCTTAGCTTTAACCATGGTGAATAAGGCTTTTTGCTTTATTCACCATAGTTAAAGCCATGGTTTAAGATGTCTTCCGAACAGGGCCACTGAGATGTTGGTGCCTTGTAAAAGGTATATATTAAAACACCCATCGGGAGTCTAAAAGCTTCCTGGAACCATGTTACGTATTTATGTCACAATGCTATACTTGTCTTGACAGAAAAAAAAAATCCTACAACTCCCCAGCATTGGCCGGCTGGGGAATGCTGGGAGTTGTAGGTTTTTTTTGTCCAAATAGGCATAGAATTGTGCCTTTAAAGATGCAATTTCTACATAAGAGGAGTGAGCATTTTAGTGAATTCATAGTCTAATTGTTCTTACTTCATGATTCATAATCTTCCCATAGGTTTCCACCAGCGACTCTGCGTAAAATGGCGTCTCACCATACAACATTTCATACATGCAGACGCCCAGGGACCACCAGTCGCATTCAGGTCCATATTTTCCCATGCCATCCTCCATTGCTTGTAGTATCTCAGGAGAAATATAATCAGGTGTACCCACTGCAACTGAAGATTGCACCTTTGAAGTAAAACAAATATTAAGTCTTAGATGAATTCCTCCTCATCCACTTTGTTAACTACATTCTAGACTACTAAGATACAAAGACATCAGGCTATGCTTTCCTACATAACAAAAAATGATGATTTAGATCCTGGGAATCAAGAGCAGAAGGACATTTTCCCATCCCATCCCATTCCCACTTCCACCCTGCAGCCCAGTTTGGAGTATCAGGCTTCTCCACCTACACCCTGAAAATCCCTGGAATGATTTTCAGACCTTCACATCAGTATCCAATACCCAAACACAGGGGAGCACTTATAATAACACTAATTATTTTGCTGTACGAAGGTACTCTAAACCATGGGGGGATGCCCATGAGATGATACACACACATATATCCATTATCACCTGTCCCCTATACCTAACTTGCCAGGTTCTGTGTGATCACAATGTTAAGGCACATACCAGGGTTACTCCAATTTGGTTCTGGCCCATGGGCAAGTGTAACAAGCAGTCAGCCTTTCTCTGAACTTTGAAACTCCGAATAGTCCCATGGTCATCTCCCTGCACCTCCCAAACTGGCTCCCAATTGGAAGGAAGGTTGGGCATTGTTTAGCAACTGCAAGGCAAAGGTGCCCAAAGAGCTGAAGACACACAGATCTGAACTAGCATCCTCCACCCCACCCAATACTGGTTTTCCCTCTTTGGAGAAGGTAAAGTGCAGGTGGGGGGAAGCATTCAACACAGATATTTGAAGGTGCTCCGTATGCTTTTGGACAGTGGCATCCAACAGCTCTGAGCGGCAACACCCAACGGAAGCACTCTCAGCCTTTCCCTTGGATGGAAGTGGGGAGATCACTGCTTCCTGAAGTTGCTCTGTATGCCTTTGAATTGTGGTACCTAGCAGCACACAACATTTCCCTTGGGAAAGGCATGAAGAGAGGGTGGGGAATCATTGGACATCATTTCCCAAAGACCCACAGAGCCCCTTCAGGCAGCAGGGTGTGGCTGACCTCGTGACATGGTGAGGGGGATTGATCTAGGGGAGGAGGGGTGACTACAATTTCTGGGTTGGTAAGGAAGGCCAGCAAAACATTGTAAACCCCATAAATTAAAAAGGCATAATTTGAAGACGTGAGAAAATAAAAACATAGGGTGAAAACCTTCTCCCACACTCCAGAAGAGTTGTAGCTCACTGGGAGAGTATGCTTTGTATGCAAAAAAATTTCCAGGCTCAGCCTTCAGCATCTGAAGAAAAGGCCTGTCTGACACTCCGGAGAGTTACTGTCTCTGGATGTAGACCAGCCTTTCCCAACCTGGTACCTTCCAGATGTTTGGGACTACAACTCTCGGCATACTTGACCATTGGGCATGCTAACTAGAACTGATGGAACATAGAAGCTGCCTCTGACATAGTCAGCTCAATATTGTCAATACTGACTGGCAGCAGCTCTCTAGGTTTCAGGCAGGATTCTTTCCTAGTCCTACCTGAAGATGCCGGAGTTAATACCTAGGACCTTCTGCATGAAAAGCAGGTGCCCTACACACTGAGCTACGGACATTCCAAAACATATATGAAGAAGACCAAGTTGGAGAAGGCTGATTTAGGCAATACTGGGCTAGATGGGCCAATAGTCAAGCTCAGTATAAGGCAGAACTCTTTTTTGCTAAGAGACCTAAAGTTCTCCCTTAAAGGCAAATAAGTATTATAGTTCTAGCTTCAGTTTATTAAAATCAGAAGTTGAAGTAAGGCATAGTAGTCTGCGCTATGCTGAGAAATGAGTAATATCTTAGCTTTAGTGGAGGCTATGCAGCCCACTGACTGGTAGAGCCACTCCCCTGCTCCCCCACCCCACAAACACCACGCTCATTTTTCATGGTTTTTAAACATGTAAAAAGATTAACCACAACAACTACAATGAGATCTGTTACATCCTTATGGAAAAAGAGAAGCTGACTTAATTGGCCTTTCGATTGTTTGCATATGACATAGGAAGGCATGACAATTTTATTTTATAAAATGAACATGATCTATCTGTCACACGCAGCTTCTATACCACACCCAGGGAGCGCATGAAAGAAAATGATCCATCATAAAATATAGCCATAATGTCGCTCTGCATATGTAATACCTCTATCATAGGCCAACAGTTGTTACTCAGTGTATCTTCCAAATGTAAAGAGCTTAACGTAAAGCAATTATACCATAATAAATTAAGTAGTCCCATTTTAAAGAATTGATCTAAACTTTTATTTATACTTACAGTGCCATCCTCGCTCATTTTCAGACATGATCCAAAGTCTGCCAGGCGTATATGGCCGTTCACATCCAGCAAAACATTATCCGGTTTTATATCTCTGTTTTTAAAATGAATGTATTATTTTCACACAGTACGCATGTTAGGACAAAATGCTAAATTTACTGAGCAGTTACTAATCTAGTTAAGAAATTGACCATATATTTTACCCTATTGGAGCATTCCGTTTACTTGGCTATAAATGCAGGATAAATAATTCTATACATTTTTAGAATAGTAATGGGAATTTAAAAGTTGGTATCTACCAACCAACATCATTCTTAAAACACTGTTTCCTTCAGATTTGCTACTCAAAAGAAAAAAAACACTCCTTAGAATAGCCATTAAGACAACATGGAGGTTTAAAATATAGTCAAAAGATAGAGTTTATATTTAACTGGGTTGTTAGCTCTGAACAGTGTTGGAACAGAGACATTAGTTTAACATAAACATTGGGTGGCAAAACATGCATATACATTTATGCAAAGCTGGAATGCGTAAAGAAAACTGCAATCCACCTAGGGCATGGAATATGGAATGGTGGGGTACACATTTTGATAATAAACAATAAGGGGTCAAAAGAATAATTTTCTAAAACATGCCAAAAAAACAGTAAATCATGCACTAATAAAAAGGAGTGTTATAAGCATCATTAACCTAGCTAAGAAGTTACGTTCATGCATTAATAATGATCCTAACACACTATTCCCCCCCCCAATCAGATAAACTCATCTTAAATTTCAATATACTAAATATACAGATATTTATATGTTTATTACATTTCCATCCCGCCTTTTTCCTCTTGCAAGGTACTCAAGGTGGCTTATATGGTCCTCCTCCTCCTCTCCATTTTATCCTCACAAGAACTCTGTGGGGTAAGTTAGGCTGAGAGTCTGTGACTGGCCCAAAGGCACCCAGTGAGCTTCATTGTCAAGTGGGGACTAGAATCCGGATCTCCCAAGTCCCAGTCCAACACTCTAACCACTATACCACATTGGCTCTCAATATCTAATATCTTCCTTTGCACAGATTATTGCCTATTCAAAAGCAAAATGTAAAGACAGCTTTACAAAGGTATAAAACTTCATAGTTCATCTATTTCCTACAATTGATAGCAACTAGGAAGAGTTACTCAATTTTAGCTTTTGATGTTGATTGGTGATATGCATGATATACCTCCCTCTCAACTCTAATATCTTCTATTTTCCACTTAGACTGGTTGAACCACAGCAATCCGCTTTAAGGATTGTGCAACAAATTTTGATAACCTTGTGTTCTAACCTGACAATTTCATGGGAAAGGGTTAATTACATGCAACTAAATAGGCAAATTATCCACAGCTTGGCTATTCATTGTAGGTTTTTGATACATCTTCAACATGCTTGTCTGTACTTCATGAGTGAATATATAAGATAGTAATCTGAAGCGTAAGGTCAGAGTATAAATTATGGTTAAAGTTTCCCATAATAAACCACTTCACTTTTGTTCCAAACTGAAGAAAAAGCAGTTATTGTGTGAGTAAAAAATATCAAGATGTGAATTGATTGATTTTCATATTATACCGAGGGCAACTGTGATCATGTGCTTCTCTTAACACTTCTGTTTACTAAAGGTCCTTCTGGAACATGCATTTCTAAAAGCAATCTAACAATAAAAGTGTACAACACGTTCTTTGCCTTCCATTTCCTCCCACAGTATGACAGGAAGGAAGGTGATTAAGTATTGGAGTGAATCAAAACAGGAATACTTCTTTTAAAGCTTTGCTTGCATATATATAGACACTGCCTTCCACCACAACTGACTTTTTTTTAAAAAGCAGAACAGCCACCATAAGTTTCTTATCAATAACATTTTATGCAATTAACCAGGTAACAACATTTTAGACAGCTAGGTTAATACATCACATTACTATTTTTCCCTCCAATGACGTTTTATTACACTTGTTTACTTAGAAAAGCTGGCTTTAAATGCCACATTTTCTAGCTAGCTCTAATCAAGACAAAAAGTCCTCAAGTGATTTCCTGAGATAGCAGTAATTTAGAAAGATCACTAGAAGCTATGTTATGTTTAGCAAGATAAAAAAAAACTTTAATGAGAAAATTATTGGTACATGAAAAT
Organism: Anniella stebbinsi; assembly: GCA_029215795.1. Lineage (NCBI taxonomy): Eukaryota > Metazoa > Chordata > Lepidosauria > Squamata > Anniellidae > Anniella > Anniella stebbinsi. The sequence continues at coordinate 356,608,751 of JARDYH010000001.1, forward strand.
TGGTCAAATATCTGCTAACACAACTGCCTCTCCCCGCCCACCCCAAAAGTGATTTTTGAAATCACTTCATACAGAAAGCAATGTGAAAATCTGGCCTCTAAAATAATCTAAAATAAGAGCAGTCACCAAAGGGGAGTTGGGATTCAGTTATCTGCAAAAAGGTGATCTCAGAACCTGTAGAAACTTCAATTTATACAAAATACTAGTGAACAGACTCAACTTCACATGGGTTGGAATAGCCCTTAGTTTGATACATCGAATGAAGCCTTCAAGCAAAGTTACTCAGCTGTCAGAGTTTGGACACCTATCTGAATGAACACATGCCTTCTAGAACCCCTAGGCACAGCTCCTGCCATGGTGCTCCCCTATAGCCCCCTGAGGTAGGGGTCTGTCCACTCCAATTCTCCAAGGGGGGCCTGCCCCACAGCAAGGGAGGAGGAGAAGTTGTATAACTCTGTACCTTGGACTACTCCCCTCTGGCTTCAAAGTTTGTTGACTACAAATCTATGCCCTGAATAAGGATATCTGCAACCTAGCGACTGAAAAAAGTACCGCATGCTTCACAGATACATTAAAATTAATTAATGTGTTTTTAAAAATAAATAACCCATAGCATGCATACCAAGTTTCAGGTGTCTAGGTTTCATGGTCTATGGCTTTGACAGACACACATGCTTTTATTATTAGACAGGCAGCTATGTAGTGTTTGAGCTTCCTTGCTCATTAATGATGTATGACACACATTATGAGATTACTACACTAAACAACTTGACATTTCTGGTACCATCCTGTTTGAATTCTTCAGCTTCTGCATTGATTTTGTTCCAAATGCTACTTAGTGTTGGTTCAAGAACAAAGCAGTCGTAACAGGTTAAACAGGTTAGCATCCTTCATAAGTGTGCATATAACAGTTACGTTTATGAATTTTCTCCCTGAACTTACCCTGAACAAAATTAACCGTGTTTTAAAGCCTGAAAATAGTTCCCACTGGTGCCAAGGAGTGGATACGCACTACAACATTTTGCTGAAGGTCCTACTTGTATATATAGCAATATTATATCCAAATTACTATAATCCATATTAGTGTAATACCTTTATTAGACCAACTAAAAACATGCAACCCTCCAAAATCTCCAGCTCTCCTCATCAGGCAAAGTGTTACAGAAAGCAAGGGTGGGGCTGACTTGATCACAGTGACTGCATGTTCAGAGTCCCCAGATGAAGAGGGAGAGGAGGGGATTGCAGACATTCAAATTAGGCTCTGCAGGTCATGTGATGGTTACAAAGTTGGACCTGGAGCTGCCCTCATTGCCTCTGGGAACAAGAAAGGCAAACATGTTGGATCCCCCACTTTGGAAATATAAAATCCAGCTGTTACGCTGTCATGTTCCTGTCCTGGGCGAAGGATGGTATGAAGGGAGGGGACTGGCTTGGTTGAGCCCCCGAACAGCTTATAGTAACCTGCAGAAAGGCATGGTTTGCTGTCTGGAGCCCTGAACAGGATTTCCTCTCCTAAGGAATGGAGGTGCGCTGCAAAAACAATTTGCTGCAGATCCTATTTGTTCTTATTTTCAAAACATGTGCCTGCATTTATTTTATTTACTTACAGGATTTATAGGTTACCCTATAACAACATTCTCAGGGTGGCTCACAACAATAAAACAGATTCCTTACCTGTGCACATAATGTAGCTGATGAATGGAATGTATAGCAAGAACCATTTCACCAATGTAGAACCTGGCCATATCTTCTGGAAGCTTGTCTTCGAACTTGCTAAGTAATGTCAACAAATCACCACCCACATAGTAGTCCATTACCAAGTACTAAAAAACAAAACAAAACAGCAAAGACACAGTACAGGTACAAATCAATGCAGAATTAAGTCATAATTGATTAAGTATAGCAATTACAGCACATCAGACTGGTTGGTTTTATGGACTTGCTGTCTTTAAGTGAATAATGATTTTTTTAAGCTAACCATTAAGGAAGTAAAATTGAAATTTATGCTATTTTAAGCTTCCATACTGTCAAGTCACTATATTGGACACAATCCACCCAAAAAGTCTCTTGCATAAGCTTCAATGGAATATATGAATGGGAATGTGCAAATGTCACGGTCCAAGATCATGGTCTGAAGGTGCATGAAGCAGCAAACTTAGTAAAGCTAAGTAGGACTGGGGGTAGTTAACACCTTGACAGGAATCCAGTATACACTGCCTAGACTGACATAGGAAAAAAAAGGTGGGGTATAAATGTAGTAGAAAAAATGGTTTTAATAACTGAATCATCGTACAGATGAGTGACCATTGGCAGCCATTAGATATAGTCTATTTATTTACTTATTTAATACAGTAGCTCCCTAATTCAACAAAAGTTGAGTAGCAAAATTTTGCTGTGAAAATAGATCCCTAAAGCTATGGCTAAATAGGCGAAAGAAATAATGCCTTTCAGTCATTCTGCGAACGCAGGAGTTTGGTGTCATCAGTTCTTGACAGACAGTTAACTCACAAGAGAAAACTGCTTGAGAATGTAGGTTAGCCAAGATTCATAGATACTGACAGCTTATCATGGTAGAATTTGAGGTCTCTCTTTCAGTTAGCATTGCTGAGGATATTTTCTGGGATTTGTTTTGTTTCATTTAAATGTGTTAATGTTTCCAATGTTTTCTATGTTTAAACCACAGGCCGATCAGTTTTTTTAAAAAATAAACCTATTTCTGTCGACCGAAGAATGATTGCATATTATATTATATATTATATTATATTTTTAGAACATAAATATTAAAACATAAGCAAAACTCTCTCATAGGAGAGAATAGCCTGACGAACCAGCAGAGAAAACATGGGCGATCAATCTTTTTATTTATTTTATTTCATTTAAAAGGATTAATAAGCCACCTTTTAGGGAAAGCCCCCTAAGACAGTACACAACAAAATGATAAAACTGATAAAACAATGATAAAATAAACAAAATAAAAGATCAAAATTAGGAATTAAAACCATATAGCACTGTATACTATTTATTAATCTCACTCTAAAAATCTATTAAATTTGGTAGATAAGGAATATGAATTAAAAATATGAAGTCAGATTATGAGCTGTTATTAATGCTTTTACTCAAATATTTCATCACAAAGCGAAAAGAAACAAGTGGGCGAGTTAATTTGAACAGAAAAAATGTAAGTGTAAAAAAGCCAAAGGGGGGAAAAGCCAACCCTTAGTCATCTGCCTATGACAACTTTGGCCAAATTTGCTGATAACTTGTAGCTGTTTCATATAGCTGAAATACCTGTTTTAATGCCTGTCTATTCCCCAACAACCCTCCTTCAATGACACAAGCCAATCCACATATCTCAAGCCACTTCATTTTACATTTTCCCTACAGCAGCCATTGGACATAAGAGTGATTTATGCCATGCTGACCTGAATTCCTTTAGTAACTTCCAAAGATACAGTCTGGGGCTATAACCCTATGCACATTTACCTGGGAGCAAGACCCACTGAAATCAGTAAACATACACAGGATCGCACTGTAAAGCTGGCTTCTTTGAGTATATTCCTCAAGGACTGAAGAGCTGTCATTGAACATTACAGTACCCACAAACCAATTTGGCTACCCCTGGATTATAGAAGCAGTCTTGGGATCTTGTATATAAAATGACACATGCTACTGTGCCAAGGTAAATTAATTGAACAATTATTTAACAGAACAATTATTCATCTAATTAAATATACTCTAGTTCATTGTGTTGATTTAATGGCAAACCAACGTATCTACAGAGGAAAATAAAGTGAGCAATTTGTATATGAATTATACTGGGAAATTGTTTTCCTTCTAAAATGAAGGTACAAGCAAGCATACAGATAATGTTCTAAATTCTCAAAAGATATTTGAGAAACCAGGTGTTAAGACCCACTTCTTTATGAAAGCTTACTGCTCACACATACCAAATAGTTTTCATCCTGAAAGGCGTAGTGCAATGTAGTAATCCACTGGCAATCTCCATTTACCAAAACATTTCTCTCTTCTCGGAAACAAGCTGTCTAAAAGTGGAATGAGAAAGAAGAGGTCTTGAAATATTCGACTAATCTTTGCAGAAAAAACTATGGCTGCAAACATTTAAGTGAATTTTTTAATTTATAGATTAAAAAACACTAATTCTGCAGGGGGGAAACCACCCAGTATCGATGCCAAGGAACTTTTTTTTTTTACAACTTATCAAAACTACATTTCAAGCCAAGTTCAAAAGGAACTATAAAACTGAAATCTCTCATTTCACAAAAGGAAATACTTCTTTGATTAAAAAAACCATTAGGCATGCTTAACTGAACAATTGACACAGTAGGTCTGTTATTCCTTCTTTAAATATCCAGAAATGAAATAACTTCCCTCAACTAGCATATGAAACATACAGATAATAGGTTAGCTGAAATCCATGGGTCATGATTTAGGGTGCAATCCTATGCATGTTTAGAAAGAAAAAAGTCTTGCAACTCTCAGCATTCCTCCAGCCAGTGTGGCTGGCTGGCTGGCTGCTGGGAGTTGTAGGACATTTTCTGTCTAAACATGCATAGGATTGTGTTTTTAGTTTGTCCCACTGATTTCAATGGGAACTAAGCACAACCAGTTTAGGCTTGGATCTGCTCAATACCTTAAAATGGGAAATATGCAAGTTGCCTACCTGTAACTGTAGTTCTTCGAGTGGTCATCTGAGCAGTCACACACTATGGGCTCGTGCCGATGCCGAGCCTCACTTCGGAACTTCTAAAGCTTAGAAACTATTGGCGGGAACCCCTCCCCCCACCGCCTTATCGCGCATGCCTGGGTTCCCGCCTACCTCAGTTCCATGAGACCGCCTAAGCAGTCCCACGCCAAGGTAGTCCGCAGAATATCTAGTTACAAAGAATAAAACAGTGGCATGCCGATGTCACTCATAGACCCCTAACAGCGAGGTCTAGAGGGGACGGTGGGAGGGTTGTGTGACTGCACAGATGACCACTCGAAGAACTACAGTTACAGGTAGGCAACTTGCATTTCTTCTTCGTGGTCTCTGTGCATCACACACTATGGGCGAGTAACCAGCAACACTTACCGGAGGAGGGTAGACTCGCTGATTGGATATCATTGCAAGATCGAGGATAACACCGCTCGTCCAAAGCCAGCGTCCCTCTGTGCGCGAACATCCAACTTGTAATGCGTCACGAACGTGGAGGCAGAAGACCACGTGGCAGCCTTACATAGGTCTGGAATGGAAACACCCCTATCGAGCGCTGTAGACGTCGCCATCGCCCGTGTGGAGTGCGATCTCAGTCCTGTTGGAATCTCCCTCTTAGCCAGTTCATAGCTGAGAGAGATGGCATGTACAATCCATTTGGCAAAGCGTTGGGTCGACACCGCCTGGCCCTTAGACTTTCCGCCATAGCAAACAAACAAACGCTGGGATTTCCGAAAATCCCGAGTCCTGTCTTTCTAGAAGGCCAGTGCCCTCCGAACATCGAGAGAGTGCAACTTTGAGCCGATGACGTCCGTGGCGCTCTGGAAAAAGGTAGGGAGAATGATGTCCTGGCTTATGTGAAATTGGGACAGTACTTTGGGCCTGAATCCCGGCCCCGGTCTGAGGACGACTTTGTCCCTGAAGAACTGTGTATATGGAGGGTCCACCATTAATGCGCAGAGCTCTGATGCCCTCCTCGCGGAGGTGATAGCGACTAAGAACGCCACCTTAAGCGTCAATAGCCGCAGCCCCACCGTGGCCATAGGCTCGAATGGTCTGTCCGACAGCGCTGCCAGCACAACTGACAAACTCCACTGCGGTACCAACGATCGCACCGGTGGGCGGAGATTCTGTAAGCCTTTTAGAAACCGTTTGGAGACCGGGTGAGAAAAAACAGAGTGGCCCTGTATAAGGTCATGTTCAGATGAAATAGCTGCCATGTAGACTTTTACAGCCGACTGTTGCAACCCCGCCTCGTGGAGGGTCACCAGGAACGACAGGATCAGCCCAATATCACAAGAAAAGGGGGATGCGTTGTGCCCCTCGACAAAGGTTAGAAATTTTTTCCATTTCCTTGCATATGACTTCCGAGTGGATGGTCTCGTGGCTTCCCTGAGGATGGTGCGTACGGAGTTTGGTAAGTCTAGGTGTTGCCACCGCACCGGATGCGCCACGCCGTCAGTTTCAGTTTTCCTATACTCGGGTGCTGTGTCTGCCCTTCGTCCGTCGTTAACAGGTCCCTTGTCCTTGGCAAGTGCATATATTCCCCTGCTGCTAGGCGAAGGAGCGGGGCGAACCACGCTTGTCTCGGCCACCACGGGGTAACCAGTATGGCGTCCGTCTCCCTGAGCTGCAGTCTCGATACCACCCTGGAGAGTAGAGGGAAGGGCGGGAAAGCATAAACAAGACCCGGGCCCCACGACGTGTTTAGCGCATCTCCGAGGGAGCCTTCTCCTGCTCCTGCCCTGGAGTAAAAACTCTTGCACACAGCATTGTCCGCAGATGCGAACACATCCACTCTCGGGGTTCCCCACCTGCTGAACAGAAGTGAGACGGCATGTGGAGAGAGAGCCCACTCGTGAGAACTTGAGAAATTCCGACTGAGCTCGTCTGCGCGTATGTTGTCCGCGCCTGCTATATGGATCGCAGATAGTCTGATCCCGTGACAGATCGCCCAATCGAAAATGAGTAGCGTGAGGTCGAGTAGTCTTCTGGACCTCGTTCCTCCTTGCTTGTTTATGTACCAGACCACCGAGGTGTTGTCCGACACAATCCTGACGTGGTGGTCTGATACGTGCGCCTTGAAGGCTAACAAAGCTTTCCGGACTGCCAACAGCTCTAAGAAGTTTATGTGGTGTTTCTTGTCTTTGGTAGACCACTCCTCTTGCGCAGAGAGATGATCGCAGTGTGCCCCCCACCCCAGGAGCGATGCATCCGAGGTTATTGTTCGGGAAGGGGGCGCGTCTTGAAAGGGAAGTCCCATTTCCAAGTTTTCCTGGACAGTCCACCAACGAATTGACTGGCGCAGGCGACCTGGTATAACTACCCTCATAGTGTTCTTGTGACACAAAGGGTCGAACACGGATAGTAGGAATGTTTGTAGAGGCCTCATTCTTAGACGGGCCCACCGCACCACATAAACCGTGGAAGCCATGAGACCCAGTAGTTTCTGTAAGGTCAAGACCCTGTGGGACCGTGAGTCTAGGACCTTTTGGGCCAACTGGTGAAGTCGTCCGCATCTCTCCTTGGGAAGAAATGCCCTTCCGCCTCTCGAGTCGAGGCGTGCGCCTACGAACTGTATAGTCTGTGTTGGTTGAAGAACGGATTTTTCCATATTTACAATGAGACCCAACGAACTCAGCAGGGTTGTAACTGCCACAACGTCCGCGTTCGCCTGCGACTTGGACGGGGAGACGATCAGCCAATCGTCCAAGTAAGGGTAAAGCTCTACTCCCAGGGAACGGAGATAAGCGCATACTGCTGCCATGCATTTCGTGAACACCCTGGGAGCAGTCTTCAACCCGAATGGGAGGACGTTGAACTGAAATATGTCTGTGCCTATGATGAAACGTAGGAAGCGTTGGTGCGGTTGGTAGATAGGAATATGGAAGTAGGCATCCTTTAGGTCTACAAGAGTAAACCACACATTCTTCCGAAGCAGCGGTAGGACTGTGCCCAGGGTTATCATTCTGAATTTGATGGTCGACAGAAACTCGTTTAGCAGTCTCAAATCTAGTATGGGGCGTAGTCCGCCATCCTTCTTTGGGACTGTAAAGTATCGGGAGTAGAATCCTCTGCTTGCTTCCGAGATGGTTACACGCGTAATCGCCCCCTTCAAGAGCAGAGCTGATACTTCCTGCCGTAGGATCGCCGAAGTGGGGGTGAACTTCAGAGTTCCAGTTGGTGGGGGGCTGGCGAAATCGATACAGTACCCTCGAAGGATGATTTGCAGAACCCACCTGTCTGTAGTAATTTTTGTCCATATGTCGTAGAACGGCCGCAGCCTGCTGCGGAACTGGGTGGACAACTGATGGGGTGCCAGAAGCGAGTCAAAGCCGTTGCTTTGGGTTGGATTCTTGCCGGGTACGGTGCTGTCTGTTCTTGTATTGAGAAAACGGCCGTGGCTGACGGAATGGCTGGTATGACGGTTGAAATCGTGGCTGTTGTTGTTGCTGTTGTTGGTGACGAAAAGGCGTATGGCGTTGCGGGTAGAACTGCTGGCGTGGCCAGCGCCTCGGGCGATAGGATGAGGAAGGCGTTTGTTGGTAAAACCCCATTTTCTTGGCAGTCACGCGTGCCTTCTGAATGGTATCCATTTGCGTGTCCGTGGTTGCATTAAAAAGTCCTTCCCCATCAAACGGGAGATCTTCTATGCGCGACTTCGATTCCTGTGGTAGGCTTGAAGAGCGCAACCACGCATGCCTGCGCAATGCCACTGACGCCACCATAGATTTCGCCAGGCAGTCAGTCATGTGCCGGGCCGAGCTAAGCTCCTGTTTTGCGAGTGCGACGGCTTCTTGCTGGAAGATCTGCGCCGCCGGCTGGATATCATCTGGGAGATGTTTATGAAGGGTTGCCACCTTATCCCAAATGAAGAGGTGATATCTGGCCATGAGGGCTTGGTAATTTGCAATTTTTACAGCCAACGCCGCAGACGAGTACACTCGCCTTCCGAAAGCGTCGAGCTTATGGCCCTCCTTGTCAACCGGTGCTGTTTGAGATCTAGAGGATCTTCCTTGTGCCGACTCCACGATCATTGAGTTCGGTTTGGGATGCTGTAGGAGAAAACCCGCATCCTTCTCCTGGAGTTTGTACAGCGCGTCCACGCGCTTGGAAACTGGACCCGTCGTTGCCGGTGAGTGCCATGATTCCCGTAGCGTACGCAGTAGCGTGGGCAGTAGGGGCATAGCTAACGGGGAACTGGACTCCCCGTACATCACGTCGTACGCTACATCAGATTCAGGAGTGTCCGAGTCCGGTACCTCGATTCCCAGGGATTGCGCCAGGCGTTGCATCTGATCGAGGAAGGTAACCACTTCCACAGATGGAGATGCCCGCTTGTCGGTTCCCACTTCCTCTGGCGGAGGCGGCGATGCCGGCGGTGCCCTGTCCGACGCGTTGGAGGAATCCGAGGCGTAGTCCTCCTCCGAAGGTGATCGTGGCGCCCTAATTTCCATGGCTCCCAGGGGTGGAGGCATTGGTTCCTGCCTTGGTTCGGCGTGTTACGGCGCCGAAACAGTCGCCGATGGAGGGCGTCTGGGTGGTAATGGTGGTACAAACATGGGCTCCGTCTCCTCCAATCTCTTTCCCGTGTACTGGTCAAATAAAGGCTTCCTCGGGAGAGCTGGTGCTTGGGAGGACCACGACCGTACGGATCGCGAGGACCTCCGGTCCCATTCCTCTTCCGGTACCGGAGCGTATGGGAGTACATCTGTTGTTGCGAACGGTAGCGGGGAGCCAAGCGGCGTTTCCGAGGAGAGCGGGTCGAAGGGGAAGTCACCCGACTCCGACCTGAGCGGCGAGCCCATGGTCAACACTTTGGTGCCACGCGGTGGTTGGAGACCCGTCGTCGATGTCGGAAGTTTACGTGCCTTCGGTACCGACGATTGTAAAACCTCACGCGTCGGTACCGGCGTTGTCGGTGTCGATGGCCACTCGATCGGTATCGATACCGACGCCGATGGGGATAGTAGATGTCCAGCCATCGGTACCGGTGAAGCCGTCGGTACCGAAGATGCTTTCGACGCGTGTCTGTCTTTCGTGGAAGCATGGCTTGTCGGCGTCGGCAGGCTGTGTTTCGGAGTCGACGGCGCCTTTTGCTTGGTCTTCTTTTTGAGACGCTTTCCCTCATCCTCTGTCTTCTGGTCTTTCCTTGGCCGCTTCACCTTGCCCACGTCGGTGGGAAGGGAGGGCTTGGTCTTTTTTGGGCGGGAGCTCGCCTCAGCCGAGGTCGAGTGAACAGGCGTCGGTACCGCCTTCGGTGCCGGGCCCGGTTTCGGGGTCGGAATATCGACCGTTTCCAGCGCTTGCTTCCAGAGTAGCGCCCGGAGCTTGTTCGCCCTGTTCTTCCGCGTTTGCCTGGAGAAATTGAGGCAATGCGGGCAAGTGTCTACAATATGGGCTTCCCCTAGGCACAGGAGGCACTTCGTGTGCCCATCCGACAACGTTAGCTTCGCCCGACATCCAGAACAGTTTTTAAACAAAGACGCCATTTTGCGGAGTCAGACGGCGGGAAAAAAAACCCCAGAAGAACTGTGGGGAAGGGAAGTTGGTTGCGTCCCCTGAGGACCCCCTCGAGGCAACGCTGCCCAAGGCGGGCTAGCGAATACTATATAGTCCAAATATATATATATATATATATATATATATATATATATACAATAGATAGAATATGAAGAAGAATAAGTTTAACCAGAAATTATAGTTTTAATTTAATTTAAATTTTTTTTTTTTTTTATAGAAACGATAGAGAAGAACGACAGAAGAAGAAATCGGAGAAAGAAGAAGAAGAAGAAGAAGAAAGTTGGAAAAATATATAGAAATCTAAGCCAACGAACGGTCAGAGAAGTCCTTAGTGAGGCAACCAGCAAGGCGGTCGAAGAAGAACTGAGGTAGGCGGGAACCCAGGCATGCGCGATAAGGCGGTGGGGGGAGGGGTTCCCGCCAATAGTTTCTAAGCTTTAGAAGTTCCGAAGTGAGGCTCGGCATCGGCACGAGCCCATAGTGTGTGATGCACAGAGACCACGAAGAAGAACTATAACTTATCCAGTCATACTTCAAAGCAAATTCCTGGAGGGCAGGTCCAAGAAGTTGGTGCAGGGGGGTCTCTGCTGCAGGGGGTCTCCTTTTGAGGCCAGTGGCATGTGAGGTGCTACAACAGTCCATCTTGTCTCTCACACTTTTGGCTACCTAGAGATTTTGGCTGAATTTTCTCCAGCAAGATGATGATGATGATCAGTTCTTCATGTTTTTCAATCAGATGTCGGCAAGGCAACAGAAACCCTGAACCAATGTGTGAGGATTGTGAGGGACTGGACATTGTTGTAACAAATTGAAGTCTAGGTAGCCAGGTCTCAGTTTACATTGGATTAAGTTATACTCCTCCATTAGACACAGATTAGCATCTTGGGACTGCACCTTGAACCAGATGCTGCTTCTAGATTCTCAAGTGATGGTAGTGACTAAAGCTGCACTCCTATACACACTTACCTAGGAGTAAGTCCCATTGAACTCAATGAGATTTACTTCTGAGTAGACATGTATAGGATTGCACTATAAAAGGACTTTTTTAAAAATCAGTTTAGACTGGTGCATAATTTACACCTTTCCAAGAGAAGACAGATTAGGCCGCTGTTATTCACACCCCTGTAATTTGTAGATTAGACTAGTGTAATGAAGTTTATATGGAATTAGCCTTGAAAAGTGCCTGGAAACATCCATTGATCCAAGATGCTACTGCCTAGGCTGACCATATGAAAAGGAGGACAGGGCTCCTGTAACTTTAACAGTTGTAGAGAAAAGGGAATTTCAGCCAGTGTCATTTGTATGCAATTAGTCCCTGGTGAAATTCCCTCTTCATCACAACAGTTAAAGTTGCAGGCACTATATTGGAGTGACCATATACAAAAGAAGGCAGGGCCCCTGCAACTTTAACTGTTGTGAATTTCACCAGGAACTAATTGCATACAAATGACACTGGCTGAAATTGCCTTTTCTCTACAACTGTTAAAGTTACAGGAGCCCTGTCCTCCTTTTCATATGGTCAGCCTACTACTGCCACAATATTAATTGGACTGGACAGGCAGAAAATATAACTCTGGTATTGTTCTACCTTCACTTTTTCTTCATTTCCAGGCCAGTTCAAGGTCCTGGTTCTTACCTTTAATCCCCTAAACAGGCAGGAACCTGGATATTGTATGGACTGCTTTGTCTCAAATGTTCCCTCCCATACACTCCAATAAATATCAGAAGTCCTGCTCAACGTCCTCCAGTGGAGATGTATATTTTTCCAGGATTTCTGAACTGATCTGGGGAGGGGGCTTTTTTCCCAGGGGGTGGGGGGGAAATCCCTATAAGGAAGTTTTGGGAGGGAAATTCAAATATATGAAATACTTATTTTCTTATATAACCCAAACTCACTTTACTACTTTAACTATATATAGAATGCATTATTTATAAATTGGCATATAAAATTGTACTATTTTGCATATTTGTAACATTTACAGAGCAATATTATGCATATCTACTCAGAATTGCCAGCTAGATATAAGTTTACTACCTTCTGTGGGTCCTGCTTCAACCTTGATTTTTATTAAAACTTTCAGATATTTCCTGAGGCAACAGGTCTTTTTTCAGTTTCTGACCTTCCTCTTTCTAACCTTGATACTCTGTTCAGCTCTTGCTTATGTCTACTGTATACACAGGAATTATTCTCTGATGCTTAGATCAGGATTCCCCTACCTGGTGACCTTCAGATGCTTTGGATTTCAACTCCCCTTAGCCTCAGGCAGTATGGCCAAGGATTAGAAAGGCTGAGAATTGCAGTTCAAAACATCTGGAGGGCATCAGATTGGGACATTCCTGAGTCGTTTACCAAAGTGGAAACAAAGTAGAAGTGGGCAAGTGGTGGGTAGGAAGCATGCAAACATGCTCCTGCACAAGTGCCCATGTTTAAATAGGTAGTTGCGACCTGCCTACCAGATCAATGAGAGAGCAAAACCTTTTCTTAAAAAAAGGAGTGTGCTCATTCCAGAAGAGAGAATATTCCATAAGAGGTTTTCAGTGTCCCCACCCCCCAAACTGAAAAGTCATTGGGAAAAAAACCCATTTCCCCCTAAAATGTTTCCTGGTGTCCCCCCCCCCCCCCAAGGTATTCACATCTCTAGCCCTCCTTCTGCTGGCTGAAACTCAGCAAGTGAGTACAAGCGACAGGATGTTTTTATGTATTTTATTGTTGTAAGTTGCCTTGTGAGGGCTTTTGTCCTGAAAGGCAGACAATGAAATATTTTAAATAAATAACGAATAAAATGTGTCATTATACCACCAGCCTGTCTGAGGGGGTGGCAAACGGATCAATTTGGCCTGGGCCCCCACATATCAGCCTCCCCCCCCCAGCAGTGTGTGTGTGTGTGTGTGTGTGTGTGTGTGTGTGTGTGTGTGTCAAGGCCACCCAAAAAGTCCATTGCCATGGGTCACCAGATTCCTCTGGGTGATGCTGGATACCACTGTTGTGGAAAGCTCTTTTCAGTGAGACTCTCCCGGCCACATTGCTGCTCATATTTTGCTATTGGATGGGCATAGATTTTTTGGGAGACTTTTGGTGATATCTGACGGCTGTACTGGACATTTTGTTGCTGTTGATATAGGATTTTTTTTTGCAACTGTTGCTTCTGTGTACCTTTGTTTGAATTTTATTTGCCATTAGCCTTTTTTTGCTGAATTTTCTTGCAGAAGAAAAGCAGCATATAAATCTTCTTGTCCATCAGTCAATAAAATCAAGGCAGGAGGGGCCTTTATTGCCAAAAGGTGAGAAAGGGTGTAGACTGAGAAGCGCTTACAGGAAAGTGATGATATATATTCCTTCCATTCCTGGCCCATGAGCACAAACAATATCAAGTTGTCCAATGAAGACTGAGAAGGTTCAGTGGGCACCAGGAGTTACAGAATATTAAGAGCAGTTGAGCACCACTTATTATTAAAAAGGGAGGAGGAGAAATTAGCCGGCTCATGCCCCTAATAGCTTATTGTATCATATGGGAGGGGGTCAAGGAGGCTGTTAGCCATGTGATTAATACTCTGGACCTATGTTAATGTATGATTTTGTTTTGTTTTTAAAATTTGTTACTGTTTTTAAATACTTTAAATGTTTTTAATTTTATTGTATGTTTAATTCTATTTTAACTTTTGTAAACTTATATTTATATGTTTTAATTGTACATGTTTTAACTTTGTGAAGCGCCTTGAGTCCCAGCCCTGGAAAAAAGGCAAGATAATAATAATAATAATAATAATAATAATAATAATAATAGCCTTCCTCATGGTTTACAGGGAGGCTTCAGGAGGGGGAAGGGGACCTTTTTCATTTCCCACTCTCCGGAACGCCCAGCAACCATCTCACATACATAATAAATACATATGCTATTTATACAGACATATAGAAATAAAGCACTTAGGTTCATTAACCTAAAACCTTTAGCAGAATAGAAAAGAAAACAATTGTGTCCCTTTTCTTTCCCTCCTCCCAAACAGAACTACTAGGTTTCTATTTCAGGCTGGCCAGAACCCTAAACAGAAGCATATAGATACACTGTGACCTGATGTTGCAGGTCCTGTCTTTTTCCTTCTTTTATCAAATGTAGTAGTTGTTTGCCTAACATCAAGGCAGGAAACAGGGCCATCCACAGTTGAGGTGAAGGCTCTGCATATTGGAGACGGGGATGATTCCTCACTTATGCTGAAAGTACTCATTTGTTTTAAAAAAAAGTATAAAGAAAAGCCAAACAAAGTCTGATGAGGACTGAGCATACTCATTGTCCTCCAGGAGGCAAGGCACCTTAAGGGTGTCAGGTTTGTTTAAAGAACAAAAGAATTAAGTGGAAGAAACTGGACTCATTAAGCCAACAACTTATGGTAGCCTAGAAAGGAGAATTAGGGTTGGGGGATACTCACCATGAGGCACAACTCCTGCCCTTAATTCTTCCCCCCTCCCCCATCCAGCGTGCTTTAAGCTTTTAAAGGGCTCTCTGACCACTTCAAAGTGGAGTCTAAGAGGGGAGCTAATTAGAATTGTAGGAAAAGCACTTCCTTCTACTTTAATTAATCACCCCACCAAAGATGCTAAGCTATGTAGGGGTAAGAGACCATATCAGCTTAAAGTATCTTGGAAGGAAGAACAAAATTAGGGTCTTCAGATGCACTCATGAAGCATGCCTATTTTCCCAGCCAAACTCTCAGAATCACAGGGTGGTGGAAGAAATAACATATATGCTGCCCTACACACCCCATAGTGCTCAGGTTCAGGATTAGAGAAACAGCTTCATATTGACCTAGCCCTGAACCTCAGAAGTTATCCACATAGAGCAATTGTATTTATTTATTCATTGTTAATATTTATATACTACCGTTTTTTCCAATGGCCACCAAGGCAGCGCACAACCAACTTAAAAAAGAATAAAAACGTAAAAACAAAAACTCATTTATGAACCATTAAAACATTATGAGAATAGCACACTAATGTTTTTTTTAAAGGCTAGCTGTGTCTTAACACCTTTTTTGAAAGCCAAGAGAGTAGGGGGCAACAGTAATTCTGGAGGGAATACATTCCACAATTTGGGAATGACACAGGAGAGAGCCCTTTTCCACATACCTGACAAATGGGTTTCTGAGGTCTTCAGGACAGTCTCTCCTCCAGAACTTAATAACCGTACAGGTTCATAATCAGGTTAACCAACACTTTGAATTGAACCTGGAAAACTACTGCCAACCAGTGCAAGTTTTTCATTATTTGTATAATATGGCTTCAATACCATGCACTGTTTAGCAGCCTAGCTGCTACATTTTGCACCAACTGAAGCTTCTAGACATTCTTCAAGGATAGAGCCCATTGCAATAGCCTAAACATGATGTAACCAAGGCATGGATAACCATTACTGACCCAGGAAGGGTTGCAGCTGGCACACCATGCATAATTATCATCATTATTTATTCCCTTTTTATTATTCATTGCTCAGATATATTATTGAATGTACGACGATATATAGATCTTGCAAATCAAATCAACAAATAATGTAAAGGCACTCCTTGACACTGCTGCCAGTGGAAGATCAAGGGACAATGTAGGATCATGGAGCGTTCTAAAGCTATGGAGGACCTGATCTTTCAGAAAAATGAATACAATTCCAAGTCAGGCTTTCTACTGACCAACAGCCACTCCATCTTGTCTGAACTGAGTTCACCCTCATCGGGTCCATTATCGAACTCAGGCTACAGTGCAAGGGTATCGACCACTTTCTTCGTATTATTAGTATCATCAACATTGTCATTATTAGTAGTATCATCATCATCTCCTTCTCACTCGTGGCGGTTTTTCTAGACGGACATGACGGGCTTTGCCAATTCATGCTGTCCTTTACTGACTCAGAAATTTCCTGACTATTGAACATGTTTTGAGCATGACTGCTTTCTGGATGTTGGTGTGGATGCATTGATAGGCCCAGTTTCTGAAGGTTTTCTGTACAGTTTTGTGATGGGATGCCGGTGACTGACGTGACTAACAAATAATTGTGACCTTTTCCTGTTGCCAGAGTTCTTCAACTTCCATAGGCAGTTTTCCTCTTCCTTTTAGAAAACATTTTTGTCATTAGGTATCGCTAAGTCGATGAGGTAAGTGTGTTTTTCTTTTTTGTCTATAACTGTTATGTCTGGTCAATTGCAAGGTATTGTCTTGTCTGTATAAACTGTTCTGTGCCAGTATATTTTATGGTCTGCATTTTTGGATGTGTATGTATAATATGATGTAGGCTGTTTAATGAGGTTGAATTTGACGGCTAGTTGTCAGTGAATTATTTTTGCAGCTGTATTGTGTCTGTCTGTATAGTCCATTCCTGACAAAAAATTTACATCCTCCTGTTACATGGTCTATTGTTTCTTGGAATTGATGACATTTCCTACATGAATCTGTTGTTAGACTGTTATTTTTTATGATATATTTTTAGTAGTTCTTGGTTGCTATGACTTGATCCTGTATGGTTGTAGGTATCCTTCTGTTTCAAGAAATAGCTTGCCCTTCCTAAACCATTCATACGATTGTTCTTTGTTTATTTGTGGGTTCTGTATCATATTGTAGTGCTTTCCATGTAGTGCTTTTTGTGCCCATTTTTTTTCTCTGCAAGTGTGAGTGGTTGTGTTTGGTCTTCGTTTTGTAGTGCTAGGTTGAGTGGGGTGTAATTTTTGGATTATTATTATTATTATTATTATTATTATTATTATGTACATTTCTATACCGCCCCATAGCAGAAGCTCTCTGGGTGGTTTAAATATTAGGTGAGAGGAAACAACAGAGCGGGATATTATCAGCATATTGGTGGCACCTTATGCCAAAGTCCCAGTGGTTTCATGAAGAGATTAATCATGGGGAAAGGATAGAACACTGTGAGATACCATATGCTATGCAGCTGAACAGTTATCCCTGAGCATCACCTTCTGGACACAACCCACAGAAAGGTCCAGAACCACTGTGAAAGTGCCCTCAAGGCCCAGCCGCATCAGGTGGTCCAGGAGTATGCTATGGCTGATGGTACTGAAAGCCACCAGCAGGTCCAGGAGAACTAATAGAACCACACTCCCTCCCATTCAATTCCTGGAGTAGGTCATCCACTAAAGTGACCAAAGCAGTCACAGTCCTCAATCCCAGCCAAAAACCTAATTGAAATGGGTTCAGATAATTATAGCACTAGACTGCTTGGGCTCAGAGTTAGGCAAATAGCAATGGAGACTAAACTTTCCCAATCGTGACTTTGTAACTTTGATAATTTACTACAGCAATGTGTACGATGTGGGGCTTTCTTTAAAACTGTCAGAAAGCTTTGCAGAAAGCTGAGCAGCACATCTTTTGGACGATGAAAGTCAACATCACCATATTGGCAACTGCACTGGCTCATGTGCTGGGTTGTGCTTCACAGCCTTAGACCTACATGCTTTAGAGTGCTCTATTCCTGTACGAATGTACCTGCATGTTGATTCTTGCTTTATGCCCTATCTGAAAGGCAATTAGCCACCTGCAGCAAGAAGCAGGGATTTTCAGTGATGGCCCTGTGACTGCAGAGTGGCCTCCCACAGGAGGTATAACATTAAACTCTCTTAGCCTTCGGAAGTTGATGCAATGCCCACTTGTTCAGAAAGTCCTTCTGGCTGTTTGGACTGTCTATGAGTCACATGAAAGAGTATGCTTCAAAATTCTTTTTAATGCTGTTTTTGAATGCATATCTAGCCATTATCTGACTGAGTTAACTGAATGATTTATTATAATTGATACAATAATTGGTTGAAAGAGATGATTAACCACTAATTATTTAATTAGCTGTAAATTTTACAACCTCTTAAGAGGCTAGATTCCAAGAAACGGTCTGAAGGTATATGATGCAGCTATCTTGCTGAAGCAATGCAGGTCTATGTCTGCTCAACGCTTTGATGGGAAACCTCCTGGGTAACCCCTGCAAATTATCTTGAGCTCCTCAGAAGAAAAGTGGGATATAAATACAATGAATAATAAAAGTGAAGAGATGTTGCTTTGTAGAAAGTCTGAGAACAGAACATTTAAATGTCTGAACTGTGTAATGTGAACACTCCCTTATACTAGCAGCTAGCATTCCTTGGCAGGCAGCAAAGCAAGCCATACGTGGTATGAAAGGAAGCAGTGCCAAGAGTTTCCCTTTCACACATTTGAACCAGCCTTGGATTGGGGGAGGGGCAGATGTCTAGCAGCTGCCAGGAATGTCTCTCTTCTTCTTCTTTTTCTTCTTCTTCCTCTTCATCATCATCATCATCATCATCCTGAGATTAACAGGAGGTTAAACTATAATGGGGGATTAGCAGATTGTGCTCACAGAATGCAATTCAGCAACCAGTCAAACATACCCACGTGTAGTGAAAAGTAGGCACTGCACCTCAGTCTGAATTCCATCTCCAAAAATCTTTTACACTTTTGAGAATTCTTAATGAATGTTGTATAAGATTATAAATGATCATAATGTTGATTTTCTGCCAATACATTTTTCACTGCTTTATACATACCATGATGCATACTCTGTTAAGTGGCGTTTTCGATATGTTATGTTCTGATGTTTTTAAGGTATGTAAAATGTCTATGGCGGTATCTACAACATTTCTGAACATTTCTTCAATGCTTTAGTGGTTTACTTTCAAACGCACCTTCCCACTTTTTTCTAAAAAAGGAACTGAATTCTCAAATACATTCCCACACACAATTAATTGCCCTCCTTGAAGACTTGGCTTTGAAATGCACAAATATCTATCCTTTGTCTTGAATAATGTCTTTTGCATATGGTTCTGCATATCATAAAAACTGAAATCTGAAGCCCCTATGTAATCTTTAACTTGGTTTTATAGTAAACAGAAATCTGGCCAATATAATTCACGGTAAAAAAAAATCTAGGGCAGACTGTCTGGTAAATGAATACACAGTAATGCTGAGAACAACAGATGCCTCGAAGGGACTGTCAGACTTGATTGCATTAAAGCAGCTCACTTTAGGAAAAAAATGAAGCTCCTATATGCTCCTGCAGTAATTCTTTCTAATCTGACAGAAGTTCACTGTGATTTTTTTAATGCCCTTTTTAAAAATCTGAATTGGAAACACTGGACTTACCTCTGCCCTTTTAAGCATTTCCCATTTATTTAGGATTTTCATTGCATAAATACGCTCTGTGCACTTCATTTTAACAACTGCAACCTAGAATTAAAAAAATAAAAACGTCAATAATTTTCAATGGATTGCTAACTGCTGACACTAAATAGCTGCTAAAAGGAACATATCACAATATGAATGCCATCTTATAGTTAAGCTGTATAGAGTGAAACAGTAATTCAATATGGCATTGATCATCAGTTTCATACTTAGAGTAGTAATGGAAGAAATATACATGGCAACCTGTAAGTCCTATGAGTAAACATTTGACTGTGTGTGTCCAAATATGTGTAATCAAATAGGTGGGAACCCTTTTTATATGAAGATATATAAGAAGGTATGGCGATATGTTGTGGAAAAGCTACATTATTTACCAAGAACAAGCAGTATTTGTATAGTATACCTCTAGCCGATGGCTGGGTTCAGACAACATGATAATCCATACTCAAGGATTAAATATGAGTTTAGTGTGGGTTGTCGTTGAACTGTGGGTTATCGTGTTGTCTAATCCCAGCCATTGTTTACAATCCAACAACAAACTGTGGGTTCTCTTCATTAGTTGTTCGTGATTAACAAACCATGGTTGGTTAGCGCGACTGAGTTCAGACAACACGACAATCCACATTTCAACAACAACCCACACTCAACCCTTGAGTGTGGGTTATCATGGTGTCTGAACCTAGTTAATGAGAACTGTAGGAAGGGCAGCTGCAAAATAACAAATACTAGTACCCTAGGAGAAAACTAGGCACTAGACGGTAATAGACCAAATTAACTAAGTCTGAAGGATATTCACCTAACGAACTTTATGTGATTATTCAGTAACATAAATTTACTATGGGATCTGTGCAAGATGTCTGTTCATGTTTAAGATGCATACTCAAGGCAACTTAACACTGATCAGCTCCTCTTTGACCCTGTTCAGATGACACACTGAGCCATGGTGGATAAGCATTTGAGCTAAACATTATGGCTTAGCATGTTGTGTGAACCATCCCTAAACATAGTGGTTCCACAACCATGGTTTAAACACACTCACTAACCAAAGGGTTAGCAGCCTAACCCTGGCTTAGTGGCCCTGTTCAGAAGATACCTTAAACCACAGCTTTAACTATAGCGAATAAGGCTGAACAGGCCCTTAATCACACCTAACATAGTTTGGGTTGTTAAAAGAGCTATAAAATGCCAACCTGTCCCATTCTTTCAGGATCAAGTATTGCAAATTCCTAGGTACGAACATTACATTTTTATTCCAGATTAATTCAATCGAAATAAGAGTGATTTTATGCATGTGGCCTCATAACGGAGCAAAGTAGATAAAAGGATAAGAGAAAGACACCTGGTGGCCCGGGACTCAATATGCCCCAAACATAATCCCTGCACTTAAGGAAACACACGCTCTCTGCATTAAGCACCATGGCTGCTTTCCCTTTGCCTGTGTTTTGGAGACAATGACTGAGATGTAAAATGAAGCATGGGCTCCTCACACTGAAGAGCACGGGATCCAAGAGCCCTTTGCCTATGTCTTGGCTTACACAGTGGTCAACATTGCTGACCTGTCCTCCCTTGCTCCATTCAAAATAGGGCCCCAATTAAAAATTAGTTACCAACCAAGTTCTCAGAGAATGTTCCACTTATGCATCTCCAATCCTTGGCAACTCCAGTGAAGAAGGTGAAGCCAAGGATCTCTGCAGGACACCCTGGAGAGCTGATGCCAGTCAAGGAATAGGCTACACTAGGCTAGAGCTGATCTGGTATAAGGCAGTTTCATGTACTCCATAGCACTATAAAGGCAGCTGTGAATGTTCTGCCTGGAAAAAAGATTGGTTTTAAATGAAATGCATTTTAGAGACACATGCTAAGGCTAACAGACATCTTTCCTAAGCTAATATGATTTCTTCTTGTAAACTAAATGTATTTTGGGGGACAACACATACACAGCCTTAAAATCCATGCAGCTGAAAACAAAATCAACATATTGGCATATTTAGTTAATTTAGTGCATCTTAAAGATGATTGCGCATTTTCTATATATCAGTGGAGAAAGCACTCATAGATTCAAAAAAGTAGTAGACAAAGGAATTGGGTTAGCTTTCCACTGATGCTGGCATATAGTTATAAGCAAGACTATTTATCCTGTGAAATGTCATGTACAAACTGCTTATCTGGCATACAGTTTGGATCCCAAGGAATGCTTTTTACAGGGGAAAAAAACTAGCTTTTATAATTGGAGATATATGTTTCAAAACAGAGAGTACACCTATTGGAAGAATTTCTGTGCCCTGAGCCTCTAACTCTGTTCTCTTATCCATCTTCCCCTGCTTTAAGTATTTATTTCTTAAAAATGTGTACTCTGCCATCCAGCCCCAAATAACTCCACAAGTATTACATGCCAACAGACATTTTCACTAACTCAAACATTCTTATGTTAAGCTAGCTATCCATAGAACATATGTTTGCATTCTTCCATCTGTTCACTGTGGGACACAATTCTCATATGGATTTCGGGACTGTTTTTCTTCAGTGATTTGCTAGGTATAGAAGTCAATTCCTTTCCTTTCCCACAAGCACATATTCCTAACGTCCCTCCTCTTTGCCTCTCCACTGATGGGTCCCTCTACATATACACTCTCACACATTCAGGGGTGTGTCATCAGGATGGAACAGCACAGAAAACATGGATTCCATTATTATTATTTTCATAGGTAGGCGTAAGAGCTGGCAAGTGGTGGGAGGAAGGAGAGGTATCATCTCACCTACCAGATGTAGACTTTGCATGTAGAGTGATTTGCGGTAGACCAGTCATGATGTAACCACATAAGAAGAGTCATGCTGGATCAGACTAGCAGGTTATAGAACCATGGAATCATAGAATAGTAGAGTTGGAAGGGGCCTATAAGGCCATCGAGTCCAACCCCCTGCTCAATGCAGGAATCTACCTTAAAGCATCCCTGACATATGGTTGTCCAGCTGCCTCTTGAATGCATCTAATGTGGGAGAACCCACCACCTCCCTAGGTCATTGGTTCCATTGTCGTATTGCTCTAACAGTCAGGAAGTTTTGCCTGATGTTCAGCCGGAATCTGGCTTCCTGTAATTTGAGCCCATTATTCCGTGTCCTGCACTCTGGGTTGATTGAGAATAGATCCTGGCCCTCCTCTGTGTGACAACCTTTCAAGTATTTGAAGAGTGCTATCATGTCTCTCCTCAATCTTCACTTCTCAAGGCTAAACATGCCTAGTTCTTTCAATCTCTCCTCATAGGGCTTTGTTTCCAGACCCCTAATCATCCTTGTTGCCCTCCTCTGAACACGTTCTAGATTGTCTGCATCCTTCTTGAAGTGTGGTCCATCTAGTCCAGCACTCTGTTCACACAGTGGCCAACCGGCTGTCGACCAGACATGGTGCAACAGCACCCTCCCACCCATGTTCCCCAGCAACTGGTGTATATCGTTTTCTGGAGGTAGCATATAGCCATCAGGACTAGTAGCCATTGATGACCTCGGATTCTAGTATTATGGGAGAGGAAGAAAAATGTCTCCCCATCCACATTTTTCACACCATGCATAATTTTGTACACCTCTATCAGGTCTCTCCTTAACCTCCCTTTTTTCTAAGCAAAACAATCCCAGCTATTGTAACCTTCCCTCATAGGGGAGATGCTCCAGTCTCTCCATCAATTTAGTTGCCCTTTTCAGCACTTTTAGCTGCACTTTTTCCAGTTCTACAGTATCTTTTTTTAGGTGTAGTGACCAGAACTGAACACAGTATTCTAAGTGTAGTCGCACCACAGATTCGCATAAAGGTAGTATGATACTGGTAGTTTATTCTCAATTCCTTTTCTAATAATGTCTAACATGGAGTTTGCCTCCTTGACAGCGGCTGCACACTAGGTTGACATTTTCATTGAGCTGCCCACCACAACCTCAAGATCTTTTTCTTGGTCAGTAACCACCAGCTCAGTTCCCATCAGTTTATAATTGAAGTTGGGATTTTTTGTCCCAATGTGCATCACTTTACACTTGCTTACATTAAACTGCATCTGCCATTTGGATGCCCACTCTCCCAGCTTGGAGAGATCCTTTTGGAGCTCCTCACAATCCCTTTCTGTTTTAACTACCTTAAATAATTTGGTGCCATTGGCAAACTTGGCCACTTCACAGCTCACTCCTGATTCCAGATCATTTATGAACAAGCTGAAAAGAATTGGTCCTAATACAGATTCCTGTGGGACCCCACTATTTACTTCCCTCCATTGGGAGAATTTACTATTTATTCCTACTCTCAACTTTCTGTTCTTTAATCAGTTACTGATCCATAAGAAGCCCTCTCCCCTTATTCCATGGATGTAAATTTGCTCAGGAGTCTTTGGTAAGGGGACTTTATCAAAAGTCTTTTGGAAGTCCAAGTAAACAATGTTCACCACATCACCCCTACCTACATGTTTATTGACATTCTCAAAGAACTCTAAAAGATTAGTGAAACAGGACTTAACTTTGATTCTTTTGCAGCAGGATTTGTCCTTCTATATGCTTACTAATTTTGACTTTAATAATACTTTCGTCCAATTTACCTGGAACAGATGTTAAACTAATCATCCTGTAATTTCCCGGATCCCCCCAGGATCCCTTTTTAAAAAGTAATGTTACATTGTACCAGAAGACTGGAGGATGACCAAAGGCTGAGCTTAGGGACATGTTACATATTTTGGTTAAAAGATTAGCAATTCCATATTTGAGTTCTTTGAGAACTCTAGGATGGATACTATCCAGGCCTGGTGATTTATTTGCTTTTAATTTGTCAATAAGATTGACAAACCAAAACATGAGTCACCAATGGCTGATGGGATACTAGCGGGAGGACTGAGGGGAGGAGAGGGCAGGGGATCATAGAATGTGAGTGTTTCCAAGCCTGCCTTCATATCCACAAAATGGCTACACTTATTAATTATATTGAATTCATGACTTTCTTTTTGTATTAGGCATGGAATGTGTTAAAATCTTGAATGCAGAAGTGCTATTGAATATACAGTCATCCCTTTACACTATTGCCAGTTCAATCCAATCAGTTGCTTAGTCCATTGAAAAATATAGAAGCATTTTTCACGTCATCAATCTTTTTAAACTGACAAACCAAGCTCTTGCTGCATGTATTTGAATCAAATTTGCTGTCTAGACTCAAATATGCAATCAAGCAGCTGCTCAGTGTCCTCATTTGCTTATGACAGATATCACATTCAGGGAGGAGAGGCATCACTTGGCATTCTGCTCCTTATCCTCTGGGAAAATCAAATATGGATCATTACTTCCTTTCCACAGGAATGCATATTTTGTATGATGCAAGTAGCTGTGGCTTTAAAGTAGGTGGAGTCATGGCTGCATGGCACAGCACAAAATAAATTGCCCAGCAATTTGTAAGACAAAACAAAAATATTATCCACAGCCAAAAAGTTATAGAAATGATGAGACCCACCTGAACTTAGGCAGGGGCTGGGCTCAGTGATACAGCACATACTTTGCATGCAGAAGGTCCCAGCATCTCCAGGTGGAGCTGGAAAAACACCTGCCTGAAACCCCAGAAAGATATTGCTGCCAGCCGGTGTCGACACTACTGGGTTAGCTCGACCAATGGTCTGACTCAGTATAAAGCAGCTTCCTATGTTCCTAAATACAAGATATAAATTACACACTTCTGCTTTAATGTAATGATCAGGTTATACTGTTAAATATAATCTGGAGGTGCAACGCTGTTGTTTCTGCTGCAACAGAGTAAAAATTTTGTAGCACCTTAATTTATTAAGGCAAAAGCTTTCATGTACTACAGTACACTTCATCAGATTCAACTGATGAAGTGAACTCTACAGCACAAAATCTTATGCTATAATAAATGTATTAAGTCTTTAAGATTCTATAAGACTCTTCGTTGTTTAATATAATTGAATCATTGTTTTCACTGCAAAATGTTGCATTACAGTAAACTGAAAATTAGTCTCAGTGGCCAATTTATGTGAAGTATCCTTCCGAACTATTTCTTAGGGGGGGACCTGAGAATTAATAGCAATATTAATCAACTGGAAAAAAAACAAAATCCATAAAATGCATATTAATTTTCAACCTTTTTTGAACAAGTTTATTTAACAAAGGGAAATAATATAAACACTTGTAATATTTGCTAAAACATACAGAGTACCCTTATAATTCGTTCACACCTGCGTACTATAGCATTCTGCTATACTGTAGAATACTTCTAACTCGCATGCACTGTGTTTTAAAAATATAACTCCTTAAAGTATTTCTCAGACTAAAGAAATTTCTAATAGATAAACTAAAACTATTTAAGATTCCATGGATTATAGATGTTAAGACAGCTTTCCAGATTAAAGATTAAAGTACACCAAGGCACTGTCTCTCTTGTTGGGTTTGAAGATAGATCTGAAGTGCAGAGGTCAAGCAAGCATATCACTATCCGTAAGTAATGGTAAACTACTACACCTGTTCCTAAATGGCAAACTACTACACCTGTTCCTAAATGCACCCAGGAGCCACATTTGTCACCATCCTTCCCACTTTACATGTCTGATGCAGAAAAACATGTTTAGGGGTGGGGAGGACACACAACATACATACTACAAAACCACGTATGATAGCACTCTTCAAATACTTGAAAGGTTGTCACACAGAGGAGGGCCAGGATCTCTTCTCAATCATTCCAGAGTGCAGGACACGAAATAATGGGCTCAAGTTACAGGAAGCCAGATTCCGGCTCAACATCAGGAAAAACCAACGACCTAGGGAGGTTGTGCACTCTCTCACACTAGAGGCCTTCAAATTGCAGCTGGACAGCCATCTTTCAGGGATGCTTTAAGGTGGATTCCTGCATTCAGTACGGGTTTGGACTTGATGGCCTTATAGGTCCCTTCCAACTCTACTATTCTATTCTATGATTTTAAGGATCAAAATTCCACAATCTAAAAAGCTGTTTTTATAGATTCAGTATGAATATGATTATGTAAACAGTTTATCCTATAAAACACAGCGAATCAACAGAGAAAGCAATAGTTAAATCAAAATAGTGCTACCCCAACAAGCTAAGTATTCTATCCCAAATTTGTAAAATACAGTCAAATACTCATATACAGCAGGACAGGGTCTGTGAATAAAAAGGTCCCTCTCCAGACCACAAGAAATAACCCTGAGAGCTGGAAATGCCCTTTTAAACAGAGATCCGACCACAGGGGAACCAAGACCATGCAGCAAACAATGGTCCTTATCTCAAGGTTATACCTCCACTCTAGGGCTGGGACAAAAGTATCAGCAACAATTTCAATTCTAGGATTAAAGCAAGCACAGAAATCAATGCTGTGCCTCTTCCTTTTCAACTCACGTTTGAATCCAAGGAGAGCCAAGTCTCCCAAGTGTAATGCTGCCCTCCTCTCTCCAAGAACAGCTCCACATGCTGCCGAGCAAGACTCCCCTGAAACTCTGGTGAGCTTCAAAAGCAGCTCCTGACGCAAATCAACTCTTTGCACTCTGAGTGGGAGGTGAGAAGCCCTAGACCACAAATACAAACCCTTACAAGCACCTAAAAGCATTACGTGGCTGCAGTCAGAGACTGTTGGCAAATCTGCAAATATCCTAGACCAGTGGTCTTTGACTAGTGGGTTGCAACCCAAAAGTGGGTCGCGAGATCAATCCAGATGTGGCACAGCAAAGCTGTTGTCACCATGTTGGGCAACTGTGAAAGTGGTTCCAAGTTGCAGGTTAGGAGTCCAAGGTGGCTCTCGGGTCTGGACCAGTTGAAGACCACTGTCCTAGACTACTCTAGACCCTTGCAGCATACAAGATCTCCTGGGATCCAACACTATTAGTTAAGTGCTGCATCTGAGAAAGAAAAAAGTACTTTCCCAGACATTGTCTGCTTTGAGATAGTCCCCTTTATCTAAATACATGTCACAATATTGTATATGACTGAAGAGGCTCTTAAAATATTTATTCCGCTCTCATTCACCACTGAAGGATGCATTTCTTTAGACCTAACAGATTTATGCCTCTATGTCTAAACATTCTCCATTATGCCATCTCTTTGTTAATTTGGCTACTATCTTTGAATGTGATATCCAAACCTATGTCCCCGGACAATATAACTAATGATTAAAGCAGAGACTTTGCTCCATATTTCCCACACAATTGATCGGGGCCATAAATAAAAGCTAACTTTTTCTTTGTTTCTTAACAATTCAGTTTACCAACCATTAAATGTGTGTCATGCAGGCCTTTCTGCATATTTTATGTATTACTTTATCCCTTAAACTGAGTATGTATTATTCTTACCCCATGACAGCTACAGATAAATTACAGAATCTAGAAGGGTAGATGTAGAACAATGAAGAATCCTGAACCACCTTAAAACCAAACAATTTATCGTGTCATACGCTATTTAGGAGTTCACTTATGGCACAAACCTTATGCGTATTTCAGGAGAAAATAGCCCTACAACTGCCAACATTCCCCCACTAGCTATGCTCACTGGAGAATGCTGGGAATTATAGGGTTTTTTCTGTCTAATTATGCATAGGACCTTTAGTCTGATGAATTACTATCTGTTACAGAGAAATAATTTGAATGTAAAATATGTGGTGCATTTACTAACATGTTATAATAGACAATATATCAAAAACTGAACTCCAAGGGCATCTTACCTCACCAAATGCACCTCTGCCAATGACTTTTATGATTTCAAAGTCATCTCGATGAAGCTGCATTTCCTTCACCAACTGTGTAAATGGTTTTGCTGTTGAAAATAAAGAGGAAATATAAATTAAAGACTGTACATTATTCCAACCTTGCAAATAAGCCAACAATTTTTTACTGGCATGTCCGCCCACACTTACCTATATTAATAAGCTATGGCATTTTATTACTAGGGGAAAATGGAAATGATTTTCTTCTTATTTACAGACGTTCCCATCTGGTCATCTTCTTATTTGACACAAGTAACGAGCCAAGTGGTTCTTTATGAATCAACATTAGCCATTCGCAATCAGTGTTTTTGTTCATAAGAATAGACCATCCCAATTAACCTTACAGTAGGATCTCCAACAGAAGTCCCAGGGCCAAATCCAGTCCTCTTAAGTGTACCAACTGGCCCCACCTCCAGTTGCCAGCAGGATGTGCTGTGTGTGTGGTTGCCACAGTAGTTCTAGAAATGCAATTTTCTGACAGCTCATGGGGATGGGGTCTGGTCTACCATCGTCCATCCTCTCAGATAAAAATAGTTGCTGAACAGAGTCGGATCCTAGAAAAATAGTCTTTAAACATTACATCATTCACATAAAGTGTGAAATGAAGCGTGTGTTTAGAGCATTTCAATTTGTGACGAAGAATCTACTCAGATTACAAATACATAATGTCTGTTTCAAATAACTTCTGTGCCTTCTCTCAGGGAAGTGTCAAAGGTAAACTGAGAGCCATTCGTGGGTGTAGTACTGAAATCTTTGTAGTATTCTTTGTTTGCCCTGTCAAAGTCCTCTTTGCGGTTTTCAGACTACCATCATAAGAGTCATCAGAGCACAACAGAGGACAACCCTGATCTACTGACAACCAAACAAATTATGAAATCAATATTCAACAAATAAACCATAGCATAAAAGGCATTGGTGGTCAGCAAATAAGCTAGGCAGTTTTCCAGTGATCTGGATTAACTTTAGCGCTCTGTTTCTACAACAGTGGCATTTGGCAAGAGGTTTTGCAATACTGCCAGCTAAAAAATCGTAAGAGGGTGCTAAGATCTAGCAATTGCTGTCACTTGAATGTATGGCCCTCCCTGGCCTGTCTACAGTACAATTCTCTTCTGAAGCAGTGATGGCAAAACATTTTCGGCCTAGGGGCCCAGTTCTAGTTTTGGAAGTGCCTTAGATGGTGTTGGGAGGGGGGGAGAGAGTGCATTCCCTCAGATGTAACTGTTACCAATTTGGACATTTTCCCACCAAGTGTACAAAGCACAGCTCAATTCTAAACAAGTCTACTCAGGAGTAAGCTCCAGTGCAACAGTTATCATGCCTACAAATGCACAGCTCTATTCTATGCAGGAATCTAAAGTTTAATTGCCTTTAAATACTGCCACGAATTGCTGATCACAGAAAACAGGAGAAGAAACTTGTAGGCCAGATGAGGAACCCCTGGAGGCTACATGTGACCTGTGGGCCAGAGATTCCCTATCGCTTTCCTAAAGAATGACAGTGAAGTTGAGAGCAACAATATGCTAAGAGCACATTTCTTGATCCCTTATTCTTAAAATAATTAGACATTTTTTTTAAAAAAAACTCCAAACAAGGAAAAGGGAGGGGGGAGCAAGAAGAGAACAGTGAAGGCATCTCTCCCCAACAGAATGCATCACTTCCAAGATGGGATGCCAGAATTGTATTCACTCCTACACCATAAAAATACATTTTAAAACCCATGATTTTAGTAACTGGGGTACATATAGGTACAAACAAACCCGCTAGGGATGTAAAAAAGAAAAAAGACATAACATATGGTTGTTGCTTTTATTTTGAAAACCAGGTGTGTCCACGCTTTTAAGGGCAGACTACACCCTTGGAGGGGTCCCCAACCTAGCCCACCCACCCACAAGCTGACTGTTTCATATGAAACTAGAAGTGACCCCACTTAACCTTGAAGATCACTCTCGTAGCTTCTAGTTTGGGCAGCTGTAAAACTAGAAATGGCTTCAGCGATCTGGAGAAGGGGAATTGCATGTCAGGCACCCTGAAAAATGGGTGCTGGGGACTAGATATAGGCTATCCTCAACTGCTACTCTGTATGTCTGCTAAATGCAACATACAGAGGTCCAGGTGGAGCAAGCTGGTATTCTTTGTTAATCTTCTGTTGCACAAGTGTACAATAGCTGTAAACCAGGTAGTTTTTTTAAAAAAAGGTGGATATAATCACACATTCCCTGGGAAGTGTGCAAAAAATGTTTCCTGGGCCCATTTTTGTGCAAAATGGGGACTACGGAAGTAAAAAAGGGGGTGGGGGGGCTCTGAGAGCAATCACTTCCTCTAGCATTAAGTGTATCAAGGTACAGCATATCTTCAGATAAACAGTAACTTATCCTGAGACATGCAAGCAAAAAACCTAAGAGGTTTGCCCCCACCCTCACCTAGGATAATTGATGTATGCAGATTGTACCTGAGTGTTCATTTCTCTTAACAAAGAAGAGTTTTCACAGATACCTTTCTTTAATGAGTTTTGCAGTTAGGGCACAGCTACATGCAAAACATGAGGAACTAGTGTGGGAACACATTCAGATATTTTTAACTGAGAAAACTATGCTGTAAGAGAACCCAGTGCTCTGGAGGCTGATAAGAAAGCTGAATAGATACTGAGGCAATGGATTAATTAATACTGCAAATGCCATATTACGTTACTTCAGATTTTAAGGGAAAATATGTTCTACTTTAAAAACTAAAGAACAGAATGCTGCTTTATGCTTTGATTTCTAGTGTTACTCCTTTAAACAAACTGAACCTCCTCCTGATCTCTTGCCAAGTCTCTTGTTTACATCATATTTTAGCATGTATTCTTTAAGAATGTGAAACAGAAGTATCCACACTATGCAAGATTAGATAGTTGGGCAGAACTTACTGGGTTTGGCTTTTCCCCCAGCACATCATGACTAAACAGCATATTTGCTTCATGACAGTGTCGTTAATACACGCACCATTTACAGAATCCACAGACTCACACATCTAAATGTCTCCAAGACCATCCATACCTTCTCGTAATCACACAGTATCTTTTACAGTTAACTCCCTTGAAATGAACTTACTCTAGATCTATACATGCAGAAGAATGAGGTGCAGAATGAGGTGGTCGAGTCCTAAAATGATAGTATGGACTGTAGAACCTCAGAATAAAGACAGGAGGCAAAATTTTGGAATACTTCAAAACATTAGACTCATTGCATGTATAAAACTAGCATAGTAAATAGATGCTGGGCTAGAACATTTCTCCCTCAAGTGCTACCTACTTGCAGAGGATTTAAGGGGAGGTGTTCAAAAATGTAACCCTTTATCTGTTTTGTGAAGTAGTATAGCTCATGCTATCACCTCAGGGTTCTTCCATCTCATTCTATTGCATGTGTACATTAAGTTTTAGGCTTAGCAGATGAGCAGTTAAAATTTTGGACTATGCCACTTCAAACTTTAGGTGGGCATCTGCTACAGAAGCTTTCCTTATAAGAGAGTGTGCATTACAGCAGAAAGCTTAATTAGATGGCACACAATCCCTTCCAGAGCTGCTATGATATTGGAAGTGCTGCTTTGTTGATACCCAAATGTGGAAGTTTTAACAGATCACACAATTTTTCAAAAGCTGTTCACCAGATTTAACATAAAACAATGATAGCTAATTCTGGTTATTGATCTCCAGCATTTAGTTAATAAGTGCCTTTCATTTTTATGTTATCCTCAACTTGCTGCCTATTAGTTTCTGTAGGAGTCAACCACATTAGGGTTCAGGGAACGGAGCTATGGGATTATGTAACACCCTCTTTTTCTCAGTTTTGGTGTTGTGCAACCATCACCAACTGAGTTACAGTGAAACCAGTACACCTTCTAGGCTCATTTTTGAAAATATTAGAATCTCACATCTCTAAACCTGGGGTCACTAGATCACAAGTTGTTACGTGTTGAGACTAAATAGTGTTCCCTCTTTACTTTCTATTCCACACTATTTTATAAGCATGCATTATGTCCTTTCTCAACATTTTTCTAAGATATAGACAGGGTTAGGACATCATGATAACCCATGATGGATTAAGCCACAAAGGCTTAATTAATCCATTGTGGGTTATCATGTCATCTGGTAGGATTTTTTTAACCCATGATGGCTTATTTGGCCAAAATAACCCACTCTGATAACCCATAGTCTGCAGAGTGGCGTATTTAAACCATTGTGGGTTATTATGCCGTTTGGCAGTCACAGTGGCTTATTTTAGGCAAGAGTGGTCAAAACCACTGCTGCTCTGCTCCTTGCTAGCTGTCAGTGTCAGGGCACAAGTTTTGATGATGCATCGGGTGCCTCTTGAGTAAAGGAGGCTGTGTATGAAGCTTGGTCCCAATCCTGCAACCTCCCAAGGATTTTTTAGCCACTTCCCACTTTTTGGTGCACTAGGGATTTTTGCTCCTCTGGAGTAAATGAGCACAGATTTGAAGGAGGTACAGGGGCCTCCTGACTGGAAGAAGCTGT
The DNA here is from genome assembly GCA_029215795.1 of Anniella stebbinsi. Taxonomy (NCBI): domain Eukaryota; kingdom Metazoa; phylum Chordata; class Lepidosauria; order Squamata; family Anniellidae; genus Anniella; species Anniella stebbinsi. The sequence goes on from JARDYH010000001.1 coordinate 356,641,417, forward strand.
ATATGAAGTTTTGTCCCAATCTTGCAAATTTCCAGCGCTTCAGAGGTAAAACAGTGGCACTGCTTAGGCAGCACACAGTAGCTTAATAAGCTACTCACAGTAGCTTATTAGTCCACTCATGTGGCAGGGGATCGTGAGCTATTTAAAAATAAGCTACTGTGAGTAGCTTATTAACCCATTGTGGGTTATCGTGACATCCGAACACCAAAAAAAAACCATTAACAAGGAAAAATTATCCATCCCTCTATTTTTGCATCTACAGTTCTACTGTGCATTTTCTGAGATGAAAATCAGAAATGCCCACAATATTCTAAAACTGGATACATCATAGACTAACACACAATGTGTGTATCTGTGTGTTTGCTAGTGTGATCAGATTCTCTCTCTCTCACACGCACACACACATACACACACACACACAGACTAAATTAAACAAGCTGATAAAAAAATAGATATGCCCTGTTAGTAAGTGGCCTGGACATACATCACATGCACTACAAATTCTGTCAAGCCTATTCCATTACAAATACAGCGATTTTAACTTCTGTTGCTATTTGGAAGGGGTGAAATGAGGGCATATTGAGAATGCGAGCTATGAGGAAGTGTTAAAGAAGCTAATTCAGAACAAAAAGATTCTTACCTCCCATCTGAGCCTCCTTTCCAAAAAAAAAAAAAAAGTACCTGATTGGGACCAAACTGAAAATTGAAACAGGACTTCCTGTCTGTCACTCTACATAAATATGCACCAGTTATATCTGAGCAACTGGAATGCCTACTACCTTGAACCATCTGCATGTTTGAAAATAAAGTGTCAGAGAAGTAGCATGGCCATAGTGCGTAATGGATATTACTGAAGGACTTCTAAATTTATATCCATGCAAACTGATGAATGAAGCAGAATATTTTTTAAAAAATGACAAACAAGATGAAAAATATCCTTGCCAATGTGAAGACAAAATATCCCAAGAGATGGAATGAGGAAAATCTTTTAACACATTTTAGTTCTTTTCACTGTTCAAAGGAAACTGCCTTGTATCTATCTGTCCATCTAGCCCACTACTTTACTCTGGTTGGCAGTGGCTCTCCAGCATCTCTCTCATCATCTGATACCTGATTATTTGAATTGGAGATGCTAGGGATTGAAGCTGGGCTTTCTGCATGCAAATATGTTTTACCACTTAAATATACCCCTCTCTAATGCATGTAATTTCTCAATTTATGTATCTGAGAAAAATATTCAAATTTTGATACTACATCTAACAACCCTTCATTTATAGATATTACAAGTATCAGGAAGTACCTGACAAAAGGCCTGTGTTATAGCTATTACGAAAATAGCTTTCCATGAGCTATTTTAGTTCAATAACTTGAATGACAAACTGTAGTAGTTCTCAAGCTCAAGGCTAGCTCTTCCTACAGAATCATGGACAGTTGCCAAGGAATGCCTAAGCTCCTGTGTTATCATGATTGGGTACAGAATCAAGTTTTGAACCCCCATGTTGATTTATGGTGCAAGGGAACATCAACTTTTCTAAAGCTTTCTGTCTGGCAACTTAAAATTTGTTGTGAGAACATATAATCCTACATCTTCACTTTTCGTTTAATATGCTCACCGATAAGCAGAATGACAAGACGGAACACTGCAAGCCAAACCCTCACCTGTCTTTGGCCTGGACTACACACCTTCAGAGTAGCATCTCTGTGGTGAGCATCTCACCCCTCCAGTTGCATCATTTAGTAAATTTGCAGTGCAACTCCTAGTTACCGTGGAGAGAACAATCCACACTATATCACCAGCAATGGCCAGTGGGGGCTATGAAATCCCAGTACACATTAGCCCTGAATCATATAGGATGATCACATAGGTTACCACCATGGTTCAGCATAGGTTGCCTCCATCTTATTGCAACATGCAGCCTGGAATCTTATATTTGTTTAGGCCTCAAAGGTTCTTTTCTCTACTTTGTATTTTTATAATAATAATAATAATAATAATAATAATAATAAGGTATTGTAAAACAAATGTGAAGACATCTGGTATTGGCATCACTTCTGGACTGAACGGAAGGGAAAATATACTTATGCTTCTTTATATTTGTGCCTTTTTGCCTGAAACTAATAACTTTTTAAAAATTAAGGTTGATTCCAAAAATGGAGAAAGGAAGATGTGAGTTAATTGAAAGCTGAAGGCATATGAGTACAGAGAATTCCTAAACACATGTTCTATTCTAGTTGGTAATATAACATCACTATCATGTGCAGCAAGTTTAACAGTAGCTTTATGAAACTGCACTTTATTTCTACAATTCAGTGACCTGGTTCACATGGCACAAGGGTGGTTAATAATTCACATGCCAGCTGATTTCCCTAATGACCTTCACTGGACATGTGAACCCAATGAGGATGTGTGTGTACCTGGGGTGGTTAACAGAACCCACAAGCCCTGTTCAGAAGCCACCTTAAACAATGGCTTTAACCACGGTGAATAAGGCAAAAAGCCTTATTCACTATGGCTAAAGCCATGGTTTTTAAGGAGTCTTCTGAACAGGGCCACAGTCTGTTGTAGGCAAGGGTAATTAGGGAAATCAGCTGACACGTGACTAGTGTGCACGGGGTAGTTAACAACTCATTGGCTCAATTCAGACGACACAATAAACAACTGGTGTGGGGAAAACAATCGTCAGTTGTTTTGACTATTGTGTCACCCGAATGCTGCCATAGTCAACTCAGCGCAAATCCTAATCCACACCACAGTGGATTATTTATTACCATGTTGTGTGGGGAGTACCCCCTAGATGAACAACTGTAAAGTTGATTATTACCCCACCATTGACTATCGTGTCGTCCGAATTGAGCCACTGTGTCTTATTAACCACCCTTCTTCATGGGAACTGATTCACTATGTTAGAGCGTAATCCTATGCTAATTTGGGCAGAAAAAAAGGCCTACAAATCCCAGCATGCCCCAGCTAGCCAAGCTGATTGGGGCATGCTAAGAGCTCTAGGCCTTTTTTCTTTCTAAACGTGCGTAAAATTACACTCTTACTGCCCTAAAGCTGAAAGTAAAAGTCAAAATGATCCTTGAAGGAACAATTTTCTGCAGAGCATCTGAGAAAAATAATCACAGAATAGCAGAGTTGGAAGGGGCCTATAAGGCCATCGAGTCCAACTCCCCCACTCAATGCAGGGATCCTGTATTTACTGCTAGGATACTGTTAAAAGATGTATACAGACAATATTGTCACCTAAAGATATCAAAGAACAACCACTAGTGAATACACAGGTGTGGCACACCTTTCTGTTCATTCTACTTCCTCTTAATAAATAGCAATATACAAAGAGTCATTTTCAACTCTGTTCCACACCCTATTTTACTTCCTTAGAGATCAGTTATAACTGAAAGGTCAATGAAAGTCAAACCTTTGCCTTGGGCAAAAATCCATGAAGACACATGTGAGGCACTCACTGCTGCTATCAGCTGTAATACTTGCAGTGATGCAAGCTACTCAAAGACTCCAATAGGGGACCTTTAAATTTATAAAGAATGTTGGCAAAGGAGTCGATGTTAAGTTTCACAAGACTTTTTGTTTGCTTGCTTTGCAAACTCCAAGTTCTGCAAGTCCACCATTATCTGGATTAAATGTTCATGGAGGCCTATTCTTTAGAAGAAATTGTACAAGTATTGTACAAGCCAAGAACTATAACACAAACTACTCCACTGAAAGGGGGAAAAACAGCTACAAAATGGCTTGGAAACAGAAGGGCTGAAGGACTGTCAACTGCTTGTATAACCTTGCCTATCTGCTGCAATCAGCAGGAGAGGTCCTTCTGTGTGTTCCACCTCTATCAAAAGTACATCTAGGGAGCATGACCATAATATATATATATATATATATATATAGCTTAGACAGGCCTCCTGGGTGGACTTCTGTGTGATGTTCTTTTCTCCGCATAGTACTATAGTCAATGGTGTGGGGTTGTTGTTGTTTGCATGTTTTTAAAACTATGTGTTGCTAGGGAAGTGGGGATATAATGTTAGTCACTTTGAGCACTTTGTTTCAAGTGGAACGGCAGGACAGAAAGTATAAGTCCACAATCATATGGGATGCCACAGAAATAATGTGAAACCAAGGAAAACCTTTAAAGGGCCCTGTAATACGTGCATTTACTTCACTACCTGTCCACTTCTCTGATGAGGCTACAATTGAGCACAAAATACCAAACTGTCTTTTCAAGTGATGGTAACTCCACTCACCACTCACAATCTGCAAGGTCCTGCAATCAGCACTCTGTGAAAGAAAGGACAAGCCATAACATTACAACAAGCAAGCAGAGCTGCAAGAGCTACTGCACTATCAAGGGATGAAGCTGGCTATAACTCAGCATAGGCATACTGCTGCAGTTGTTGCTTGTATGGCTGCAAGCACAAGGCAGGAAAGACAAAGAACGCTGAGGTCGAGTGCAACTGTAGTACTTAGGGCTTGAAGCTGTTTTGCAAATCTTGCTTAAGAGATCATCATGGTTAGCAACTGCATGCCAGGGTTAGGGCCAGGAAGAGAAGGAACACTCCCAATCCCTGAACCATGCATAAGAAATCAGGAGTATTCTGTTTTCACTGCTCCTTTGAATAAAGGAAATTCAGAGGCTGTTTTATCACATACCTTAGGAAACTTGCCAAAGTCCAAGGGTCTTCAGGAAACAATGCAAGACTTTCTGTTTCAGGGTTTTTTGTTTTTTTTTTAGTAGTCATGAAAAGGCTGGGTGTTCACCAGTTCCAGATTTAGTTGGATTTTAACTGTATTTAAATGGGATATATTACATTTGGATATATTTTAATCTACAGTCAGAGAGGGAAAAGCAACATTGTTCCTGTTGTCTTCCTTTTCCCACAATATTTTTTCTACAACATTATCAGAAGACAGAAACTGCACCTTACATGTTCTACTATTCACACATATACAGTATACACACATCAAGCAATAATAATATGGGTTTTTCATAAAATTTTGAATTGGGCAATTTGCATCAGAAAACTTTTTAATGCTCTAAACAGTGGTTTAATTTAGCATGTCTATTTTAGCTGTATTTAGTAAACAAAACTAAAAAGTGTATCCCATGTTATATATATTTTTTGTCCCAATACACCCCATATTTGAGGGGGGTGGGAAATAAAGTATACTTAATGTAATTTAAATGTTATATTATGTAGAAACCATATTGGAGTGCTAGTGAAAATTTAAAGACAACAGCATGTACTTTGCTTACATTGTTTTAAATCGAAGAAAAAAACAGATACTGAAATCTGATGACAAACCAATTCATTTTAGCAACCCAAAGACATTCACTCATCTATTTCAACTTATACATCTTGTACAATAATTAAAAACCTGTACCATACATAATCATTCTGAATCAACTATTTGTTGTTTTTATTCCTCAAACTTACAAGTTGGTGACATAAATGCTTTTCTTGGTAGACAGCCGGAGTACAAACCAAACAAATAAATAAATAATCTGAAAACCATGAATTACAACTTTCAAACTGCCATGTTTGCCTAATATTGTATTTGCAATTGGCAGACATTCATTGTTACTAGTTACCTTATGTTATGGAAAAAATCCTGTGGAAAGATAAAGCACCTCACTACCATGCAACATCCAACTTTGTAACACCCAGTTTTCTAAACAGCCCAGAGAGCTTTGGCTAATGAGACGCATAGAATTGTGTTTCTGCGCTCTAGTCTACCTTGAAGGAAATGCCTAGGCAAAAAGAACTGAACTGCATGCCTAAATCATTTATTATAGCAAATTCTAGGACACAGATGACATGATAACCCATGTAGGTTATCGTAATGTTCAAACCCTGTCAGGTTCTCATCGGCTTGCTTTATTGACTTCATAACAAGTGCATTATCTAGCAAATGATCTCTTCTGGATCCAATACCAAAGACTGATCCAATTAAAAAAAACTATATTTTACTGGGTGCCTACCAGCAGCTAGTCAGAGACCGGACATAATATAAAATCCTTCTGGAATCTACTACCTAAAAAGAGTGCTTATAGTTGATAATGTTAGGAGAATGAAGCAAACAAAATCCTCTCTGTTTTTCTTCTACTAGCAATATAGATACTCATTTGGCCATAGCCCAATGGTAGAACACATGGTTTGCATGCAGAACGTCCAAGGTCCAATCTCTGGCAACTCTAGGCAAGGCTGAAAAAGACACCACTCTAAACCCTCATGAGCTGCTGCTTATCAGTGTAGACAATAATGAGCTAGAAGGATCAATGGTCTAACTCAACATAAGGCAGTTTCCTATGTTCCTGTTCTCTCATGGTGCCACTTTCCTATTCATTCAGTGAGCCCAAGGAGCTCTTTTTCTTGTCGGATGAAAAATAATGGAAAAAATGTATTTTATATTCATTTTGGAAATAAAATATTCAAGTTTTGGGGTGCTGGTGCTGGCAATGGACTGAATGCATGCCATTTGTCCTGTAAGTTATCACCCAAATTCTTAATTTGTTGCTGTCTCCCAGCAGTAGCGCAAAAACATGTCCATGTAGACTTTTCAGAATTGAGAACCCTTTGGTATTCTAAATATCCACTGGAACACAAATGCTGAAGAGGTTACAAAAAAATTACTGATCTCACTTCCAGTAATGGTATTGTCAAGTTTTGAGTGTAAGGGCTATAGATTAATGTGTGATCTCATCTTAGTTCAATTACATTTTTCTTGGAAACCTTCCCCAATAAGCCAGCTAAGCATTTATCATAAAGTTTCAGCTTTTTGTAAGAGGACAACATGAAGCAGCTATATTTCCATACATGCTTCATTCACACTATCTGCAGCTTTATAGTCAGTGATGGAGGGATCAGATGTAGACAAAAGAAAGTATTTCTGGACAATAAGTATTTCAAGAGCAGCATGAATTTCCCCTTCTATGAGTTTCAATATGCAGTAAAACATTTTTGCTACCAAAGATGCTTTAATGTGAAAAAATGTATAATATGTGTCTTTCCCTCTTAAAACCAAATAGGAATATCTGTGCACAAGGTTTACTAGAGCTTGAGAGGGAAGAGGCTGAAGTTAAAAGCTGGGCACATCCACCCCTCTTCCCCTCCCTTTTATCTATTATCTTCTACCAGCTGTCACCCACTTTAGTCTTTACTAGATGAGCATTTCTGCAGTAGCCCAGAGACCTAAAGGGTAGAATTATAATGCATTTCTCCTCAATGCTTTCATTTTAACATATATTTTGCAGGTATTAAAACCCACCTCTAGAGTTAAAAACAGCCCTGACAAAGTGAAAGTGCATGAAATCTAGAGATTTATCGTTTTTGAAAATTGAATTGATTTATTACAACATCAACAACAGAAAAGATGCTAAGGAACAGTTTTGCTGTTCTCAAATAACTAAAACCTGAAGGTAAATAAACAACAAAATAAATGCATCTAGCCATCAGAGATGGGATGGGGGAGAAATCAATTTGGTTTGCACATTAGCACCAACTGACATAACTCACACTTCTCAAATTAATATGCAATTATCTTTCAGTTTTTTACAATGCGGTTCTCCAACCCAAAAATTGCACACAAAAATGTGCACACTTGGAGAATTGCGCAAAAATAGGCATGACCTACGTCTTACTTAAGTATTTATACATATTCATGCTTTGGTTAACAATATATAACCGAACTATGTTATCTGTGAAAATCTTTCACATATGCTTTAAAATTAAAATGTTTATTTTGGATATTTATATCATGGATTTATGGCTTAATATTATGAGCTACTTTATCAAGTATTAATCTAAGATACTGCTGGCACTAGTCTAGTTGTTACAGAAGCTGTAGTTGTGCTTCGTATTTTCATTGACAATATCCCAACTCCTTGGCTCAAGAATCCATTTTAACTCAAGAGTCTCTAGGCAAAGACTTGAATTAGCAATGTTCCAGTTTGCACTCTTAGGCCATTGTTATCCCAGCTCTTGATATAATGAATATCAAATAGGGATGAACAAATCTGTTAGGTTCGCTTTCTTCCACACACATTTTTTTAAAAAAATCTCAAGTTGTTTCAGTCCCCTGTATGAAAAAAATGGCAAATTTTGGTAAGTTCTTATATTAAAACCCCAAACATTCTCCCATTCCTGTTTTTTTATCATCACTGACAAACCTAGAAACTCTGGGTTGTTTAAGGGTTAAACAACCCGGAGTTAACCAGTAGATGCTCATGGGTTAAATGAAAGTGGAAGTGATGAGCATGTGAGACACAGCACGCTTACTCACTACAGATCGCCACCAACCCATGGTTTAAACAACATATGGATTATCACCACATGCAAACGATACACGGACCAGGCATCATCAGTGGGATATTCTAACATATGAAAAATATAGCTCTATGGTTTTGCAACAAAATGTACACAGTTGTTTTTCTATATAGCTTGCCTTTGAAATTCAAAACTTGATTATCCAGTACGTGTTGATTTGTCAGTTTTGGACAGAGCACTTCTGTAGAATAGTAATTCTTATATTCATTATTTCAGTAGTTCCAGGTAATTTGTAATTAAAAAAAGATTATGGTTGTAAACCAATACCTGTAAGAATACAATTAAGAAATTACTTCAATGAGAAATATGAATTTAAGGGAGAATAATATGGCTTAATATTCATTCTCAGCATAAGATGGAAATTCGTAAGAGACCTAATATATCAGAAAGATGTCATTAATATATCTGTAGAAAGATTTATACAAGGAATTTTGTCTCCCTGCAAGAGGGTGTCTTTCTAATATGGACATGGATGGCCAAACGGGTTTCCAATGGTCGATCCATCACCATAAACAGCAGGCAATTCAGTATTCATCATAAATCAGATTTTTTAGGAGAACAATTTCAGTGATTCCCCAGAAGACCGAAAAATCAAATTAACTCACCTTGTAAAGAGCAGGATTTAATATTAGGTTGTTAATATGTTTTCTAGCAAAGTGCCTTCAAGTTTCTTGTGAACTGAAATTGATACAAACATCATTGCTGCATCCTACTACTCTCCCAATTCCACCCACCCAATTTTTGTGTCCTTTCCTTCTCGGGTAACTCACTAATTTCCTCCTTAGTCCAGCCCATGATACTAGAAATTACTGAATCTGGAGCACTGAGAAATGTGCTTTTCCCCTTATAATCTCCTTCGCCTTCCGCATTTGCTCTGCACCAGCATGGGCTCAGCCTCTTCAGCTATACAGCATTAGGAAGTAGATATCACCTTTCCTGTACTTTCCACTGTTCCTTTCTCAATGTACCAAATGTAGACATCAGCCCTACATGTTATAAAGAAGCCACCTACTCAATTAAACTCCTGAATTAATTTCCCCTGCAGGGGTCTAAGTAAAAAAAATATCTTCATATTAGAAGATCTGCTTTCCTACCTTCCTACTATAATAATCATCTTCATCTCCTTCTCTCCAACAAGATAGTCTGAATGCCAACTGAATTCTTTTAAACATGTTTATTTTTTATTCAATAATATAATTTACATTTTTTAAAAACAACAACACAGAGCTTAATCCAGTCTTTCTAAACTGTCTTTCAGATTCCAAAAAGGATAAAAAAGGAAACCATTTCTGGAAATAATAATTAAATCCTGTTTCTAAAATGGGTCATTTATTTACTAATCCATGCTATTTCAAGAGCCCCTTTAGCAATCAGTCTTTGATAGTTGGGAAAGGAGACTTCCAAACACAAGCACAGTGTGGCAAAGAAGGAGACTGCTGAGCAGAGTTATTTCCAAGTGGTGAGGAGTCTACTTAATGTAAATCTTAAGAGCAATTGCGTTTTGCGGATAAAATTGTTTACATCCACGCCAACCCGGACATGACATTTCAACTGAGTTAGAAGCGAATGAGCTAGGACACTGCCCAGTCCTACTGATATGGATACTTTTCAGCTTGTGCAACCTGAGGATGTGGACAAGCTTCTTGGAGGATAAAGGCCTACCACCTGTCTCCTAGATCTTTCCCATCATGGCTCATAACAAAAGAAAAGAAAATGGTAGACCCACCCACCACCAGGCTCTGGTAACCATCACCCTGATTAATCTTACATTTCTGAGCAAAAGACTAGAGCAGATGGCAGCCTCTCAAATCCAAACAGTCTTAGAGAATACTGATTGACCAGGTCACATGCAACAGCAACAAGGGTTAACCATGGTTTGTTTAGCCCCTAAACAACCCAGAGCTTGTCAAGCCTGGCTTTCTGACACCCTTTGGCAAGTCAACACAGATTACTGATTACAACAAAATCCTTTATTGTAGTAGATCAGGTTATACAAATCAAGCTTTTCAGATGAAAATACAGATCCAAGGCAAACAAGAGTTTATGAAGAGTTCAGACATGAGTTCACAAAAAGTCCAGGCAACAAAACATTTTGGGGCAAAAAGAAACACTGTTTCCACCAAAGGCTCTATAGCCTATGCACTGGCTTAGATACAGGGGAGGGCCTGCTAAAGCTCCTCTACTGATGATCTCTCCTGACAAGGGAATCCAGCCCATAAATTATCACTTGTCTCAGGGGCATCTCTGTTCCACCCTTTTCAGCTGGCATCCTTCTCAGTTGCCACAGAAGATTTCTCAGGATGTGAATAAGAGGTCTGATTCAAGGTCATATCTTGCAGCTGTGGCTAGGAATGGATGGACCCATCTGAAACCCGGTGAGCTTCTGGACAACCTGGAGAATGCCTGGCAAGCACTGCGGGGCCATCCATGAATGCTCCATTCTTGCCTGCAATAATGCACAAATGGCCCCTTTAAGGTTGCTATTTACATAACATTACCTTCCCAGAAAAGCCCGGGCTGACATTTTGTGCAAAATGGCAACTCACTAAGGGGGCAGTCAGCTGTTGGGCGCTCGGCATGGGCCCCCACAAAAGCCCCACAGCTTGGCGGGGGGGGGAGTCCATCAGATTCTACACACCCACCACCCCGTGGATTCTCACATCATCTCTATCTGTAGCTGATAGGGAGTATCACCCCCCCCCACACACACACACACTTTAGCCTGCAATCTGATGTCATGCTAGGCAGAGTCAGGCTCTCAGGCCTTGAGCTTCCCATAACTGGACTGTGTTCGAAATCATTTTGCTCTAAGTGTGAATCGGATCCTGATTCCAAAACCTTAGGATCCACACCGGTACTGGAGCTAGATCCAACAGCGTTCCAGGTTCGCACATCACAACCTACAAACTGGCTAATGCATTGTTGATTGAAAGTGGAAGTGAGGAGTGTGCAGGATGCAGCTAACTCGCTCACTCCATTTCTGCACAGCAAACCCAAAATCTGCCATTACATGAGAACTGCCCCATAATTTGGATACATTCCAATCCAGGTTTAGGCCTGGTTTGGGGATAGAAACAGCATGGGTCACCCTGGCAGAGTATTTGCTTCAGGGAATGGAGAAGAAGTATGACCTGTTAGTTCTCTTGTACCTCTCAGCAGCTTTCTATGCCACCAACTAGAGGAAACTTCTTGATCACCTGGCTGGGTTGGGTTTGAAGGGCACAGGGTTATGGTTGTTGTGACTGGTTGGTCAGTCTCAGAAGGTGACACTGGGGAGACTTCTGCTCTGTCCCATATCCTTTGGCCTGCAGGGTATCACAAGGCTCTATCTTGTCACCAAAACTATTTAACATCTACATGAAACTGTTGAGGGAAGTTATTCAGCAGTTTAGGTTGCAGCGTCATCAATATGTGGATGCTACATGTCTCTACCTCTGTGTTCTGCCTATTAAACCCAGGGAGGCAGTGGAAGTTCTGAATAAGTGCTTGGAGTCAGTTTTGGGAAAGAGGAGGGTGAACAAGCTGAAGCGAAATCCAGACAAAGCAGGTGTACTTTTGAGTGGAAAATTCTGCTGATTTGGATATAGGATTCAACTGGGATTCATCAGGGTTGCATTCCCCTAAAGAAGCAAGTTCATAGCTTGAGAGTCCTTCTGGACTTGTTGCTGACTGTGGGAGCATGTGTGACAACAATAGCCAGGAATGTTTTTTACCAACTTTGTAGCACTCCTTCACATAATCTCTTAGTAGGAAACATACATCAGCTTATACCAGGGGTGGGAAACATACTTCTGCTTTGACCTTATCTAGGGAAAGTGGACTTGCCTTCAATTATGCATGCACTATTAATTTCAGAGTGTAACAAACTTATGTGGGGCTTTGAAGGCAACTTGGAAATTTCAACTGATAAAGAATGCAGCTGCTCAAGTCTTCATTGGGCCTAAACAATTGGATCATATTACAACAATCTGTACTAGCTGCACTGGTTGCTAGTGTGTTTCTTGGCATAAGGTGGTTTTGATCTTTAAAGCCCTAAACAGTTGGGGTCCATCTTATTTGAGGGGCTGTCTACACCCATATGGGCTTGCCCATGTTTTAAGACCATCTTCAGAGACCCTGTTTACAGGCCCACCACCAAGATCAATAAGGCCGGCAGGCATTAGAGACAGGGCCCTCCCAGTCATAGCCCCTATGATATTCCCTCCTGAGAGAAATATGGCTGTCCCCATCTGTGGCTGCTTTTAAGAGTGTTTTAAAAACTCATGTATTGTCCCCGGCTTTTAACTGAAAGTGCTTCCGTTATTTGCTACTGACAGATATCCTGAAATTGTATTTCACTGAAACTGAATTTATTTAAAATTATTCATATTTAATATGATTTTATTAACATGTTTGTATTGTTTTTATGCTGTAAGATGCCTTGGGGAAGTCTTGAAAGGCAGCTAAGAAATGGATTAAACAAAAAAAAGTAAATAAGAATTATTTTACTGCAGAAGATTTAAGATTAACTTTCAAAACATACTACTAACAGAAATCTGAAAGTAACGGAGTGATATAGTTAAGCCATCGAAATTTCAAGCTAAGGAAAGCCAAGATGTTCTACTTGTCCTAAGAGGTTCCAAAGAAATTTTGCTGTGGCAGACATTTGATATGCATGAGCGTGTTCTCCCTCCCTCCCTCTCTCTCTCTCTCTCTCTCTCACACCCACACACCCACACACCCACACACAGAGTATGATTGCTGAAGAGCTTGAAGAATGAGCTGGGACAAGTTCTCAAATAACTCCTTTTAGCTGCGATTCTACTGCTCTTATGCTTTATAGCGCTCCTTGACATAAACTGTTATGCTGGAGTGAGAAACATGTGGCCCTCCATATGTCTTGACCTACAACCCCCATCAACCCTAGCCAGCACAGTCAATGCTCAGGGATGATTGAAGTTGTGACTCTTCAAATGTATTGCCGTACAAGATGCCCACTCCTGTTTTATATCAATGCCTACATCAGTGCAGACATACCAAGCTGCAAGAACTTGGTCTATAGTGGCTAAAAGTGGTAGAAGAGAGGTGCGGATCTAAGTACCACTTTCCTTGCTAAAGGGTCATTACTTCAAAAGTGTATAAACATAATGGGCAAACCTTGCAGTCATTGGAATCATTGGATCACTGACCTAAACAAGGTAATGGTTAAGTTTCTGCCTTGGTCCTGAAACACATAAAACAGCAAGGTGTTACGCAGGAACATCAAGTAACCACCTTCAATACTATTCCAACTCCTTAATCACTTGACTATGGTTTGAATTCTACACCACACTTTAAGGAGCTAGTCATTAATGATTAAACTTGTCATCATCTCACATTATCAAGCTATAAGACAAATCCTAAAAGATAGAGCATAGGAAAGTTTTAAAATATTCCTCAGTAGTCACTAACATTGCAATGGATTTTGCACAATCTCTAAAATACCTGAAGGCTGCCAGGTTGGGGAAGGCTAATCTAGTACTTTGCATACAAGTCTTTGGCCAAAGGGGATAATATTTCTGATACTAAAAGGATGAATCTGTGAAAAGGCAAGAGTCAAACTCATGGGATGATGTAAAGATGTCCAACTACTATGGGGTGAACCAAGACACGGCATAGAGAACATCTTCGTTCCTATGGGGTGGCAATACGTGCAGCGAAGAAAGCTTTCTTCTCTGTGCGCATTGCGTCTGCGAATTCGCGTCCAGCGGAACTGTTCAGGGTGGTGAGGGGTCTAACCCGGGCACCTTCCCCCCTGAATCCGATTTTAGAGCCTTCGGCGGTTCGCTGCGATGCCTTTAATAATCATTTCGCAGATAAAATCTCTCGGATAAGAGCCGACTTAGATGCCGTCGTTATAGCAGAGGCTGACGATGGAGTGTCCAGTGACTCTGCGAGTAGAATTATACTGGATCAGTTTCAGTTGGTGAGTACCGAGGACGTGGACAAGCTGCTTGGACGAGTGAGGGGGACGACTTGCCCTCTCGATCCCTGTCCTTCATGGCTGGTCATCCAGGGAGGAGATGTGGTTAGATCGCAATTACAATATATTATTAATGCATCTCTCAGGGAGGGGAGTTTTCCATCATGTTTAAAAGAAGCGGTGGTACGGCCGCTTCTAAAGAAGCCCTCCATGGATCCCCTGGACTTTAATAACTACAGACCGGTGTCAAACCTTCCATTCTTGGGCAAGGTGATCGAGAGGGCGGTTGCCTTTCAACTCCAGGTAGTCTTGGATGACACTGATTTTCTAGACCCATTTCAAACTGGCTTCAGGGCGGGATACGGAGTTGAGACTGCTATGGTCGCCTTAGCGGATGATCTACGCCTGGGTATTGACAGGGAGAGTGTGTCCCTGTTGGTACTTTTGGACCTCTCAGCGGCATTCGATACCATCGACCATGGTATCCTTCTGGAACGCCTGAGGGGATTAGGAATCGGGGGCACTGTGCTTCAGTGGTTCCGGTTCTACCTCTCGGGCAGGTTCCAGATGGTGATGCTTGGGGATAGCTGCTCTGCAAAGAAGGAGCTGCTGTGTGGCGTACCGCAAGGTGCCATCCTTTCCCCAATGCTGTTTAACATTTATATGAAACCGTTGGGAGAGATCATCCGGAGGCATGGGGCGGGGTGCTATCAGTATGCTGATGACACCCAAATATATTTCTCTATGCCTTCGACAACATCGTCAGCTAAGGATAGTGTGTCTCCTCTGAATGAATGCTTGGAGGCAGTAATGGGCTGGATGAGGAAAAACAAACTGAAGCTGAATCCAGACAAGACGGAGGTGCTTGCTGTCAAAGGCCGCAACCTGGGTTTGGAGGTGTGTCAACCGGTTCTGGATGGGGTTACACTCCCCCTGAAAGACTGTGTTCGCAGCTTGGGGGTACTCCTGGATCCGTCGCTCCAAATGACAGCCCAGATAGATGCGACGGCCAGGAGTGCCTACTATCAGCTTCGGCTGATACGCCAGCTGCGCCCCTTCCTAGAGTTGGAAGACCTAAAGATGGTAGTGCACGCGCTGGTAACTTCGAGGCTTGACTTCTGCAATGCGCTGTACATAGGGCTACCTTTGTGCCTAGTCCGGAAACTTCAACTAGTTCAAAATATGGCAGCCAGGTTGGTCACCGGTACATCTAGGAGTGACCATATTACGCCAGCTTTAAAATCGCTCCACTGGCTGCCAATTAGTTTCCAGGCGAAGTATAAAGTGTTGGTCATTACCTTTAAAGCCCTACATGGTTTGGGTCCAGGGTACCTGCGGGATCGCCTTCTCCCATACAATCCGCCCCGCACGCTCAGGTCCTCTGGGAAGAACTTACTGCGGTCGGCCAAGACTAGGCTGACAACTGTTACCCAGAGGACCTTCTCTTCTGCCGCTCCCAGACTGTGGAATGACCTGCCGGAGGAGACTCGTCAACTTAACAGTCTTTTAGAATTTAAGAAAGCTATAAAGACTGTTCTCTTCCGGAGGCATATCCAGTGTAATTTTTAGAATGTTTTTAGGATGTTTTAATGCAGTTTTAATAATATTTGTCATGTTTTAATTAGTTTTATGTATTTTATCATGTTGTTGTTCCCCGCCTCGATCTAGACGGAGAGGCGGGTAAGAAATAAATCGTTATTATTATTATTATCATCATCATTTATGTCCCCGTGTTAATTACTACAATCCTGCATCTCACATTTTGAGTTTTACTCACTTATCCTATAATTAGCATAGCAGCTCCTCATAAGCGGGAGCAGTTATTAATGTTTGCAACTTTTATATTATCTTTTGGAAGATTTAAATACAAGGAAAGACTTGAGGGACATAGCAGAGGAGACAATGGGCAGCACACAGAAGTGAAGATACAGAACACAATGAAGGGAAATGGCTAAAAGGATGTAGATTTGAAGAGGGGGAAAGGGCATAATTACAGAACAGCCAAAGCAATGAGAAATCAAGAGAATGAAAAACCTGTAATGAAAACAAAAGAAACATAAGCTATGTTTCAATAGACTATAAACAGGATGGATAAACGTTTTGACATAAATTCAAATAGGATTTTTGTTTTAATTTCAGTCATATTCAATGTCCCTTTAAAAATAACCTGTTTGAAAATGACAATTGAATGTATTTACACTCATTATCTCTTAACACTAAATCCGCAATTCTCTGTCAAGCATACTGAGTTAAAAGGGAAAGATTTGTGGTCAAGATGCAGAGAAAAGGGGGAAATTATGATTTGAGGTAAAGTATAACTGCAGATCATTAATTTGCTGTTGTAGAAATTATGAAAATATATGAAAAAAACATATAAATATCTTGATTCAACCAAACAATATGGACACTATATTTTCAACTTCTACCCAGCTTCCATGAGTCATTAGTTTTAGAAAGTTCTGGACATTTAGTCTTCAAGGATTATGCTTTGCAGGATTTGAATACTCAGTGCCTGTCTGTGGCTTCTCAATTCATGCAAACCCAGGAGGTGGGGGTTGTGTGAAGGTTAAATAAACCCCACATAACTCAACAACAGATCATGGGCTATGCGAGGATTGTTTAACCCTTGCACAACCCTTGCTGTCTGGATTCACACTACCCGATAAGCTATAGCTGGGTGTTGAATATTCAAAACGTGCACTGGCGCCCACCGCACCCCACCCCACCATGGCTTAAATAAGTCATGGTGTGCTGTTCAAGTCTGCAAACCAGTCCTTAGTATCTTTTACATGTGTATATAAAGCCAAAGAGAAATCCTTAAAATTTAAAATTACTCATCTAAGCAGATATCAATTCTGTAATTAAAAAGGCAAGTGGGCTACATAACCAGAGGCTTGGATTATGTTTGTAAATAAACTCTAAATTAAAATAGCTATGTTTTAATTTTTCAATCATCTAAGTAGTATGCTTATTCAGGAAATATACAAGTTGAAAACTTGTTTTACATCAATTCACCCTGAACCACACATATAATCCATTTTATTCTGTTCTGAGCAAGTTAATCTGATGAAAATTCCAGAGCATCACAGACACTTAGCATACTTTAAGCAAAGACGGAACAATAGAAGATGTTTATGGCTTATTGTTGGGTTAGCCACTGGATTGTTTAGCCCCTAAACAACCCAGCGCTCTGGGTTCAAATGTCACGGTCCACAACTTACAAATGGGCCAATTATAGGCTGTTGATTAAAAGAAGAAGTGGCTGGCACACTGAAGGCAGCATGCCTGCTCTCTCCCATTCATCCCTAACAGCCCATGGGTTAAACAATTGTTGCTTACATGTGAACTAGCCTATTTTGTTCCTCCCTGAGATAAAATGATATAGAGTGGGTTAATAAATAAATTAATAAATTAATATTAGCATTCTGTTTCTCTGAACTGATAAAAAATACCTGTTACCTCTTCTACATTTCAGTTACACGTCTGAACATATGAAGTTGCCTTATATTAAATTAGACCATCAGATCATTTAGCCCAGTAGCGTTTACTGGAAGAACTGGTAGCAGTTTTCCAAAGCCTCAGGCAACCCTCCTTCCCAGCCCTCCTTCTTAAGAATTTATTAGCTTTACAATACCAAAGACTCAACCTGAAACCTAAATGCGAAGTGTGTACTCTTTCGAAGGACTACGGTCCTTCCCCATTTGAAATATTGGGGGGGGGGGGAAGTAATGGTCAAGTAGCATGCACAAATTTACAACAGCAAAAATTGGCATTAACATGTGAATTAATGTTCAACTATCTACTCATTCTGACAGAGAGCTATTTAGGTTACATACATGTGTACCATAAGACAAAGTAAATAGGTTGTCTACAAATGTATCACTTAAGAGATAGAAGGCATTTGTCAGAATATAGTTGCAAACAGTGATGTGATTTTTCTGGTGGATTTTCTAAAGAAAATGTTCATTAGTAACAATGAAATGAATGTCAATTGCACATACGTATAATATTAGGCAAGCTCAGCAGTTTCAAAGTTGTAAATGGGTGGTAGTCAGCATATCATGCATAGTTCTTTGGGTTGCTTAACATTAATTTCAATAGTTTTCGGTACCTTTGGGATTCCTCCCCCCTTTAAATTTAAATAATGTACAATAAGTCTTTACATTTTTATAAGCTTTCCAATCAAAACTTCTACTTAATATAACATGTAAATCACATTAAGTGAATTATGTGATTATTGTCCTCAAATATTTCAGATCAAATAGTTTTGGTGTATTGGGATGAAAAATTATCATGGGGTATTTTGTTAAGCTTTTTTGTTTACCAAATACAAGTATTAAGATAAATGTGCTAAACTAGATCACTTTCTGATGTAAACTGTTTTTTTCCGAATTACCCTGTGAAAGTTAGCCTAATTTTCCAATTCAAAATTTTCTAGAAAACCCACATTGCTAGTTACAAAGTAGCATATTGATAATGTTCAGGATGTTCAACAACTCAGCATTTCCTTGCTGTTTTCTAATTACCACTAGAGGCGTAATAGGAGGTCTTGAGACACAGAAATAACTTTAGCCTTTCTTAAGAGAAGTTCTTTTTTCAGATATTAGGAAAATGGTAGATTTTTTTTAGATATTAGGGAAATGTACTTATTTCTCTAACTGATATTAAACATATCCAATTATATATGACCCCTACAGCACCAGATGGTGGTTCAAACATGCATTTCAATTCTTTTAAAAAATACTTTCAGTCTGATGCTATAGTCTGCTATACAAGGCAAACACGGATAGAATTAGGTGGTAAGGGTCATTACACGGGTCATTGCACCACTTCAGACTTAAATCAGGGTGTTGTACCCATGTAACAATTCAGAACTCTGTTAATTACTCATCAGAACATCTAATTTGGGGGGGGGGGAACTTTGCACAAACCATATGTGGACAGAATCAGAGTGTGGCAAGATCAAAAGTGTGTGTGTGTCTATGAATAAGTATGTGACAATACTAAGCACAATGTTACCCATATCAATAGGATCAGGCTGGATGAACAGACAGACACAAACCCCTCCTCACTGATATAATGTTGTGATCACAAAATGTAAATATTAACTTCAAAACAGGAATACTAAGTGCTAAGACCCATTACCCAAATAAATCATTGGATGCTTGCTACAATACAAAGCCTAAGATTTTGTAACAATCTAAGTGCTGGCACAACAGCATCTTTTTGCCTGCAGTCGACAGTTTTAATAGGGTGACCTAGATGCCATTATAATGTAAATAGGTACTTAAAAAATCTTTTTTGAAAGGCCAAATTTTTTGAACAAATGAACAACTGCAGTTCAGCAACTGATGGATCAAGACCAATTAGGTCAATTCATTGGGCAAATATAGGTCATATAATTTTAACTTCATTAGAACAAAGATACTTCAACAAGCACTTTCAATTCTTTCAACATCTGCTATCATTCTAGACCCATGTTCAAGTCCTTGCAGGAGCTTTAAAGAGAAGACAGACAGCCTAGATCACAGGGAGGGGGTGTTCCCTGGTTCTTGCAGCAAAAACAATAGTCATGGGCGGTCCTAGACAGTGAACATGATTCCTTATGTTCCTGTTCAGAGATACCTGCAGTTAAAAGGTGGCAAGTAACAGAAACTTTGCTATGCTGTGTGGTTTGTCCCTGATTGCTGAAGGTGGGGGCAGGGCGAAGAGACCTGACTCCTGTCCTTGCTAACAAATGTCTCCATAATGAAATTAAAAAATTAATTTGTCACCGACACAGTGGCATTCTTAGCTTCACAGAATATTTGTTTGCAGTTAAATAGGCAGTCAGTTGACAATTACTGGATTCAGACAACACGATAACCAACAGTGGTTTAAACAGTCAATGGTTGGTTATTTAATCCACTGTGGGTTACTGTGTTGTGTGGAGGGAGTTTTTAACCAACGGTTGGCTATTTGGCCGAAATAACCAATGCTGTGTAGAGTTGGCTATCTGAACCACCATTGCTTATCATGTTGTGTGGAAGGCACCATTGGTTATTTCCTCGGCCACCATTGGTTATTTCGTCAATCACAGAGTCACAAGGCAAGAGCATTCAAAGAGGCAGGATAGATTTTTGGCAGCAATGATTGATGGGATACTAGCGGAAGGACTGAGAGGGAAGAGAGAGTGGGAGACGAGTGAGTTAACTCAGCATGAACTAATAGTCAACCCAACGATGATTATTATAATATTATGTGGTGAGTATCCCCTAGATAAACAACTGTTGATTATTGTGTTGTCCAAAGGCAGCCAATATTTGTCCAATCAATTGACCAGCATGCCAGGCTTATATGCCAGATAATAAAAGTACTATAAACAAGTGTTTGTTTAAAAAATGGTTTTGAGTGGCCAAGGATAGGATGGGATAGGGGGCAAAATGAGAGCTTAATCAGTGTAATTATTTTTGCTGATGAACACGTTACCTGCCTCAAGTCCTTAGGATGAGATAGGCTAGATGTGAAATAAAATTAATTAGCTTTTCTTTCACAAAGTTGTAAAGCTTTCACTAACGCTTTTTAAAACTGTGATAACTACTTTTGAAAATAGTGGCTGTAAGCCATTTTATAACATTCATCAGTCTCACTACGGCCACGTTCAGACAATCAAGATCTTGGCATAATAAACCTAGATGTGCATGAGCGTCAAGACAGCTGCAGGCAGCTGCTTCACTTTTCCCTATGTCAAGGTGATGAAACAAGCCAGGAACACACAGCTGATCAGAACTTCCTGTGAATTGGACAACAGGGTTAATGGCTTCTAAACAAGCCAGAATATGAAGCCATGCTTTAAATTTGACTTCCATATCTCAGCTTTTTTTGGAAACCATTAACCCTGCTTCCCAGTTCAGATGTCACTGGAAGCTATGATTTAGTTATTTATTTATTTTCATTTCTATACTGCCCAATTGCCAAAGCTCTCTGAGCGGTTCATGAAAATTAAAAACATAAGGAACCGTAAAGATCAGCTGTAGTTCCTTACTTGTTTCATCTCTTGTACAAAGAGAGGGAGAAAATGTTTGCATGTGGATGCTTGAACTTCATGCTTATCTTAGATTATAAAGCCAAGATCTTGATGTCCAAGCTGGGCTAAGATTCACTGGGATCAGAATCCAGAAGCATTCACCTCTGGAAAGGCACCTAACAATTTCCTCTGTCAACCAGTACATAACAATAGTCTGCACAAGAGTACAAATTATATCTTTATGCAACTCCACATCAACTGGCTTACACAAATATAAAGAGAGAATCCACTTTGATGGAGGTATACCATGTATCTGCCACAAAACAACTAATCAATGCTGTGGATTTCTAAAGCAGATGTTGGACAGTGTTTAATTATTCAGTTGGCAATCTTATTAATGATGTCAATAGATGACTCCAGGAAGTGAATCCTCTTAGTTGGTTAATGTATAACAAAGAGCAATGGTCCCTACAGAAATTGTAAGCCAGCTGTTCTCGCATTTTAGCAAATGTATTTCACTACCCACATTCACATGCAGCTCTTCCTAGGGAAGCTTTGCTACTGTTTAAGAGACTTTCAACAAAGAAGCCAAATCTCAACCATCACTGGGGGGGGGGGGGAGATAATTTTTAAAAAGAGGCAAGATGTATACTAACATTCTAAATGTGATTTCCCCTTCCAATAACATTTTACTCTGTAGAAGTTAGTTGTCCTTCACAATAAATCCGATTAAAAACAAACCAATAAATTCTGAAACCATTTCAAATTTATTTTGGACAAATCTATTTTTATAGAAATAGGTAAGAATTTCCAAAATCAAGAACAGTACGTCCAGCATTTGAGAACAGTATGCTAACCAACATATATTTCCACAGTCATTACAGGGTTGTGTCCCTTTCAAGGAGCATTTTTAAATTAACAGTCTGTGTTGATCGACTGGTTGATCAACTCAAGGCGGCATACATAGCCCTCCTCATCATTTCTATCCTCACAACAACACTGTTCTTTTTACTATGTCAACCTGTTTAATTGCTGCATGCTCTTCATTGTCAGTATGCTTAAAATTGTAAAGTTACCGCAAAATATAATTCTGTATATTTTGTATATTTTTAAAATTTAAAAATTATCACAAAATATCATGAAGATTGCTAATAAATGACTTATTCCTATGGATATTTGTTCACAAACATACCTAAAAGAAAATTCAACAGAACAAGACACCAAGTACATTGAAACCGTGCAACTTGATTGCCTGCTTCTCTTTTTCTCTCCTCCACCCATTCCAGGTAGAACAAGCTAAGAAAGGTCATGGGATTAACTTGGCATCTCAGGCTAAGCTTAGTCTGGCACCAAGCCAAGGAGATGTTGGTGTCATATTTTCTGCACACATTTTTATTTATCTTCATCCCCCCCTACTCTCACTCATTCTAAGCAGTGTAAGTAATAATAAATAGCATCGAAACACACAGTACCAAAACCTGGAAATGTGCTAAACTGAAAATAAAAATACTTTGCTCAATTTCCACAATTTTGGCAGGTTTAGGCCACAGCATCTCAGAAGTAGAACATCCATTAGAACTGGTTTGGAGCAAACCCCGTTTCAAATTCCCACCCAGTGTCATACCCCAATGAGGGGCACTTTGAATTGCTTCTTCTCACCCCCACTACTAATCTTAGAGGATAGACAGGCTCATCCTTGCATCCAGGCAAGTCAGCTGCAGACATACCAGAAGAAATCACTTGCCATATGAATGAATGGAAACTCTTCCCACTTGGAGAGGCTGTCATCTGAGGAACAGAGTAAGACCATTGGTCCATTTAGCCCAGTATTGTCAGCACTGACTAGCAACAGCTCTAAAGGGTTTCAGGCAGGAGTTCTTCCATCCTTTTCTGGAGAAGCTGCAATTGAACCTAGGACCTTCTGCATGCCACATGTGTGCTCTACCATTGAGCAACAGACCCTCCAATCTCGAGCCTCAAAATATGTAGTAAGACCCTTACCATACTCCCAGACTTGTTCAGAAATCTTGCAAACCACCTACTGTGGTGTCAGTTCACCTTGTGGCTTAAAATTGCAGACAACCATCTTGCACAGTGAGGTCTACATGATATCAAAACCAGATACTAAGTGGCCACCATGAGTTAAACAATCATGCAACCTGTGAAGCTCTTGAAGAATCTGGAAGTGCCACCACATTGTACCTTTACTTGGAAATACTGCATATCTGGGGAGTCAAAGGTTTTTTCTTCTCCCTAAATTAAGACTTAGACCAATATTAAGGACAAGATGCTTGAAAGTTGCTGTGCTCTCAGCCCATTCCAAATGATGAACTAGGTATGAAAGAGAAAACCCCTTGTATATGTTGCATTATCCAGTAATATAACCACTGTGAAATCTTAGCCAAATGTTAATCTAACAGCAGTCTCAAGCTTTAAATCAAGAAGATCATTAGGTACAACAGTTTAACTCCTGGGCCTAAATGCTAGCAAATACTATCCCTGCCAAATAGGTGCAAAAGGTGCAGAAAAGAACAACCAAAATGATCAGCAACTCCCCTGTAAGGGAAGTCTATGTTGGGATACTTGGTTTAGGAAAAGAGACAAGGGGGATAAAACAGAGGTCCATAAAATTACACATGTTGTGAAGAACGAGGATAGAAAGATGTTTTTCTCCCCAAGGTTCTCCAATAACGCTGAATGGTGGGAGATTCGGGACAGACAAAAGAAAGTACTTCTTCACATAATGTATATTTCAAATATGGAATTCACTACCGATGACGTAGCTATGGCCCACAACTTAGATTTAAAAGGGGATTAGACAAATTTATGGAGGCTAAGGCTATTAATGGCTACAAGACATGATGGCTATATGCTACTTCTGAATTACCAGCTGCTGTGGAACAGCAGCTGGAGAGAGCTATTGCTCTTATGTCCTGCTTTTGGACTTCCTATGGGTATCCAGTTGGCCACCATGGAAAACAGAATGCTACATAGGTCTTTGATCTGATCCAGCAAGGGTCCTTATGGTCCCAAATTAAGAAATTAACTCATGTTGTAATCAGCAGTTAGATCCGTTCTTCTCCCGAAATCCCTTGTCTAGGATGTGTGGGAGGAAAAAAACCTTCACTTAGACTACCAATATTAAGCTCTAGTCCTCAACTTGCCCTAGATTTCACCCAACAGCTCACCAGCCTCAGATATGACAGAATCACATTATTCTCCCCTCCACATTATTGGCCAGAGTGACAATTTGAACTGTCACCTTCAGGAAGTGAACAGCTCCATCCCTTTGCCACTAATGTAAAAAAGTCTTCTGCCTGCTCTTCTCCATCAGGGTGGTATAGTAGCTGGATTGGGGAGGCCTGGGTTCAAGTCCCCATTTGGCCATGAAACTCCTTGAGTGGTTTTGGGCCTGTTACCAACTCTCATCCTAACCTACCTCACAAAGTAGTTGTGAGGATAAAATGGAGTGGAGGACATCATGTACACCAACTTGGGCTTCTTGGAGGGAAAGGCAGGTTATATATGTCACAAATATTCAATTCATATATTGCCTGCCTCTGCTATGTAATAGCCTGCAGTATTAATTAGTTCCAATACATTTTTTGCCCAAACTACTGCCAATATGCTGTATTTTCACAAACAAGCTAACATACATCTTTACTAGATTTTGCTCATCTTTCCCCTCTGGAATCATGGCCCGGGTCAATCCTTGCTCATGTCTAGGCAAAGAATTCCAGCCCTCAAAACCACATCCTTGCTGCTTCCCTTCACGAGTCAATGCTCTCCCTACTCCACTCCACCCCACCCCACCCCACCCTTCAACCAATGCTAACTAAACTTTCCTACCTCATTACATGTCACACAAGCTGACAATACCCATTACCAGATAACTCACTGATTGGGGCCCCTTACTTCAAGGCTGACCAAAATCTACCCATCATCTCCTGGATAATGCTGCCCCTCTGACCTACCATCTCTCATTCCAGGCACCAGAGGTGCTGCCAGCCCTCAACTGATGCTAATCCCATTTCCACCCCTATAAATTAAGATACTTAATAATCAGGAAATGCTCCCACAACTATTCCCCACCTAGATCATATGCCTGCGCTTCTTTCCTTTACCTATTCCAAGCCTTATAATTCGAAGCAACCCCACTTACTAATCATCACTAAACATCATTTCCTTCACCCTCATTGTTGTCATCACTCTCAGAGTCTCATAATGGAGTTCTAATCGATAGGCTGTGATACTCCCTCTCCACCAGTACCTATGATGGGTTCCCTACAGCCACCACAAAAGCAATCGCTTTCCCTACTCAAGTCATTGTTACCACAGGCCCTGTCGTTTACTCATAAGTAACTTCTAAACCATTGTTTATAAAAAGTGCCCGGCCCCTCTCCCATCCCAGTCCCAAAAAGATTCATCTGGAAACACTATCCACCTCCCAACCTAGTATCCTTGCCCACCGCCCCTTGACTATCTCACTATAGTCCCCTTCCCCAAATACTAGGGTTACCTTGATCAACCTCAACTGACAGATCTACACATACACCCGCCTGCACAGATCATTTGGGGGTACTTTTCCCTCAATCTCAGCCTCTCACAAACATACGGCCTCTCTCTCTCTCCTCCCATTCAAGTAACACACTCGGGAGCTTTCCTCAGCTCAGTAACAGATTCAGAGCCCAATCCTGTGCATGCCTACGCGGAAGCAAGCCACCCCCACCGCCCCACGTTCAATAGGGCTAAACTCCCAGGTTAAGTGCGTACAGGAAGGCATCCTTGATCCGGTTATATCAAGCCGCCTTTCCAGCACAGCTTCGCTCGCTCCCCGCACCCGCTCCCACTGCTGTTCCCGGTTCTCACCCCACTCGAGGAAGTCGGAGACGAGCCTGTCCCTCCGGAGGGGCGAGTCGCGGCTGAACTCGGTGTAGAGGCCGACCAGGAGGTCCAGCAGCGCCTCCACGCTCAGGACGCTCTCGTTGCGCCGCGGCCCGTCCACCAGCAGCTGCTCCAGCTTCTTCAGGCGCACCTTGGCCGACATGGTGGCGGCTGAGGCGAGCGAGCGAGCGGCGCGGTTAGTCCGTGCAGGCAGGCGTGTGGGGGAGCGGCCGAGGCGGAGAGAAGCCGCAGAGGGGATAAAAGAGGGAGGAAAGAGGCGCCGCCTCAGGCTCTGGGAACCAACGGCGGCATCCGCCTGTTCGGCCGCTCTATTCCCTCAGTGCCCTCCGGCGGGCGGCGAAGAAGGGCCCCGGGCCCGGCTGGAGTAGTGGCGAGGGCAGCTTCGCCTCCACGCTACGCCCGCATTTCGCGAGGCCTCCCCGAACGGCGGCGGCAGCTCCTCCGGGCTCGGCTCCAGGCCCGGCTGGTCCATGGGCCGGTCCCCTCTCCTTCGGACCCGCCCTCTCGCTTCGCCTGGCAACGGCTGAGGAGAAGACGGAAGCGGCGGCAGGCGGAGAGGAGTCGTCGTCGTCTTCTGATCCCTACGGCGGACGCTGCTCGGGGAAGTGAGGGGGACCCTTCCTCAGGCAGCGGCCAGAGCTACGCCCACCGGCCACTCACACCGGGGCCGCCTCTCTCCTCCGTCCCTCGCGCACGGGCGTCTGGGATCGGGATGGGACGGACGGCCGAGTGAGAGGATTGGGAAGTGGTCTGAGGAGAAGCCGGAAGGGATTGGCCCTAGCCGCTTGCCGTAGTTCCTAGGAAAACGCTCGGACTGGCCGTGGCCATCCGGGCTACAGGAATGGGAGGGGGGAGAGGAATGGGAGAGAGGAATGAGAGAGAGCCAGTCGAAGGAAGCTTTCCGCAGATTCGCTAGTTGCGCAACCCAGAAGTCCTTGGGGTAGTGGGGGAGGAGGAGGAGAGAAGCCGTTTCTCAGTCAGGGATTCCAACCGCCACCTTTTCCAAGGGAATTGGCCGAAAGCGGAACGCTGGGATTTCCCATCAGCACATTCGTACTTTTCCACGCCCCACCTCAGTCAACATGCATCGCTGAGGGGAAGTTTCTTGTGGACTATTGCTTTTAAAAAAGAATAAATTATACTTAACATGTGTATAGCGCTATCAAGTGTTCGAAGCGCTTCCCAGGCGTCGTGTAGATTTAGTAGGGGGCGGGGCGGGGGAATTAAAGGCTGATTTAGGAAAACCGTGCAGCGATGCAGCAGTCAGGGGGTTCGTCGCGCCTTCCCTATCTGTCTCCGTCCTCCGCAGCTTCTCTCTGTGACTTGGAATGACGGAGATTTAGCAAGTACAGCCTTTCCCAGCACAGGCAACATGTTACGGGAAACATCCCCTGTTGAATGTCTGCCTCTCAAACTTGGGGTGAGTGGTGAAACCAAGAGTTTTCTTCTGAGGTTCGGGCTGCAATCCTATCCACACTTACTTGGGATCAAGAGCCGCTGAATTCAGTGAGGCTAATGTCAGAGAAAGCATGCCAGGTTTATTTATCATTTTAAAAGACATACACTCAGTGTATAATTCCTTGGGGGGGGGGGGAAA
Organism: Anniella stebbinsi; assembly: GCA_029215795.1. NCBI lineage: Eukaryota > Metazoa > Chordata > Lepidosauria > Squamata > Anniellidae > Anniella > Anniella stebbinsi. The sequence continues at coordinate 356,669,200 of JARDYH010000001.1, forward strand.
TACACACTGAAGTATTTCAGCATGCGCCCAATCTCAAGGGGACGATGTATAATTTGATGTGCAAAAGGAATGCCAGAAGAATATTAACTTGGAATTCTCCACAGGAACTCAGTATCTTCTGGGAACCACCATAGGAGAATACATAGCAAGGTGATAAAAGAATTTCATGGGTGTGCTGAGCATATAGGCAATAGAGATGACAGCCTCGTTTGCACATAATGACAACCCATGGGTTGTTTAAACCATGGATTGTTGGGGCTGTGTGGGAGTGAGTGAAGTACTCTGTCTCCTGCCCGCTTGCCACTTCTACTTTGCACCTGGTTTCTCAAAACAACACGCTTCTGTGTCGTTTGGTGGGCATATGTAGCACACTCGCTCCGGTGCAGCCATAATCTTGATTTTCGGAAGAGATTTGTGTGTGTTTTTAATTAGAGATCCTAATCCAAGCTCTTCATAGAATGAGAATTCCCAGGCTTCCTTGGTTGAAAGCTATGATTTGTAGCATGGACAAGCCCCTAGATTTTTGAATATTAGAAAGATACCAAGATCAATTTTGCATATTACACTAATGGTGGAAAAGCAGTACAATGAACAAGTCTCCTTTCTGCTTTTTCTACTGTAATATCCAAAAGAGGATTGTGAATCTTGGGCAGTATCCAATGCTGTAACAGCACTAGCAATAAAGATGCTGCGCTAGCATAAACCACTGCTAGTACAACGTGCTTGTTAGACAAAGTGGGGGATTGTCAGTTTGCCACTGAAATTCTGTGACAAACCACTGCTTTTTCCCTTGCCTAGCAAGCAATAAGGTTGTGATAGTGTTGGTTTACAGCATTGGATACTGCTGTTTACTTTTAGTAAGTTCTAGGAGCTCTAGGGTGTCATCACAATTTAAGCCAAGGGTACCTCTAGACGGTCACTTTTCCCCGCAGTAGCTTCGGAGTGGCGGCAGGTGGATTACATGATGTTGCTGCCACTCCGAAGCTACTGCAGGGAAAAGCCCCAAAGCTCTGCTCTAAAAAAGTCGGGCATTTACCCCGACTTTTTTAGCTTGGAGCGGGCTGGGCAGGGAAGGGGATGGACCAGCGAGCCATAAGCTAGCTGCACTGCCTCTGCAGTCCTCCCCCCATTTTAAATAATAATAATAATAAAAAAACCTTACCTGGGAGTAGGGGGGGCCGATGCTCCCAGGCACCCCTCCAGCTATTGCTGGGCAGGTGCGGCAGCGACGACGGTGGCAGGAAAACCCGCCATGGTGCTCCTTCCACTGTAGATGGGCGGAAGGAGTGTCAATGTGGGGAGCGCCGCCTGCTGCCGCCGCTGTGCAGCCAAAGAGGCGCTGTGAACAGGCGCCCCAAGTTCTGCACCTAGAAAAAAGAAACCAAATGCACAGTTACAAGATGGGGGATACTTGGCTCAACAATAAATACTACAAGCGAGAAGGATCTTGGAATTGTGGTAGATCACGAGCTGAATATGAGCCAACAGTGTAATGTGGCTGTAAAAAAAGCAAATGCTATTTTGGGCTGCATTAATAGAAGTATAACTTCCAAATCGTGTGAGGAACTGGTTCCCCTCTATTCAGCACTGGTTAGGCCTCATCTTGAGTACTGCATCCATTTCTGGGCACCATACTTCAAGGATGCAGATAAGCTGTGGGGGTTCAGGGGAGGGCAATGGGGATGAACAGGGGTCCGGAAACAAAGCCCCTTTGTTGAGCATGTTTAGCCTTGAGAAGACTGAGGGGAGACATAATAGCACTCTTCAGATACTTCCATCCTATATAGTGGGGGGTGTTGAATGTCTTTCAGCCCGAAGGATGAATTCAATTTTGGAGAAGCTCTCTGTGGCCATGTTCCAGTGGTGAGCCAGGCGGAAGGTAAAAGAGGCATGGCTAAAAGGAAGAGGGGTAAGACAAAAAATGCCAGCAAAGCTCTTCTGACAGTAATTATGCCTTAGGAGGAGCATTTCAACCTTTTAGAATGGAAGAAAAAGTCCTTGCAAATGCCAGGAAATGATTGGCAGTTGGGAGTGGGGGCACAGGAAAGGGTGTGGCCTTCTGAGGAATCCTGCTATACAGTCTGTACAGTTTAAAATGATACCTAATTTTAAAGTGCATGCCACCAAATAAACATTCTGCTTTTGCTGCTTGCAGAAAAGAATGAGGGGCTTGGCGAGCCATGAGTATGGTGAGATTACAAGTTGTTGTGTAGGTCTGGAGTAAGTGTTGTGTATGGTTGAGGTGCATGCTAAAAATAAAAGTGACTTGGCTGTGAGGGGAAAAATGTGTACTAACAGTTCCTTTTTCCAGCCTGATGTTTCAGTGGAAAAATACAAACTCTCCTTCCTCTACTCTAGCCCTTCTTAAACAATTTCAAAACATTGCTTTTGTGGAAGGGATGTAAGCAAATTGGCTCCTACTGTTTTTCATGAAATAGTCCTTAAATTAGCAAAGTTATAAAAGTAAATCTTCCAAAAAGAATGTCTTAACCAAGATCAGCCCCAAGTCCTTTGTTCTTGGCTTTATTCCAAGAAATTTGGTAGATAACACAAAAGAGATATCCTGTGTTAAATGTTGATGGGAACAGGAAATGGCTGTGTCACTGCTTCAGGAAAATCCACCCACAGATCAGGGGCTTTGGACCAACCCATCAATGAAAACCATAGGGAGACTGAGGAGCACCAATTCTAAAAATGCAGGCACAGCCTATGCTGTAGAGAGAGGCGATATGAAGTCCTGTGGTGAATTCAGCTGTTTCATTGAATTAGGCTGCAATCCTGTATGCCTTGGGACCCAAATGTGGAGTCCATGGGCACCAATGCACTTGCAGTTACATCCCTACCAGACCCCCTGCCCCCCTATTTTTTTAAAAAACCTTTAAAGGTATTTTTTTTCTTAAATTCACCCTGGAAAATTAGTTTTTTGTGATTGGCTATGCTTATCTTGGCAGCCATTTTGTGAATAAGCAACCCCCCCCCCCACGACTGCCATTTTGGGAGAAGCCCCCACAACAAGCTCCCAAAATTCCAAATCTGCCAATCAGATCAAAAAGTTTGGGAATCCCTGCTTTAAAGCCACCTCCCTCAATCTGGAGCTCTCCAGAATTGTTGGCCTAGCCAACATGGCCATTATGGGAGGCTGCTACGCTCACTTACCCGAAAGTAAGTCCCATTGAACTCAGTAGGGCATACTTCTGAGTAGACATGCATAGGATTGTGTTGATGCTCTGCGAACTCAGGAATGAACTCTTCTTGAAAGGAATCTGTGAGGGGCACTTGTCCAATTCAAACAAATACAATGAATCTTTATGGCTCTAGCACAGGGGTGGACAGAAAGTAGATCTCCAGATATTTGGACTTCAACTCCCAGCATTCCTGACCACTGGCCATGCTGGCAGGTGCTTCTGTAAGCAGAAATCCAAAACATCTGAAGATCTACCTACCTTTTTCCCATCCCTGTTCTAGCATATTGTTAAGTGGTTAAGGATCCAATCCTATACACAGTTACCTGGGAGGAAGTCCCATTGAAATCTGTATAGCAGGGTGGCACAACCTTTAGGCCTCAAGGGCCTAAAGTTGTGATGTTGGCGCAGGGTTGTGTGCACACATAAGAGCCATTCTGGATGAAAGCAAGCATCCATCTAGCACAGCATTCTGTTCACACAGTGGCCAACCAGCTGCCCATGGGAAACCCATAGGCAGGATATTCCTGCACCTGTTTTCCCCAGCAGCTGGCATATTGTCTTTAATACTGCCATCAGCATATAGCCATCAGGACTTCATCTAACCCCCTTTTAAAGCCATCCAAATTGGTGGCCATATGTTTTGTGGTAGCAAATTCCATAGTTTGACCATGCATTGTGTAAAGAAGTACTATCTATCTTGAACCTCTCACCAATCAGACCTAATTGGGTTCTACTATTATGAGAGAGGGAGAAAAATGTCTCCCTATCTATTTTCTTCACACCACGCATAATTTTGTACACCTCTATCAGGTCTTTCCTTAGCCTTCTTTTTTCTAATCTAAACAATCCCAGCTGTTATACCCTTCTCTCATAAGGGAGATGCTCCAGCCCCTTGATCATTCTAGTTGCCTTTTCTGCACTTTTTCCAACTCTACAATATCTTTTTTAGGTGTGACCAGAACTGTAAACAGTATTCTAAGTGTGTCCGCACCAAAAGATTTGTATAAAGGTAGTCTGATATTGGCAGTTTTATTCTCAATTCCTTTTTTAATTATGCCTAAAATGGAATTTGCCTTTTTCACAGCAGCCGCACACTTGGTTGACATTTTCATTGAGCTGTCCATCACAACCCCAAGATCTCTTCCTTGGTCAGTCACCGCTAGCTGAGATCCCTTCAGGTTATATTTGAAATGAGGATTTTTTAACCCCAACTTGTATCACTTCACACTTGCTTACGTTGAAGTGCATTTGCCATTTTGATGCCCAACTACTGATGCATGCACATACAGACGTATATATACACACACATGCATATATCCCAGCAAACCTTGCACAGCTAGCAGCAGACGGAAAAGATTGATCTATAGGTAATCTCTGCAGGAGAAGGTGGAGGCAAGCAATTTGGCATCGAGGGGTTAGGGCATTGTTGGGGGACCACAGTAAAGGTCTTGGATTATACAGTCCAGCTGTAAAGAATTGCACAGTAAATGAATCCATGAAAACCCTGTTGATCAGTAAAAAGATGCTCCAAATTTTTCAGCCCTAAAAATGCTCCTAGAGTGACTTACAACCTATCTACACTACTGCTTTAAAATGGTTTATAACAGTTTTAAACCAGTTAATTAAACCGGATTAAAACTGTTATAAACCGTTTTAAAGCAGTAGTGTAGATAGGCTCTTACAAAGACCAGGAATAAGGCAGTCCCTGCTCTCAAGCTTACAATCTAAAGTACACAACACAAAAGAGTGAAGGTTTCCCTATCTAGAATTATTCTGTTCATTACAACCACCACAATTATGGAAGCTATAGTTAAGGCCTTCCCTCCCTCCTACTCCAGAAACTGATCTGGAATGTCAAAGGGGGAGGGGGATAAGGCAATACGAGACCAGGGCAATGTGGGTCATCTTTGCCAGTTCAAGGCATTCCATCCTTCACATCTGAATTTGGGTCTGAGAAGCCAAGGAAAAGGATGGATGCATTGAGCATGTGCTAGATCTTGTGGATGGTGGGTCTGCTAGGTAAGCCTCCTCCCTTCAAGGCCTCCTCCCGTCTCCAGTTCCTCCCAGCCCCCCAGCAGTCCAGTGATTTGCTCAGGAGGATTGGAAAAAGGAGGAGACCTCCCAGGCAGTCCCATCACCCTTCTGCATCAAAGGAGACCCACCCCCCTGATTTCCCACTGTCATCTCACAGAGTAAAGACCTAGGTCAACTCACAGGAGCAATACAAGACCAGGACAAAGTGGGTCATCTTTGCTGGTCCCAGGCACTCCATCCTTCCCATCTGGATTTGGGTCTGAAAGACCCAGGAAAAGTGTGGGTGCATGGAGGGTAAGTTGTACGCAAGCACAATTTGTGACTTTGCACAACATCATGTCTGTTAAAGCATCAGCTTACCTTCCAGTTTGCTGGCTTTTTGGAGGTTGGACCAACATGAGATAGACTTAACTGATAACTGAATATGCACATCTATGCAAAAAAGGGGGTAAATCACATTACACGAGTGAAGGTTTGTTCATGCAGCAATAGATATTGTCCTTTTTCACCCAAAGCGCTTTTCAGTCATTGTACCATGTAGAACAAGTATCCAACTCATCATTACTCTCCCACTACATCTCTTTAGCTCACTTTTGACTAGCCAGGCCTCTGTGAGAGACTATGTGACTAGCCACATCCCCCATGGGAGGTATTTTGTGGTGGTGCCCGCAACAGTTTCTCAAATGTGTCCAAAAACGTTGGGGAGCCCTGCTGAATAGAGCAATGCACAGTTACATTGCTAGATGAATGAATAATTTGTTTGAAAGCACCCCTGTCAAAATTATTCCCATGCCAACAATTTGCCCGACACTAAAGAAGGCCTCCTACCAGTGACGTCAGAAAATCTTGATTATTCTTTAGTCTTTATTTCAAACATTTCCATCCTGCTCCTCACCCAAAAGGGCTCCCGGTGTGGCTTATGTGCAATCAGTAAACCAAGATGATTCCTGTTTGTAGGCTTACAGTCTAAAAAGACACAAGACACAAGGAGAAACGGACAGGAAGGGAAGAGGAAAAAATTACATCGTCTTTCAGCAATGGTGGTGGAATGGCCCTGCTTCCCCTCTCCGATCCCTCTGTACAACCTGCTGGAATGGCTGATGGCCACAGGATGTAGTGATGGCCACCAATTTGAATGGCTTTAAAAGGGGGGTGGATAATTTCCTAGAGGAAAAGGCTATCAATGGCTACTAGCCCTGATGGTTATGTGCTACCTCCAGTATCTGAGGCAGTATGCCTGTGTGCACCAGTTGCTGGGGCACATGGGTGGGAGGGTGCTGTTGCACCATGTCCTGCTTTGTTGGCCCCTGGTCGACAGCTGGTTGGCCACTGTGAACAGAGTACTGGACTAGATGTACCCTCGGTCTGATCCAGCACGGCACTTCTTATGTTCTTATGATGACTAAGAAGCGTATGAGATTTTAAGTTTGAATGACTCATAAGTTTGTTCCTAATTTTGATTCTAAAGTAAGTATTGCTTCATCCTAAGAGGGAAATCATTCATTCATAATTTACAGTCATGTCCGTTAGAGGATTCACAACAATATGTATAAATCATAAAGATAAGCCATTTTGGTTTGTGAACCAGACTTCCAATCTAGTATATTTTATCTCGGGTAGGGTGGATGATGGCATACACTCCAGAAGACCAGGGTGGCTCCAATGTCAGTGGAGTGGTGAATCTGCTACAGATTTCAATTGAGAACCAGGCAGGACTCTAAAGGAGCTATCCAAGGTGCCAGCAGCCTCCACTGCAGGGTGAAGGTAAGCAGGGGAGCAACTGGACACTGTGTATAATTATCTGCTGTCGCCTCCCAAAGAAGTGAATGGTTCCCTTTGAGTTCCATGGAAGAAAGCTCAGTGGGCTACAGTGGGGAACTCTATTAAGGTAGTGAGGTATCTTGCCCCTTGCTAGAGACAGCAGAATCACCAGTGTCACAGGGAAGCAAACTACATGAGTGCGCGCACAAACGCACAGAGTACCAGTGTTCACAATCACAGACTCTTTCTTATTTGGTTATTGCAAAAGATTTTGCCTGATTCTGCAAGAGAGTTCAACGTACAAAAACAGTTTTTCCTTGGACATAGCTGATGCGCATCCATAGCTCCTGCTAGTGCAAAATACAGCAGCCCAGCTGTTGTCTGCTGTGCATTACATAGGCCACCAAACATTGGCCATCTTATACGAGGTAAACTGAACTGATATTTTTGTATCTCAGAATTTCAAGGCGACGGGGAATCCTTTTTGGATCTTTGATCTTTGGTATATTTATATTATTACTACAGGGCTAATATCTTGAACTACAATGTGTAAGCTACCAGTTGTAGATTGCCTATAATCTAGAGGTAAGGTGTCTACAAAGCGTCTACTGAAGTGTCCCGCATCTTGTGAAACCAAAGACATTTTGGGACTGGCCTACTGCAAAATTGCAAGCAACAACTCCACAAGGACTCAGAAGGTCTAACAGTTGCGTTTATTTGTATTGTGCTATTGTTGCATATTTTGTATCATTTAAATTCCAACGAAACACATATTGGTTCGGTTATATCTTTGCAAGTTTTGTTCTAATCAAGCCCCATAGGACCCACACAAGTAGAAGTTATGCAGGCACTCTGAAAAGAGGTCTCACCAAAAATCATTTTAAAAGGGTAGCCAGGCTGACCAGAAGTGGAATTCCAAAATCCATATTAATGTAATAAATTTATTAGGAATTTATTTATGATCTGGAAAGAGGTGTGGGCCTTGAATATGCCGTAGTGCCCTTGGGAACGTTCACAGTGAGATACATACTTTGTCCTTTTTTGAAAAGCTCTCTGCCAAAAAAAATTCTGTTAGCATGCAAGGCGCCTGATTAAATTAAGACACCCTGTATGATACTCTCTTTCATCCTTGAAGCTTTCATTGCAAGAGAGCAACTCTAGATAAGCTTTTAATACTGATGATAAGCTTGAATCTGGAAAGGTCGTAGCATATTTAGGAGCTTACTTTTTTGCTCCGTCTTGAGTCCAGGGGAAAAAGATAAATCATTGTACTTGAGCCAAAAAACGAAACAAAAAACCCAGTAGGGGACACTGTGTGAAAACCACTATTACTCGTTCAATTGGCCGCCTGATGTGAACTGGCATATTATCAACCATTGTTGCAGAAGGCACTTAAAACACATTATGGATTTAAAGGAAATACTCAGAAATGTAGCTGCGAGATGTGACTGTTTTTGATATGTTTACTTCTGGTGTTATGTAATAGTAATTGGATAGCATGAGATTTCCCCCCCCCCCCCACACACACACCAGACAAGACTGAGCTCAATTTTAACACTTCCATTCAAACAGGCCTGCCAAGTTGTATTTATTTGTTTGTTTGTTTGTTTGTTTACATTGATATCTACCTACCTTTCCTCAAAGAAACTCAAAGCAACATACAACATTCTCTCACCACCTGTTTTATCCTCCCAACAATCCTGTGAGGTAGGTTAGACTGAGAGATGGTGCGACATCATCCAGCAATCTTTATAGCCGATGGGGATTTGAACCTCTCCAGTCCTAGAGCTTCTTTATACAAGCAATTTATTGCACGCTCATGATCGGCCACTCATGGAAGTTTATAGGTCATTTACATGATGGCATCATCCCTTGCCCCTTCCCCCAGAAATCTCACTACAAAGACCCCCAGAGATAATCCAATATCTAAAATAATTGCTGGATTAATTCTGCCACTAGATAGCATTCTTTCATTGAGTTTTATGAAACATTCAGCCAGGGAGAAAGATTTCAATTACAAATCATTTGGTCGAATTTGAAGAAGCAGTATTGAGCATGGAAAAGCCTGAAAAAATTGGATGGTAAGGGGGTGGGTTTTTTCCTCAGTGTAGAGATGCTCCTAATCAGGCATGGCAGCCGCTGCTGACACTGGCTCACCACATGGTGTAATGCGGTCCGTAAAGTGGTTCATCACACACACACACACACACACACACACACAGAGACTCAATTTGGATGACACGATAGTCAATGGTGGGGTAATAATCAACTTTACAGTTGTTCAACTAGGGGGTACTCCCCACAAAACATGGTAATAAATAATCCACTGTGGTGTGGATTAGGATCAGCGCTGAGTTGACTATGGCAGCATTCGGATGACACAATAGTCAAAACAACTGACGATTGTTTCCCCCACACCAGTTGTTTATTGTGTCGTCCGAATTGAGCCACTGAGTTGTTCATTTTTCATTCTGCCTTTCTCCCAATATAATGGGACCAAGGTATGTTACAAAATATGAATAAAACAGCAAAAACACACCAAAAACACAAAATGATGGTCCCTGCCCACAGAGTTACTATCTAAAAAGTCATGACATACAAGGAAAAAGTGATGGGGAGGGAAGATGAAAAAATTAAGTACTCTTTGAGCAGTGCTGGTGAAATAGCCCTACCTACCCTTTCATCTCCCTCTGTTAAAACCTGCTGGAAGTGTTGCTGGTGGAGACAGTTGAGGGAAGATATTAGTTTGTTTATTCAATTTATAGCCTACCTTTCTAGCAAGAAAAATGGCACTCAAGGCAGCTTAGAATCATAAATAAAACTTGATGGAGGGGGAAATCTTATGGCTCCTACACAGCATCTGAGGGGGCCATAGAATAGCTCAGATTCCCAGATTGGAGGTCAGAGACAGTGCTCCAACGTTGGAGCTAGAAATTGCACCCCCTCGCAGTTGGTGTGGAAAGGACCATACCGACTACCACTCCTAGGTCAGGAATGCAAGTTCAGAAAGGGGGGAAAGGAGTATTTCATTTGGCAGGAAGGGGAGGAGACTAGAGAGGCCAGGATATGAGCTCTCCTGAGCCTCTTCCAGCCTCTCTCTTCCCTCTCTGAGACACTGCTGCTAGATGGGCAAAAAAAGCCCGTCTAGCAAAAACTGAAAGGTGGGGTTTGGGAGGTTGATGATTGTCTCCGCCCCTCTTCCAGCCCCATATAGGGTGACTGTCAGCCTCCAAGTTCAGAATCTTCCCTTCATTGCAATAGGATTGCACCCTAAAGCAACAATAAAAGAAATGCATTAAAGATCAATTAAAAACACAACAATAACAGAGTAAAGCAGCATCCAACCCAACAAAGCTGTTTACATGCCAAAGGCCTGCTTGAATTCAGGTTTTGCCCATTTACTGAGACAATGGGGGGTGCAGGGGAAGACCAGTGGGGGCAAAGAGAGATGTTTAGCTTAAGCACTCAAGTGCCCACCGATTCTTCCCAATAAATCCTCCCTATTCCCCAACTCCTTTCGAAAGTTGAAATTTCCCTAAAAATGAGGGAACTTTTAAAAAGGAAGTTGAAGGGGAAAATCAAGAAGGTGAAAGCTCTCAAGAATGCTTGGGGGATACTTAAAGCCACAATAAGAGAGGCTCAGCTGGAATGTATACCGTAGATCAGGAAATGTAGCACAAATTCCAAGAGGTCACCAACTTGGTTAACAGCCAGTGTGGTGTAGTGGCTGAAGTGTTGACCTGGGAGTTGGGAGATCCAGGTTCTAGTCCCCACTCAGCCATGGAAACTCACTGGGTGACTCTGGGCCAGTCACAGTCTCTCAGCCCAACCTACCTCACAGGGTTGTTGTTGTCAGCACAAAATGGAGAGCAGGAGGATTATGTATGCTGCCTTGGGTTCCTTGAAGGAAAAAAGGAGGGATATAAATGCAATAAAAATAAAAAATAAAAAAGCAGCTTCAGGGAAGCTATTAGAGCAGGGATGGGTGACGTGCCACGCATGGGCCACATGCGACCCCCTGGGACCATTGTTATGCCCCCCTCCTTCAGCTGCCACATTTGCAATGGCAGCAAAAAGGTGCACTTTCCAGGAGTGTGTTTGTACTTGCAAACAAGGCACATGTTCTTCTTATCTTCTTACGGGGAGCTACATGCGAAAATGAGCTCCCTTATATTCCCCAATTGGCGAGAGAAGGGACCTCATTTTCAGTGTACACCAACGCTCTTACTTACTCCCAATCAGCCAAAATTCGTGGCAATTCTAGCTTGCCGTTATGCATGTCTTCTGTCTGTGTCACTTGTGTACCACTTGACATGCACAGCTAGTGGCCTAGAGTTTCAGACACTAGCTGAATTGTGGCAATTGTGACCACTCTGCAAGTTTGCAGGTATTCCCCTTTCCCTTATCCTCTCTTACATGTGGATTCTTTCCTGGGTTGTTCAAATCCTTGTTTGCCATGATATTAAGATGTAGGTGTTTTTAGGATGTTTTTAGGATGTTTTAGGATTTTTTATGCAGTTTTAATAATATGTGTTATGTTTTAATCAGTTTTATGTATTTTATCATGTTGTTGTTCCCCGCCTCGATCCAGACGGAGAGGCGGGTAAGAAATAAATTATTATTATTATTATTATTATTACCAGTTTGGATGGCTTTAAAAGGGGGTTGGATAAATTTCTGGAGGAGAAGGCTATCAATGGCTTCTAGTCCTGATGGCTATGTGCTACCTCCAGTACCAGAGGCGGTAGGCCTATATACACCTAGGGTGACCATATTTGGGAAACCAAAAAAGAGGACAACCTGTGGGCAGGGCAGGAAAGTGACTTTTCAGGGCCTCTGGAAAAAGCGTCATCCCCCACCCCGCCACCTTAAAGGCCCCAACTGGAGTGGAGGAGGGGAAAGTGTGTCATTTCTGCCCCCCCCTACTCCAATCAGGGCCTTTTCTATAATCTTCGGGAATGACACACTTTCCCATTTAAGGTCCAGATTGAAGCAGTGGGAGGGAAATGATGCGCCTCCAGAAAGCACATCATTCCCTTCCAAAATGCTAATAGTGGCCTTTAAGGGGAAAGTGTGTCTTTCCAGGACAATATAGAAAATCACAGAAAATCCCCCCTGACATCCAGAATAGAACAAAAACCAGGACAAATCCGGGGAAATCCTGACAGTTGGTAACCCTATATACACCAGTCACTGGGGAATATGGGTGGGAGGGTGCTGTTGTACCCATGTCCTGCTTGTGGGCTCCTGGTCAACAGCTGGTCGGCCACTATGTGAACAGAGCTGGACTAGATGGACTCTTGGAGCTCCATCGCACCAGCGATTTAGTGCACTCTCGCCATGCCTGGTGAGTGGATTTGCAGCACAGTACTCACGTGATGCCGTGCCTATCCTGCTGATACCCCGCCTCTTCCCCAACCTTTTCCATCTTTTCCTAGAATGCCTAAAGTCTGGATTATTTCCCCTAAGCAAGTTTAATGCATCCCAAGCTTCCGTGTAGTTTTAAAGGAACTGGGGGCTTGAATGGATTGCATCAGGTCCTGGCAGGGAAAAGCAATCTCTCCCAGCAGCCGGCTCCAAGCCTCAATATAAAACCCAAACCTTGCATCCCAGGCTCAAAAGCAGTTTTTTAAATCATACAATGCCTGAATCTCTGCAGAGACAGGATTGTATTCCCTCAATGCCCCCAAAGAGCCAGACTAAAGGGTCGTTCCATTTTTGCCTGGCAGAAAGGCGGTCTGGTTGAAGTGCTCATCTGACAGGACCTGACTGGAGGGAGAAAGAGAAGGGGAGGGGTGGAATGGAGTGGAAGAGCAAATGAGCGAAGGAATGAAAGAGCAGCTACTCAGGTGAAAGGGATCGTAAGCTTGATGCTCTTCTGCGTCAGAGCAGAGGCAACCATGGGGGAAATTAGGTGTGATGGAGGTTCTTTTTATGTTCTTATGTCCTTAGAATGGGGAAAACTATAGTTAAGACAGAGCAGTTCTTGCCTCTGAAGCATGATTTTCCAATCCATGGGTTGGAGGGCTTTCCTGATTAGCAGTAATCATAGCCTGCCCAATCTGGACATCTTGGCAAACAATGGTTAGGCAAACTAAGAAAGGGAGATGAAAATCTGCACATGAGAAGGGAGGAGGGAGTGCAGGAGCCCACAGAGGCCTCTCAATAGCCAAACTATGGTTTGCCCATGACGTCTGAACTACGCCATAGAATTTGTCACCATAGAATACAGCCTTTGTCTCCAGAACATAAAATCTAAACAGTCAGTCCTGGAAGCTTCTCAGTATTGTGTGTCCCATTCATATTGAGTCAATGATACGTCTTTTCTAGCTGGATGACTTTTATTTCTGTTTCAGGAGAACTAAACACCCAAAGAAAGAAGAGCCATAAATCTCTAGAAGAAAAGAGGGAAGACAGCAAGAAAGACTGTTCTTCCAGTCGCCATCTGTGTATGTGAGTCTCTTGTACGGGAGTTCCTTTCTGCTTACTCACACCAGAGTAGCCGAGAAGTAAGATTTCTGTTTTCTAAAGGTGCAATATAAAAACGAAACACCTGTCTCCAGTGTCTTCTCTGCATTTACAGTGCTGCTATTATTACTGTGTGCTTATTGAATAATCTCTCTATCTGCCTAGTGCTGCATCGCCAAGCACAATAAACTGGTTGGCTTTTGAGGCCTTTATCGTTTGCAACCAGTTTTTGTTTTTCATGTAGTGGTCAAAACTGGACAAAGGATTCTAGTGATTTGGGGCAACCCTATTGAGAATAAAACTGCCAGTATCATACTGCCTTTATACAAATCTATGGTGTGACCACACTTAGAGCTCCATCACACCTACTTTTTTTTATTTGTATGCACCCACAGTTTTGATATCCATTTCCCTTTTGCGATCGTAACCATACTGGGGCCTCCCTTTTCATTTATGGACTCTTATAGGTGGGGGGTTGTTCCTGGCGGCAGGAAGGGAAGGGACAGGCAGGGAAAGGTGAAGAGGGGGGAATTCCAAGTGCTGGAGGAGGAGAATCGTCCTGCCCTCCCCATTCCTCATCAACAAACACTCCCCCAACAAAGGAAAAAGCAAGAGGGGGGATATTCCTGACTTTCTCTGCCCCAAAATACTTCGCAACAAGGGGCAGAAGGGGCGCAATGAGAGCAGGATAGGGACGACATCATGTGGGTACCTCGTGGCAAAAACACATACAAGGCAGGGCGAGTGTGCAGGAAATCGCTGGTGTGCTGGAGCTCTTAGAATACTGTGTACAGTTCTAGTCACCACGCCTAAAAAAGGTATTATAGAGCTGGGAAAAGTGCAAAAAAGAGCAACTAAAACGATTAAGGGGCTGGAGCATCTCCCCTATGAGGGAAGGTTACAACAGCTGAGATTGGAAAAAAGGAGGCTAAGGGGAGACATGATAGAGGTGTACAAAATCATGCATGGTGTGGAGAATGTGGATAGGGAGACATTTTTCTCCCTCTCCCATTACTCTAGAATCCAGGGTCATCCCATGAAGCTGATTGGTGGGACGTTCAGGGCAGATCAAAGGAAGGGTTTCTTCACACAGCACATAGTTAAACTATGGAATTCACTTCCACAAGATGTAGTGCTGGCCACCAGTTTGGATGGCTTTAAAAGGGGTTGGATGAATTCCTGGAGGAGAAGGCTATCAATGGCTACTAGTCCTGATGGCTATGTGCTACTTCCAGTATCAGAGGCAATAAGGCTATATATACCAGTTGCTGGGGAACATGGGTGGGAGGTGCTGTTGCAGTCACATCCTACTTGCGGGTCCCTGGTCGACAGCTGGTTGGCCACTGTGTGAATAGAGTGTTGGATTAGATGAACCCTTGGTCTGATCCAGCAGGGCTCTTCTTATGCTCTTACATCCTTACACATTTTGATGGGGTAGGGACAGTTAAGCTGCTCATACTTTTCCAGATGAAAAGTGGTGACTTAATTTATACTTCTAAGTATAATCGTCACTGGTTATCAGCAGCAATTTCGGAAAGACTAGAGCACTTCAAAAATTTGCAAGCCTGATGACACTTTAATCCACACTGGCTCTCCCCCACCTACCCCCTGCTGACCCCGACTCGAGAAAAGGAGCTTGCAGCTCTTCCCTTGATGTGGATTGAGTAGAGGGGGGATGGGAGTCAATCCCAATGCCAATATGTGAATGGTTAGAATTTCAGACTAGCCCGGGTGTAGTGAACCACCAACAAAGGAGAGGCAAGAGGAGATTCTCGAATAAGATTTCCAAGTATTCTATTGCATTTAAACTGGAAGCACTGCTTTGGGCGAGAAGCCATATGTTAAACGGACCAAGAAGAGAATGCATCTTTAGATGCTGTTTCAAGGGCAATCTGTGTTTCGCAGTACTTGAGTTATCTTGGGATGAGTGTCTATAATCAGGATAATTCACAGAGGGGGTTGGGAGGGTGTGTGATGGTGGTGGTGGAGAGACAGAGACAGAGAGAGTCGTAGACTAATGTAATGCAATGTGTGCTAACGTGCAGGCTTAAGTCAATATGGCACAGTTGTACGATGAGATGCAATCTATAGGAAAATAATCAGAATATTTGCATTACCTGTGAAGGGTACCTGTTATCTTTCTCGATGACACTGGAAGAACTAATTCGTTAGCTACCACTACCAATTAGTGACAGTGGTTGAGCAGCTGGCGTGTGGGGACAGAAGCTTATGAAGCTAATCATAATTGCCTCGCTGTTACCTTGCGCTCCTCCCCTCCCTTTGTTCCATCCATCTGTTGTCTCTCCTCAGCAACTGCAAGCTTTTTGGGGGAAGTGACCTCAGCTCTTTTCGCGTACAGGGCCTAGCACAATGGGGATTCTGACTGGGGCCTTTCAGGTGCCGACACAGTCCAACCCGATTGCGATTATTTATTCATGGTCTTGCCTTTCGGTCCAATCCTCCCCCCTACACACATAAGCTAGCTTACGATCAATTAAAACAAAAACAAGTAAACAACAGCAATAAAAAATAGGTCAACCATCAGATAAAAAACAAACACATGAGAAGACAAATAATAGGCCCATATACAGCAGTTGCTGGGGATCATGGGTGGGAGAGTGCTGTTGCACCCTGTCCTGCTTGTGGGTTCCTGGTTGACAGCTGGTTGGACACTGTGTGAACAGAGTGCTGGACTAGAAGGACGCTTGGTGGCCTTCCAGAAATTCTCAGCCTGAGGGCCAAAAAAGCCATGAGCAACTGGGTATTGATTTATTAAAGGTTTTTATATATTGCTTTAAAGTCTGACCTCACGAAGCAGTTTACATGAAATTATTCAAACAATAAAATCGATAAAACTGTGCAATCAAAAACAAAAAAGACAAACAACTCCTTGTTTTGGAGAAGCTGATTCTGTTTCTTCTCCTCTCAGGGCAAGATGGGAGTCCGCATGCCAGTGGCGCCACTCTCCACTGAGTCTTGGGTACTGGGGCAGTGTCCATAAGGTGCCTCATCAGGATACCATCTCTGTGGCTGATTTAACCTGCAATGGGGAAGAGAGAGGTTGCATCCCCCACACAAGCCCTGGGCATGACGTGCGCCAGAGGAGTGAAAAAGGCTATGTTGCATCAAACTGGAAGCCCTGTGCCTTATTTTAATGGGAGAGGTGGTTAACTCCACCTCTGCTGAAAGTCCGACCTCATCCCTGGAGGTCCCACTTCCGGAGTCCTGCCCTGGAAAGAGGGATCACTAGATGGGGATCTTGTGACTCCTAGATGAAGTCATCATACCTCCATGGATCAATAGGGTGGGAGTGGAGACCCCTGCTATACATGTGGGGAAATGGAAGCAACCCAGTAGGGGTCATTTCCAACCCCATGCCCAGAAGTCCTACTCTGGAGGAAGGGATCACGTGATGAGGTCATGTGACCTGTCTACAAACTCATCATGCCACCTCTTCCTATTCAGCCACAATAGCTTGAGGAGGTCGTAGAGGGATCACACGACCCCAACAGATAAACACTCCATCCAGGGCAGGACTTTTGAATTGGAACATCTTGGGATGGGATTGGAAATGATCCCGTATCTGCTACCTAGCCTCCCAGACCTTGCCCTGTGATGGATGCCCTCTTCTACTGACCCTTGGACTCCTCTGTGACTCTGCTTCCAGATTGTGTAACACAGGTGAGTGCCTGTGTTGTATCCCCTGACTGCTATGTGTCCCCTGACTAAGCCTGAACCCCAGTTAGGGATGTTGGGGGAATCTGTTTCAAGGGTGGAGCTTCACAAGCTTTTGTCAGCTCAGCCCACCCGTACTCTGTTGTGTCTTCCACCAACTGGCCCCACTCAATGTGCACTGGGTTGGGCCAGGTGGCATAATTTTCCATTAAAATTAATGTTGCCCAAATTTGGCTGCAAATTATGCAAATCTGCAGAATTTACAGGCAAAATGTATGCAAATCCCTATTTGCACAAATTAAGCCAAGACCAAAAAGGATCTAAAACTGTGCGGCTCGGGTCACAAAAGCAAACTGAGTCAAGAGTGCCATGGAAATCCGGCAAGCCCAAAAGGGCTGAATTTCTCGGTGACTGAAATCCCTAACCCCTGTATCTAACTGCTTCCAGTGCCCCACATGTATGGCAGGGGCTAAACGGACAACTCCACAGAGGAGTCACATGACCCCCATCAGGTGATGCCTCGATCTGGGCCATCCAGGGATGGGGTAGGACTTCTGGCAGATGCAGGGCTAAACCCACTTTGAATAAGAGGCAGGGCTTAGAGTTTGATGTGAGGTAGCCTTCTCAAGAGTCCCTTGACATCTTCACTCTGTCTCCCATGGCAGGCTCTCCCACTGCCAAGTCCAAGGACCTTTTGTTGTGCCACATGGAGACAGAGATGAGGGAGGAGGATGGAGATGTTCCCTTGAACTGGATGAAGGGAGGGACATTTGTTGTGTATGCTTCCTCCCCTGAAGCTCTAGGAATGGGTTTCCTCACTTGGGCAGGATCTATACTTCTGCTTTATAATGGTTTATAATAGTTTTGACAACTGTTCGGGCCCAGGACACATTCCATATACCATTTTCAAACTGTTTTCAAAGTGTTATATCCTTCTTGGTGTAGATCTGCCCCTGGTGTCTGAACCAGGGGAAGTGGCGTATTCACATCAGAGGAGGCTGAAGGCAAGGCTAGAGGCAGGGCAGGACCTTGGAGAATTCAGTCCACAAAATACTGGCTGGAAATTTCTCCCATAAGAAGCTGTTGTTCAGGCGAATGTCTGTAGTCCACATAGGCCTTAAGAGAGCTAGCTGCGCCTGGTCTTTCAGTGGCTCCACCCATGTTACCTACTAACTGGAGTTAACTTTAGCCATGCCAAACTTGAAGCGGTTCTGTTCATTCATTGATTTTTAGGAATTGTTTAAAATTTAGGTTTTAATTTTTTTTTATAAAAATGTCATTTTTAAAGATGAAGAGATGAAACATGGCACCATGATAGCTCATAAGTAGGGCTTTAGCCATGCCAGGTTTAACGCAGATCTGTTCATCCGGTGATTTTTAGGAATTATTTTACAAATTGAGGTTTTAAAATTATTATTTTTTAAAAAACCTTCATTTTTAAAGATAAAGAGATGCAACTTGGCACCACGATAGTTCTTAAGTAGGGCTTCAGCCATGCCAAGTTTGAAGCATGTCTGTTCATCCGTTGATTTTTAGGAAGTTTTTAAAGTAGAAGTCACCAGACACGAACAAGGTTTGGCTGAAATGATTTAGAGAGACAACAGAGGCTGAACAGTCAACGCAGCGACACCTGTTGTAACTTAGCCCCGTGGTTCTGGCATGCAACACAGGGCATTTGAAAGAGGGTCTCAGTCGTGTGTTTGTGCAGGAAGTAGTCAGGAATTCAAAGTCTGGATGTGCAAAGTGGTGCCAATGCACACTCCTTGAGAAGTTAATGTATATAAGTGAGACGTGTGAATGGGTGAAGCAGTGTCCGCCTCCCACAACACCCACCCTAATGTTAGAATAGAAAACTTGTGACAATCATACACAATTTTTTTAAAATTGAAATTTATATTTAAAAAAAGCCAGCCAGCCAGCCGGCAGCAAACTCCGTTAACAGCAGCAGCAGCTTGCAGCAGAGTGAGGATACAATCAGAAAATATATTTGAGGGATTTGTCTTAACTGTGTGCTGTAAAATCAGATATGTGACCAAGGCTATGTTCAGGTGGACACCCCCCCTTGGTGCTGGACACTCCCCATGGGGGCGGATATGTTGGTGGACATGCCCCCTTGGGGGCCAACCATGTTGTCCTCCCTTTTGGTTTCTAAAATATGGTCACCCTAGGTCTGATCCAGCAGGGCTCATCTGATGTTCTTAATAATAATGGGTCCTTCACTCCTGCTGAGGCTTGGAACTCTGGCAAGACTTTCCTCTACCAAGTAGTGATCTGTCCATGACAATGTTACTACTGAAATCCCTGCCATACCCAGATCACCATTTTTCCCTCCAGCACATACCTAAGAACATTAGAGGCATGCTGGATCAGACCAAGGTCCATTTAGTTCAGCATTCTGGTCACAAAATGGCCAGTGGGAAACCCACAAGCAGGACATGAGTGCAACAGCACCCTCCTGCCCATGTTCCCCAGCAACTAGTGTATGTAGGCATACTGCCTCTGATACTGGAGGTAGCATAGAGACATCTGGATTAGTAGCCATTGACAGCCTTCTCCTCCATGAATTTGTCCAATCTCCTTTTCAAGGAATCCAAATTGGTGGCCATCATCACTACATCTAGCCATAGTAAACTCCATAGTTTAATCATGCGCTGTTTAACACACACACACACTGGCTTTCCCATTATGTTGATATAGTATTGTATTTTTATTGGATCCCCTCTTCATCACAACAGTTAAAGTTGCAGGCACTATACTAGAGTGACCATATACAAAAGAAGGCAGGGACCCTGCAACTTTAACTGTTGTGATGAAGAGGGAATTTCACCAGGAACTAATTGCATACAAATGGCACTGGCTGAAATTCCCTTTTCTCTACAACTGTTCAAGATACATGAGCCCTGACCTGGATTTTATCTGGTCACCCTAAATTATCATGTACCAGTTTTGTGCAGATTCCTGTCATCTTTTGTCAACGGTGCCTTATTAGCAACTCTAGAATAGAGTGCAAGAGAAAGGGAAAGAATAAAGAAAAGAGCCAGTGTGGAGTGTTGGACTGGGACTTGGGGGGATCTGAGTGCAAGTCCCCCTTAGCCACGAAGCTCTCACTGGTTTTTAAGGGTTTTTAAGGGTTCACATTTTATTACTTCTTCACCCCATACAAATCTGGATCAGATGTGAAGCTTATCTCCCTCTCCCAACCCCCCCCACCACCACCACCACCAAAAGGATCTGCCTTTTTTCTTTCCCATTAATAGGGTGGCCCTATGAAAAGGAGGACAGGGCTCTTGTATCTTTAACAGTTGCACAGAAAAAGGAATTTCAGCAAGTGTCATTTCTATGCATGCAGCACCTGGTGAAATTCCCTCTTCATCACAACAGCTAAAGGAGCAGGAGTTATGCTAGAGTGACCAGATACAAAAGAGTGCAGGGCTCCTGCAGCTTTAACTATTGTGATGAAGAGGGATTTTCACCAGGTGCTGCATGCATACAAATGATTCCTGCTGAAATTCCCTTTTCTACACAACTGTTAAAGATACAGGAGCCCTGTCCTCCTTTCCATAGGGTCACCCTACATTAAAGAGATGGTACCACCATAGTGTTGAACCTCAGGCCTGTGGGCCAAATCTGACTCTCCAGGCTTCCCTAGATAGCCACACCCCCTTCCCCTGCCCCCCCACGCTTTCCCTCAGTCACTGATCATTTGGTGGTTTCCTGTGCAGTTTTGTGCAGTCCCCCCTCCATTGCATCTCCTCAGGCTTAGTTACTGGTAATAAGAGTTTTAAGCTAAAATATTCCCATATTATTGGCATTTTGGCCCCACTCCATTTGGCTTCTGTCCTGCTCACCAGTAGAATGCAGCCCGAGAGCTTCTCCAAAATTGAATTCAGACCTCAGGATTAAAGAGGTTTGATACCCCTGACATAGCAGCTAAGAGACTGAGGGGCTGACTACACGTGGGGAAAGTCCCATAGTGGCTAAGGATCTGCACCCTGTTGGTTAGACGATGCAGGCGCGGGTTTGCACACACCGCAGGGTTTCCCTGCAGTGCTCCAATTTGGAAAAAGTCAGGGATTTACCTCGACTTTTTCAAAGGGAGCGACGTCACTTCCGCCATTTAATGCCTATCCGCGGCCAATCTGGGGCCATCCCAGGGGCGGAGCCTGGTGGAAGGTGACCAGTGATTGGTTGCCTTCAACCAGGAAGCTCCGGGACCCAGAAGGCTGCCCAGAACCCCTGTGCTCCCTCCTTGGAGTCGAGATTACCTGACGCTGCCACAGGAGAGGGAAACTACAGGGTTGAGGAGGGAGGCTGCACCAACCCGGCACTGTGAAGATAGCCCCTGAGCTGCACATCATGAAATCCCAGGTTCAAACCTCATGTCTGCCATGAACTCGCTAGGTTGCCTTAGGCAAGCCACTTTCCCTTCGCCTCAGACTGCAAAATGGGGAATAATAATATTGACTTATCTTGTGGCAGGGCTGTATAACTTGCATCCTCCAGAACTTTTAGCCTATAACTCCTATCGTCCATCACAATTGGCCATGTCAGTAGGGCTGATGGGAAATGTAGGTCAAAATATCTAGAAGATAAGTTCCTCCCCCCCCCCCCACCTTACAGGGTGGTTAAAGGATTGTACATGTGAAACTTTCAAAAGCACTATACAAGTTTAAAATGTTATTTAAAATGGGTGCTATAGGGTGGAGAGAAATCTGCCTCAAGGTTTTTTGAAAACACAGTGCAATAGCTTAGTTGAATAAAAATACTGGTTTCTGCTTTTCTCTAAGCTAGTGCATAATCTTGCCAATTTTGGGGGAACTTCTTTAATACAGAGCTGTACTATAGTTCAGCTTGCCTTGGAAGAGCCCAAACCTGTGGTTTGTATGCCTATTTTTCACTGGCCACACTTGGACTTTCATTCTACTTCCTCTGTAGTTTGAACATGCATTCCCTTTGTCACCACTTCACTGTTCCAAAGAAAACAGTTCCGAAAGAAGCTCTGTGACCCCAAATAATGCACGTCTGTAACCTAGTATTTTTTTTAAAGTTACTTAAGAATAATGAATGGAGGAGGGAGAAAAAGAAAGCTAGAGCGCCCTCTAGTGACGCCCTGAAACAGGCTGGGTAGCATAGACTTGAATTGATTCTACCGTGGTTGCTACTAGTCCTTGCCTGCAGGACTGGCCCAACTACAGAGTCAAACGAGGTACCTGCTTGGGGTGCCCATATTTCAGGGGTGCCTGATGTCATCTAGGCAAAAAGTCATGGAGGAAGGGACCTCACCTGCAGTTTTGGAGGAGACACCCAGAGGCAACTTAACTGTGTTTGGTGGTAGCCCTTGAGTTCCAGGGAACATTGTGATCAAAAGCCCTCTGTTCTCCATTTGTTGTGCAGGGCAGAGGCACAGTTGTAACAGGGAGGAAATAAACAGCAAAACACACCACATACACACACACTCACACCCATAGGTCTACACTGCTGGCCTTAGCATATTCCCTATTGCCTAGTAGTGGATACTAGGGATATACGGATTTTGTTAAATTCGTTCCATCTGTGTTCACAGGCGGACAGTGGTCTTTCATTCCGTTGCCTGCTCATTGACGGAATCAGATTTTGTTTTTAGGAATGTACAATAATTTTGTTCCACATGCACAATTTTGCATTAGCATTGAGGGAGAGTTGTGTTAATGTGCATAAGCGCAACTGCAAATTTTCATAAATCCCTCTCCCAAAAGTAAAAAATAACAATAATAACAGTCTGCATGTCCACAAAATCTGCACGACTCAGCAAAAGCTTGTCCGCTGCGGAATCTGAACTCATTTGGATCCATTGTGGATTTCTCTCACATCCCCACAGGGCCTAGCAAGACCCATGGGGCTAGCAAGAAATGCAGCAAAGGTAAGTCATTTATATATTTACTTGCTCCCTTACTTACTAGTATACAGTACTATCAATGCACAAATTGGCTCTGTACAAAGTAACCACCCACCCAAGGAACTTACAACCTAAATTTAAGATGTCATGCGATGTCTTAGGGCTGGCTCACACTCTGGCATATTAAGTATGCACAATTAGTCGGGGTGCAAACCCCCCCATGTATATAACCCCCCCATGTATATACCCCCCCCCCCCCCCATGTATATAACCTTTTGCTTCGTGCACCAAAATGTCTTTGGCCATCTGTGCTCATTTCAAACATGAATGATATGTACGGATACAGGAAGCGTGACTCAGGGCAAAGACGTATGTACTTCCCTCCAGGAATGGGTGTGTGTTTTTTCTGCTGTAGGGCAAGCTACAAAGTGTGGTACGCCCCACGTCTAGCCAATCCGAGTGACCTTCATGGGTCTCGCATGTACTTCAGTACCCCAATCGGATGTGAGAACGGGCCAGTCTCATGAAACAGTACAAAACTGTTTTTGCAGATTTTTTGCACTTCCACCTCACACATCATTCCCCAATCCAGAACCGGATTTCCTGTTGGTAACTGGGGAGAAGGAAAGAGGCCAATCAGAAGGCAGGAAAATTGCTCTCATATCTCATTGCTGACTCTGTAGTTTTTCATCATTTGTCATTCAATAAAACTTTCGCATTAAATTTCTTACTCTGGTCCTTTCTGGTTACCACCGCTAGCTCACTGGTGCAAGTACAGTAGAGCTACAATCCAAACCTTATTTCCCCTCCCCACTCTACATATGGGGTGGGTGGGGGTGCATTTACTTTTTAGAAAATAATTCTGGGAGTTCCAGTCAAAGTAATTTGTCATTTCCACCCTTGGGTCTTGTCATTAATACACATGCATGTAAAATGTAGGTATGTAGGCACAAAACACTAGGGCATTGCTTCCTTTCGGCCCTCCTGCTACCCCCACAACTGTTTATCCAGATGGTAAATGTCACAGAACGTGTTTTGAGTTGCAGATAGTCTATAATATGTGCCATAAGATCAATTGTTGAGGTCAAATTGCATGCATCTTTGCATCCAGAGTGCACATTAAAAACACACAAATTGCAAATGCCAGCGATGTTCAAACGACATGCTAAACCATGATGGTTAAGCATTTTGAGCTAACCATCATGGCTTAGTGTGTTGTGTGAACCATTCCTAACCATGGTGGCTACATAATCATGGTTTAATCATGCTCACTAACCACTTGCTGCAAAAAGGTTAGTGGCTTAACCATGGATTAGTGTCATCTAAGTAGGGGCACTGAGTTGGGGGGAAATACCTGGCTGGGACCAGGCAGGTGAGGGGGGGGGACATATAGCACCTGCTCTAGTCCTGACAAAGTTTGTTCCTCTGAAGCTCTTTTTCGCATTGAGAGGAAATCCCCCTCTCCCATTAACACCAAGTCTCTGGGCTCATTTCAGATCTTCTGTCATTCTCACAGCCCCCGCTCACCCCCACCATTTCCAGGCTAATTTTGGTGCTGTCAGTTCTGAGTTGCTTCAAAGAGACTGGCACTGTCAGGGCACAGAGGAGATTAAACAAACACTTTGCTTTATTTGGCACCATGGGCAGATTTCTCGCTGTTGCGGTTCAGGTCCCTCGTAGCCCCATTGTGACAGCTTTGGTGACTGTCCTGTTTTTGGCCTGGCTCTCTTAAATGACAGGTTCCCATGATTCTCCCAACGCTGCTGCTCTCGTTTTCCCAACATCCTCCTCAGGCTCCTGCTGGCAAAAATTGTTGCTTTGGAGATTCCTCCTGCCGGACTCTAAATTTCAACCAGCTTAAAGGAAAATCTTGCTCTCTGTCAAAACACTGCCATTGGAGAGACAAGCAGAGGTTTAGCCAGGGGAGACTGGTGGCTCCAATTTCGGTGGGGCGGACATCCCATTATGATTTTTACTTACAACCATCCAGAAGTCTAAAGGGGCTATCCAAGACTCTGGACCCATTTCTGAGACAGGGTTCAGCACCTTGGATAGCTCCCTTAGACTACTAGGTGGTTGTAACTAAAACCCAGAATGGATTCTCCACCCTGCAGAAATTGCAGCTACCAGTCTCCTCTGGGTTTAGCCGCCACAAAGCTCCAAACTACTGCACTCCTGCTTGTTAGCTGTTTCCCTTACCGATCCTGCTGGCTTTCCTATCAAAAGCTCACCGTATCACTCACCGTATCAGACTTGGCATTTCCACATATTTCATCCTGCAAAGACTTTCAGGGATTCATACACCTGACTGGCAACTGACCACTCGAACACGCGTCAAGCTTGCAGCTTCTTCAGGGCAGGTTTAAATAATAATAACAAGTTGGTTACTTGTGAACCTAGCTCGCGGAGAAAAATCAAGTCTAACAAAAAGTTTACATTAGCTCATTGCCTTTACTGAGCATTCAAAGTGTTACATCTGTTATCTTTACAAAACATCCTTGAATACAGTGTTCTTAGTGTAAGCTCCAGGGCGGGCACAGTAACATCTTTGTCCTAGTCCATCAGTGACTTGAATCATGAGGTTTGCCAATGAGCGCACCATGACTCCTTGCAGCCTGGAGTTGCCCATGGTAGAAGACAGGTGTAAGCAGATAGATGCCAATTTGGTCCACAGTCTGTCCCTGGCTCTTGTTGATGCTAATTGTAAAGGCCAGATGAATGGAGAACTGGCAACGCTTGAACTGGAAGGGGAGAGATGAGTTGGAAGGGGCGAAGCTGATCTTTGGCAAGAAGATCTGCTTGCCCTTAGCCTGCCCAATGAGTGTTGCCTGATGCAGAGAGTTGTTGTGCTTGGGAAGCACAATGAACCTTGTGTCATTGATAAGAACCTGAGTCACGCCGAGGTTCCTTCACAGGAGGAACACAACACCCTTCTTCAGAGTCGACTTGCTTGGCGGCAAACCACTTGGGTTGAGCGTGTTGAGGGACTCCGAAGGGTATTGCACATCGAGCCTGGCATCATCGCCAGTGACTTCATCTGCGCTCAGGTAGGTCCTTCCCTCACCTTCCATTGTGTCTGGTTGATGTAGCCACAGAGCTCGTTCTAGGGACATAGAATGACCTTGCCTGCATTCACACGTACAGCTGCTTCACGAAAGTCAGTCCCGTAGACAGCAGTGACAATGTCCTTATTAACAACACATGTGTCTGGGGTCTTGACCATGACTTCTCCAACAGCTGGGAACTCTTCCACGGTACCATTGCCAACATTCAGAAGGTAGGCAGCAAATTCAGATTCGCTCTCTAGGGTGTGCATTTCGCGAATAAGCTGGAATTTGGTGACACTGGATTTCTTGACTGACTGGTGGTAATAATAATAATAATAATAATAATAATAATAGAATTTATCCTTAATTTAATTTAGAAAAAGGAATCACCTGGATAACTGCTGATCACCTGGATAACTGCTGCTCACAACAACAACAACAACACATAGAAATATCTAATGACAAAAATGTTGTAGAAAAGGAAGAGAAAAAGAGAGAAAATATATACCACTGGCCACAGAAGTTAAAGAACTATGGCAACATGAAAAGGTTACAATTATCCCGTTAGTCAAATCAGTCACATGCATCACATCAATTTTTATTTTTTTTACAGAAAACCTTCAGAAAGGTGACCATATGTAAGGAAAAACCAGGACATGTCAGGATTTTGGTAAAATTGGGCAGCTCTACTTTATAGTCAATGGGAATTAACAAAATGCTTACATCTCTGTCATTTTTAAAGATAAAGAGATGAAACTTGGGATTATGATAGCTCTTAAGCAGGGCTTTAGTCCTGCCAAGTTTCAAGCAGATCTGTTCATTCATTCATTTGGCTTTTAGGATTTTTAAAAAACTTTGAGGATTTAAAATCATTTTTTTAAAAAAAAACATTTTAAAAATAAGGATATGAAACTTGGCACCATGATAAATCTTAAGTAGGGCTTTATCCATGCCAAGTTTGAAGCAGGCCTGTTCATCTGTTGATTTTTAGCAATTTTTTTAAGTTTGAGGTTTTAAAATTATTATTTTTAAAAACCATTGCAGCCATACTCTTCAAACTCAGGTTTTCAAACCTCCTCTTTGGCGTCTTGCACCTTGAGCAGTTTCAGCCTTTGGCATCAAGGGGATCTCAAGTTTTTAGCTAAGAAGTGCTGGGCGAGCATGGCACCTTTCCTGTTGCAGATTTGGTGGGCAGTTGGACACCTGCAGTTTAGCAGAGGCGAGGCGTCCACATTACAAAATGTGGAAAAGGAGAGGTCAGTCAAAGCAGCCCAAGGGCAAAACCGAATGGGCCAAAGGCCTTTTTCTCAGAGTTCCACATCATGGGTGATGAAGGGTCATCCTTAGAGGAAAAACTCTCACGACCAACAGTGAGGTGCCAGTTGAGAGAGAGGCTCTCACCTTTGCAGATGTCCTGTTGATGCGGATGTTGGGAACCTGGCATGTTGTTGTCTTACTTCGCTACGCCTTCCCTTCCACTTCCCTTTGTTCACTTGTGAGCTAGGCTCTGTCTGCATTGCTGGCATGCAATGCAGAATGTTTGAAGCGAGTGAGAGAGAAAAATAGATAGATTTGTGGCTTTGGCTGGCAGGCATATCTCTTAGAGACAGAGAGCCTATCTACACACGCAGGATAAAACACTTTGAAAACGTTTTGAAAACTGTATATAGAGTGTGTCCTGGGCCCCAACAGTTCTCAAAACTGTTATAAACCGTTTTAAACCGTTTTAAAGCAGTAGTGTAGATAGGTTGACAGTTAGACTAAAGACACAACTCAGAGATGGCTGTAGCTGAGCCCTGAGAGCCTGGCGTGCCACACAGAGCATTTTAAGACCGTCTCAGAGTTCAGTGGTGCAGGCAGAGGCAGCTGGCGGTGGAAGTGGCTTTTAAAGTAAGAGTCACCAGATGTGACCAAGCAATAAGCTGGCACTCTTCCCCACGGTCACAGGGTACAACTGTGCAGCCCGGCTGGACCATTGGGAGACTTTGGAAGAGGGAGGAAGTTTGATAGTTTGAGGTTGGAGCTTTGGTTTGGCTGCAATGACTTAGAGAGAGAGACAACAGAGGCTGCACAGACAACCCAGAGACACCTGTTATAACTTAGCCCCACAGTGTTGGCATGCAATGCAAGGCATTAGACAGAGGGTCTCAGAGTCACGTGTTTGTGTAGGAAGTAGACAGGAGTTCAAAGTCTGGATGTGAAAAGTGGTGCCAACACAAAAGCCTGGAGAAGCTAATGTATATAAGTGAGAAGTGTGAATGGGTGAAGTAGTGTCTGCCACCCACAACAACAAAAAATTGAACTTTAAAAATACAAAAGCCTGCCGGCAGCAAGCCTTATTGAGCAGCAGCTTGCAGTGGAGTGAGGATACAATCAGAAAGATATTTGAGGGAAGGGACGAATGTATCACTCAGAGTATAGCAACAAAGTACAGCAAAAGCTACAAAAGTAGGGAGTGAGTGAAGTTAATTTCAGATACATTGGATATCTCACTCGTTATTTCAGTGATTTTAACATTAAGATGTTATGTAGAACAGATTTGTCTTAATTGTGTGCTGTAAAATCAGATGTGACCAAGGCTATGTTCAGGTGGGCACACCCACCCGGCGCTGGACACGCCCCCTGAGGGTGGACATGTTGGTGGGGACACCCCCTTGGGGGCCAACCATGTTGTCCTCCTTTTTGGTTTCCAAAATATGGTCACCCTACATCCATACCAACATCCAGAAAGCAGTCATACTTAAAACATGCTCAATTGTCAGGAAATTCCTGAATCAGTAAAAGACAGCATGACTTGGCAAAGCCCATCATATTTATCTAGAAAAACCACCATAAGCGAGAATAGAGACGACGATGATGATGATGATAATAATAATAATAACAATAATTGTATTTATGATTGGCAGCCTCTTTGAGGCCCTGTTTGTGCCACAAGTGAGGGGTCTCTAAATATTCCCTTACATAAATAATCTGAGCACTTGACAAGAGGGGGGGAAAGTGCTTAACATTACCCTCTTCTCAAAGGGAGCCCCAGAACTTAAAGGCTGGAGCTGACCCTTGGGGGTACCCTCATCGTAGTCCACCCCCAAGGGTCAGGTCCACTCTTTAAGGCATGTTGGCACAACACGCTTCTGCTGGGCTCTGTCATGGCCCTGAGCTCAGAATCAGAGGAGAAAGGTGAGCTGGCCAAGTCAGGGCTGCCGTGCCACTGGCTGGGAACCTGAAGCTGTCTCCTGCCATTGAGCCTGAAGCCACTGAGCCTGGAGCTGGGAGGCAGGAGCCTGGAGAACCTGAACCAGGCATCTCATGAGCGTCTTACAGAATCATAGAATAGCAGAGTTGGAAGGGGACTATAAGGCCATCGAGTCCAACCCCCTGCTCAATGCAGGAATCCACCTTAAAGCATGCCTGACAGATGGCTGTCCAGCTGCACCTTGAAGGCCTCTACTGTGGGAAAGCCCACAACCTCCTTAGGTCATTGGTTCCATTGTCATACTGCTCAGTCTTCTCCTGAGCCTGAAGGGTTGAGGGACTCCTGCAGTATTGCGCATGCATGATGTCACCTGCTCGGTGGCACAGGAAATGCAGCACACCAGACAGGGCCAGAGAGAGGAGAAGCACTTATTGGCAGACCTGGGGCTGGCCCTTTAAGAAGCAAAAGGGACAGGGATTAGGATGACTGGGATGGAGGCAGAGGCTCCCAAGGAGGGAGTGGCTTATTCAGAGCTGTCCTTAGTGCTGACCTGCCTTTTTGCTTTGCTTTTTGCTTTGTATGAGAAATCCATTTTTGCTCACAAAACATGGGGCCATGCCCCATTCAATGCTCTGAACATGACCATGAGCATGTGTCAGCCAAAATTTGCAATTTGTTGGACACATGCTGTTGTTTGTTGGACATGATGTTATTTTGAGGCCAGGACATCCTGGGAAGTAAAAAGAAATGGCAGCTCCAAGCCAAAACAGAAGTCCCGGGTCACATGTCAGTACAACAAAAGACCCTCCTGGGCCTTGAGCCCCAGGAGGTGCTACATGCTGATAACAGGCCTGCTGTTTTGGGTTCCAGAGAGGAAAGTCCACCCTCTGAGTGGAATAATAAATATAGGACCATTTGTAGGAACTCCCACTATCCCAGCTGAAAGTCCACCTCCATCAGCCTCCTCCCTAAACTGTCACCACCGGCAACCATTCTAGCTGGCTGAGGGAAATGGGGTGGTCAGCCGGGCCATTTCATCAGCCCTGCTACAAAAAACACTTGCTTTTTCCCTCCTCCCTCCTCTTCTCCTTTTCCTTTTGTGTCGTGTCTTTTTAGATAGTAAGCCTGCGAGCAGGAACTGCCTTGTTTTTATCAATTGTATGAAAGCCCCTCCTGGAGCCTTTTTTTTTTTGGCTGAGAAACAGGATAAATGTTTTTTAAATAAATAAATAAAGTTTGCAAAGAGCTCGGTGTTTTAAGTGGTGCTGTGTCCCCCGAGAGACAGCATAATGTCATCACTGGTAAAAATGTCAGCATTGTGACAAAAGCCTCTTCATAAGATCCACAAGAGGGAGCTAAAAGTAAATTAAACATGTGTTACTGCCTTTTTCAACATGCAGAAGGGCGAAGACAGCTTGGCAGTACCAAACCTCATTTCTGTAAGCTATATAGAAACAATCCAGTCATTGAAGCAATGACTTAGGCCTCCCGGCCCAGTAAACTTACATCAGAGCAAGGCAAAGGTTTATTGGGATGGCATGGTTTAAAATGGCAGTATTCATATCTCCTGCTGAAAGATGCCAGGGTACTGACAAAGTCTCAGTTTCATGGGGGCAACAGACTTTTCTATGTTCTGTGTACGGCATCAAGTACAAGTACTGTATAAAGGTTAAATGGTGGAAGGATTAATGGTACTCTTGGTTCCCTAAAAGAAGGAAGCTCTATTACAATTTTAAACCTGAAATAGATGCACTTCAGGTTTTCACATTGGAAGTGACCCAGAATAATCGCTTTAATCTACAATGGATGGGGGTATGTATTGCCATAGAAGGGAGTGGGTGATACAGATCTACAACTGCTATCTTTTAGGTGTCAGTTAAAAACATGTCTCTGTTCTCAGGCTTTTAAGAACTGCTAACGTTAGCATTTTTTTTAAAAAAAGTTAGAGCTGTTGGATCTTACTGTTTGTTTGAATCAACTGTAGCTGTTTGTGTGTTTTGTTTTATTTCATCATCATCATGATGTAACGGCTTTCTAGCCCAGCTTTTAGGGTATATATTTTCCCAAGACAAGTTGCAACAAATCAAGTACAATAACATTCAAAAAGGTAAAATAGCAGTAAATAGCAGAGGCATCTCCTGTCCCCCCCCCAACATCTGGAATTCAGAGATATACTATTATCAAACATGAACGTTAAGCACATAAGACCATAAGAAGAGCCATGCTGGATGAGACCAAGGGTCCATCTAATCCAGCACTCTGTTCACACAGTGGCCAACCATCTGTTGACCAGAAAACCACAAGCAGGACACTGTGCAACAGCACCCTCCTACCCAGGTTCCCCAACAACTAGTGTATGCAGGTGTATTGCCTCATATACTGGAGGTACCACATAGCCATCAGGACCAGTAGCCATTGATACTCTTCTCCAGGAATTTATCCAACCCCCTTTTAAAGCTATGCATATTGGTGGTCATCACTACATCTTGTGGTAGCGAATGCCACTTAGGGTGACCAACTGTCAGGATTTCCCTGGATTTATCCTGTTATTTGTTTTATCCTGGGTGCTGGGGGGGGGGGGGTCTGTAATTTTCTATAATGTCCTGGAATGACACAGTTTCCCCTTTAAGGCCGCCATTATTGTGGCAAGGGAGGTGATGCGCTTTCTGGAGGTGCATCAATCATCCCCCCACTGCTCCAATCAGGGCCTTAAAGGGGAAAGAGTGTCATTCCCAGACATTACAGAAAAGGCCCCAGTTGGAGCAGTGGGTGGGAATGACATGCTTTCCCCTTCTCCACTCCAATCCGGACCTTGAAGGTGGCAGGGAGGGGAATGACGTGCTTTCCGGAGGCCCCAGAAAGCCACTTCCCCTCCCCAACTGGGTGTCCTCTTTTTTGGCTTCCCAAATATGGTCACCCTAAAGAAGTCTTTCCCTTTATCTGTCCTGGATCTCCCACCGATCAGCTTCATGAGGTGACCCCACTTGGTTCTAGTATTTTGAGAGAGGGCGAAAAATGTCTCCCCATCCACCTTCTCCGCACCATGCATACTTTTGTACCCCTCTCTCATGTCTCCCCTTAGCCTCCTTTTTTCCCAAGCTAAACAATCCCAACTGTTGTAACCTTCCCTCATATGGGGAGATGCTCCTTTAGTTATCATAACTAATATCCACGAGAAGAGAAGTGTTGCATGTGAAGAAGGTTTCCTTGGGCTAGGATGCTTTCTTTCCTTGCCGGTTAACTTTATTTACACCGTGCATGTTGCAAAATAAAGGAATGATTCACTCTGTCCCTTCATTTCCACTCCATTCGTACCAGATGGGATTGCTGCTCTACTCCCAATCTGCTCAGTAGTTTTATAACTGTCTTCCTCTCCCCCCCCCCCCAACTTCAAAAATCACTTAAAAAATTAAAAAAGAGTAGCTGGAGCCTCCTGACACATCGTCCCAAATTACAAGTTGCATGATCAAAAAAATTACCTTTGGGGGAACTGAGTCATAGTGTTGGTCATACCTGTATGCCGCAGACTGCTAGTTCACTGCTAGTTCAACACAGAACATGCAAAAGGAGTTGTCATACTGTTGACTCGTCCCCACTTCCCTCATTCAATCAATACTTCTGCTGATTGCAATTGATCTGTCATTGTCCTGAAGTAAATGATTTGTGATCTGCAGGTGATACCTTTCAAACTCCCAAGTCTAATGGGTGCAGTGGAATACCAGACTAAGAAATGGCATCCATGAGCACTCATTTATGACAGAGATTGGAGATAAGGCAGGAAAGCAGGTGGGCCAGGTGAGGACCTCCCGGGGGCCATAATAGGGAAGTTCCCTATCCCTGATTTATGTGAACAGGCTATTGCCCTTGATGTCCCACATGGTCGCCTTCAAACATGGCATGAGAGCCATCACATCATGCTCCCTTTTGGCATGGGAGTAGGCAGCCAATTCCCACCATTCCTGAGCATTACCCATGCTGGCTGGGGCTAATGGATATTATTATATTATTATTATTATTATTATTATTATTATTATTATTATTATTTCATCTCTTTCTCGCTCATGGTGGCTTTTCTAGACGGACATGATGGGCTTTGCCAAGTCATGCTGTCTTTCACAGATTCAGGAATTTCCTGACAATTGAGCATGTTTTAACTTTTAAGTATGACTGCTTTCTGGATGTTGGTGTGGATGTATTTTGGTAGGTCCGGTTTCTGAAGGTTTTCTGTATAACTTTTGATGTGATGCCGGTGACTAGGTGACTAACGGAATAATTGTGACCTTTTCCTGATGCCATAGTTCTTTGACTTCCATGGCCAGTGGTGTATATTATTATTATTATTATTATTATTATTATTATATACCGCCCCATAGCCTAAGCTCTCTGGGCGGTTTACAAAAATTAAAACACGAACATTAAAAACCGATACACAAAATAAAAAGCATAAAAACGGATTATATACCAACTATTCAGGGGTCAGTTTAAAAAACCCCACTCAACATATGCTGTTAAATGCCTGAGAGAAAAGAAAAGTCTTGACCTGGCACCAAAAATATAACAATGTTGGCGCCAGGCGAGCCTTGTCAGGGAGATCATTCCATAATTGGGGCCACCACTGAAAAGGCCCTCTCCTTTGTTGCCAAGGGATATTGTAGTCCAAAGCATCTGGGCACCACCAGGTAGCCAACCCCTGGTATATTCACACTGCCAGTCACTCTCCCAGGTCTCTAGGAAGGCGCTTTGCCATCACCAGCTACCTGAACTTTTTTGACTGGAGATGCCGGGGATTGAACCCGGGACCTCCTGCAGGTACAGCAGATCCTTTACTACTGAGCAGTAGCTGCTCCCAGAGTCTGAACCAAAATCATATAATGTAAGGACTGGGAAAAAGCAAGAGAAGCCAGGAGACACCGAGCCTACTAACCGGTTTAAAACTGTTATGAGCCGTTTTAAGGTAGTAGTGTAGGTCGCCTCTCTGATTCAGTGAGTGAAGGTAGCTAGACCAGCATAACAGATAACAGCAGAATGAGGGCAAGTGGGGAAACAGGGAAGAAACCGTGTGATTTTTCAAAGGAAGAATGACAGGAGGAAGGAGGAGAAACAGCAGGGTGGGGTGGGGTGGGGGTGAAGAAAATCAATGCTACCATGTCAACCAAGGAGATAGAAAAGGAGAAAAGGAAATATAACGTTTCCCCCGCTGCTCTGTCAGACGACAAAATCCATGTTTCAGTGAGAGCAAAATTTGAGATGCGGAAGGCAAAGATTGCGATGAAGAGTCGTCTTATCTACTGCAGAATGTCAATTAAGACCCCCGCAAGAACAGAACATACATCTACAAGGGACCAATACAGGATCAGAACACAAATGAAAGCCTGAGAACTCAGATAACTGAGCTGGTATGTTACCTGCCTGAAAAAGAAGACGAAAGGGGACCCGAATGAATTTGTGATAAAAGAATAAACAGCCAATAAAAAGAAAACAAATAAATGAAAAACAGAATAGAGGGGGTACAATGATTTCAGAGTGTGGAAAGTTAATAGAACAATGCCGGGCAGAGATTTCCGGAGGGAAAAGGAAGGTCTCTCCACAACAGCAGGGATAGGAATCTGAGCAAGTTAAAAAGTGGTTCGTGTCAGTATTAGATCCAAAGCATTCCTTACATTAAAGACATGGCTAGCGTCTCTGTCTTTTGTTTTTCTTTACCGTAGAGCAGACTTTCCCAACCTGGTGCCCTCCAGATGTTTTGGACTAGAACTGTCACCAGCCCCAACCAACATGGCGAATGGACGTGGCTAATGATGGGATTTATCATCCAAAACATCAGGAGGGCACCGGGTTGGGGAAGGCTGCCCTAGAGAAAGGGCAGGTCCTCCAGTCTGGATCAGGACCTTAGTGTAGGGTTTAGGGGGCTTTTAACCCTTTCCCCCTGCTGTGGTCCCAATCCAGATTGCACTCATGCCATTCATATTGCCAAATAGTGATCCGTTAAAGCGAAAGGAACATGATTTGGGAATATATAGAGATGAGCAAATAACAAAATGTGGCCCAAGTTGGATTGGGGAGTAGGCCTGGTTATTGTTCATATGTCTGGTCCATTCACATATAAGGAATAGGTGTGTCTAATTTCAACATCAAAGGCCCTTTCTATACTATGGAGTGTAGCAGGCCTGAGGGGCAGGGAAACCGGAAGTGCCTACTTCTGGGTTCATAGGCCTAATGCACACCATTCAGCGATGACCTGGGCTCCTCCCAGGTTGTCGTAACTTGCAGCTGCCATTTTGTTTGTTGTTTTGTACCCGAGAAGAGTGCACGAGCGCTCCTGCGTGAAGGTCAGTCTTTTTTTTTAAAAAAAAAACTGCACGTGTGGGCCCCCACCCCCCCTCCCTGCCCTTACGGGGGTGGCAAAACTGCTTCCACCCCCTCCCCTGCTGGGCACAGAGCCGCGTAGTGTGGCTCCATGCCCAGTTTGCAGCTGCGCTTACTTACGAGTAAGCACGGCTGCACCCGGAGCGGGCAGCCGAGCTGGAAAAAGTGCAGAAAAGCTCAACTAAAATGATCAAGGGACTGGAACATCTCCCCTATGAGGGAAGGTTACAACAACTAGGATTGTTCAGCTTGGAAAAAAGGAGGCTAAGGGGAGACATGATAGAGGTGCACAAAATTATGCATGGTGTGGAGAATGTGGATAGGGAGACATTTTTCTCGCTCTCTAAAAAATACTAGAACCTGGGATTATCAAATGAAGCTGATTAGTGGGAGATTCAGCAGGGATAAAGGGAAATACTTCTTCACACAGCACATAGGTAAACTAGGGCCACCAATATGGATGGCTTTAAAAGGGGGTTGGATAAATTCCTGGAGAAAAGTATCAATGGTTACTGGTCCTGATGGCTATGTGGTACCTCCAGTATCCGAGGCAATACACCTGTATACACTAGTTTTTTGGGAACCTGGGGAGGAGGGTGTTGTTGCACAGTGTCCTACTTGTGGGTTCTTGGTCAACAGCTGGTTGTCCACTGTGTGAACAGGATGCTGAACTAAATGGACCCTTGGTCTCATCTAGCATGGCTCTTCTTATGTTCTTACGACTTCCCCCCTCCCCTGTATCCCCCCTCCCGACACTTTTATCAACGGTTGGCTCCAATTCTGGAAGTGGAGAAAAAAGTAGTTTACATGTAATCCTATCCATGTTATTTAATTATTTTATGCTAGGCTGTATTTTGTTTTAATCTGTGATTTTTGCTTATTGACCCTTCAGATGTCACGCAAAGCCAGTGTGGTTAAGCATTGTGTGCTAAATATTATGGCTTAGCATGTTGTGTGAACCATTCCTAACCATGGTAGCTACATAATCACCGTTTAAACACGCTCACTAACCATTTGCTGCAAAAGGGTTAGTGGCCTAATCGTGGCTTAGTGTGTTGTCTGAACTGGTCCGTTGGACCTTTAAGTCCAGCTATAGATTTTATCAAAGTGGCACATTGTGGGATGGGAGAAGTGAAGGACTATATACATTATCACACACCAGATGAACACCTATGGATGACTATTTGTGCAGGAAGAGGGCCGACCCTATTATTAGGCAGAGTGAGGCAGATGTGTCAGGTGGTAGATGGTGGGGGTGGGACAGTGGCAACAGCCCCCACCTCCAACCATCTCCCCTGAATCCACCAAGTTAACCTGCTCTACATCACCTTAGCTAGCCTCGGGTATGATGGAGGATGCTGTCCTGTTGCCAATACTGAAGTAAGACTCAATTGCCACTCAGATCGGCTTCTGTATGTATATGGAATAAAGAGGGCAGGGGAAGACGCCATCTTGTTCTTTGCCTCAGAGAGCAAAAGGTCTTGGGCCAGCCCTGTACAGAGAGGTCAAAATAAGCATTTCCCGGGGGGGGGGGGGGGGAAACTGAGGCAAATGACCATTTTGGGTTTTTTTCTGAAAAATTGAACAGTTTTGGATTATGAAATATTTTCTTTTGGAATAATGAATAAAATATTTAAGACAAGGTGTTTATATTATTATTATTATTATTATTATTATTATTATTATTATTATTATTTGTATACCGCCCCATAGCTGAAGCTCTCTGGACGGTTTACAAAGATTAAAAAACACTGAACATTAAAAAACGATATACAAAAGTTAAAACCATAAAAAGCATAAAAACAAATTACATACAATATCCATTTATATATTGTTTATATATTGTTACCCAGCCTTTACTCAGCCTTAATGTAAATGATTTCTAAAAACTATGCAATAAGAAGACTTTTATAGAAAGTCAAGAGATGTAAAGTTTCTGGAAAGAATGAAGCCACAGGGGGGTAATGGTTTTCTTCTTTTAATCCTCTCTGTAAGATTCCTAGCATTTCTTCCATTCCCTATTAAAATGATTGATAGGCGTTTAGGAATGTTCAAAGTCATGCTCAGTTTCCGAATATGTGAGTAACTCACCATATCAGAGTACAGAAGAAAATGCGCATCTTTGACAGTTTGGGTTTTATTCTATAGACTCCTGTATTTCTGGGCTTGTTCTGGTGAGATGTTGTAGCAGCCAATTAATGTAGTTCTAATTTAAAACCCACCTGTGAAAGAAACACTATAAGTTGTCCCTACCACTTCTACCAGAAATGACAGAACAGCATGTGCGTCATCCTTCCTATGTTTCTTTTTTTTAAAAAATTAACTTTGAGGCTTAGGTCTATGGAACTCACTGCCACAGCTTTTAATACAATTCCCAATTTAATCTTTCCACTAGAGAATGCTACCTCAAGTATAACACCTTTGAACTGCTGTCGCTAGAATATCTCCTCTCTACCTAAAAGGAACTCAGTAGCCTGGTTCCTATGGCGCAGGCATGGGGTTGACACCACCACTACATCTAACCTTTCAATATGAACAAAAATTAAGATTTTTAAATATTTATTCACAGAAATTATTTACAAACAAGAATAAAATGTTACTTTTCAAATAGCAGGTTGAAATTGCTTACAGGTTCTTAAATGAAATGGTTGCTTACCATTCTTAATAGGCAAGACAGTCTTACCGAGCTAAATACACTCTTAATAGCTTTTTCTTCAGTTGAAATTTCCCGAAGCTCCATCTCCCAAACAGGAACAGGTTTAGGAATTTCCCTAAACCTGCTTACAAAGAAGAACAGATACTCTGTATCAATCTTCCTCTGCCTCCGGTTCTTCCTGCTTCTTCTAGCTTATAGGATGATTCAGATGTTTCAGGGACTACTTGCATAAAATAGGCAACTAAAATTATTATGTATAATTTGCTTTGCTCATAAAACTATGTTTGGTATATTAAATTTAAAAGTATAGTTTATTCAGAAGATAATTATATATTTACTAATTGAGTCTACTTTTAAACGTTTAAAATTTTAATTATAATTTTATGAGTAAACCAACTTATACATAACATATGTTCCTAAAACTGCCTTCCCCAGCCTGGTGTTCTCCAGATGTTTCAGATGACAATGCCCAGCATTCCTGATCATTGGCTATGCTGCCAAGGGCTGATAAGAGCTGACATCCAAAACATCTGGAGGGCACCAGGTTGGTGAAAGCTGTCCTAAAGCAACAAAGAACGCTTTAAAATGCTTTAAAAAAGTATTGCATGTGCTTCAATTCCCCCCCCCCCCCCAAATCTCCCCAAACACCCTGTCCCCCTGCCCCCCACGGCTTCAAAATTTCCAGAAACTTTGCATTTCAATACATTTATTTTCATCCTGCCCTTCTTTCAAGGAGCTCAATACAGTACAATATATGGCAGGGATTGAGAATGTTGTTTATCTTACCTCAGAGGTAATTTGGCAAGAACCACATGGTGGAGGTGGGGAGGTGGACAAGGCTGAAGTGAGCTATGGATGGGGCCACAACCCAAACCATCCCCCCTTTCCCCTCTTTTTTGGGGGGGCATTCCCCTTTCTCTCCCCCCCTCTTTTTGTCATTTCTTCTCTGGCCATATCTACACTAGGGATTTATTCCGGGGTCATCCTTAGGTCATACCTGTGTGTCCACATGACGCACAGGGGATCCCGGGGGCAACCGGGGATGACCCTGGGATAAACTTGGGATAGCGGAAACTGGGGATATCCCGTTTTTTCTGCCATCCCGGGTCCTAAAACGGGCACAGAGCCTCACGGAGTGGCTCCATACCCATGAGGGGGAAAAAAAGCAATTTCACCATCCCCAGGATGGCGGGGTGGGGGTGGTTGGGAGCGTTTTTTTTTTTTTACTTACCTTTCCCACGGATCAGGGCTGTGTGGCTCCTCTTCATTTAAAAAGAAATGACACCCACGATGTCCCTCTTTCCTTCAGGGATGTTGCACGGTGGTGAAGATGGTGGGGAAGGATCACGGAAGCGAGTAAGCTTGCACTCCTTCCCCCTCGCTCCCTCTACACCCTTAGGTGTAGATGTGGCCTCTCTCTCTCTCTGACATCCCCTTCTGTCTCTTTGCCTCTCCCTCCCTGTCTAGAAGGCTACCTGATCACTCATTGAAGGTCTTTGAAATTAGGCTGAGAGCTATAGGTTTCCTGCCTCTGATTTATTACCTTTCTCTCACTTTAGCTTCACAACAATCCTGAGAAGTAGGTCAGACTGAGGGCTCCTCTAAACGAGTGATTTATTGTATGCTTGAGAGTGGCCACTCATGGAAGT
Source organism: Anniella stebbinsi (assembly GCA_029215795.1). Lineage (NCBI taxonomy): Eukaryota > Metazoa > Chordata > Lepidosauria > Squamata > Anniellidae > Anniella > Anniella stebbinsi. The sequence goes on from JARDYH010000001.1 coordinate 356,709,109, forward strand.
TTTCAGGTCGATTACATGACATCATCAACGACAAAGACATCTCATGCGGTATCCCCTGGAAATCCTGGTACAAAATGAGCCACTTTTAAAGTAGTAATAGCTGGGGAAAAGCAGAATCTTCCACAACTAGATGGCACTGTCTCAATAGCACATGGTTGCCCCTCTCATCCTGTGAAATGCAGCCCATAACAATCATGCCAAAGAACCAGGAATCACAAAAGCCCCAGGTAAACAATGCGATTTCCCTTAATGTAAAGATGCTCTCAGCGATAGTGAGTCTCACTCATTGAACTTGAGCACTGTTTGGTGGAAAGGCAGAATATAAACAAACCCATAAACTTTCATTTAGATTTGAACCTGGGCCTCCGCAATCCTAGCCAGGCACATTAACCAGAACACCACATTAGCTTTCAAACATAAGTGATGGCTACAGGGCTGTGCTTAGCCTTGCTAGCCATGAATCACAAAGGAATGATGAACGACTGATTCTAGACATCCCGCAGCACCAAACCCTTCTAATGAAGCAATATGTGACTAATACGATGCCAAAAGCCTGCTGGGAAAGAAGACAGCAGCTTGTCAAAAAAAAAATCTGTAGAGATTTTTAAAACTTTGGGACAATAACATGATGCACAAAACAGTGTCTGTGTGAGATTTCCGCTGGCCTTTTCTGGCACTAATGGATCTGTTGAAGGAACATTGTCAGGGCAGGAAGACATTTGGATTCCAAAGCAACCACAAACTGTCAGCAGATACAGCAAAGCAAATGATTGGGGTTAAGGCTTGTATCTGTGATAATTGCAGCGAGCTCTAAAAAAGAAAAACCCATTAATGGTATAAAACAGCATCTTCAGAGAAGGAAGTAGAGGGAGGAGGAGGAGGAGGAGGAGGAGGAGGAGGAGGAGGAGGAGGAAAACACACCATCTTCTCTCCCTCCCCTTCCTCAAAACAACCTACACGTCAAGGCTGCTCCTCCCTTCCCCGCCATTCTTGGCTTTTCTGGTTGTGAGTTGGCTTCGGGGAAAAAAAAGATATCTGGAGCTGTAGTTAACGGATAAGTGGATTTGTATCGCACTGAAGCATTCCCACACTGTGTTACTGTGGGCGTTACAAATTGCTAAGCAGATTTCAAGTGTTCTTTTCAGTTGTGAGCTGCATATTTTCCGCACATACTGATTATTCCCCCCTCCCCACTTCATTTTTTTTTAACAAAGCACTGTGGGCATGATCCTCCAATGGTTGGCCCTATTAAAATAAAGGACTAAGGGAATTCCCCCCCCCTCTCCAAGATAAGGGTTGTAGGATTAGCCCCAATTAGTAGAGTTATAGTATATAATTTGATGGATCTACTTTATACTACTACCTCTTGCTTTTATAGGGATCAGGCAACAGGGTGCAGAAAGAGACAATGAAGTGCTCCGTTCACGCTGCCTACACACGATACAAGCCAATGAATGCTGTAAGAAACTGTGCATTTAAGCAAGATGGTGATATGTAGCTTAAATGGGAATGGCAGCACTAATTCTGTTAGAGCACCTGCTTACACTACCATGAGAACATCGTCAGACTGATTACAGCACAGAAAAAGAACCTTTGGGGAAGATTTCAGAATTAGGTCCCCTGTTCACACCTGCTCTGTACATTGGGGTCCCATGTTCCATGGAGATAGAGCTGAGCTCAGAGCAAAGGTGTGGGTTTTCTATCATCACGGGATCAAATTTGAAAGTAGGCAGAGATCACATGTCTTTGAGTTAGTTGTATCACAGGGTTAATCCCACCACTCTAGCGTAGCTAGAATGACGTACTCCACGTACACCAGCTTTGAAGCTAGTTCTGGACTGGCCGCCTAGTTTTATTTACATTAGAAACATAACATGCAGACATTAAAACAAGGAATAAAAACAGCATAGACTAAAACCAAGATAAAAATGGCAGCGAAGGATAAAACTATTCCAGCACCTTAAAGCAAATTAAAACCAGCAGCAGAACAAAGTGTCGTGAGATGGCACAAAGCATGAAAAAAAGTTCTTAAAATGCTTGCGAGAATGAAAAGGCCTTCATCTGGCACCAAAAGGTCCACAATGTAGGCGCCAGGCGAGCATCCCTGGGGAGAGAGAGCATTCCACAAAAGGGGTGCCACCATTGAAAAAGCTCTCTTTCTCGTAGCCACTGGAGGAGATGTCCCTCCTGGTAACCTGCCCTCAAGTCATTTAGTTCTACTCAGAAGTAAGCCCCATTGAGTATAGTGGAACATACTCCCAAGTAAGCCTGCACAGGATTGCAACCTGGGTCAGCACAAAGGCAAAAATCCTAGAGACTGAGGGGCAGGGTGGGGAAATACTGCTGTCCTGTTTCTCAAAACCTCCTGCCTTATTGGGAGACAATAAAGACGTCTGCCACGTAATCCACAAAGCTTTAATCAGGCAATAAACATCTCTTCCCACCTGAAGAGATGCCTAAACTCTAGGAACTTTCTGCTAGGCAAAACTATGCGAACTAAGCAAGACAATTGTCTTTTCAAGAAAAAGGGAAAGCTTTTTCCTAGAACACTTTAACTTCAAGGAGGCTGGTTCTGAAGAAGCTTTTGGCAAGAATAGGGTGACCAGATACAATCCAGGTCAGGGCTCATGTAACTTTAACAGTTGTAGAGAAAAGGGAATTTCAGCCAGTGTCATTTGTATGCAATCAGTTCCTGGTGAAATTCCCTCTTCATCACAACAGTTAAAGGTGCATGCACTATACTAGAGTGACCATACACAAAAGAAGGCAGGGCCCCTGCAACTTTAACTGTTGTGATGAAGAGGGAATTTCACCAGGAACTAATTGCGTACAAATGACACTGGCTGAAATTCTCTTTTCTCTACAACTGTTAAAGTTACATGAGCCCTGACCTGGATTGTATCTGGTCACCCTAGGCAAGAAGCTAGCTGGGCCGACCTTCTCGCGTCTTCTTTTAGCTCCACCTGTTTGAGTCTGCAGTGGACTCTAGGATCAGCTAGCCTTGAAGTGCCCTCCTTCTCTGAAGAATACTGATTTTTCACAAACTGTGTGTTGTTAATGTTTTCAGGGATAAGGTCTGGCGAATGTTCATCCCCAGCTGGTGAAGAGCCCATGAGAATCACCTTCCCCACTTTGCCTGTAGGCTGGTTCGTTTCTGCCGCTGTCTCTTCTGCTTCAGAATCTGATTCCGATCGATCTCCAGGAACTCCTTCACCCAACCTAAGGGGAACAGGCCTAGTCACGACACCTTAATTTCCTGTAAGGTCTCCTGCAGCTTTAACTGTCACAACCTTAATTTCCTGTAAGGTCTCCTGCAGCTTTAACTGGTGTGATGAAGAATTTCACCAGGTGCTGCATGCATGCAAATGACACCTGCTTAAATTCCCTTTTCTATGCAACTGTTAAAGATACATGAGCCCTGTCCTCCTTTCCATGTGGTCACTCTACTCTCTACCCAAGTATACCTCACATGTAAGGCATAAATAAACTGTGTTAAATGGCCTTGGCGGGCTGGGAAGAAAAACAACAACAGCTCAATTGTGCATGCTTGAGGTTGATTAAATGTTATTTCTACGCCAGATAAATACTTATATTTATATCGGTGTATTCATTTACCGCTCTCGACTAAAGGACCAAGTTGCCCTGAGGTTACTCTGTGGGCATGGCGGGAGAAGGGTTTTAAAACGGAAAAGATTGATTGCCTGGAGTAATGAAGACCCATCTCTTGTATCAGCCCTACCAATCGGCAAAGTGAAGCACTAGCCTCAGGGGGCAGATGCTGAGGGGCAGGGGATGGCAGTGAGGTGTCGGAGGACAGAGCTGTGTATGCTAGTTAGCCTGCCCTGCGTCCCCTAATGTCCTCAGGTGTGATGAGGGATGCTGTCCCATTGTCAGTGTTGAGGAAAGGTTCCATTGCCAGTTAATCCAGTCCAGTTGGCGCCATCTTGTCCTTCAGTTTAGGCAGCCAAATATCCTGTGTTGGCTATGCCCACCTCTTTCAAAATAAAGTTTGCCCTCTCTCTCTCTCTCTCTCTCTCTCTCTCTCTCTCTCTCTCTCATATGCACTCACACAGCCTAATCCACTCCAAGCAGGATATAGCACTATGAAAGTGGTATGAAGGCAGTATGTAAGAGGCAGGAGCCACACTACTGCTTTATAGTGGTACTGAAGTGCACTGACAACTGTTGGGGCCCATTGACACATACCATGTACCGCTTACACAGTGCTACATCCTGCTTGGTGTGGATTAGGCCACTATGTTGACAACAATGACCTTGAAGTGAGGTGAAAATCTGCAGAAGAAACAGCATTTTGAGTTAAATGTTCTGTGCCTGCCTCACAGGTAACGCCAGGACAAAAGAGTGGAGGAATCCTCTTCCTGTTACTAAGCAGCTATCATAGGGTGACCAGATTTTGGAAAGCAAAATCCAGGTCCAAAATGGCCACCCCACCAAAGCAGCCCCCCCCAAAACATAAAATTAAAAAATTAAAAAGGCCGCCTGCCAAGCGGCCAACAAGCAGACACCCCTGCCACCCCCCACCGGAAACACCCCCCCCACCAAGCCACCTCCCCCCCAAAAAACCCAGCGCGGACCTACCGGGTCCTCCGCTGCCACCACCGATCTCCTCCACTGCCGCGTGACCCCCTGCAGCCCCCTCACCCTTCTTGCCCTGCTCCTGGGCTCCCTGGAAGTACCTGAGGAACAGCAGCAGCACACAAAGGAGGAGGAAGAGCCTGCTTTAAAATGCCCGCGCTGCTCCCCGGCCTCCGCAGGAAACAAGTGCTCAGCGTTAGGGAGCGTCAACGAATTCCTTGTCTGGTGGCTAACTGCTTTAGCCACCAGACAAGGAATTTGTTGACACTCCCTAACGCTGAGCACTTGTTTCCTGCTGAGGCTGGGGAGCAGCCCTGGCTGGAAAGAAGTGCTCAGCGTTAGGGAGCGTCAACAAATTCCTTGTCTGGTGGCTAAAGCAGTTAGCTTTAGCCACCAGTCAAGGAATTTGTTGACGCTCCCTAATGCTGAGCACTTGTTTCTTGCAGAGGCAAGGGAGCAGCGTGGGCATTTTAGGGCGGGAGGAGAGCTGATCCTTTCCCCGGTTTGCCCCCCGTCCCCCTGTCGGCCCGGATTGCCCCAGTTTTTCCGGTTAGGACCAGGAAATCCAGGGCGATCTGGTCACTATTGCACTCTACTGAACAATAAGATAAGGCAATCCAGTTGTGCCCTTCTGGGAGAAAAACAGATGATCACAGGAGTGCAGTGGAAGGGTGGGGTAGGAACCTCATTTAGTTCCTCTCTAGCCCCACAGAGACACCGTTGCAAAATCTGGTTGGCTGGAGAAAAAAAAAGTGGCCTCTTCTCTTTTCTCAAAGGGATTAGGGGGTACTGCAAACGCAATCCTGGCAATACGTCCCACTTTTTTTTTTTTTAATATTCCTCTTGATGAAAATTGCATGAAGAGTCATGTTGGACCCACTGGGATAAAAACAATCCAATACCAATTGTAGGGCAGCCTCTGCCATCTTTAGATCGGGGAAGGCTGTTGTGGGGTGATATTAAAATGTCACAAAGAAGGGATCAGATTTTTGAGTATCAGCATACTTTCACAGGGTATATGTTAAGCAAAACCAACAAGAACAGCAAGAACAGCAGCAGCAGCAGGGGAGAAAAGGATGTCCCAGGGCTAGATGCAGAAGCCTTATTCTGCAATCCACAATTGTTTTAAGGTGGCAATAGGGATGTGTTAACCAGATAAAGGTGGCTTCCGCACCAGCCCTTTCCTCTTCAATTGCCATCTTTTATTTCAGGGATGGGGAGCCTGCGACCTTCCAGATGTCGGTGGACTACAGCTCCCTAACCATTGGCCATGCTGATTGGAGCAGGTGGGTGCTGGGATCCAACAACATCTGGAGGGCCATCAGTTCCCTGGGATGGGCCATATCTCAGTGTAACAGAGCACATGCTTTGCATGCACGGGGTCCCAGGTTCAATCCCTGGCTTCTCCAGGCAGGGCGAAGAAAAGAATCGGGCCTGAAATCCTGGAGAGCCGCTGCCAGTCAGTGTTGATGATACTGGGCTAGATGGACCAATGGTGTAACTCAGTATAGGGGAGCTTCCTGTGTTCCCTGGTCCTACATTATTTATTCATTTTTAATGGATCTTCCAAACAACCCTGTTGTCACATTGTTGCAGTCTATAATTTTCTGTGTTCTCCCATGTTGTTTCCAGACCTGATTCACTGCATATATGCAGTAAAACACAATTGACGCACTCTCCTGTTCAGTTTGCATCCTGTCCAGCAAGGTGTTGTTAAGAGCATCGCAGGGCTTTGGTGCCTTTAATTAAATTTCCTGTTTGCAGATCCCACCTGTTTTATTGTTTCCTGTTGATTTTAGCTGGGGAGATTTGTGGTGAACAGCTTTCCTTTACAGCCCCAATATAGTTCTTTGTTCCTGTTGAGGTCAGAGGCTTTTATTAGTGACTTCATGGCATTATTTTTTCTTTTCATTTTTAAAAATACAAACATAGCACTCTTTTCTAATAAAAAACGAAAAGAAAAAATAATGTAAAGAAATTAGTAATGAAAACTCCCCCCTCCATTCTTGCAGGAACAGAAATGGACACTGGGGCAATTCAGAGAGGCTATTCAAGGGACAGTTGAGAGGTTATTTTATCACTAATTTCTCCAGCCATGACCAACAGGAAGTAATAAAATGGTGTGGTAAGAGTCTTGAAATCAGACTCATGTATTTCCGTGTCCCAACCGTCACTATCCCAATCAGACGAAAGACACGTGTAAGATCGAAAACTTTAATTCTCCTTCTTGCAAGAAGTGACCATTTAGGAATCAAAACCTAGAAATGGTACTGAATACATATTTTGATCAACCTTAAATAGAAAAATCACACAAGGATACATGGATCTCTGCTCAGTTAAACAGTAACTGATTTCTAACTTATCTTGAATACACATAGGCTTCAAAGAATCTTCTGATGTAGATGAAGTTAACTCATTCTTTAACTAAGAGACGGAATACACAAACATTGCAATCCTTATCAGATAGCCTGTCTCTCAAGAAAACAGGGTTCATTGATATGTCAGTTCCTGCCTTAACCTTTGTTTTCTGCTCTTAGGAATGTAGCTACTTAGCAATTCCTCTACGTGCTTTAACTCTGGTGTCAAGTTAATCTGAGGTCTTTCATGAGACCCACTTTATTAACTATAATTTCAGAGGCACTCATAAGGGAATTTTGAATTATCTTACAACACTCCTCCGTTTTGATCCAATGCGTCTTTAAACGTCATTAGGATCATTCTCCAGACTAGATAATTCAATCCAAGTTTGTAGCTCTCTCATCCTATTGTCAGTTACGCTTTCACCAGGCATGTTCTGATACATAATTAACATCTGTTTATGCACTCTTTTTTTCCAAAACTTCATCATACATTGAAAGACACAAGGAGTAATTAAAACAATCATTATTATAATCAATACAAATATAATTATTTGTTTTAACCAATTCCAATTTGGCAACCAGGAATTTAGCCAATCCCATGGATTTGTTACTCCAGAGTAATTGTCTATTACCATTTGTTGTAGTTTTGACAACTCATCTTCGATAGTTTTATTCATATCATGAAAAACTACTTTGCAACCTTTCTGGATAATTTTACAAAAACCTCCCTGCTTTGCTAGGAGGTAATCAAGAGCCATTCTATGCTGAATAAGTTCTTGATTTAATTCTCCAATCTCTGACTGCATTGCCCGTACAATTATCCCTGTTGCATTAATAGTTTTTTCTAAACGGCATGTAAGACCCAAAATACTCTTTCTATTTTCTTGTGCTATTATTCCAGGGTAAGCACCTAAGGTTAAGATTCCTGTTATTAATCTACCGCCCACTCTGTCTCCTTCAGTTTTTGACAGTTGTTTTCCTATTATAACCATATCATTGCAATTTGGTCCAAGCTTTCCTAACAATTCACCAGCTCCTCCTTGAGTTGCCCTTTTTTTTCTTTTATTCATTTCTGATTTACTTATTTGGACCGGTAGGGTCAAATATCCTACTCCTACACACTGGTAATTTCCTGAGTGATAGTTTGTTGCCCATCCATCATAGAAAAACCATAAATTTGGATCTCTGAGTTGCCATCCTGAACAAATACTTCTTATTCCTTGATAGGTGGGATGAAATATAGGATAATAAGGGTACATCTCATGGAACACAGTTTCATTTAACAGTACCTTAGTATGATATGAGGAGTTAGAGTTTCCCCATAACCAAAACTTTTCTGTGCAAGTAGAGTAATTTCCCAAATTCTTCAAGAAATCTCTTTGTCTTATCTAATCTTTCCATTTTTCATTCCATATTCTTGAATGGTGACAACAAAAACACCTCCCAGGGGTATATATGCTATATTTGAACTTCCTGAAGTCAACTTCATTTAAATTACTGGGATCAGAAAACAAAGTATTCTTTTGCTGTAATGCTCCAACTATTACATCTGGACTTTCAATAAGAGCAGGTAATACTGAAAATGCTCTTATTGCTGCTGGATGTTCGTAATACAAAATTGAATCATTCCTCCAGCGATTAAACATTTCTAAAGCATGTCTTTTAAACCAATTTGACTGTCCTTTTGGTATACAAAATTTTATACAATATAAAATGCATATTACTTTCATATTTATTTCTTTTGGAACCTTAACTTTAAAGGGTGTGTTTCTTTATCAGTAAATCTCACTGTCCACTGCGGTTCCACTGAAGGAGAGTGTAATTCTGGTGTGGGTAACACGGCCCACGTTTTGTCAATTTTAGGATGATGATCCTGTTCCTCCTCTGCCTCTGCTTCTTGTCCTGCTTCGTACACGCAATTCGGAGAAGGACACGCGTTGATCCCTCGTAGCGAGACGTCCTCACTTTCGACCCCTCCCGCGCCAGCGAGATCAAAAGGTCCTTGTGGGTTTTTCCTAGCACAATGCGTGTAATGAATCCAAGCCCCTTTTCCTTTTACTTTCAACGCTGTATGAGTGGTCATCAATACAAGATGAGGGCCTGACCATCGCTCTTCCAAACCGTCTGCTGTCCAGATTCTCACGTATACTTCATCACTAGCCTGAAAGGATGTGCAGGAGTATCCAATGGCAAAGGTTGGGCATCTATCACGTGCCACCTGATCTTCTGGAACTGCTTCTGGAGCTGTATAATATAAGCAACAAGATCTTCATCCCCTCCTAGTAAAGTTACATATGGCCTTGCATATTCTCCTCCTATTGGGGGGGGCCTCCCATACAATGCTTCATATGGTGACAAACCTGTAGGTTGCCTTGGAGTGGTTCTGATAGAATAAAGAACCAAAGGGAGGGCAGTTGGCCATGCCAATTTTGAAGCAATGCACATTTTTGTAAGTTTTCTCTTGAGGGTAGCATTCATGCGTTCTACTTGACCTGAGGATTGTGGGTGATAGGGAGTATGTAAAACCCATTGTTCCCCTAAGCATTTTGACAAGTCTCTCATTAAGGCTATCCAGCCTGTCAACTTGTCTAAAATTACTAACATCTATTGATATTTTTGGAAGCGTGGCATATGGGCAAAGTCAATTTGGACTGATTCAAAAGGGAGCTGTACCCAGGGCCTTCCCCCTATTTGGCCCAGAGGCTGAGGTTTTGCATTTTCCTTAGCACACACAGTACAAGCTTGTACCACCCTTTTTGCCATCTGATGAACCCCAGGGGCAAACCAATTTCTTGCAATTGCTAATGCCAATCCAGTCTGTCCCTCATGCCCCTGATTATGCTGTTTTGAAACCACTGCCCTCAATCCTGCTTTTGGCAATACTAATCTCCCGTCTGGCATTTCCCACTGCCCTTCACTTTTTTCTTCTGCGCCCGCTGCTCTCTATATCTCTTTTTCCGTTGCACCCGCCTTTTCCCACCAAATACTTAGATCTTTCGACATCAAAGGGGGCACATCCACTTCTGCTGCCGCCATCAGATTAAAGGGTAAAGGACGAAGAGCAGCGGCCTTAGCTTCGTCATCAGCTCTCCTATTTCCTCTTGTCACCTCATCAGTCTCCGAACCGTGCGCTTTGCAGTAAACAATTGCGAGGGCAAGGGGCAGATGTATAGCACCCAGAAGGGCATCTATTTCTGCTCCATTGGAAATGGGTCTGCCATCTGCAGTAATAAACCCTCTTTCTTTCCACAACGATCCTGTTGCAAAACATACTCCAACTGCATATTTTGAATCAGAATACACAGTTAATTTTCTGTTTTTCGCCTTTTGACATGCTTTTGTTAACGCTATAAATTCTGCAGCTTGTGCACTTTTACTTCCTGGAAGAGGTCCAGAAATAATAATTTCTGTCAATGAGATAACAGCAAAACCAGTCTTTCTGACTCCTGCTATTATCTTTGAAGATCTATCTACAAACCACATTAATTCAGCGTCCACTAGAGGCATATCAGTTAAATCATCTCTTGGCAATTGTACTTCTTTAATTACTTCAATGCAATCATGTGGAGCCTCTGCATCCATTTCTGGTAATAAAGTGGCAGGATTAAGTACGTTACATCTTAACACAGTCAATTCAGGAGTTTGCAATAATAAAGTCTCATATTTTGTATATCTTGCATTTGTAAAATGTTGAGTATTCTTTTGCGTTAATAACGCAGAAACAGCATGTGGAACCCATAATTGTAATGGGTGTCCAAACACAATATCTTGTACTTTTTCAACAATCAAAGCTGCTGCAGCTATACTCCTTAAGCAGGCAGCATATCCCTGTGCAACTGGATCCAATTGTGCTGAGTAATACCCTATAGGTCTCCGATGCGAACCCAAATATTGACATAAAACCCCAGATGCAACACCTTTTCTTTCATGTACAAATAAAATAAAATCTTTCTGATAATCAGGGAGACCTAGGGCAGGAGCAGAGACTAAAAGTGATTTTACTTCTTTCCAGGCATTCTCATCTGCTTTAGTCCATTCAATTTCTTCTGGGGCTTCTGCTTTCGTTTTTTCTAACCAGGGTTTAACAATTTGTGAAAAGCTAGGGATCCATGCTCTACAATAACCCAACATTCCTAACAGAGCACGAATTTGACTTTTTGTCACCTTTGCCTGCGTTATTGCATGTATACGCTTACAAGACAATTTTCTAGTTCCCTCTGACAAAACATGTCCCAAATATTCCACCTCTCTTTTACACCATTGTAATTTTCTTTTTGCAATTTTATGTCCACGTTCTCCTAAGGCCTTGATCAAGTGAATTGAATCAATTTTACAATTTTCCTCGGTTTCTGCACATAATAGTCTCAAATCTAAAGCTGTGTACACTTATGCAGAAACAGGTATACTACACATAATGGTGGCAAGATTTGGGACCACATTATGTCTGGGGATTACATATTCATTAATTCTCTTAATATCTATTTCTAAACAGTAAATAGGAGCCTCTCCCAGTTCTATCTATTTTTTTTCTCACAGCCATTACTGAAGTATTACATGGAGAGGAACATGGAACCAAAATTCTCTGTTCTAAAAATTTCTCAATTGTTTTTCCTATACATTCTTGGGCTTCTTTTGAAAGGGGATATGGTTTTCCCCTTGGGGGTACCATGTCATTACGAACAGTGATCTTAACTGGGGCAGCTGACTTTAAGAGCCCTACTTCCCCAGAATCTTCTGCCCAATAATGAGAGGGTATTTCCTGGAGCTCCAGTGGGAGTGTGTTGCCATCTATTTCTTCTGTTTCACTCATAAAAGCCAATACATTCTCAGCAGGAAGGGACACAAACACACCATCAGCAGTACATTTTATAGTGGCATTTAATTTTGCCAATAAATTTCTCCCCAATAAGCTCACAGGGCTTTTAGACATCATAAGAAATGAATGATCACATGTAAGGGGCCCAATTTTAACTTGCACCGGAGTGCTAAGGGGAGTGGAAGAAGAAATCCCATCGATTCCTACCACCCTTTCTCTATATCCAGAAAGAGGCAAAACAGTTTTATTTAACATACTTCTGGCCGCACCGGTATCCAGAAGACAATTGTATGGCTGTCCATTAATGGTCAAAGTCAAAAATGGTTTATTTAATTTTAATTTCCATGAATTCGGCATTTCCCCAGTCTCCGTTTTTTCCACTTCTTTTCCTAAATCTCTTTCTACCAGTCATTGTGACACCACCTCAGCTCCTTGCATTTGACTAGACTTTCTTCCAGTGTCCTGGCTTTTTACAAAAAAAGCAACATCCCTTCTCACTTTCATCAACATTTCTTTCTCCTACTCTTGAAAATCTTCTACGGCCCCTGCCACAAACGCAACTACCAAATCTTTCTGTGAGCACCTCTGCCAAAACTTTCATATCTATGCTTCACAAAATACTCCTTAATATCTGGGGCTGCCTGATCTACAAAAATTCCAACCACCAAGGAAGCATTCGCTACTGCCTCAGGATCAATACCACCATACATGCGGAGACTACGGGAAAGGCGAACCAAATAGTCAGCTGGCATTTCATCTTTATCTTGGAGCACCAATTTTACCTTTGACCAATTTACAGTTTTTAACTTTAAAAGGAGTATGCACATACGATGTAACACTCTGTAATTGTGCTGGCACTGCCAAAAATGGCAGGAGCTCCCCCCACTGCAGGAACTGCCGCAACTGCGGGTGCTGTTACTACAGTTTGAACGTTACTCAACAATGGATAAAGTCCCTCCTGAGGAAGTGCACTTTCCTCTGGAGGGCAATAAGGAGGTGGGGGTGCAGTTGCAGTAAAAACTTTCTGATCAATACTTTGAAAAAGATACCTGAGAAGGCTTGATTTTAAAACCTTCTGCAACATGGATCCAAACATACAAATTTTCTAAATATCCAGGATATGATATCTCTAAAACACCTTTTAAATCTTTCAGTATACCCTTTTCAAATGCTCTAATATGTGACCTTTTTTTTTTTTTTTTTAATCCTAATTCTGGCCATGTTTCAGCACATAATTTAACAAGTCAACTTTTCTTTAAATCAGATTTTCCCAGGACAGTTTTCTATTTCTCCAGGACTACATCCAGTGGAGATCCTTCCGGAATATTCAGTTATCTTCTCTCCAGTAATATTTGATTTCGTTGCAAAACTCAAACCAAATATTCTAGAAGATAATCAACCTGGTCTTCACTACCCGCAATATTTGTAGTTCAGTGTGTTTCCAAAACACATCTCTTGAACTATTCCCTGGTCTTCACTACCCGCAATATCTTGGTTTTGCTGCGTGTGTATCTTTCACCACCTCTTTATAAGCTTTCACCAAAATATCACCGAAGACCCCTTTAAAAATATTACCGAAGACCTTTTACCTGCTTTATATCCTTCAATCTTACATTCATTGAAGGGAGTAGCCTTGGTTGATGACCACCCGTCCTTCCCCAGACTGTAAGTTGCCCTTAGGTAAAAACTCACCTATGCCGGCAGGGCTTGTTCCAGTCTGAAAAAGGGCGCGATGATCATCTAGTTGGGCCTCCTGGCTTGGCTCGCCATTTGTGGTAAGAGTCTTGAAATCAGACTCATGTATTTCCGTGTCCCAACCGTCACTATCCCAATCAGACGAAAGACACGTGTAAGATCGAAAACTTTAATTCTCCTTCTTGCAAGAAGTGACCATTTAGGAATCAAAACCTAGAAATGGTACTGAATACATATTTTGATCAACCTTAAATAGAAAAATCACACAAGGATACATGGATCTCTGCTCAGTTAAACAGTAACTGATTTCTAACTTATCTTGAATACACATAGGCTTCAAAGAATCTTCTGATGTAGATGAAGTTAACTCATTCTTTAACTAAGAGACGGAATACACAAACATTGCAATCCTTATCAGATAGCCTGTCTCTCAAGAAAACAGGGTTCATTGATATGTCAGTTCCTGCCTTAACCTTTGTTTTCTGCTCTTAGGAATGTAGCTACTTAGCAATTCCTCTACGTGCTTTAACTCTGGTGTCAAGTTAACCTGAGGTCTTTCATGAGACCCACTTTATTAACTATAATTTCAGAGGCACTCATAAGGGAATTTTGAATTATCTTACAACAATGGGCAGGACCAGTACACAGGAAACTTTTAATTAACTAGGGTGACCCTATGAAAAGGAGGACAGGTCTACTGTATCTTTAACAGTTGTATTGAAAAGGGGATTTCAGCAGGTGTCATTTGTATGCATGCAGCATCTGATGAAATTCCTTCTTCATCACAACAGTTAAAGCTGTAGGAGCCCTGCCCTCTTGACCAGTTACAAAAGAGGGCAGGGGTCCCACAGTTTTCTTAATCCTTAAACCAGGCTGAGACTGGACAACCCTTCAAAGAGAGGATTGTCCTCTGTAAAGCGGGACACATGGCCACCCCACGAGTCAACTCTTGCCAGTGAAGGATGCAAGAGGGAAGCTGGGCCAAACATGCCTGTGGATACATGTTCAGGAGGGAAAGAATGGATCATTCTTCCATGAGATTAAAATAACTTCCTCATGGTCTCCGTTCAATAGTTGCAGTGTAAATAGGAACAGCCTGGCCATTTGATGGGTATAGTGTACCTATTTAATTGGTACAATATCCTCCCTGTTACTATGCACACCATTTGATATTATGCCAAATTTCTTCTGAACATGGAACTGTTTGGTGACTTGCCTGACACCCATTTTCCACTTGGGGGAGTGCCTTTAATTTGTTTTGTTGGAGGGCAGGAGCAGAAGGGGACAAACACAGTGCTATGGAATAATGGAAGCCTGCACATTTCCTTGCTTTTACCTTTTTTAAATGCACTTTCTTGTTGCTTTGGGGCAGACTTTCCCATATATGAAAACTATTGCCTGCAAAAGCAAATAGTACAGGAAGCAAATCTTGGTTTCCTAGTAGAATTGATTCCGAGCATAGGTGTGCGCAAGGGGTGTGCCGGGTGTGCCCAGGCACACCCTAATGTCTCAAGCAATAAGCGCCGAATTGAGGGGGGCATTGAATGGGGATCCAGTGGGGGATCCAGATGCAGCAGGAACAGCCCTTCAGCTGCCCTCTGGCTGCTGTGCTGCCACACCAAAGAACCGCTGCCTCTTAGAGAGCACCGTTGCTCCCAGCAGCAGGAGCAAAAAAGAATCACTCTGCTGGGAGCCTCTATGCACTTCAACGAGGGCCCCCCCCGAAAGTCTACTATCACCTCATAAGTGCCTCCTAAGGCCAGTTTCACCACAAAGCCCCACCAATGCTGGAACTTGAGGAGCATCTCTTCATCCCCCCTCCCCCCGCAAAAGACCTCCAAGCCCAATGCAGAGTCTATAGTAATAAATAAATGAATAAAAATAATGTCCTTCATGGTTGATAAATGTTTGCCTTTAAAAAAAATAAAATTCCCTGAGTGCACATCCTAATGAAATGTACTGCACACACCTGTGATTCCAAGGATTACCCCTGGACCGTTAAAAAGGAGACGCTCAATCGAGCAAAACAGGTTGAACACAAAACATTTCCGAGTTTCAGAGTTGAACCCAGCTACAAGAATTTTGTGAGGCCTGGACAAGGGACTTTGAAAGGATTTTTATACACTGCTGCTGTTCTGTGTCTTTTCTCTCCCTTTCTCCTAACTGTTGCCACTGGAGCTTTCTTTTACGCTCTGACCCAGCATTAGGGGAGGAAACCAAGGAAGTTGGATGGTTGACTAGCAACCATCCGTATTTCCTTCCAACTGCATGTAAAAGCTGATTTCCCCAATGTCTCCTCTCCTCTAGATTGTAGACTTCAGAACAGCTTAGGGGCCTCGCCAACAATGGGAACAGAAGGCAGCAGTTGTGACTCCCTCCTTAGTTATCAGTGGGGCAATCTGTAGCTGTCTATAATCATTAGGGTTGTCATGAGGTGTGTGAGCACACTGTTTCTGTGGGCAGAATTGGGGAAGGCCACGCAGCACGCCGTGAATGGGCTACCGAATCCGATTCTGCTCATGGCCCTCCCAAACACCCACCAGGCTGTCCAGTCTTGAAGTTGGGGTTGGAGTTGGGGAGGACATTTACTTTGGGGCCCAGAATGGGATAGTAGGCTCCAGCATAAACAGCAGCACCGCAGGCCTCCTTGGACTTCTCTCTCCTTCCTTCCTGTGCTTCTTTGGACCCAAAGGAGCTCCATCACACCAGCGATTTAGTGCACTCTCGCCATGCCTGGTGTGTGGATTTGCAGCATGGTACTCACATGATGCTGTGCCTGCTCTGCTGATACCCCGCCTCTTCCATAGTCTTTCCTGGAATGCTAAAAGTCTGGACAATTTCCCCTAAGCGCATTTAATGCGCCCTAAGCCTCCGTGTAGTTTTAAAGGAACTGGGGGCTTGAATGGATTGCATCAGGTCCTGACAGGGAAAAGCAATCTTTCCCAACAGCCGGTTCCAAGCCTTAATATAAAACCCAAACCTGGCAACCCAGGCTTGAAAACCTTTTTTTAAATCTGCAGAGACAGGATTGTACTCCTTGGATGCCCGCAAAGAGCCAGACTAAAGGGTCATTCCATTTTTGCCTGGGAGAAATGTGGTCTGGTTGAAGTACTCATCTGACAGGACCTGACTGGAGGGAGAAAGAGAACGGGAGGGGTGGAGTGGAGCGGAAGAGCTAAGGAGCATAGGAGCGAAAGAGCAGCTATTCAGGTGAAAGGGATCATAAGCTTGATGCGCTTCTGCCTCAGAAGTAAAAAAAAAAACATGGAGGCAAACCAGGGATGGAGGTCTTGCATATTGATGCTGACATCATCTGCTTCTGAGAGGAATTATGAGAATCGAATTACAGCTCCCATCATCCTATGGGTTAATATGGTATTGCTGCCACTTCTTAGAAAGGCAGTTAGCAGATAGTAAAAGAAGGCAAAACGGAATGAGCGCTTACCAGCCCGTGTGTACACACAAGGCTAAACCAAACCAAAACAGACCACACCTTTGGTGAAGAAAGCAACAATAGTTTACTCGCAGTTTCTTGCATTTACAAATGTGCAGGCACAGCTTATAGTTTCGGATGAAGGGCCTGTTCAGACAACACACTAACCCACCATGGATCGCTCAAAAACGTGATCCATGGTGGGTTAGCAAGTCATAGGATGGGAGAATTCCCCCTCCCCCCACGGTGGGCAGATGACCCATGCACACTAACTATCTTCTGCAAATGGTGAGCGGGCATCCATGGCAGTTCATCTGACCACATCCTATGGTAGTGAATTCGATAGTTTAACTATGCGCTGTGTGAAGATGTACTTTCTTTTCTCTGTCCTGAATCTCCCACCAATCAGCTTCATGGGATGACCCCTTTGGGTTCTAGTATTATGGGAGAGTTCTAGTATTATGGGAGAGGGAGAAAAAATGACTCCCTGTTCTCCCTAACCCAACCTTGAAAGTTTTTGACTGAGCTGCTTGAGAGGGCCCAATTAATTTAGGGGTGGATCAGAAGGCTGCTCATTCATCCCTCCTACTGCCCAATTATGCGCATATTCGCAGAAGCGCATTTACTCCTAATACCTGTATACGAGAGGCGGCGAAGCGCATTACGGGACGACCGAAACGCGCTTTAAACTTGTTGACATGCAGAGAATCACATGTTTACACGGCGGTAAGGCGCTTTAACTGCCGCCGCAAATTAAAACTCGTGGTTTAACATGCATTCGATAATGCGCATAATCGGATGTTTAAAGCGCCTCAGCCCCCAATTTGCACTCCTCTCTTGTAGAGGTAAAAATTTTAATCAGCCTTGAAAGAGCTTTAAACCTCTCTTGTAGAGGCAGCCCTAATTGTGGATCCCTCTTGCTAACTCTGGCTCAATATAAAAAAATTCAGGAACTTGCAGACCAAGTAATTTGGTACTTATTTTTCATCACAACAGTTAAAGCTGCAGGAGCCCTGCCCTCTTTTGTATCTGGTCACTCTATGAAGTGGGAATTTCACCAGGTAATGCATGCATACAAATGACACTGGCTGAAATTCTCTTTTCTATACAACTGTTAAAGATACAGGAGCCCTGTCCTCCTTTTCATAGGGTCACCCTATAATAAGGGGAAAAAGGATGAACTGCTGCACAGCGTCTTCTGACAGCAAGCGCTAGAAGCATCCTGCATGGCATTTCTGGTGCCGTGCTTGTTCCTAGTTCTCCAGCAGCACTGTGCTCTTCCGTTCTGGGCTTAGACTTTTCCTTGATGGTCTCTATGCACCATTGCAACCACCTTTGAAATCAATATTGCTATGATTTCATCCCTCCGTGACAAGGGACAAATGCCTCTGAAGTTATTGCAAGGTTAATTCAAAGAGCAAAGGGAATTAATGATACATTGGGTGATTCACCTGAATCTCTTCCCCCGCCTCCCCATTAGTTACAGTGGACAAGGCCGTTGGAAATCTCTTCCCTTTTAGCTAAGCTGTAAACTAAGCTATGTTGCTTCTCTGAAAAGGCAGAGCTTCCTGTTCAACAACGTCAGAGGTATCCAGGCAACATTCTTGCTTTGGAGTTCAGAGAAGAGGAAGTGTATCAGGAAATATATATCTGGTAAACTGCCAAAGATTTCAAATCTTTGATGGGTCTCACCTAATTAAGACCTAGTTTAATGTAGCAGTGAGTACAATCGAGGTTACTTGTGAGGTGGGTGTCGGGCTTTCCTTGAGAGATGGCCCACAGGAGAGATTAGGTTATATTCAGCCCCACTTTTATTTTTGCTCTTGTGAGTCATAGAGGACAGCCTGATTGGGCGCTAAGCATTCCTCCTTTGTAAAATTCCCCAGCTAGTCTCACTGCATGGGAAGCAGGAAGCACTGGCAATACAACAAGGCCAGCTTCACTGCAAAGGCTGGAAATCACTGTACCTACTTTTGGTTGCAGAATTGAGATCCAAGTTCTACACAAAGAGCTTTTCCTTTCCTGTTTTTCTGCTACATAACCTCTAGGTGGCACTGTGCTATAGCAGAATAACACAGATATAAGTAGGAAACTACCTTTTTCTTTCACTTTCATAAATAATATTCCATTTTCCCCACTCTAAAACCCCCCCAGGAAAATGCTCTTAAGTGAAACTAGAGGATCATGAAGAAATAGTCTAAAACCCCAGCAAACAACCGCGAGTAAGGACTCATGAGTGCACAATAAATGCATCATGTAGAAAAGCTCAGAATCTTTTTTTCCCCCCTCTCTCTCCCCTGCCCCAGTTTCTATGATGTCTTTTGGGGCAAAGCCTTCTCAAGGCAGTTGGCATCCATAATTAAAATATAAAACAAACTAAAATAATCTTAATACAATTAAACAACTAAAACACTATGCACCCCAGCACAGCAGATCAAACACAGATTGAAATAATCAAAATGGTGACCAACAATTTAAAACAATAAATACCCAGCCCAATATCTTAACTAAAAGCAGAGAGAGAGGAAAAAAGATTTTCAAGCAAAGCCTGCTTAAAAGTGAGTAGTGATGGAGCTAAATGTATATTCCTTGGGAGGGAATTCCACCACTGAAATCCCACCCATCTAGTGGCCCCAGTCCCTCTGCAAGTCTTTAGCAATTAAATTTCTGAGAGGGGCATGGTGTTGGTGGATACATCTTACCTTTTGTACATAGAGATATAAACCATCATGCAGGGAATATCCTGCCATTTTAGGTCCTTTCCACACCAGGCTTCTTGCCTGGGTTGGGCCCCTGGCAGCTCTGTGTGTCCAAATGACAGGGTGGGGGTGGGCACGGGATTTTTCCTGGTTCTCAGGAACCACAAAAATCCCGATTCTTCCGCGGTCCCAGGAAGTTCCCTGGACCGCGGAAGACTGTGCCCACCTGCCCTGGTTCTGCCATGCTAACTCACAAGTAAGTGTGGCAGCACCGATAGCCATGGAGCCACACTGTGCGGCATCCGAGGCCATCAGGAGAGGGAGGGGGGAAGCAAAATCACCATCCCCGCGTGCAGCAGTTTTGTTTTTAAAAATACTTCTCGGTTGGAGCGCAGGAACGCTCTTCCTAGGTAAACAAAACAAAACAAAATGGTGGGCACGATGTCCAACGACCCGGGATGTCGCACCCTGATGTGTATTGAAAGGGACGATCCTGGAAGTGGCTACTTCTGGGATCGCCCGCACTGTGTCGGATAAGAGCCAACTTAGATGCCATTGTTATAGCAGAGGTTGACAGTGGAGTGTCCAGTGACTCCGTGAGTAGGATTACACTTGATCAGTTTCAGTTGGTGAGTACCGAGGATGTGGACAAGGTACTTGGATGTGTGAGGAAGACGACTTGCCCTCTCGATCCCTGTCCTTCCTGGCTGGTCATCCAGGGAGGAGATGCAGTTAGATCACATCTACAGCATATCATTAATGCATCTCTCAGGGAGGGGAGTTTTCCATCATGTTTAAAAGAGGCGGTGGTAAGGCTGCTTCTAAAAAAGCCCTCCCTGGATCCCCTGGACCTTAATAACTACAGGCCTGTATCAAATCTTCCATTTTTGGGCAAGGTGATCGAGAGAGCAGTTGCTTTTCAACTCCATGTAGTCTTGGATGACACTGATTTTCTAGACCCATTTCAAACCGGCTTCAGGGTGGGATACGGAGTTGAGACCGCTTTGGTCGCCTTAGTGGATGATCTACGCCTTAGTATTGACAGGGGGAGTGTGTCCCTGCTGGTACTCTTGGACCTCTCAGCGGCTTTCGATACCATCGACCATGGTATCCTTCTGGAGCGCCTGGGGGAATTGGGGATCGGGGGCACTGTGCTTCAGTGGTTCCGGTCCTATCTCTCGGGCAGGTTCCAGATGGTGATGCTTGGGGATAGCTGCTCTTCAAAAAAGGAGCTGCTATGTGGTGTACCACAAGGTGCCATCCTTTCCCCAATGCTGTTTAACATTTACATGAAACCGCTGGGAGAGATCATCCGGAGGCATGGGGTGGGGTGCTATCAATATGCTGATGACACCCAAATATATTTCTCTATGCCTTCAACAACATCGTCAGCTAAGTATAGTGTGTCTCCTCTGAACGAATGCTTGGAGGCGGTAATGGGCTGAATGAGTAAAAACAAACTGAAGCTGAATCCAGACAAGACAGAGGTGCTTGCTGTCAAAGGCCCCAACCTGGGTCTGGAGGTGTGTCAACCAGTTCTGGATGGGGTTACACCCCCCCCTGAAAGATTGTGTTCGCAGCTTGGGGGTACTCCTGGATCCGTCGCTCCAGATGACAGCTCAGATAGATGCGACGGCCAGGAGTGCCTACTATCAGCTTTGGCTGATACGCCAGCTGCGCCCCTTCCTAGAGTTGGAAGACCTAAAGACACGCTGGTAACTTCGAGGCTCGACTTCTGCAATGCGCTGTACATAGGGCTACCTTTGTGCCTAGTCCGGAAACTTCAACTTGTTCAAAATATGGCAGCCAGGTTGGTCACCGGTACACCTAGGGGTGATCACATCACACCAGTTTTAAAATCGCTTCATTGGCTGCCAATCAGTTTCCGGGCGAAGTACAAAGTGTTGGTTATTACCTTTAAAGCCCTACATGGTTTGGGTCCAGGGTACCTGCGGGATCGCCTTCTCCCGTACAATCCGCCCCGCACACTTAGGTCCTCTGGGAAGAACTTACTCAAGTCAGCCAGAACTAGGCTGGCGAGTGTTACCCAGAGGACTTTGTCTTCCATCGCTCCCAGACTATGGAATAGTCTGTCGGAGGAGGTTAGACAAATTGACAGTCTTCATGAATTTAAGAGAGTCATGAAGACTGTCCTCTTCTGACAGGCCTATCCGGATGAATTTTAAATTGTTTTTAATGTTGTATTCTCTTGCTTTTTTAAATTTTTAACTGTTGTGATTTTTATGTTTATATTGTTGCTGTTCCCCGCCTCGATCCGGAGGGAGAGGCAGGTTACAAATAAATATTATTATTATTATTATCATTATTATTATTATTATTATTATTATTATTATTACACCCCTATGGCATAGAAAGTGCCTTGGACACAGTAGCCACTGAGCTATTGCCATGCTCCCGGCCATCCTGAGCCCAGGGGTAATTTTGGAAGAGGATTGAGATTCTACAGCAAACCTCACTCCCATAAAAGATATGGCGAAGCCTTGAGAGTCCAATCACAGAGCAATCACAAGAACCCATTTGATCCCATCCCTGCCTTGGTTCCCATCATTCCCCCATCATCCCATGATTCGGGGCCGGCCCTCCTATGAGGCGAAGCGAATCCCTTGCTCAGGCAGTTGTTTAGGAGGAGTGGTGGATGACCTCCACCCCGCTGGGTGGTCCCCTGCTGGCACTGCTTCTGCTAACACCACGTGGTCCCCACTAGCCCACTGCAGCAAATGCCACAGCAGGAGAGTGGCAAGCAGGGCCCCTTGGAGGAGCAGCCCCCCTAGCTCTCGCTGACCCCTTTCCCAAAGCAAGAGATGAAGTAAGCAGGTTCTTCAGAAAGGCTGTCTGCCCAATCCCCGCTTTGGGTGAGGGCTCAGAGTGAGATATTGGGCAGGTGGGTGGGTTCTCTGGAGGGGCCGCCCGCCTGATTTCTTGCTTTGAGGGCTCTCCCAGAGAGGGCAGGAAGCCTCTCTGGAGAGCTGCCCAGGCCCAAATGCATCCATTTGAGGGATTCTTCTGCAAAGCGAGGCATTGTGAGGTGCCTCTGGAAACTTTGGGGGGAAGCGGGAGAGGTGTGTGTGGGAGGCAGTAACAGGGGAACAGCAACACACATCCCTCCACCTCAGGTGACAGATTGCCTTTGCTGCCTGACTCTCCAGAGCACTGGTAGGAGAGTGAGAATCAGCGCTGTTACCTAGTTGCCAAAAGAGTCTACACAGGAGGAAGGATCAACTGAGGAGCAGAGGTCTACTCAGGTAGAAGGAAAAAGTGAGAAACCAGACCCAGCTGCAACTGCTGGATCAGGAAGAGAAGTAGCTGACAGCATGTATATCTGCCCTTTTTGAGTGTTAGCACAGAAGGGTTTTATTGTGCACTCGTGATTGCTCACACACAGTAGTTTGCAGGTCCTTCACATGACATCCTCCTCCTCCAGGGCCTCTCCCGTGCTTTGCAACAATTATCACAGTTTTTTTTCCTAATGAGGAAAGTGTGGCATTTTTTCTGATTGGCGTAATAAAGTCCCGTGTAACTGTGCAATTCCGCCTACCACAGTGCCACTTAGTGGTTGAGTAACGGAATATATAGAAAGGCAGAGAAAGAAAACCCCTGGGGGAAAAAACACATATAAAGCAGCTGATCTTAATCCCATGCAGAATCTGAAAGCAGAAGTTCTGGTAATGGTGCGGGATAAAGGCCTCATGTAGAAATCCCCATTCTCCTCCTAGACTGTTGTAGTGCAACATACATGGACTTACTGTTAGGGAAGGCTGCATGACAGAGTCAAAGCAGCTCTCTTTTACCTCTTTGAGGACGGAGCCATGATGCAACGCCACTCCCCATTAAGGAAAATGTCAACTGGGCATCTCTTTCAGAATGCTATTCATGGTTCTCTGCTTAATAGAAACTAAGAGCATCTTTAGATGGAGGGAAATCGCGTTTCCTTACTGTCGCGTACCGTCGCTCTTGCTTCCTGCTTTCTTCCGCACTGAGTATGAGCTGAAATTACACTGGGAAAGAGAGCTCAAACCATGTGGCCCATACAGATCAATGGGAACAACACCCTCTAGTGGGCATTTTATAGAGCAACTTTCTTGCACATGGCAGGAAATCCCGACAAACACAGTCGCATTTCAAAAAACCCGGCTTTTCTGTGGATTAATTTGCAACACTAAAACCAGAAAATAGAACGGAAGACGCATAGGAGGATCACTGTGTCGTCTGAAGAAGCTCTCAGAATCTCTCTCATCCCTGCCCAACGTGACTAAATTTACTATCTGGAAGGCCTTTCCAACCCCTTTCGAGAGTCATTTCAAGCCTATTGAAACTTCTTTTGTATGTATGCAATCAATTTGGAGCAAACTGGAGCTTAAAGCTCTATTAAGAGGGCAAAAACAGTTTTGAAAACGACACTGTATCCAAGGCAGACCATTACAGAGGCATTAAGCAGCAAGACAAAAAGGCAAAACTCACAGCTGTTCTTTGGTAAGCTGTAAATCACCCGGCTTCCTCTGATGATTGGTGAAGTTCATTGTTTGCCGGGTAATTATTTTCCTGTGTTAGAAGCTAAGCTGCTAAATAGGTGGGTAATAAATAAATGTATTATTATTATTATTATTATTATTATTATTATTATTATTATTATTATGTGTTTGTTTGGGGGAAGAAAGAAAAGAGAAAAAAGAACACACAGACATCAGCAGCAGCCAGATTGACATAAAAAATGAGCCATTGGGCTCCATCACGCCAGCGATTTAGTGCACTCTCGCCATGCCTGGTGTGCGGATTTGCAGCACAGTACTCACATAATGCTGTGCCTAGGCTGACCAGATAAAATCACAGTTAAAGGTGCAGGCACTATACCAGAGTGACCATATACAAAAGAAGGCAGAGCCCCTGCAACTTTAACTGTTGTGATGAAGAGGGGATTTCACCAGGAACTAATTGCATACAAATGACACTGGCTGAAATTCCCTTTCCTCTACAACTGTTAAAGTTACAGGAGCCCTGACCTGGATTTTATCTGGTCAGCCTAGCTGTGCCTGTCCTGCTGACACCCCGCCTCTTCCCCAGCCTTTCCTAGAATGCTAAACATCTGGATTATTTTCCCTAAATGCATTAGATGTGCCCTAAGCCTCTGTGTAGTTTTAAAGGAACTGGGGGCTTGAATGGATTGCATCAGGTCCTGGCAGGGAAAAGCAATCTCTCTCAGCAGCCTGCCCTCTTTTGTAGTATAGCTCCTGCAGCTTTAACAGTTGTGACAAAGAGGGAATTTCACCAGGTGCTGCATGCATACAAATGACACCTGCTGAATTTCCCTTTTCTATGCGACTGCTAAATATACAGGAGACCTGTCCATGTTTTCATATGGTCACCCTACGCTAGCGGTTCTGGAATGGGAAAAGTTAGCATAGCTCTCTTCTGCAAGCTCTGCTGACTTGGTCTGAAGTGGAAACGCTAGCTTGAGCCACTTTCCTGTTGCACTATCAAGCACTAGGTTTTTTTTCATTGCGCTAGCGGTCACTCCTGCTAATGCAAGGGCAGCATTGGATACTGGTCTTCATCCGGAAGCATCCCTAAATGCTACAATTTCAGGGTGCAGGTAGTACATTTTATATGAGAGCATATAAAAACTGGCATTTTAAGAACTAGGATTCAGCTTGTCCTCCTCCCTGTTACAGAATCATAGAATAGTAGAGTTGGAAGGGGCCTATAAGGCCATTGAGTCCAACCCTCTGCTCAATGCAGGAATCCACCTTAAAGCATCCCTGACAGACGGCTGTCCAGCTGCATCTTGGGCTGCCTCTACAAGAGAGGTTTAAAGCTCTTTCAAGGTGCTTAAAAAAATTTACCTCTACAAGAACGGAGCGCAAATCGGGCGTAGAGGCGCGTTATCTCTCCGATTATGCTCATTATCGAATGCGCGTTAAATCGCGAGTTTTATTTTGCTCCGTCCGTTAAAGCGCATTTTGACTGTGTGAATAAGCGCTTATGCGCATTAACTACTTGTAAGGCGCATTTTGGACATCTGTTAATGCGCTTCGCTGCCTCTCTCCACCTCTCGTGCAGAGGGATTAGGCGTAAATGCGCTTCTGCGATTATGCGCATAATTGCCTAACCAGGCACAAAAGCGAATCCTTGTAGAGGGGACCTTGGATGCCTCTAGTGTGGGAGAGCCCTCAACCTCCCTAGGTCATTGGTTCCATTGTTGTACTGCTCTAACAGGAAGTTTTTCCTGATGTCCAGCATGAATCTGGCTTCCTGTAACTTGAGCCCATATTTCCGTATCCTGCACTCTGGGCTGATTGAGAAGAGATCCTGGCCCTCCTCTGTGTGACAACCTTTCAAGTACTTGAAGAGTGCTATCATG
This sequence comes from Anniella stebbinsi, assembly GCA_029215795.1. NCBI lineage: Eukaryota > Metazoa > Chordata > Lepidosauria > Squamata > Anniellidae > Anniella > Anniella stebbinsi. The sequence continues at coordinate 356,735,084 of JARDYH010000001.1, forward strand.
TTTCTTCTCAGTCTTCTCTTCTCAAGGCTGTTGTGGTAATGTTCTACATGCAAGGTGGAGCGCTTTTCCCATGGGGGTGTATTAAAATATGCAACCCAACCCACCCCTAACATCCCATCCTGCATGTAGTAGAGTCCAAGGAAAAGCTTTACTGCTTGGTTATGCTAAATGCAGCAACGGAGCCTCATAGCCTCTAAGATTCCCCCTCACTTTCTGTATCTGTGCATGTGTTTCCTCCAGTATTTTCATGCTCAAAGAAAAGGTCGGCAGGCCCCTATGTATTTGCCAGCATTGAATTACAAGCTGCTGGGATACAGTGCGATATCAAGCACATTCCTCCCAGCCTCCACCGCCACCTCCACCCACAAGGAAATGGGCTGGCAATCGGAGCAGTACAGATTGCTTAGAGAACTGTAGAGCTAAAAAAGTCACATCAATTTGCTGCGAGCTAGAAGGTGGACGCCCACATCCGTTGCCAGAGTAGGCTCAGCTTGGCTCCTTATGGGCCAGAAGACCAGAACAATGCTGCTTGTCCCCCTTTCCCCTCCCCTCCCCCCGCCCAGTATTGCATAACCCCAGATGATGCCTTCTTAAGGTTGAACCCAGAGAATAAAAATAAGGGAGAGGCGCAGGTTCTCAGAATGCTGAGATACTTTATTGTTCACGCCCAACGTGTTTCGGCCTATGCTGTTTTTTTTAAGGCCTTCTTCAGGGGGCTGTAACATCAAGAATACATTACATTATGTTTATGGGGATGACACGTAATGTTAGGCTGACCATATGAAAAGGAGGACAGGGCTCATGTAAGTTTAACAGTTGTAGAGAAAAGGGAATTTCAGCCAGTGTCATTTGTATGCAGTTAGTTCCTGGTGAAATTCCCTCTTCATCACAACAGTTAAAGTTGCAGGCACTATACTAGAGTGACCAGATACAAAAGAAGGCAGGGCCTCTGCACCTTTAACAGTGTAAGAATAATATCTTTCGAATTATTACAGTGAAGCCGAGGGCTTTGGGTAGCTGTTTTACTGTTGAAGAGTCATCTTGCCCAATTCTATTGCTGTATTTCAGCAGGACGGACATACAGATATACCCCTCCCACACCCCTTGCTTTACTCACAATTGTAAGGAGCAGTTTGATTCCATGAGTCAACTTGGCGTTTGCGTGACAAATAAAAGGAGATAGGAAATACTATGACACCTTCAGGGCTAACTGGCATATTGTGGCATGAGCTTTCATAAGCGACAACCGATTCTATCATATGCATGACTAGCTTCGTGACAGATGAAGTTAAACCTCATGGTTGTGGAATTAAAGGGAGACCCCCCACGGCTAAATGTATGCAAAAAGCTTGAGCCATCTTTCTTTCGTTCTTTCTTTCTGAATTTTACAGGTAGACTGTTTTGGGAGAACAGGCCATGTCTAAGGAGGCAGAGTAATCTGCGCTATACAAAATCCAAAGAGGGTAATATCTTTATTAGGCAGGTTGGCTTGGGGGTAGGTGATGGGCGGTAAGGCGACCTGGATGTTGTAGGCAGGACATCTGTATAGTCAATGGCCCTGCTCACCCATCCTGTGTTCTCAGTTAGACTTTTGCACGCTGGATACAAAGGGCTAAAGAGGGCTGTGTAGAGTGCATTCAGGTGAACACACTTTTCACAGCCCTCTTTCAGACTTTTTCACAATTGTGAACTCTGCTTTCTGATCACGGGAACTCTGTCAGCACTTTCAGCTTGGATGGGTTTACAGACTTTTGCGCTCAACATGCGTAAATGTAACCGGCAACCGGGTGTGCTGGGGGTGGGAGGTTCTGTACATGGCCACGTCTCCCTCCACACTTTAGCTCAACACGTCAGCAGGCGAATGCCTGAAGAGAGCTAATAGCCCTGTTCAGACATTCTGTTTTCTGGTTTCACTGAATGCAGTGCTCTAGCCCCTCTCTCTCCCTCATCACGTCCATTGTACATGTGGAGGGTGATCATCTGAACAGGAGAACCTCCTGAACAAGAGATCCGGGATTTCCCAGGGTCCTGGTTTGTGTGGAGAGCCTCCACTGAGGCTGCATCTATTCGAGGTCGTATTGGTACCTCATTATCTGAAATCCCGTAATTGCACTCCTCAAGGGAAAGGAGCACAAATGTGGGTTTTGGAGGCTGAAGGGGCCGCTGTTGCCTCTAGCGCCCCTGTTCCTGCACCCCCCATTGTTTCCCTCCTCTTCCTCCTCTTCCTCCTCCTTCTCCCAGCATCCGGAAACAAATAAGTCCTCTAATTGCACAATTCTAGAGAGGCGCAGAGATGAACCGCCACCTCCCTCCTTTCTCGATGCGCCCGTGGTCCATTTGTAGTTAGTTGTTTTGGATTTATTTATTTATTTATTGAAGGGAAGCTCCCCAAGGTCCCTGGAGGCGCGGAGGCACTCCAGCTGCTATTCCACTCGCTGGACCACCCCCTCCCTGGCGGATGGCACCCAATCAGGGGTGCCATCGGCAGGGAGACACCTCCACCGCAGCTCTGAAGCAAGGTGACAGACAGCAGGTGCCGTCATCCCCTCGCTCCAAGAGAAAAAAGTCACGGTAAGTCCATGGTTTTTTTAACCCGGAGCTTTGGGGTGTTTGCCTCTGGATGGATTCGCGATGGCGGCTGTGTCATATAAACCAGCTGCCGCCACTGCGGAACCACCCTGGAGCAAATCCCTTGTCAAGACAAGCCCTGAGACAGGAGGCTGTCCTGTTCAGGTCATCATCCTTAATTCATACAGGGTGATGGAAATGTGCGAGGAGGGGACTGCAGCCAACCTGCTTTTGTAACATCTTGCCTGATGAAGAGATCTGGAAATCTCACAAGCTTGCACATTTTCTGTGATCTCTGAGTTGGCCTAATAAGGTATTAGTCTGTATGGACTTTGGAATTTTTCTTACAGTCAACATGGCTGCTGTTGTTTTCTGTGCTGAGCAGTGGCTTTCTGACAGGGAGTCTCTCTCACAGCTCAGCAGCATCTCCCACACTCTTGGATGTGTGTTGGGGGTCCAGTGCTCTGGCAAAATCCATGTCTCCTGTTTCCCTGGCCTGGGGTTTACGAACAGCAGCACTGGGCAGTTCGTAAAACTTGTCATTTTCATGTTCCCACAATGCCTCGGAGCAAAACTCTGGAGGGCACTGTGGGAACATCAAAATGGCGGGCACCTTGAAGTCTCCTACTGCAGACAGTTGTGGTGATGCCGTTCACTGTTAGAGGGACACTTACATATTGCCAGAAAGAGGGCCCAGATTTGCTTTACTTGCTAATTATTTGCTAATAATATGCACAGATGCTGATTGGGAAACAATTCTTATAATTTAAACATAAATGTGACACATCTCACTATAATAGGTGACTTGTATGCTTGCTGCTTTGTGTACTGTTCCTTTGCTAACTGTTGATGGGCACCTCAAGGCCAGCCTCTGATCTCCCTTCAGGATCTTTAAGCTGGACTTGGACTGGATTAAATAGAGACCTTCAAACAGAGGACTGTCCTCTGACAGCCTTTCAAAAAGAGGACTGGTCTCTCAAGTAGGACAAATGGCCGCCCTATTTATTGTTCATGGCCACTGTTGTTTGTACATCCACCAGGGTGCTTCCAGACAAGTCTTTTATAGTGCAATCATGCTTCCTCATTCACAGAATTTTATGGATGGAGCTTGTGGTCTTATATTCATAATCCTCCAGTGCAGTAGAAGCTGGTGGCCCCGATGTCAGTGAGGCAGTGAATACGCTGCAGGTTTCAATCAGAACCAGTCGGAACTTTAAAGGAGCTACCCAAAGTGCTTTCGTAGATGCCTCCTTTGAAGCACTTTGGATAGCTCCTTTAGAGTTCTGACTGTATTTAGATTATAACAAGGCTAAACAGATTGTTGGCCAAAGATTAGCAGACATTGATCTACAGGAGCAGAGGTCACTGGCGAGTGGCCCCTGCTCTCCATTTTCACTTGGCCTAAAAGTCCAAGTAGATAAACGGGGAATGGCATATCTTAGATGGTTGACAGTACCCAAATATAGAAGGGCTTTTGCGCTGGCAAGATTCAATGCTCTGCCCTCTAATTTATTGCAAGGCAGATTTTTAAAAATTCCCTATGAAGCCAGACTCTGCCCGTGCAATTATGCTGAGGTAGAAACAGCTGAACACATGATACTGGGCTGTAGCTTCTATAAGGATGCCAGGATTGATATGACATACCCGATCATAAGAGCCCTTGATGGGCTAAGTAGACGCTCCTTGGTTTCATTTTCATTACAGAGTAGAGACCAACAAATTACCATCCAAGTTGCTAAGTTTTTACGCTGTGTAATCACTATAAGAACCCAAATAGGCTTTTAATAACAGATAGGATTGCCCGATTCGGTACTGTATCAGGAGTTGAGTTATGTTAATACCGGGCATAATCTCTCTATTTTTTGTACAACTGTATGATGTGTAAATGTTTGGCCTGTTGGCCGTAAATAAAGAACGAACGAACGAGTTCTGACTGAAACCCAGCATGTATTCACCCCACTGACATTGGGGCCAGGTCACCAGCCTCCTCTGCTCCAGTATTTTCCCACTGCCTCTTCCATCTTTTCCTTTTAATGGCAAAAAATAAAAATAAAAAATCTGCTAAGGAAAAACAGACAGAATTGCTGCACAATACCTTCTGATAGGTAGCCCTAGCAGTCTCCTTGGTGGATGGGGCTGTTGGTGTTAGAGAAGGCCCACTGGAAGGTATTTTGCTGGGGGCCTCCTCACTCACAGCATTTCCCTTGCAGCTACGTATGTGGTGGGATGGATTGGGACACAGACCAAGGTTTTTCTCATTTGCTTCTTGGGAGACCTGTGTGCAACGCTTCCCAAGATACAAACAAAATATAAAACACAACCTCCTTGGTCAGCCTCAAGCCAAGCCACCTTCTCTCCTGCTCTACGCTGGCAATAGAACAAGCTGGTTGTTTGCAGAGGGGCTAGAGCGGGTTGCACCATTTTAGACTGTTGTGCAGGGGTGCAGAACCGTTTCTAGGCAGAGGCCAGTTTGCTAGGCCCATCATGAGCAGGGTGAGATCAGGGTGTGTGGCCCCACCTCTCCCCACTTTCTTCTCCTCCGTGCTTGGAAAAGCTTGGTTTTCTGTGCCTCCTCCCAGCCTGGGGAAAGTGACTCGGTCTCCTGGTGCCAGCTGAGTTCCTGGCTTTGTGTGGTACCTGGAATCCATAGAGGCACCGGGCGCCACAAGAAGAAAGGTCCTAGGCCCACACTGGGAAAAGTGGCTGCTCTTCAGTCACACTGCTCTGCATCTCCACTCTTACCTCCAGTCTGAGATTGGAGATGAGAGTGGGAATGCCCCACAAGGGGATTCCTCCATGGGCAGGGACTGAAGGCTAAACCTTGCTTCCCCCAGGAACATCCGTGTGCTGGATTGGGGTGCCCCATGGAGCAGATTTGGCCTGTGGGGTGGGGCGGAAGGTCTGCTTTCCTGGTGTGTGTGTGTGTGTGTGTGTTTAAATGCTCCCTGTGATGTTCTACTGTTTGTGGTTGTAAATATATTGCAAAGTTTATTGTTTGTGATATGCATTTGTTTATATCTTTAAAAAGGGTTAAGAATAATAACAGGTAAAGTAAATAACTAGGCCAAAATGTACTTACTGTTTGTGGTTATAAGTCTTGGTAAATATAGAGTGATTGGCTGGTTGTGGGGGAGTGCCTGGATTAGCTGGCTGTGTAAGAGTGGGCGGAGCTAGAGAACGAGTGGAGTGTATATATGTGTCTGACAGAGAGAGCTGACAAGGTTGATGGGGGGAGATTTGAGGAGGATTTTTGAGAGAGACATTGAAAGAGAATTGAGAGATTTGAGAGATTGAGATAAGATTTTAAAGCATAGATTAAATAAGGAACAGTTTGTTAAAGTATAAGAGTTCTGACAGAAACCATTAAACACTGAAACCTTGTAACTCATGCGCAATTGACCTGAAGTAACCATTAAGCTTGTTAACACACAATTTCTTATTAATAAATTCTTGTTAATTCACTCTCCTGGTGTGGTCTGTGGGTGTACCTGAGAAGGTACTGGTGGCAGTGGAACAAAGAAGTTATCTGGAGGCCAGGTTGCTGGGCTGTGGTACTATGGGGCCTAAATAGTAAAGGCGAGACAGGGGCAGCAGCAGCAAGTAGTTGACGATAATTTCACACTCTCCTACATTAAAAGCTCCACAAAGGGCTGTACTTGGACCTGATGTGCTAGTTTTCTATGAGCAAGGTGTTTTACTTCTGTTTTTAACATGGGGAAGAATTCAAAAGTGGCATCCATCACCTGTAGTCTGAAGTGTTACAGTCCATTCTTCCACCTCCTTTTGCTGTACATGTAGACCCAGCCTCATGCTGGAATGTTGAGGGGGATGTTCTAAGAGCTTTGCAGGGAGGGGAGAGAAGGACCACCTGATACCCTGCAAGATAATTTGAGTGTCTACATGTACTCCTCTAGTCTGGCATAAATAAATATCTTTACCTAGAATCCTGCTGAAAGGTCTCCCTCAACTTGGGTGACCATATGAAAAGGAGGACAGGGCTCCTGTATCTTTAAACAGTTGTAGAGAGAAGGGAATATCAGCAGTGTCCTTTGTACACATGCAGCACCTGGTGAAATTACCCCTTCATCACAACAGTTAAAGCTGCAGGAGCCCTGCCCTCTTTTGTATCTGGCCACTCTAGTATAGCTCCTGCAGCTTTAACTGTTGTGATGAAGAGGGAATTTCACCGGGTGCTGCATGCATACAAATTACACCTGCTGAGATTCCCTTTTCTCTACAACTGTTAAAGTTACATGAGCCCTGTCCTCCTTTCCATGTGGTCACCCTCCTCTCAACTGCCACCACCAGCAGCCATTTCAGCAGGCTGCACAAAGGGAGGAGAGAGAGAGCAGGGCCATTTTGCCAGCCCTGCTAAAATAATTTATTTCCCCCTTTCTGCCTCGTCCCTTTTTCCTTGTGTGTCGTGCCTTTTTAGAATGTAAGCCTGTGGGCAGGGGCTGTCTTGTTTAATTGATTAAATGTAAGCCACTCTGAGAGGCTTTTTGGGCATAAAAATCATCATCATCATCCAGGTGTTTTTCTGGGACAAAGCTGTCTCAAGCACTGTCATTCATGTCTAAACAAACCCATAAACTGACCCATAAAGTGCTTTCAAGACAGACTAATAAATAATGCTATTCATTTTAGGAGGCTCGTTAATAGGTGGCTTTGCATCTTGTTTCCTTTACCCCACATTATTTGCGCATCTTAGAAATTGCTGCTTTTTAATGTTAGTTAATTTGCCTAATCAGGGCCTTGCAGGGGGGGGGCAGGGGGGGCAGTTGGCCCAGGGCCCACGATTTTGAGGGGACACTCTGACGAGGAGGTCCCCCCTAGCTTACGCTACTGCTTCCGTAGCGTAAGTGGCCCATCGAGAAGCAAGGAGCCCGCCGTGCGGAAACAGCGCAGAAGCCGTCCGTCATGAATACCACGGTCAGTCTACAAGCTCCAGAGGGCCATGCCGCATGCGGGGTGGGGATATATGTGCCTTGAGGTGTTGTAGAACAGGTTTAATATGAAGGTGTTATGAAGAACGGATATGTTGGTGGGCACATGGCTCCCTTGGGGTGGCCATGTTGTCCTCCTTTTTTGAAATGGGGGGGCACACACTTCCCATCTGGCCTGGGCCTATGACCAGCTCTGGACGGCCCTGTGCCTAAAAGTTTTCCTGCCACTCTTTTTGCAGTCCCATGTTACTGATTATTACTACTAGGATGCTACTCAACACTTACTTTGCTCCAACGTGGGGCCAGGTTCTGGGGGGAGGAAACTGGTATTATTACTGTTGTTGTTTTTTAAGAAAAGTTCAGAGTTACCTTTCTGCTCTTTGCTCAAGTTGTTGCTGTTGTTGTTATTAAAAACATCGATATAAAACTAAGCAATAAAACAGTTAAGACATGAAAACCAGCACATTGTTAAGCAGGAGGAAGTTGCCCCATCAGAAGTCTGGTTTTCTGTCAGTCAGATAAAACCCAGTGAAGCAGGCCCTGCTTTGCATTGGTGGTAAATGCAAAATGCAGAGAATGAAGAAGTGACCCTCGCTACTACTTCACAAAGGGTCTTATGGTGCCTGAACGACTAAATAGATTTATTGTGGTGTAAGCTTTTGTGGACAAGAGCCCACTTCATCAGCTGTGTGAAGTGTTATTCTCAGTTGGCAGGTATAACATATCTACGCGTACACAGAAATAAAAAAAATGTAAATGGAAGGGACAAAAGGCTACAAAGTGCAAGAAGCAGGTTTTGACCATTTAGTGCAAAACTAAAATTCTGAATAAGACAATCTTGGGGGACCATTCACTCCTGGGCTCCCTAAATTAGCCTGTAGCCTAAGAAGTTGTCCTAGCCCTTCTGCTCATGATATGGGGATGGGGTGCCCTCTTGTCCTTCACCTCAAAATGTCTTGGGACGGCCCTGACTGGAAGGTATGTTAGGCTGAGGTACAGCTGACCCAAAGTCATCCAGGGAATGTTCAAGGCTGATCAGGGATTTGAATCTGGGTCTCCCAGTCTGTTCTTGTCTTCTACGGAACCCCAGGTAGGCTCTTCTTAAATAGGATGTAGAGGGTTGCCTTCCTTTAGGGCAGAGGTGGACAAGTCTTGGCCCTCCGGAGGTTTTGACCTGCAACTCCCAGCATCCCTCAACATTGGCGGTGTTGGCTAGGGTGAGCAGCCACTGCACACACCTGCTCCCAAAGGGTGAATGACACTAATACCAGTGTTGTGTAGTGGCTAGAGTGTTGGGAAGGCAGTCAGGAGATTCGAGTTCTAGTCGTCACTGGGTGACTTTGGGCCAGTCACAGACTCTCGGCCCAACCTACCTCACAGGGTTGTTGTTGTGAGGATAAAAATGGAGAGGAGGAGGGTTATATACGCTGCCTTGGGTTCCTTGAAGGAAAAAAGGCGGGACAAAAATGCAATAAATAAATACATAAAATAGGGCTGATGGCAGATATGGGCCACAATTAGCCCATCCTTGCTTTACAAGTAATCCATCAGTGGCCTCATACACACCAGGGTAGCCACTTCTGAATTGCCAAAGAGGACACGCATCACCAAAAAGAGGACAAAAGACACCTATATGCATAAAATTTGCATGTGCTTATTACTATGGATTGATGCAAATTTAGAAATAATTGCTATACAGGACATCTTACCATAGTATGGAAGGCTGTGACCAGGTGACCTACGTGCCTTGCTCAGTCCGCCATCCAGGTGGTGTAGATGAGCAACTTCAAAGCCCTTTAGCTTTTCCGTCTGATAATTTGTGATCTTTATACCAGACTTGGACCGGACAGCCCTTCAAAGAGAGGTCGCCTTCAAAATAGAGGGCAGTCCTCTAGCAGCTGTTCAAATAGAGGACTGTCCTCTGTAAAAGAGGCCACATGGTGACCCTAACACACACATATAATTTCTTCCATCCTTTTGTGTGCTTTCGTGCTCTCTCTGCCCAGCAGGCTACCAGGGAAGTTTTAGATTCATCAGAAATTATAACTTTCAGAGGGTTTTTGGAACTAGGCTAAGGGCCACATAAAATTTGGCTGAAGCATGAGACCACAAGTTGCCCACCCCTGAAATATCTTTTATCGGGGGCTTTTCAAATGTAGTTGGACAGGCATCTCTGGAGGATGTTTTGAGGTATAGAGCATAAGCTGGAGCTGCTGTGTGGGCTCTTTTGTGCGGAGCTCCTTGTGTTACCCAGTGGCATGGAAAACAGTGGCTGTTCTGGGGCTCCCATTCTGTGGCTCCTACTCAGTCCTCCTTAAAACTGAACTCCATGAGACTTACTGCTGAGTACATGTATTAGTATTATGCTGCATGTTCAGTTGCTCGGGTCTGGCTGCAATTTAGCTCCCTTTGCTGTACATTATTTTTTTTTAGACTAATTTTTCTATTTAGAGTGTTGTAAAGTGCTTTTAGATTATCTCCCTCCTAATTGGAACAATTAGGGACAATTGGAACAATTAGGAGAATTTTCCACCATGAAGCTGATTGGTAGGAGTTTCAGGACAGATAAAAAGAAGGACTTCTTCACACAGGCGCATAGTTAAAACTATGGAATTCACTATCACAAGATGTGGTGCTGGCCACCAGTTTGGATGGCTTTAAAAGGGGATTGGATGAATACCTGGAGAAGGCTATCAATGGTAGGGTGACCAGATCGCCCTGGATTTCCCGGTCCTAACCGGGAAAACTGGGGCAATCCGGGCCGACAGGGGGAATGCGGGAGCAAACCGGGGAAAGGATCAGCTCTCCTCCCGCCCTTAAATGCCCACGCTGCTCCCTTGCCTCTGCAAGAAACAAGTGCTCAGCATTAGGGAGCGTCAACAAATTCCTTGTCTGGTGGCTAAAGCTAACTGCTTTAGCCACCAGACAAGGAATTTGTTGACGCTCCCTAATGCTGAGCACTTGTTTCCTGCGGAGGCCAGGGAGCAGCGGGGGCATTTTAAAGCAGGCTCTTCCTCCTCTTTTGCGTGCTGCTGCTGTTCCTCAAATACCTCCAGGGAGCCCAGGAGCAGGGCAAGAAGGGTGAGGGGGCTGCAGGGGGTCACGCGGCAGTGGAGGAGATCAGCGGTGGCAGCGGAGGACCCGGTAGGTCTGGGCTGGGTTTTTTTGGGGGGGCGGGTGGCTTGGTGGGGTGGGCTGTTTCTGGTGGGGGGTGGCAGGGGTGTCTGTTGGCCGCATGGCAGGCGGCCTTTTTAATTTTTTTATTTTATGTTCGGGGGGCTGCTTTGGTGTGGTGGCCATTTTGGACCTGGATTTTGCTTTCCAAAATCTGGTCACCCTAGGCTGTTAGTCCTGATGGCTGTGCTACCGCCAGTACCAGAGGCAGAAAACCTATATGCACCAGTTGCTGGAGAACATGGGTGGGAGGGTGCTCTACACTCATGTCCTGCTTGTGTGTTCCTGGTCGACAGCTGGTTGGCCACTGTGTGAACAGAGTGCTGGACTAGATGGACCCTTGGTCTGATCCAGAAGGGATCTTCTTATGTTCTTAACTGTGAAAGAAAGTTGGTCTTTAATATAAGCTTAAAATATATGGCTTTGGAATCACCCTGAGACTGTGAAATGATCACATTGATGTAGTTTAGTGCTACTTTTCTCTGCGGGCCTGCCAGAGCATATGGGGCCACCTTCCCCAATCGGGTTCCCTCTCATGTATTGGACTACAGCTCCCATCATTCCCTGCCTGCAGCTCCCATATTTCCCAGCCTACAGCTCCCATAGTGCCCAGCGACCATGGCCATACTCTGAGCATGTATATGCAGCTCCACATTTTAAACTCACATCATAGAGTAATTATGACTGCAGGAATAAAATAGAATTAACTTCCGTTGTCTTGGTGCTAAAGATATTTACTTGGGAATAAGTTCCAATGTGTTGTAGGAAAGGATATCATATATATTTTAAAGTTTTTAAAAAACATAACCTGAGCATCTTTAAGCCTGGCTAGCTATCCACTGACTATAGCCTTTAAGGCGCAATCCTAGGCAGGTTTAGACAGAAAAAAGTCTAACAACTCCCATCTAGGGAGTGCTAGGAGTTGTAGAACTTTTTTTTCCTGTCTAAATGTGCCTAGGATTCCCCCCTTATTTACAAAAAGAAAGGAACAAAGAATGCTCTGGTAACCAGCGTCAGCTCCGGCAGCACCAGCCCAGGTCCCCTCTACAAGGATTCGCTTTTGCGCCCGGTTAGGCGATTATGCGCATAATTGCAGAAGTGCATTTACACCTAATCCCTCTGCACAAGAGGCGGCGAGAGGCAATGAAGCGCATTAACGGATGACCAAAATGCGCTTTTCAAGTAGTTAATGCGCATAAGCGCTTGTTCACATAGTCAAAATGCGCTTTAACGGCCGGAGCAAAATAAAACTCGCTATTTAATGCGCATTCGATAATGCACATAATCAGAGAGATAACACGCCTCTACACCCGATTTGTGCTCCATTCTTGTAGAGGTAAATTTTTTAAAGCGCCTTGAAAGAGCTTTAAACCTCTCTTGTGGCGAGGCTGGCCTGTTTGCTGCTGTCCCTCAATTTGGCGGCAGGTGGGCTGCGGGGCTCTGGACCTCGCCCCCAAAGTCCAGCTCCAGCGACACCCCCGGCAACGCGGGCGGCGGGGCGTGGGGGGCGGCGACGATCACACTGCCGCCTTCTCGGCTTTGGAGTTGAGAAACTTCGCAAGCTCCGCCCTCTTCCCAAACTCGGGACAAAGTGCCGTTGGAAACCGAGCAAGAACTCGCGGCGGGCTCGGAGGGCGGGGAACCTGCCCTCCCAAGGTGGGGCTGCCTGCCGCGTTCCCAAGGCAGGCAGCCCCGGAGCAAGGGAGGGGTTTGAGATCTCCTCGCCTCCCGCCCCGAGATCTCTCCCCCTCCGCCTCCTTCTCCTCCTCCTCCTCCCCCTCTTTTCCTGGAAGTAGCCGAGCTGCTTTGCATGCCAGCGAGGTACAGCGGCAGCAGCAAGAGCGGCGTTGATGCCCACTCGAGCTCCTGCCTTGATGATGCGGCGCTGCTGCTGCTGCTGCTGAGACTCTCCCCCTGCCTTGCACCGTGCATGGGCGCCAGAAGGCTGCGCGTCTCTTGGGTTCTCCGCCTCCCGGCTCTTGAGTGCTTCTTCGCCGTCGCGCCTTGCAGCTTTCGCCCCGGCTGGGCGCGCGCAGGAGGGGAAGAGGAAGGAGGGACAGCCGAGGAAGAGCCGCTACTGCTGCCGCCGCCTCGGATCTTCGCGCAGGTAAGTGCGGAGCCGCTTGGACTTCCCCCCCAGGCTGGCGCGGGCAGCGGAGCGAGGACCGACGACGCCTCCCCGTCTAAGAGGAAGCGGGGACCGCGGCGGCAGAGGGTGCGGGTGGGGGGTGGAAGGGATCCGAGCGCGACGCATTCGGAGGCAGGGGAGCCGGGGATTTGCTAAAAACTGGAGATCTGGAAAGGGGACCCACGGGCAGGTCTAGGGGGGGCGGGTTGGGGGCGGGCGGGGGAGAAGCGCGGGCAGTGGGTGAGCGGAGGGGCGAGTGGGGAGGGCAGAAGAGACGTGATGGGGCAAGAGGCGGGGGGGGAGTCGCAGGTGGGGTGGGCGATGAAGAATCCTGAGGAGGCGCAGCGAGTGGTAAGGGCAGAGGGTTAGACCGGACAGTGTGAGGCTGGGAGGAAAGGCAGTGGTAGAACACCGTGGGGGGGGGGGGGAGGAGGAGGAGGAGGAGGTTAAGAGTGGAGGGACTGGGAAGTGAGGTAGGGGTGGGATGGGGGGGATGGGATGGGGGGGGAGAAAAGGCAAGGTGGATAAGAAAGAAGGCAGGGAAAAAAATTCAGACAGGAGAAAGGGAGAACAGAAGTGTTCCCCTGCCGGGTCGGGTGGATAATCTCCAACAATGCCCAGCCACTTGCTCCTGGGAAGCTGGCACGTAGGGCATGGTGGCAAGAGCTGTTTCCCTGCCCCCTTCCCTCAATTCATCGTCTCCAGAGTTAACCTGCCCCTAAATATGGAGGTTCTTGTCCTGGCTGATGGCTACTGAGAGACAGCACCTCCTTGAGTTGGGCTGGTCCTTTAAAATAGGGGTGGGCAGACTTCAAGCTTGAAGGAGCTACTTGGTTGGGGTGGGCTTTTTTTTTTAAACTAGAACCCAGGAAGCCACCTACCAGAGCCAGGTGCAAAAGACGCACACTTAGGCTACCTCCACAAGAGAGGTTTAATGCTCTTTGAAGGCTCATTATAAATTTTACCTCCACACCAGCGGAGCGCAAAACGGGCGTAGAGGCGCGTTATCTCCCGGATTATGCGCATTATCGAATGCGCGTTAAACAGCGACTTTTATTTTGCTCCGGCCGTTAAAGCGCATTTTCGCCGTGTGAACAAGCGATTATGCGCATTAACTTCTTGTAAAGCGCTTTTTGGACATCAGTTAATGCGCTTCGCCGCCTCTCGCCGCCTCCCGTGCAGAGGGATTAGGAGTAAATGCGCCTGCGCGATAATGCGCATAATCGCCGAACCGGGCGCAAAAGCGCATCCTTGTGGAGGGGGCCTTAGAATCAAACCCATCCTGAATTCTGGATTTCTGTTTCAAGAACCAGAACTGAATGGAGCTCGTGGACTTTCTGCACGCACACAGAAAGCTTATCCCAGGCTTTCATCAATTCAGCAGTTTAATTTAGGGTGATTTAGGAGAATCAGAAATCCCTGCTAATCTACAGCAAATCACCTGCATATCTACTGGTGGATCTAGATCGGTTTCCTGCTCTCTCCCTGCTTTCAAATAACAATAACCTTGCACTACTGACCGTCTCTGGCAGTGGCCGTCACAGCAGGGGTGTGGAAGTGTTATGGTGTGGAAGGCAAAGCAGAGATCCGGAGACAAGGTGACCGCAGGAGGCTATCAGCTTGACCCTAGCTGGGTTTACTCAGTTGTAAACTCCATTAATTTCAGGGGGACTTTTTCCCCCAAGGAAGCATGCTTTGGGTCCCAGCTTGAGGGGCGGAAGGTATGGTGGTAGAAAGGATGGGGCAGAAACAGAGGGACAAGCATAAAAGCAATGACTGGAGCTGGGGAGATGGAAGACTATCCAGAAACGTGACAGTCACAGTAGAGAAGTATGCTTACGTACAGGAGAACAAAATTGGGGAGTCCCGGAAGCAAGGCGTGTGCCTTCTCTGTGACTGTATTTAAACTCAAGCAATCCCTTACCCTAGCCCATAAAATGTTATCACTGAGGGTGTAAAAAGCTTTCTACAGATTGATGGCCGAAGGAAAAGGTGGGGGCAAAGAAAGCAGAATGCTAATACTGAGCCTGGCAAACCCCCCCCCCCCCCCCAAGAGGTTGGGGAAGGGTAGGATTTGGAGGAGATGAGGGAAAGGACCAAGGTTAAGAGTCGGTGGCAGAATGAACATTTTGTGGGTGGTGGAATCAGAACAATTGTTTTGTGGGCTAGTACCATTTATATTAGGGACTTTGTTTCTAGAGCCAAATCAGACCTTGGACTATCTGGTCATCCCATTCCTTCCAACATCTTACCTTCCCAGAAGTTAAAGCAGCACGTCTCCTTCCTCTGGATGAACTTTGTGTTTGGGGCTCTTGTGTTAATTTGCAACATAGAATGATGTGGAGTTGAAAGTTTAGCGATCAAAATTTCAGCATCATTGTGCGAACGCGAACCCATTGGTGTTTGGCATTTTCAGTCAGAAAATGGTAGCTGCAAACCTGTGTGAACTTATCTAGGAGGAAGCCCGACTGAACTCAGTGTGGCTTATTTTTGAGTAGACATGTATAGGGGACTACATTGGGGAAACACAGAAGAGCAGACAGGTGTGTTGAAAGTTGTCAGAGGAAAGAGAGAGGGAGTGAGAAAGTAGGATATAGATGGTCCTACATAAAACAGTTTTGGCTCATGTCTCTAGTTTTTGAGCGTAACCTTTCATTTGAGGAAATAAAATGGATCAGTTTGCCTCTGGGTATATGATAGTTTTGTGTATCCAAGTCTTCTCAATGGGAACACTGTTCAAATATAACCTAAGTGAATTGCAGTCTAATCTACAATCTGCAGCTTTTCACCCTTGCTCATGAAACATCCTGTGTATTACACAAAGCGGAAAGACTTAGAAATTTTAACAGACCTATAGCAATGTTAGGGAGAACAAAATAACTATGATAATATTGAACCAGCTTCTGTAAGTGTCGGAGTAAGCAACAGCTGTCTATATGAATGCCTCCAATTTGCCGTTATTCAAAATTTTCTAGTACTTTTAATGCATGGAGGAGTTATTAGTCTTTATGTGTCCAAGCTCAGAAGCCCCATTAGGTGACCACTGACTCCATTTACAGAAGGGGAGCAAAGGTTCAAAGAGAAAGATTTGCCTCCAGAACCATTTCACACATTACACAAATGCAAACACAGGTTTGCTATTGAATGTACACCCAAAAAGAGCCCCCAGTCAATGCTGACTCTCTGGTGTTGTACCTGCATGATGCATGTTTTTGCAAATTAGTGTTTCTTTTGCAGTCGCACATTATGCCTGGAGGATGTGGTGCTACGATCAGTCCTATCGCATTGGTGACTGCTTTAACACATCGCATTTTTTGGTGTACACATTGGCTGTGTTTGGATGATCAAATCCTGGCTTAATAAACCAGGATATGCATGAGCTCCATGCAGCCGCATTCAACCCCCTTTGTTCCCCTCTTTATGTGCACTGGAAAACAGGAAACTGCAGTTAACCATAGCTTTCTATTATGTCTGAACTGAGAAACTGTGGTTAATGGCTTCCAAACAAGCTAGGATATGATATGAAAGTTTTTATTTTTGTAAACCGCCCAGAGAGTGGATGTCAAGGATGCTGCTAGGCACTTAGAGGTCAGACCCATAGGACATTTGCACATGCTAAAAATTAACATCTGTGCACGTTTAGAAATAATCACTAGGATTTATTTAAATTTTCATGGAAGGCAAAGCCAACCAGTTGATTTCTCATCCAAATCACCCCCTCCATTACTAAATTAATTTTCACTCTAGCCCCAGATCATCTCCAACCCGTAATTCCTCTTCAGTTTCATATATAATGGCTGTGAACAGGCATGAAAAAAATGCACAAAACAAGTGGCTGATAGTCCACCTCCCCACCCCCCGGAAGGGCTTTCAAACCTTCCCCTTAAAAATAGCCACATTTGCACCTACATGGAGTTGGCAGAGCACTAATCCAAAAGCAAACCAAGAGTAACTCAGGGGGTCGCCCCCAATTAATTTCCCAATTCTCACCCAGCTCTTCCTCCAAAATTTAATTGATTCCCCTTCAGTCTTTACTTCATTCATCAGTCATCATTAGCTCTATAAATCAAATAAAGTGATGCACGATTCTACTTGAGAGAGTTCAGAATGCTGGATGGGTGGTGGGAGAAGCGAGGGCTGGAAAGTGGGGCAGAGGAGGTAGAGGAAAGGGGGCAAGAAAGAAGTTTAAGAAGAGAATAGTGGGGGAGCTAGAAGAAAGGAAGGAACAGGCAGGTTTGGAAGTGGAGACCAGAGGGAGGAAGAGGATCGAGCAAGGAGTAGACAGTGTGGAGGGGACTGAGGGAGACATATATGAATCCAGCATTTACCAGGACATTTGGAGAAAAACTCCAGATTATTTAATCTTTTAGTACATGTTTTCTCTCTCCTTTTTCTTTCCTCATCTCTCTCTGTCCCTTCCCCTACTTCTCTCTAATCCATCCCTTCTGTCTTTGTCACTCCCAAAGAAATTCCCTCCGCCCCTTGGAACCCCATCACTTGGGTTTAGCAAAAATGTTTCTACTGATTCCAAGGGAAGGTTTCTTTCCTAAACTTAGTCACAGTACAGAGGGGATGACTTTGGAGGGGGGGGCATCACAGCGCACAGGAAGGGGTGGGGTAACACTTCCCTCCTTGACTAATGCCCCTTTTTCATGGAAACTAACAGAAGTTCCCTGCCCCCTAAGCTTAATTGCCCCAGGGCAGCAACGGGGAAGGGGGAGTTCAGAGGGTACAGTAGGTGTGTAGGATTAACTCTTTCTTCCCCATCTGACATCCCACCTGAAAACCACCCTCCCCTTGCATAGCAATTAAGCTTAGAAAAAATATTCCCACTGACACTAATATAAACCCGGGGTTCTAGGAGATAGATCTGATGCTTGGACCCACAAAACAGTGTCCTCCAAATTCTGGCTTATCAGTAACGAGCAAGTGTGTTGACACATGCCGCCCAATTACTCCCATTCAGCTCCTCCTGCAAGTTGGAGCAGCTTACACTAGCTCTTTGCCAATAAAAAAGAATTCTGAAGTATTCTGGCTTGGAATTTTTTGCAAAAGCAAACACTGTGTTCACCTGAAAATGTCATGTGTGAAGCAGTCACCAGTGTGATACGGCTGACTCTAGTACTATCCCTTCCAGGCTTAAAACGAAAACTTTGTTCGCTGGAACAAAACCACTAAGAGGTAGGTATGGGAACATGTAAAAGTCAGGGGTGCTAATGTAGCATCCTCACAATAGCATCTCCATGGAGCTATTGTTGAATGCTGGTACTTTGTGAATAACACAGTCGCCTCTCATTTGGCCTTGTGAGAGGGAAAAAGAGTGGGTTTAGATCCCTCTGTGTTGTATTGCAGCTGCTTAGAAAATACATTGTACATTTTCTTGCAAGTTCTGAGCTATGTTTAGGACATTAATGTAACAGAGAACAAAAGTTGAGAATTACACCTGCCATATTCTTTAGGATGTATTGCCAGACTGCAAGTCATTTTGGGATTGGGGAAGGAGCCTATATATGCGTGTGTAAGGATGGGGAAGCGAATCTTCAGCAGAGATTGGCAGTAATGAATATTGTTCTGAAGGAAAGAATCATTTGTCACATGAAGAACCCTGCTGCCAAAGCATCCATGATGAATGACAGCGGTGTTTAAAAGATGGTTTCTGATGAACTTTGAATGGTAGGGATGTGAAAAATCTGTCCCTTTGTTTCCATGAAGTTTTCTGCTTTGCCTCCCTTGGGTGTTTTAGATATCCTGGCTTTTCTGAACAACTCTCTCCTGTCAGCCCCAAAAGCAGTTGTGCAAATAGACATGCGCTATAGCAGCAGGCCGTTGTATGTGTGTCAACAATATGTGCAAAATTGCAGATGGGAATGTGCATTCTCATTGAAAGTATTCTAGCGCCAAGATACATCTACATTCAAATGAATGTTCTAGTGTATATAGCCTCTGTGTCCCCCCTTTCCCTACTGGGTATATGCAAGAATTTAAAGAACTAGCTGCTGATCTTTTTTCCACTTCTCATTAGAAAGTAAAATTCAATGCAACTGGCACAGGGAAGGTTTAGGATAATTTTCTGCACCACAAGAACAACTTTGTGTCACAAACTAAACTTGATGGATTACCAAAGCATCCAGGTCAAACATTTATTTATTCCACAATTTCCCAATTCTTTGGGACTTCAAAGGGTCCAAATTTAGTCACATACCTAACTTCAGCATAGCAGTGTTCTCTTTGTCCTTTTCAGTTAACCTGGTAGTGTGAAAAAGCAAGCTTTTTATTTTATTTTTACTTTTGACATTTTTCCATCAGGTCGGCAAATGTCACACCTACAATTACATTTATAGAAATAATGAATCCATTATATCCTGTAAAACTGGCAGAGTGTACATGTTGAGTTTAAGGTGTAAACTTCCCCCACGGACTGCCAACCAAAAGTACCATAAGAATTTTTAGGTTGATTGGTACAGAGATTTATTTGTATTTTTATCTCCTTCTGTTTGGGGAAAAAGCTAGTATTTTCCCAGTATGGTCAGAGACTTAGGAGAATTGAGTTGGTGCAAGGATTAAAATTAATTCCTGGAAATTGTAGTACTTTAATTTTGCTTGACATAACCAGCCAAGATCCATTTTCTATATCATAGGCTGGAGATAGATGAGTTGTTTCCCCCCCCCCCCCCCCCAATACAATTGAAGGTGATATAATTGAGCTGTTGCTGGCTGTGGTAAGCATACATATTTCTTTTTGTCCTGCTGGTCTGCAGGTTTTTGAATGGTACAATATCATGTAAAGTTTGTGAACAGCAATGCTAGTTGGTATTGGTAAACTCCCTCCCCGAGAGTTGAGGCTAATATGACAAAGCCATCATCAGGAAGGACATGGGAAACAGCCTTATTTTGGCTGTGTTAGCATATAACGATAAGCCATGGTTGCTGTTAATAATGGTTTGTTTCTTTAGCCATGAACTGTCTTGCAGATGAACCAACAAACCGCAGATTATTTCCCTGGTTTTAGTTTGTTTCTCTCCTGCCTATTTTTCCAGCCTTCAGAATGATTTCATTTTTAGGCTGCTTTAGCTGGAGCCTCTATTTGAAGGCAAACAGCAGCGCAAACAAATCAGGGATCAGCCATGTTTCTGAGTTTAAACATCAGGCCGGATTTTGTAAGTCAACAGTTCTATTTGTGGTTTATAGCTGGTTATCATGGTTTGTTTGAAGGGGTGGAGTCAGACATAGTGACTGGGTTTGCACGACACATGGGTCGTTTGTTGAACTGTGGGTTAGCATGTTGTCTGAGCCCAGGACATTTTCTGCAGGGTAGCTTGTTAATGATACAGTGTGACTTATTTTTTCTCCAACAAGCCACTTTGAGAGCCAAGGGCTTGTTTTGTTGTTGGGTTGTTCAAGGTGGTTAACAAGCCACACTGCATGGTTAACAAGCCCCCCTATGAGTAATGTCCTGGGTCCAGACAATACTCTAACCCACGGTGTAACAAAAACCCCACTGTTCAACAACAACACACTCAATGACTGTAGATTAGCTTGTTTCCCCCTTTTTTATTGTAGATATCAACAAAATAGAACAGAAAATACATCATGAAAAGAACTCCCTCCCCCAAACCTCATATTACATTTATAGGAATATCATCATTTTTACATCAAGTGTACCATTCATTAAAAAAAGGGAGAGAATTATACAAAGGTTTCAAGAAAAGCAGAACAAATATCCATGTATTTATCCACTCACAAGTTGTGCCTATATAACACCCATTCAAATGTTGATAGTGTTATTAAGTCCTCAATCCATTGCATTACGGGAGGTGAGCATTTGTCTTTCCAACATGACAATATAAGAATTTTAGCTGTCATAAGGGCTCTGAAGATCCATCTGCGCTGACCATGTGTTAACGTCAAAGAAGCCAGTAGGTAATTTAGGAGGACACACACATTGTTCCATATTATAGATCATTTCAGTACAAAGTTTATCCTCGTTATAACCTCCACCCAGAAATAGGTAACTACAGGACATTCTTTAAAATAATAATAATAATAATAATAATAATAATAATAATATATTTATTTATTACCCACCTCTCCCAATGGATCGAGGCGGGGAACAGCATTAAATACAAAATATATGAGTTAAAGAAGCATTAAGTGCATTACATCTCCAAAAAGTATGCAAGTTAGACAGACCCTTATTGAAAAGGCGTTGTGGAGTCCAATAAACCCTAAACAATTTTTTGCAGATTATGTCGTAGCCTAAGGTCCATAGAAGCTTCAGATACAGATGCCAGGGCAGCAGTCAGGCAAAATAGGACCCTCCAATTTGCTATTCCAATCCTCTCTTAAACTATGGGTATCATATTTATTTACTGTTACTCAATACTTATATACATAGATCGTGGGTTGATATGCCGGTCCAGATGCTAAAAGTGTTTCTAATGACGATGGGGGCTCTGAAGCTGTTAAAGCGGCTGGACCAAACCTAGATTCTAGCAGGCATCGCAATGGCAAGTATTGCCATTGAGCCGTAGTAGGTAAATTATATTTAAGACACAAGTCGGTAAAGGACAAAAGATTAGCGTGTTGTGTGAACAGCCCCATTGACAAGCCAAATTTCAACAAATCACACCATGTTTTGTGTTATGTGTGAGCTGGGTAGAATTGGACCATACGTCCATCTAGCTCTACACTGACTGACAGTGGCTTTCCAGGCAGGAGTTTTCCCCCAGGCATGACTGGTGATTGAACATGGCTCCTTCCGCATGGAAAGTATGTGTTCTACCACCGAAGGGAAATGTTCATGGTGTGCACACTCATTTCACTGCCCTCTGTCTCTCCAGCCTTACGACTTAGCGCCTGTCACACCTCGGGTGTGGAGGGTCCTTATTCTAAGCTCTGTTTTACTGGTGCTACAAGTCCATCCCTTTACTTTGCTACTGTTAAATAATAGTTGTTTGATAGAAACCAGGGACTGAAATAACAGTTTTCTCGACTGAAGCACCTTGGGAGAAGAGGAGGTGGAGGAAGAAAGCTGGTATGCTGCCTGCCCACACATAACCTCGACAAAGGCAGTGTTTTTATGTCTCTGAGCTTGGTGAGCAATAAATAGTGGTTGGTGAACCGGTGGTGGTGGGGAAGTATCACACACACAGCCTTTTGATAAGCGATTTCCCCCCCTTCAAAACAAAACAAAACAAGGGGGCTGACTCTAGAATCAATATTATGGGTACAGTAAGTTATTGGTTTTCTTTAGCAACTTGTCTCCCCACTCCAAACCACTTCTTAATTTTTATTTTGTAAAATTTTTATATATGTTTCTTGGCCGCCTTTCGGACAGAAGCCCTCACAAGGCGGCTTACAACAATAAAATACATAAAAACTGTTAAAATATTAAAAGCAATAAAAACATAATAACATTAAAATGGCAATTAAAAACAATAAAACCGACAATAAAACCAGCAAGAACAATAGCAGCAATAACACTAATCATGGGAAGGCCATGGTAAATAAAATGTTTTTAAGGCCTTCTTAAAAGCCTGCAAGGAAGGTGCATGGCGGACTTCTGATGGGAGTTTGTTCCAGAGGTTTGGGGCCACCGCAGAGAAGGCCCTCTTCCATGTAGACACCCACCTAATTGTTTTCACAGGTAGGTTAATGAGAAAGGCCTCTCTTTCTGATCTTATAGCTATACTATATTGCGATGGACAATTTAATGTTTGTAGATATTTAAATGAATTAACATACGCAACTGATGAGTTTATGTAAAACACACACACATACGATTGTACTGAACTAGGCTATAGTTTATAATGATTTTATGCTATCTAGATCAGCATTGTTTACCATGACTTGCAGTGACTCTCTAAGCCAGGAGTGTCAAACCCTTTTCAGCCCAAATTCAATTTTGGAGAGGCTCTTGGGCCTGCATTCCAGTGGTGAGTGGGGTAGGCTGACCAGATAAAATCCAGGTCAGGGCTCATGTAACTTTAACAGTTGTAGAGAAAAGGGAATTTCAGCCAGTGTCATTTGTATGCAATTAATTCCTGGTGATATTCCCTCTTCATCACAACAGTTAAAGGTGCAGGCACTATACTAGAGTGACCATATACAAAAGAAGACAGGGCCCCTGCAACTTTAACTGTTGTGATGAAGAGGGAATTTCACCAGGAACTAATTGCATACAAATGACATTGGCTGAAATTCTCTTTTTTCTACAACTGTTAAAGTTACATTAGCCCTGACTTGGATTTTATCTGGTCACCCTAGAGTGGGCTGAAGGGGAAATGGCATGGAGCTGGGCCAAAATACGCCAACATCTGCATGTTTTAGATTAGAGCACTTACTGCCAATAATTAACCTTTAGGAGAGGTGTTTCAACCTTTTAGGGTGTAATCCTATGTATGTTTAGACAGAAAAAAAAGTCTGATGACTCCCAGCATTTCATAGCCAGCATGGCTAACTGGGGGAATGCTGGGGAGTTGTAGAAGTTTTTGTTTGTCTAATCACACATAGGATTGTGCCCTTAGAATAGGGAAAAACCCATGCAAAAGCTGGAAATCACCAAATGGTCAGGGAAAGGGGGTGTGGCCAAGAGCAGTAGGCGTGGCCATCTGAGGAGCACCAGAGGGTTAGTTTGACACCTCTGGAGGGCTGCGTTTCTGCACCCCTGTTCTAACCCTCTGACATGAAATCCTTTAATTGGAGATACTGGGAACTACACCGGAGACCTTGGAGTGCACAGGCCCTACAACTGAACTATGGGTCCTTCCCCATTTCAGCAGGCAGAGGGACAGTCCCCAGAAGTAGGTAGAACCAAGCAAGAGCATATTTTCAGGACTCTGTGTATTTTTGTGCACATCTCCCCTCACCTCAAAAAGGAATCCGCTATATGATGCAACCTGTATTAATTATGCTTGATTTTGCAAAATTTTATGATACAGTTCTTACTCTTTTGTATACTTTATTCTGCTTATTCTAGTCATGCATGGGGAGTAGGCTGACCATATGAAAAGGAGGACAGGGCTCATGTAACTTTAACAGTTGTAGAGAACAGGGAATTTCAGCCAGTGTCATTTGTATGCAATTAGTTCCTGGAGAAATTCCCTCTTCATCACAACAGTTAAAGTTGCAGGCACTATACTAGAATGACCATATACAAAAGAAGGCAGCGCCCCTGCAGCTTTAACTGTTGTGATGAAGAGGGAATTTCACCAGGAACTAATTGCATACAAATGACACTGGCTGAAATTCCCTTTTCTCTACAACTGTTAAAGTTACATGAGTCCTGTCCTCCTTTTCATGTGGTCAGCCTAATGGGGAGAGAACAAGTTATTATTCTTGATGCTGAAACGTCATCCCTCAGAAATCTTATTTAACAAGCTCTTTGGCTTAACCAGTCACCGTTGAAAACATTTTCCAGCATACTTTTTCTATCGTAAGGGTTAGATACCTGTATTATGTGTGTATTTTAATGGATGCTGAATTTTGTGTCCAAACAAAAATTCCTTGCTTTTTTCTGCGCTTATACCAAATCATGACACCTGCACAGCTTTGACTGTTTTGCCTCCTTTCCTTGCATTCCTCATCGTGACTGAGAGTATGTTGGGGTGATTCAAACAGAAATCACTCTCTTGAGTGACCCTGGGCCAGGCGTCATCTTTCAACTCAACCCATTTTGCAGGTTATTGTGAGGATTAAGGGAGGGGAGAGGAGGAAAGAGCTTTTCTAGTGCTCTGAGCTCTTTGAAGGAAGGGCATGATCATATGAAACAAATCAATACTACTGCTTGGCAGATATGGTACAAATGTAATGCTACTGTGTATGTGTGTGTTTATGTATATGTGATCTAAAACTGGACAGTGGGAATTATTAGGAATGATCAAAGCTTCTTGACATATATATTGAGGGCTAAAAATATTCTCTCACCCAGCCATAAGGCTGTGTTACAACTGTCTTCAGCAAATATAACTTGCATGTGAAATACCTTCCTATGATCTGTGTGTCTGCGGTTTTACTTGCAGACTCCTTCCTAGGTTAAGCCCTACAGAAAACTGGCACAGAATGTTGCCTGGAATATGGAAGAAACTGATACTGCCAATTTAGTTTTATTATGTTTTTATCAGCCTCTTTTACCTTTTGTTCCTTCCGTTTTTAGAGCCAGGAGAGTTTGTTGTTTCAAACTTAGTTTGGGATTCAAGAATCCTGGGTCCTCTTCTCTGTTGTGCTACCAATTGCCAGTGAGACCTTGGGCAAAGCAGTCTGTCTTGTGGGTATGAGTTACCACTCTTCCTAGAGGGGAAAAAAACAAGACCCCACAGGCATAGTCATTTGCATGTGCTAATTGATTTATATATTTTTCAATTATCTGTTGACTTGCAGTGAAACTCAGATGCAAATAATTAATAATAATAATAATAATAATAATAAGGGGTGCAAAAGTGGGTGAGCATCCAAGGTAGACCCCAAAAAGAGAGAAAGTTTTCCGGATGCTGTAACAAAAGTTTTATTTACAAAAATTCACTGGTCAGTGAGATGTTTTGTTATAAGAATTTCTACAGACATTTTCATAACCCCCTGAAGAAGGCCTTAAAAAAAAAGAGAGGCCGACATGCATTGGGCTTTTAATAAATAAAATATTTATTCCAGCATCCTGATATGTTACTTCCTTTTTTTGTAGCAGAATTAAGTATAAACAGGCTAGGTAGTAGTCCAATTTTCAAATGAGACTTCAGCACAAGCTCAAACATGTCTACTCAGAAGTAAGTCCCATTGAGTTCAATGGATCTTATTCCCAAGTAAAAGGGTATTGGATTATTTATTTATTTGTTACATTTATATCCCGCCTTTTTTCCTCCAAGGAACCCAAGGCAGCGTACATAATCCTCCTCCTCTCCATTTTATCCTCACAACAACAACCCTGTGAAGTAATCTGGGCTGAGAGTCTGTGACTGGCCAGAGTCACCTAAGGAGTTTCCATGGCCGAGTGGGGACTAGATCCCAGATCTCCCGACTCCCATAGCCATTTTCCCCGGGGTCGTCCCTAGGTCGTCCCTGTGCATTCAAATGATGCACAGGGGATCCTGGGAGCAACCAGGGATGACCCCTCCATTTTCCCAGAATAACTGGATGCCCAGTTATCCTGATTTTGCCCGCGGTCCCACGACCATCCCGGGGACCGCAGGAGGTGTGGTGGGTGATCCTGCCTCCTCGTGAGTAAGCACGGCACTGGAAATGGGCATGGAACTGCAGGGGGAGGTTCCGTGCCAATGGGGGGGCAGCAATTTCGCCATCCCTGCGATGGCGGGGGGGGGGGGAATATGTTGTTTTTTGCTGCATGCGCACACAGAAAGAAAAGGGTGTCAGTCTGACACTCTAGCCACTATACCACACTGGCTCTTTAGCCATTACACCACACTGGATTGCAGCCTTAGAGGGCGTAACTGCCGGTGCATGTTCTGTCATTTAAAGCCCTCCACTATTTGGGACCCAGATGCCTTAAGGAATGCCTACTCCAGTATCAGCCTGCCTGGATATTAAGATCTTCTATTGAGGCCCTTTCTCTAGTTACCCCTGCCATCAGAGTTAAACCAGGTGGTCAGCAGGGAAAAGCCCTTTTTATCTGTGGTGCTCAAGTTATGGAACACCAGGGCCGGTCCTACAGATTTTGCTGCCTGAGGCAAAATACAAGATGATAATAACTCCATTTGACATATAGAAGCTGACCAAACTGGCAGTTGAGCCTGACTTCAACCCTTGCAATGGGATAAGGTCCTCCACCACATCTCAGTGCAGCAGGCTAGCTTATGAGGTGCAGGGCAAGCTATTTGGCACATACAGCTCTGTCCTCCAAGAGAGGATAATGCGCAGGGTGGGCAGAGCAAGGGCTTGGGAGAAAAGTCTGCAGGTTGTCACTGCTGACCTCCAGCATCTGCTATCTGAGGCATTTGCATCATTGCCTAATGTTAGGGGTGTGAACTGCCCAGAGAGCTTCGTCTATTGGGCAGTATAGCAATGTAATAAATAAATAAGGCTGGCCCTGGGGAACTCCCCCTGCAAAGTAGCACACTAAAAGTTATCTTGTAGATCCTAAGCAAATCCTTAAAAAACAACAACACACACATTATTTTTATGGACTTCTAAAAACTCTGGTTGTTTTATTTTGCAATTTGACTCTGTTGTTTTGAAGCAATTTTCATTGTTTGGTTGTTCAATGTATTCAATTACTTACTCATTTTTACTGTGTTATATCATGAAGACACACACATATATATCCTCTAAATTAGGCTGACCAGATAAAATCCAGTTCAGGGCTCATGCAACTTTAACAGTTGTAGAGAAAAGGGAGTTTCAGCCAGTGTCATTTGTATGTAGTTAGTTCCTGGTGAAATTCCCTCTTCATCACAACAGTTAAAGTTGCAGGGGCCCTGCCTTCTTTTGTATATGGTCACTCTAGTATAGTGCCTGCAACTTTAACTGTTGTGATGAAGAGGGAATATCACCAGAAACTAATTGAGTACAAATGACACTGGGTGAAATTCCCTTTGCTCTACAACTGTTAAAGTTACATGAGCCCTGACCTGGATTTTATTTGGTCACCCTGCTCTAAATAAATAACTAAAAAACCAAACAAATAAATAACTCCTATTAATTTTCAGTAGAAGAGAGGCGCATGAGTGCCAGTCCCCTGTGTGGCAGTACTTTGTCCTGTTACCATAGCAACCACTGAGCCTCCTTTGCATAGGGCCTATAGTTCTGTGTCATTCAGTAGGCTTCATACTGTTGACATTATATCCATGCCAGGCCGTTAAGCAAATCAAGTCGGATGTGGCTTGTCATATTTAACATGTGCTATCAGAGTAGGTTTGCATTTCGAAAAGTTTTGTTGTGTTTGAGATTCTGTCTTTGGCCACAGTTTGTAAAATGAAGGCTTCACTGGGCCACCATCTTTCTTATAAACTACTGAACTTGACCCAGAAGCTTGAGGAGGGCTAGGGGATTGACTGGTGTGAGAAAATAACAATCTGTTCATGCTCAGAGGGACTTTTTTCTCTGTGGGTAAAGGTCCCAATATGGCAATATCACTAACCCATTTATCAAATTAAATTCGGTAACACACACATTTGGGTGCTTCAAGAGAGACTCCTTAACTGAGGGGATTGCTGGCACTGTTTCAGTGTATCAAGCTCCTGTAGTCATGCAAGTAGGACTCTTCAGTCTGAGTTGGGTCAGCATAGGACCATCCTATATCAGCTTGATGCTGTAACAGTAACCCTGCCTAAGAGTAGCGCTGCACATTATGCAGAATTAGGCTGACCAAATAAAATCCAGGTCAGGGCTCATGTAACTTTAACAGTTGTAGAGAAAAGGGAATTTCAGCCAGTGTCATTTGTATGCAATTAGTTCCTGGTGAAATTCCCTCTTCATCACAACAGTTAAAGTTGCAGGGGCCCTGCCTTCTTTTGTATATGGTCACTCTAGTATAGTGCATGCACCTTTAACTGTTGTGATGAAGAGGGAATATCACCAGGAACGAATTGCATACAAATGACACTGGCTGAAATTCCCTTTTCTCTACAACTGTTAAAGTGACCTGGATTTTATCTGGTCATCCTATGCAGAATGAGCTGGTAAGCTAATGGGGAATTTTTTTTTACTACCACTAACTGCTGCACAGGTGGTCCACTTTTGGCAGAGTATAGGGCTGGAGAGGGAGAGATTAAACTTCTCCCTTCTACCAGCTGCGGTTCTGATCTGGATTGGGGCCACCCAGCGCTTACGTTTGAGTAAAGAAACGTAAGCGTATTTAACATAATATGTAGTTCAACCTTCCTCAACCTGGTGCCTTCCAAATGTGTTGGACTACAATTCCCAGCATGCTGGGAGTTGTAGTCTAACACATCTGGATGGCACCAGATTGGGGAAGGCTGATGTAATTTAACCCTAAAATGGCAGAAGTCCAGACTATTCCAACTGCAGTGGGATTGGTGTCCTTTAGTAAAATTAGCATACTGGGGAGAGGGCTAGAGTGAGTGACAGATGTGCCATCAATTTCAGTAGATTGCACTCTAACCCATCTGTCTCTGATGTGCTGACTTAACTGTGATAAGGGAGTTTTATGTGAATGTGGCATTCAAATATATGACTGCCCACCCCTGCAGTCTAAAGAGGTACAGTCCAGAATTCTAAACCCACAAAAAAGTGGAAACAAGCAGGATAGAAACCTATCTTGCTTGTTTGGCTTTGATAGGTTTCCATGTCCTTAAAACTTTGCATCAAGCTGCAAAATCTAATGATGACAATTCTGTCATCTTCAGTTTCTTTCTTCCCCTGTGTCCAATGGTAACCACCCTCTGATAGAAGACTTTTTGATTCGAGGCATCCATTGGTGGCATGGGGTAGTGATTTTTTTTTGGCCAATTCCACCTTCTCCTGAAGCTTCCGCTCCTCCCAATCTACTCTACAGCGGGGTGGGGCGGTGGCACTGGGGGCTGCAGGAGAGAGAGCAATTCAGTGGAAATATCCCCCCTCCCTCCTTTCCGTTGCTGGAAGCCTCCATTGGATCAAAGAGCCTTCCGCCAGTGGAGGGACACCACTGAATGTAACCCACAATTAATTGCAGTGAGTTGCAATTCGCAACTAATTGCAACTAATAGGCAACATGAGAGAGGAATGAACTTATCTGTACAGAGGTCCAGTGGACTGATGATGGCACAATTGTTGAAGGTCTCTGGGTTAAGATAAAAAAGGCAACCTAACAGAAGGGATATTTTGCTAGATGGCTACTACAGACCACCAAATCAGTCAGAAGAGCTAGATGAAGATTTACTAAAACAGATAATGGAAGCCTCAAAACCCCCCGAAGTGGTTGTGATGGGAAATTTCAACTAGCAGATATTTGTTGGAAGACTAATTCTGCCAAACATAAGATGGCAGAAAAGTTCTTGACTTGTATCAGTGATATATTTTTCTTTCAAAAGCTTGAGGTGGGCACCAGGGGATCTGCTACCTTGGATTTGGTTCTTATTAACAGGGAGGAGTTGATTGAAGATATCAAAGCGGTGGGAACTTTGGATACAAATGAGCACATATTGTTAGAGTTCGTGATTTTGACAAATAGGTTGGTAAAAAACAGTCAAACACAAACCATGGATTTTAGGAAGGCCAATTTTAATAAACTAAGGCAGTTTCTACACCAGCCTTTTGACCTGGGGTTGTCCCTGGGTGCTCCCCATGCATCCAAGTGATGCAAAGGGACCCCCAGGGGCAGGGGACAAG
This sequence comes from Anniella stebbinsi, assembly GCA_029215795.1. Taxonomy (NCBI): domain Eukaryota; kingdom Metazoa; phylum Chordata; class Lepidosauria; order Squamata; family Anniellidae; genus Anniella; species Anniella stebbinsi. The sequence continues at coordinate 356,765,174 of JARDYH010000001.1, forward strand.
GGTGGGATGGGCACGGGTTTTCCCAGGGATGAAGAAACCCTCGGAAAACTTGATTCTTTGAGTGGTCTTGGGGCCGTCCCAAGACCACAGGAGGTGTGGGCACCTGTCCCGCCTGGTGCCTGCTTACTTGGGAGTAAGCGCGGCACCTGAAAGGAGCATGGAGCCGTGTGGCATGGCTCTGTGCCCATGGGGGGGGAAGCAAGTCCGCCATCCCCAGGATGGTGGGGGGGCATGCGCAGGGGGGTTCCTTACCTTCTCTGCTGCGCTCTGCTCCTTTAAGTGTAAAAATAAAATGGTGCCTGTGATGAGTGCAATGTCCCGGGACATCGCACTTGTGCTGTAGATGCTCAGGGATGATCCCGGAAGCAGGTACGTCCAGGATCATCCTCCTCCCTCCCTCTACACCCATAGGTGTAGAAAGGCCCTAAGAGAAATAGTAAGGAAGATACCATGGGAAGAAAACCTTAAAGGCAAAATTGTTATATCCAGCTGGGATTTCTTGAAAAGGGAATTAAGGTTAGTGCAGCCTCAAACAAGACTAATGAGGAAGAAAACGAGACATCTAAAGAAGCTCATGAAGGAGTTGAGGATAAAGAAGGATGCTTAGTGGAAATGGAAGGAAGGGCTTATGACCAAGAAAATCTACAAAGCTTTAGCCCAGAAATGTAGGAAGGAGGTCAGGAAGGTAAAGGCAGAAAATGAGCTAAGGCTAGCAAGGGAGGCAGCATCCGTCAAGAAGGGTTTCTTCAAATATGTCAACAGCAAGTGGAAGACAACAGAGACGGTGGGCTCACTGCTTATACCAAAATGGAGAAATCGTCACAGATGACCAAGAGAAAGTTAGGGGAACTCAACTCCTATTTTGCCTATGTCTTTACATCCCAAGGAAATGATGAGTTGAGTGGAATAGATGAGGAACAAGCACAACAGGGGAGGGTGCAGATCAGTAAGGATGTGGTACAGGAACTTCTAGCCATTTTGAATGCCTTCAAGTCTCCAAGCCCTGATGAAATACACACTAAGTGAAATACACCCTAAAATATTGAAAGAACTGGCTGAAGAGCTGTCAGAAGGGTCACAAGTTGCCCACCCCTAGAAAGATTGAAGTTGTAATCCTATATTTGCACAGGAGCAAGCCCCATTAAAAACAATGGGACTTCAGAGTAGACATATATAGAATTGCACTATCAGGCTATAATGCTATACACACTTGGGGCTTTACTACATGGAGCTTTTAACCTGCCAATTTACTGAGACTTCTGCTTCTGGATTCTTTGTAGGTTTAAGATCTGTTCCTTTACACGTTTTTCTTTCTCTACCTTTCTATATGTTCCAATACACAACCACTAGGTGGTGTTGTGGTATAGTGGAATTGTGCAAATATCTCAGGGTTTCATGCTGCTATTCACAGAAATACCAGATTTTCCTCATTAGAAAACCTTCCTGCTATGATGGCTGCAAAGCACAGGAGAGGCCTTGGAGGGCCTTGGAGGATGGCGTAAAGCACCTGCAAACTACTGTGATTGAGGAAACATGAGCACATAATAATGCCTTGTGTAGAAAGGCTCTTGGGGAGGAAGCCCATTGAACACAAGTGAAATTTACTTCTAAGTAAACAAACAGATTTGTAGATACCAAGGACATGATCCTCCTAAAGTTAAGCACTCCCAGTTAAATTCCACTAATTTATTTTGAACTTTTAATATCATAAATCATCCATGTAACTGCACCCTGTGTGGGATGAACAAACTGAAACATTCTTTGCTGAAGTTTTCCTGGGGAAAAAGAGAGAGAAAGAGAGACATCCCAGACATTTAGGAATCTCTCTCATGCTTCTCTGTCTTTCCCCCCTTTAAACCCCCCCCCCCTTGATAATTGTCTGGTCTGCTCATGTTCTGAAAGACTTGCCCACACATCCTTCTGTTGGTGGTGGGAACCATGTGCAGGCAATTGCTAGTCAGTCTTTATGCTCAGTAAAGAACAGCTAGCATGCTTCTTTGTTTGACGGATTGGGAACATTCAATTCTAAAACCAAAAAAGAAAGAAAAGAGAGATAAGATGAGATGGAATGAGATGAGGGTGGAGGAACTAGGACCATGCCTGCCACCAGCTCCCACAGCTACTGAAAAATAAAGCACAGCCCAGACATAATGAAAGATATACGGTGTGACAGGTTAGTGCAGGCCTTATAATGGCACTGGATGAGGAGATATGGTAACGCAAGACTCTGCCACTCAGATAATAATAAATATGTGGAAAGGAGAACTATTTTTTTTATGGAATGCATAAGCATGGAAAACATATAGTCTGGTAGTCAGAGCTCTTTTTTGTGTGCAATGCAATTCTGTGCATGTCTATTTGGAAATAAGCCCCATTGAATTCAATGTATTTATTAGAAGTATTTTTATATTGCTTCTCAGCTAAAAAGACTCCCAAAATGGCTTACATATAATCACTTAAACAAGACTGTCCCTACCTGCCCATTTACAATCTGAAAAGACACGACACACAAAGAAAAAGGAACGGGGAGGGAAGAGAGAAAAAATAACTCTTTTAGAATTGCTGGTGGAATGATCCTCTCATCTCTGCCTGCTGGAATAGCTGAGACTTATTCCAATGAAAATTTGCAGTGGATTGCAGCCTTAATTAATGTTTTAAATATATAAAACTAATCAAAAAGATTATGAGAAATACAAAAATTACCATTTATTACAATAATTACAAATGCTATTATATTAGAAATCTAGACAACCAGTTGTTTGTAACCCCTCCATTAATGATTTAATGAATCACTAATCATCAGATCAAGGCATCTGATCTATCATCTTTCTAAAATGTATCATTCCAATTTTTTTAAAAAAGCATATCATTTCTATCCTTCTCCAGCTTGCACAAAATACATTATTTTAGATGTGAACATTGTGTCCTAATATCTGTGAAGCCATTCTGGTATAAGAATGGGCTTGATTCTTCTTTCAGCACCAGTGAATGGCAACTTTAGCAGCAGTTAGGAAATGTTATGTTTGTTTGTTTTTTAAAATAATAATATAGCACCGTCTGCATATATGGTATTTTATAAAGAATGAGATCCCTACCCCAAGGAATGTACAACCTAGAAATAGACACAAGGGAGGGGAAAAGAGGCAGGAATAAACAGGGGAAAAATATGTGATTATTTCAGTTACATGTACTTAGGGCCAAACTACATATATTTATTATTACATTTATATCCTGCTTTATATTCCTCTTGCCAGGAACTCAAGGCAGCTTACATGGTCCTCCACTTCGCCATTTTATCCTTACAAGAACCCAGTGAGGTAGGTTAGGTTGAGAGTCAGTAACTGGTTCAAAGTCACCTAGTGAGTTTCATGACTGAGTGGGGACCAGAACCCGGATCTTCTGAGCCGCAGTCCAGTACTTTAACCACTACACCACAGTAGCTCTCGTGAAATGTATCTTGTTCTTACTTCAAAAGTAACAGCATAAGGGGACTCTGGGCAGGTCTGGGACTGTGGCATGTGGGGAGGTGGTGTTATGCATACTCATTCAGGACACTGCATTTCCCCCATCCAACATACACTCATATAACCATATATAACCATACTGGCTGGGAATTATGGGAATTGCAGTCCAACACATCTGGAGGGTGCCAAGTTGAGGAAAGTTGCTTTAAATGAGCCATCATTCTGGTTAAAAGAGCAGAAATGTATCCACACTTTGCTGTGGACTCCTACAACATATGACAACAATAACAGCTCTGCTAAAATAGACCAAAGGCCTATCTAACCCTGCATTCTGTTTCCAAGAGAGGCTAGCCAGATGCTTCTGGGAAGCCCACAAGTAGGATATTATTATTATTATTATTATTATTATTAATAATAATAATAATAATAATAATAATAATAATATTTACATTTATATACTGCCCCATAGCCGAAGCTCTTTGGGCGGTTTACAAAAATTAAAAGATTGAACACTAAAAAGACAATATACAACATTTAAAACCATAAACGTAAAACAGCTGACATTTAAAACATTGTAAACTGTTAAGCCTGGCCACAAAGTCAGTTTACACCTCAACTTAAGCTGTTAAAATGCCTGGAAGAAAAGAAAAGTTTTGACCTGGCGCCGAAAAGATAACAGTGTTGGCACCAGGCGGGCCTCATCGGGGAGATCATTCCAAAATTGGGGGGCCACCACAGAGAAGGCTCTCTCCCTTGTTGCCATCCTCTGAGCTTCCCTCGGAGTAGGCACCCGGAGGAAGACCTTTGATGTTGAGTGTAGTGTACGGGTAGGTTCATGTCAGGAAAGGCGTTCCATCAGGTATTGTGGAACCAAACCGTGAATGAATGCAACACCCCCCGTTTGTGTCCAGACTGTGGTATACAGGGGTATACTGCCCCGGGACATGGAGCTGTCATGGCCAATAGATATTGATATACTTACCTTCTGTGAATCTGTCTAATTGTTTTTAAAACCATGTACGCTAATAGATTAGTCAAGGGACAATGGCTCAGGTATGATCTCTGGTTAATGAATAGCCATGTTGTTGATTTTGGATTCACTTAATGACTCTGTCCAGATGACACGCTAAGCCACCGTGGTTAAGCATTTTGAACTAAACATTATGGTTTAGCGTGTCATGTGAACCGTGACAGCATGTCATGTGAACGATTCCTAACCATGGTGGCTACATAACTACGATTTAAACACTCTCACTAACCATTTGTTGCAAAAGGGTCAGCGGCCTAACCATGGCTTAGCATGTTCTCTGAACAGGTCCAGTGTCACTCTGCATTTCTCATTATAGTTTAATAACTGCAATAGGTATCTTATCCATTGCATTGTCATGAGCAGCCAGTTACAAGAATGTAAAACATCCACACTTCTATAGAAAAGAAATGGGTGTGTTGTAGTCATCTCAATATACTGGGCTACCCAACAGGGAATTGGTGTGTGCATATGCACATATGTGAGAAAGAGGGAATGTGCAAATGATTTTGCATGATAATCTATTAAAAATGATTATTGTTCTGCCAAAGCTCAATACAAGAAAGGAGTCTTGTGCTACTTAAAAATGCGTAGATTTGTTGTGGCCAAAATAAATGTGTTAGTCTTCAAGGCGCAACAAGAGTTATTTTGACATTTGCTGTAAAAGACTGCCTGACCACCCTTTGACCAGGAACTCACAAGCAGGACACAGGTGCAATAGCACCCTCCCATCCATGTTCCCCAGCAACTGCTGTATATAGGCTTACAGCCTCTGATACTGGAGGTTAGGCTGACCAGATAAAATCCAGGTCAGGGCTCATGTAACTTTAACAGTTGTAGAGAAAAGGGAATTTCAGCCAGTGTCATTTGTATGCAATTAGTTCCTGGTGAAATTCCCTCTTCATCACAACAGTTAAAGCTGCATGCACTATTCTAGAGTGACCATATACAAAAGAAGGCAGGGCCCCTGCAACTTTAACTGTTGTGATGAAGAGGGAATAGCATCAGAAACTAATTGCGTACCAATGACACTGGCTGAAATTCCCTTTTCTCTACAAATATTAAAGTTACATGAGCCCTGACCTGGATTTTATCTTGTCAGCCTATTGGAGGTAGCCCATAGCCATCAGGACTAGGAGCCACTGATGGCCTTCTCCTCCAGGAATTTATCCAACCTCCTTTTAAAGCCATCCAAATTGGTGGCCATCACCACATCTTCAATTACTCTGATATGTGTTGGGAGACAAATTCTACCAAAAGTGGCCCTTCCAAGAAATTCCTGACATGTGTGGCTAGTAACTTTCTCCTAAGGAAAGTGGAGGAAAGAACTAGAGGATCTGCTATCCTTAACTTGATACGGACCAATGGGGATGACTTAATGGATAAAGTGACAATTACGGGAACTCTTGGGGAAAGTGACCACATCATACTTGAGTCCTTGATTTTAAAGGAAGCTAAAGGTGAGCGTAGCCATACGCATACTCTGGATTTCAGGAAAGCTGATTTTAAACTCAGAACTATGATAAGTAATGTCCATGGCAAGTGCCCTAATGAGAAAATGAGTCCAAGGCGGGTGGGAGTTTTTAAAAGAGGAAATTTTAAAGGCACAATTACAAACAATTCCAACAAGGAAAAAAGATAGAAGACAGCAGAAGAAACCAACATGGCTCCACAAAAAGCTTAGAGATGACCTGAAAACAAAAAAGGAGACATATAGGAAGTGGAAGGAAAGCCAGGCTACAAAAGAAGAGTACAGACAGGTAGCACAGAAGAGCCGAAATGGCATCAGGAAGGCTAAAGCTGAGAATGAGCTGAGACTAGTGAGGGATGCTAAAAGCAACAAAAAGCTTCCTTCAGGTATGTGCATAGTAAAAGACAGAGGAAATAAATAGTGGTTCAATGGCTTAATGAGGATGGAAAATTGACAACAGATGACAAAGAAAAGGCTGAAGTGCTCAATTCCTACTTTGGCTCAGTCTTCTCCCAAAAGCGGGAGAAAATAAAAATAAAGTACAAAAATAAAGTACAAGCTGAAGGGGCAGAGTTGCAATTTGAGATTGATAAATAAATGGTCAAGGGACACCTAATTTCTTTGAATGACTTCAAATCTCCAGGGCCTGATGAACTGTGTCCTAGAGTAATGAAGGAGCTGGCAGAAGAACTCTCAGAACCACTGTCTATTATCTTCATAAAATCATGGAAGATGGGTGAAGTGCCAGATGACTGGAGGAGGGCTAATGTCCCTAACTTCAAAAAGGAGGAACCTGGGAACTACAGACCAGTTAGTCTGACATCAATCCCTGGGAAAATTTTGTAGCAGATTATAAAGAAGTCAATCTGTAAACACATTGAGAATAGTGCAGTGATTACTAGAAGCCAGCATGGATTTGTCAAGAATCAGGTAACCAACCTTGTGGATTGTGGGAATGCTGTGGACATAATATATCTTGATTTCAGGAAAGCTTTTGACAAAGTACCACATGACATTCTGATCAGCAAACTAGCTAAAAGTGGGCTGGATGGAACAACTATTATGTGGATCCACAGTTGGTTACAGAATTGATTCTATGACCAACAAACCAATCATATGGTAGTTTTTAGCTTTTGTACATTTTTTCCACATTCTATAAGGCTGAAATTTCTTTCCTAAGGTTTAGTTAGCAAAACAAAAGCCCACCTCTGGAATGTGGCCCTGAGAGCTTCTCTAAAATGAAAATTGACCCCTGGGCTGAAAGGAGTTGAACAGACATCCAAGAGAATGGCCCATGAGCCCACTTAAACCACTGAAAATGCAGAATGGTGGATTCACAAAGTCCTTACAGGAGGCCGGAGAGGCAGCCATGGTGGTGCTGTGAGCTGGGTGTGTTATGAAGAGTATAGGAACCAGAAGGGGGAAATTGTCATGAGCATACAAACTGATCAGGATGGTGGTGAAACAGCATGGTGAGAGGATGGTTATGGAAGCTGGGTTGATGGAGAAGAAATAGAAGTGTAGGAACTAAGCTAGTACATCCAGTAAGTTTTCTAAAGTTAGGTAAGTCTAAGAATAGTTTCGTAGGGACATAGTTGCAATGGGTTGGATCCAGACTTACTATTTTGTGAATGGAGGGGTCCTTTCCGTTCTCTAAAGTGAGTTGAGTCAAGCAGAAGCTCCTGCTCCTTCAACTGTATGCTTCTGTAGACAGAAGGGAACATACGTAATGGACTGTAGCTCATTGTGATAGAATACATGCATTGCATGCAGAAGCGCTCAGATTCAATCTGTAGTTAGGGCTATGAAAGAAATTTGCCTACAACCCTGGAGAGCTGCTGCCAGTCAGTGCTGATAATACTGGGCTAGATAGACTAATGGTAGTTTCCTATGTTCCTAAGGGGCTGAGATGATTTTCGTTGATTCCACACCCATGAAAGCCCCCCCCCCCAACAACCCTTGGCATCACTTAGATGGGCATAGGGAGATGCAGGGGGAGGGTCAATTGGAGAAAAATGCCTCCCCCCTTCTGCCCATGGGAGGATCCAGTTCATAGAATTTTTGCTTCTTATTGCTCTGGATCCAACCCAGTGGTTGGACTAAGCAGTGTTGGTCATTCTTATATTAGACACATTGAAATCAATGGGTCAGGTTAGTCATAACTAATTTAAATCCCGTAGATTTCAGTGAGTCTACTCTGAGCATGACTAAGTCTGGATCCAACCCAATATTTTAAATGTCAGCTACATTGTGTTCTTTGCAACTTGCCTTATACGTATTTAAGTCGAACCTTAAGCCCCTCCCGTCATGCTTTAGGTCAAATATCTATCTTTAAAAATGAATAAATTAAGCAGCCTACACACATTTATATAGACATATATTTTACTCTTCACCTTATCCCCCACCCCTCTCCAATAATGTACTTGTAAAAAAACAGTTGCAAAACTTTTTAAAGATTTGGGAATGTTGGAAAGAACTCTGTTGATGATGTCGCAGACGTTAGCCAATAAGTGCTCCCCATAGCTGAAACTTGAGAACCAGGAAAGAAAAGTAAGTGTATATTTCAAGGCAACAAATACTTTTTCTGTGAACCCTGTCCTGCCAAAGTTAAAATGCCATGTCAGTCTTCCCTCAATGACTTTTGAGATCCATTAAGTTTACGTGACTAAATAATTTTACCTCTTAAGGCTTCATGGTTTTCCATTTCAGCAACTTCAGTCCTTGATTTGCCTCCAATCAAGAAAACACTCCCAATTCTTTATTTGTGTAACTACACAGCTTGTTGTCTCAGGATTGCAATTCTGGGACAAAATCTCTTCACTTAACTGCCTCTGAATCTTTGTTATGTACGCAAGTACTTAAATGGCCACTTATTTTAAAGTCCAGAGGTTAAGAATCCAATAGCCAAGGCTTTGCTACATGAAATAAGATTTCAGTTTATATTGTCTCCCCAAAACATACTTGGTTGTTCTGAAGCAATGTGTAAACAATGTGGTTTTTCATATTAATATTTTTGTTTAATTTTCACATGCAAAATAATAACAATAATTATTAATACCAGAATGCAATAAGAAATTTGCAGATTCATGCCAAATTAGAATTATTTGAAATATGCAAGCAGTATTGTCTCCAGGGAATGACACGGAGTAGGAGATTAGTTTCTGGCTTGAAATAATAGAATGCATTATCTTTATTTACAAAGTGTGTAGCAGAAAGCCTTTTCTGTTTTCTTTGCAGTGGAAAATATGATGTTGCCTGTTTAAAGGCATTTTCAAACTTTGGAAGATTTGTAGATCAATGCAGAAATAATTTGGGTTTGTTTTCGTTTTGTTTAAAAAGCTGCACGTACTCCAGAAAGAGCAGCTTCCCACTTCCTTTCACTCTCCAGAATCACGTGCTGTGTTTCTTTCGGAGACGTCTGAATCTTCACATCAATAAGTCACTTTATGTTATTGCCTTGGGAGAGAAATCATCATCCTTATAACTAACCTACACATCTGTGAAGAGGAAGGCACCTCCAGCCCTGTGGAGCACTGGAGAACTCAAGGACAGCGTGGGTGGAAAGAGGCAAGAGCAGCTTCTGGAAAGAGAGAACAGAATGGAACTCTCTAATTTGTAGTCTCTGACATGTCTTGCTTTCCTCAGTTGCTTAGGAGAGGGTGGGGGAGAGGGAGAGAGAGAGAAGGGATTTGAATCCAAAAAGGAGTGGGTGGTTTTAAGCAGTATCCTCACACACGAGCAAATTTCTCTTTGGTAGGTCGTGTTAGAAGAATAACGTGTATGTTTTGTATCGTACTATTCTGGATCTCAAAAAAATATTTCAAAGCACTAAATCAGGAGTGGAGAACCTTTCGTTTTCTTGTCATGGCTGCATTCCCTTGTGAAGGGGTGGGGTTGGGACTCCGTCAGGGGCCTTATGCCTGTGGTGACCAAGCTCATGGTGGACAGGATCAGTGCCAAAAATGGGTGGGGCCATGGTTTTTCTCTCCTGGTACCCCTTTTTTCTCTCTCTGACACCCCCTTTCTCTCTGACACACTTTCTCTCTCTATGCCCCCTTTTCTCTTTCTGGCACCCCCTTCTCTCTCTCTCTCTCTCTCTCTCTCTCTCTCTCTCTCTCTCTCTCTTGTCTCTCTTTCTGACACCCACTTCTCTCTCTCTCTCTCTCTCTCTCTCTCTCTGCCTCCTTTGTCTCTCTCTTTCTGACACACCCTTTTCTCTGTCTTTCCCTCTTCCTTCCCACCTAGCAGGCTCCTTGGAGAGGGACAGACTGCTCTCCCCAGAGGTCTTAACTGATCATTCTCAGAGTACTTTTGAAATTAGGTTATAGGCCACTGTTTGCCCACCTCTGTTCTAAATGATCATATCTACCCACGTATTCCTCCTGAGAGTGCAACCACAGAGAAGTGCTTGACAGTATATAAGAAAGAATTCCCATGCGGATCAGACTGCAACTTAAATTAGTCCAGCACTGTGTCGCAAGAGTTACTGTGGTAAGGAACCCAGGTTCAAATCTGCACTCAGCTATGAAGCTGACTGGAAGACCTTGAGCTTATTTATTTATTTATTAGAATATTTATATACCTCTTCTCATTTGAAAAAAATCCTGAAGTGGTTTATAGCAAATTATAAAATAATACATTACATAAAGTTGGGGTAAGGATAAAATGTGATAACACTGATGTCTGCTACTCTGATTTCCTTGGCAGAAAGATAGAATACATATGTGATGGATGAACGTTCTGACTGCATTCGGATTATCATAATAAGCTTAGATATGCATGAGCCTTGTGTCCATGTATGCAGACGCTTCTCTCCTCCCTTCTAGTTGCGTAGCCATCAAACCACGATGTCTCCACTTAACCAATGTTTAACCAACTTCAAACCATGGCTTAAGATCCTGGCCTGTACTGAATCTGGTAACTATCATTTCTAGGTTCAGTTTCCAAAATGGGAAACTTTGGGTAACTGGAGACTTCCTGGCTGTGCACTGCGAAGGAGGAAGGAAAAGGCTGCTTGCCCAGGCAAAATGCTTTTGCATATCTTGGCTTTTTAAGCTGAGATACGATCATCTGAACTGGGCCTCTTTCTTTAGCACTAGGTAAGCAGATGTCTGTGTGCAGACATGAAGAGATAGTCTTGTGTGCCTGCTGGTGTCTGGAAATCGGGTGGTATGCTGCCAGGAACAGAGAGCCTCCATTCTTAGTTATCATCGTAGCTAATAACCACAGATAGATTTATCTTCTATGCATTTGTGTAATCTTTTTTTTTTAAAAGCCATCCATGCTTGTGGCTGTCACATCCAGTTCTTACTACTCAGCAGCATAAAATAGGAGTGATGGAGAAAATGATACCCATCTGCAAAAATTCAGTTTGGATAAATATAACTATGTCAGAGTTTACAATAGCATTAATTGTTTGGAGCATATACCATTTCCATTTTGGGCACAATCCAGCCAAATATAAGCACAATCCAATCCTATGAGTGTGTACTTGGAAGTAAGTCCTGCTCCTCCATGTTTGAGAAGTTGGAAGAGATTGAAAGCCCCTGGAAGACTGAAAAAGTTTGGAAGCCTTTGCTTCTAGTTAGGGGCAAACCATAGTTTTTGACATGCATTTGAATGCAGCAATCTATGGTTTATTCCAGTATCTCCCAACCTGGTGCCCTCCAAATGTTTTGGACTAAAAATCCCAGCAGCCCCTGCCAGAGTGGCTATTGGTAAGGGATGCTAGGTGTTGTAGTTCAGAACATCTGGAGGGCATCAGGTTAGGTACGGCTAGTTAATTCAAACCATGGTTTTTCTACAAATCAGAATTTTAATCCACAAACTATGATTTGTGAAGACTATAGTTTGCTACATTCACCTTTACCCGCTTATTTCCCTTTCAGTCAGCAGTGGCACATAAAGGAAGGAGGGAAGTTTTTTTCTCTTCCTCCCTCTCTGTTGGCCTGAAGTGCTCATCAGTTGTAGATCAGAGTTCAGCACTTTGGATGGCTCCTTTAGAGTTCTGATTGAAACCCGGAGCCCCCGCTGACATCAGAGCCAGCAGCCACCTCTGAAAGCAGGGACCGTCTCTGGGAGATTACACCCTGAAAGGTGGCCTATAAATAACCAACCAAAACAGTTGGAGTATAAGTAAATCCAGTAAGTCAAATGCCTCTGAACTCTCCAGCAAGAGGTAGTATAAAGCACAGCCTGCTCTGGTCTTCAGATACCCAATCAAGTTTTCTAAGATTCAGAATTGCCAAGATGTAAGATTAAACCACTGTTCCAGGGCAACAGCCTCTCTAAATCTACATTCCATGAGGCAAATTCCTTTCAGTGAAATGAATGCTAGGATATTATGCTGATGTTTCCATATGATGCATAGAGGAATTAGTAGCTTGAGGCATCTGAGAGGTGAGTCAGTTTGGCCCACTTCTTGTCATAGCAATTGCTGAAAGATGTTCAAATGTTTCTAGAGTTGAGCAGAGCAGATCGAGTTGTTGTTTTTCCCAAGACGGTAATATGTGGCGGACAAGGTATTGCTGAAGGTGACGTGTACTTTAACTGGAGAATAAAGGGTCACGTTATATAATAAGCGGATTCGAGTGCTAAAGCTTTTCCTGGAATCTACCTCGTGTAATAAACTTACAGAACTCACTGCCACATGATGCGATGATGGTGACTGGCATAGATGACTTTAAAAGGGGATTCAAGAAACCCATGGAGGATTAGGCATTCAATGACGGCCATATGGGATCTCCAGGTTCAGAACAGAGTGGCTGTTTCTATAGTGCAAAAAAGAGGAAAGACACCACCAAACAAGAGGACAAAAGAGGACACCGATATGCACAACATTTGCATCTGCTAGTTTATATGTACAGGTGCTAATTCAGAAATAATGAGTATAATTGAAATGGAAATACAATACAACTCATCTAATGGGCAAGACTGTAACTGTGGGCATGCTCAGTCTGCTGTCCAGGAGCTAATTCTTGATGGATCCCTTCAAGGCCCCTGGCTTTAATCTGGACCTGGATTGAACAGCCCTTCAGATAGAGGACATCTTCAACTAGAGAGGACTGTCCAGTGCCAGTTCCAGGTTTTTGAGGTCCCTTTGGCAAGACACCTCGATGCCCCCCCCCCCAGTGAGTCTTCTCTTCTCACCACTCACCACCTGCTATTCCTCCTCATCCTCTTTCTTATCATTGCTACCACTCACCTGCTTGGCAGGCAGAGAGCCAGTGAGCAAGCACGCAGTGGCATCTACTGTTTCCCTTTCCCACTGTCACCAGTGTTGTCTGGACCAGAGCAAGAGACAGGCGAACAAGCAGGTTGCAACAGTGAAGAGGAGAAACAAGTGCAGGAAGCTCTTGTCAGTGGGTCCCTGCTGAGGTGTGGTCCCTTGGCAAGTGGCCAACCATGCCTACCCTTGGATGCCAGCCCTGGCGCTGTTCTGTCTAAAGTGGGGCACATGGGCAGCCTACTTCACACATAGCATTTCACTGAATGCTACCTACTGTGACGCAATTATAGAAGAAGGCCTTCATGTTCTGCTTCTGGGCTTCCTGGAGACATCTGGTGGACTGTTGTGGGAAACAGGAAGCTGGAATGGATGGATCTTTGGTGTGATCTGGCAGGGCCCTTATGTTCGCAAGGCAAGACCAGGTTCTTGTGGAAACGGCCTGGCTCTGTTGCAACTCCAGAATGTAGCAAGTGGCTGGTTTGACTGGAAATGGGCAGCAGGGCCTTAAATAGCTCCAACGTGATCTTACAGAGCTGGACTGAACTCTTATATACTAGAAGTGTAGGCCTACTGGCTGAGGATTATGTGTATTGTAGCCCAACACACCTGGGGGGCACCAGGTTGCAGAAGGGTGGCACTAGGTTGCAGAAGGGTGGCTTAAAGCGTTGCATTTCTACAACATTCAGAGACCTTTAGGCAGGCCCTAAAGTAAGTGAGACCAGGCGATCATGGTCTCTGGACAAATCTTCAAGGGATTCTGCTTGACAGTACAGTGGGGCTGGTCTGCTGGCTTTGAGGTTTGAAGACTGAGGTTCCATTTCCCAATCAGCTAGTCCTCCCTGGACCAGGACAATGGTTTGATCAGTGGAGGCTGGTGGCTCCAATGTCAGTGGGGTGGTGAATTTGCTCCGGGTTTCAGCCAGAACTCCAAAGGAACTATCCAAGGTGCTGAACCCTACCCTCAAAATAGGGTTCAGCACATTTCTCTTCCTGGGACCCTGGGGAGCCACGACTGTTCAGAGCAGACAAAGCTAAATGGACAGCTGGGCTAAGACAGCTTCCTCGGTTCATAACTGGTTATCTAACCCAAACCAAAATCAGTTTTATTTCCTGGATCAATATAATACTGGTTGGTTGATAACCAGAAGTGAAATAAAGGAGAGAAGGAAAGAAGACTATCCTAGAATCCAGGCACTAAATCCTCTGCACTGTTTAGTCTCATTCCGATATATATTTCCATGGACAGTAGCTGTTTTTGCAACGGCTAAATCTTTTCCTCACATAGCGACACAAGGTAGGTTGCTTCAAGGCGCATTTTAATGGATGTTGATATGAGCGGCATTTTAGAGGGCAGAGAGATTCGGCTACTCTCCTCACCAACACATCCTGTCACGCATGGGGTATTTTGTCTCTCCCCGTTTTCACAGTAAGCGGACTCAAATTGAACAGGGCGATGAATTTCATGAGGAGGAAGGATGTCAGTCTTTGATTTGATAATTGGAGATGAGAGTGAAATTGCTTAGAGCTTTCAACCAAATTCTGGAAGTGTGTGTGTGTGTGTGTGTGTGTTCTGTTAGGAGCAGCGGTATTAACGTTGGCTTGGAAATGCGGAAGGTAATTGCAGTGCACCAGAACGACCCTATCGCAGACTGTGCGCACTCTCTAATTGTAATGGCCCTAGGCCTGCTCAGAGAAAGAGTGCTGGAAGACAAGGGACAATTTTGCCTAATCACTCTTTTTGAATGAAATCAGTGTGTAGTTAATGTACTATTATAAATTCTGGCAGTAAGGCTTCCTAAACAAGAAGGTTTGTTTAATCACTTGGGCCGGGATCCAAGTCACCGGAGGACATGCAGCGCACACGCTGCTGCCTTCCACTTTGGTGAAAACGCCCTTTTCATGTCTGAGGAAATAGCTGTGGCTGGCATTAAAAAAAGTGTTTTTGGCAAAGATTCCTGAGGGGAGGGGGACGCAAATGTGAGCTGGGCTCTCTTTTTCTTTTCTTTTTTTTAATAACGCTGACTTTTCCAGTGCTTTTGCTAATACAAAAACTCCAATGTAACAGCTTATATGTATTCTGTAATTGCGCTGGAAAAAAAATGTAAAATGGGGCATTTTCCGTTTCAGACTAGTTTGGTGGCTATCATGTATGCGGGATTGTGCAGCTGCCAATTCTGTGAAGTGAAACGGCAGCAGGGATTATTGGGATGGGAGATATGGACAGCCAGGGGATCAGTGTTTAACCAGCCTTCACATGCCTGCCACATTTATTTATTTATTATTGCATTTATATCCCACCTTTTTTCCTTCAAGGAACCGAAGGTGGTATACATAATCCTCTCCATTCACAGAGTCTGTGACTGGCCCAAAGTCACCTGGTGGGTTTCCAAGGCCGAATGGGGACTTGATTTTAAAGGAAGCAAAAGCGGAGTGTAGCCAAACACGTACTCTGGATTTCAGGAAAGCCGATTTTAATAAACTCAGAATTATGATAAGTAAGGTCCCATGGCAAGTGACCCTAATGAGGGAGTCCATGATGGGTGGGAGTTTCTAAAAAAGGAAATTTTAAAGGCCCAATTACAAACAATTCCAACAAGAAAAAAAGATAGAAGATAGAAGACAGCAGAAGAAACCAATGTGGCTCCACAAAAAGCTTAGATATGACATGAAAATAAAAAAGGATATATATAGGAAGTGGAAGGAAGGCCAAGCTACAAAAGAAGAGTACAAACAAGTAGCACAGAAGTGCTGGAATGGTATCAGGAAGGCTAAAGCTGAGAATGAGTTGAGACTAGTGAGGGATGCTAAAAGCAATAAAAAGGCTTTCTTCAGATATGTGAATAGTAAAAGACAGAGGAAAGAAATGGTGGTTCAACTGCTTCATGAGGATGGCAAATTGGTAACAGATGACAAAGAAAAGGCCGAAGTGCTCAATTCCTGCTTTGGCTCAGTCTTCTCTCAAAAGCGGGTCTATGACCCCCCTGCAACTACAAGCTGTCGGGGCAGGATTGCAGTTTGAGATTGATAAACAAATGGTCAAAGAACACCTAATTTCTTTGAACGAGTTAAAATCTCCAGGGCCCGATGAATTGCATTCTAGAGTAATAAAGGAGCTGGCAGAAGAACTCTCAGAACCACTCTCTATTATCCTTGCGAAATCATGGAAGACAGGTGAAGTGCTGGATGACTGGAGGAGGGCTAATGTTGTCCCTATCTTCAAAAAGGGCAAAAAGGAGGAACCTGGGAACTACAGACCAGTCAGTCTTGACATCCATCCCTGGGAAAATTTTGGAGCAGATTATAAAGAAGTCAATCTGTAAACACCTTGAAAACAATGCAGTGATTACTAGAAGCCAACATGGATTTGTCAAGAACAAACCATGTCAGACTAAACTGATCTCATTTTTTGATCAGGTAACCTCCCTTGTGGACTGTGGGAATGCTGTGGATACAGTATATCTTGACTTCAGCAAAACTTTTGACAAAGTGCCCCATGACATTCCGATTAACAAACTAGTGAAAAGTGGGCTAGATGGAACAACTATTAGGTGGATCCACAGTTGGCTATAGAATCGGACTCAAAGAGTGCTTATCAATGGTACCTTTTCACACTGGGGGGAGGTAACGAGCGGGGTACTGCAGGGCTCAATCCTGGGCCCAGTGCTCTTCAACATTTTTATTAATGATTTGGACGAGGAGGTGCAGGGAATGCTTATCAAATTTGCAAACGACACAAAATTGGGTGGGATCGCTAATACCCTGGAAGACAGAAACAAACTCCAAAGTGATCTTGATAGACTGGAGTGCTGGGCTGACAACAACAGAATGAAATTTAATAGGGATAAATGCCAAGTTCTACACCTAGGAAAAAGAAACCAAATGCACAGTTATAAGATGAGGGATACTTGGCTAATCAATACGACAAGCGAGAAGGATCTTGGAATTGTTGTAGATCACAAGCTGAATATGAGCCAACAATGTGATGTTGCTGCAAAAAAAGCAAATGCTGTTTTGGGATGCATTAAGAGAAGTATAGCTTCCAAATCGTGCAAGGTACTGGTTCCCCTCTGTTCGGCACTGGTTAGGCCCCATCTTGAGTATTGCATTCAGTTCTGGGCATCACACTTCAAGAAGAATGCAGACAATCTGGAGCGTGTTCAGAGGAGGGCAACGAGGATGATTAGGGGTCTGGAAACAAAGCCCTATGAGGAGAGATTGAAAGAACTAGGTATGTTTAGCCTGGAGGATGATGATAATAATATTATTAATAATAATAATAATATATTTATTTATTACCCGCCTCTCTCAACGGATCGAGGCGGGGAACAGCATTAAACATAAAATACAAAACTGATTAAAAGCACATAAAACCAATACATCATTAAAATACCAATAAAACACCAATAAAACACTTTAAAATTCATCTGGGTAGGCCTGCCAGAAGAGATCAGTTTTTATAGATCTTTTAAATTCCTGAAGACTGGTGAGTTGGCGAATCTCTCCCGGCAGGTCATTCCATAATCTGGGAGCGGCAGAAGAGAAGGTCCTCTGGGTAACGGTTGTCAGTCTAGTTCTTGTTGACTGTAGTAAATTCTTCCCAGAGGACCTGAGCGTGCGGGGCGGATTGTATGGGAGAAGGCGATCCCGTAGGTAACCTGGACCCAAACCATGTAGGGCTTTAAAGGTAATAACCAACAGTTTGTACTTTACCCGGAAACTGATTGGCAGCCAGTGAAGAGATTTTAAAACTGGTGTAATGTAGTCACCCCTAGATGTACCGGTGACCAACCTGGCTGCCATATTTTGAACTAATTGAAGTTTCCGGACTAGGCACAGAGGTAGCCCAATGTACAGCGCATTGCAGAAGTCGAGCCTCGACGTTACCAGCGCGTGCACTACTGAT
This sequence comes from Anniella stebbinsi, assembly GCA_029215795.1. NCBI lineage: Eukaryota > Metazoa > Chordata > Lepidosauria > Squamata > Anniellidae > Anniella > Anniella stebbinsi. Next base: position 356,783,267 of record JARDYH010000001.1, read on the forward strand.
TTTAGGTCTTCCAACTCTAGGAAGGGGCGCAGCTGGCGTATCAGCCGAAGCTGATAGTAGGCACTCTTGGCAGTCGCATCTATCTGAGCTGTCATTTGGAGCGACAGATCCAGGAGCACCCCCAAGCTGCGAACACAGCCTTTCAAGGGGAGTGTAACCCCATCCAGAACTGGTTGACACACCTCCAACCCCAGGTTGTGGCCCTTGACAGTAAGCCCCTCCGTCTTGTCTGGATTCAGCTTCAGTTTGTTTTTCCTCATCCAGCCCATTACCGCCTCCAAGCATTCATTCAGAGGAGACACACTATCCTTAGCTGATGCTGTTGTCAAAGGCATAGAGAAATATATTTGGGTGTCATCAACGTATTGATAGCATGATAGCACTCTTCAAATACTTGAAAGGTTGTCACACAGAGGAGGGCCAGGATCACTTCTTGATCAACCCAGAGTGCAGGACACGGAATAATGGGCTGAAATTATAGGAAGTCAGATTCTGGCTGGACATCAGGAAAAACTTCCTGACTGTTAGAGAATACGACAATGGAACCAATGACCTAGGGAGGTGGTGGGCTCTCCCACATTAGAGGTATTCAAGAGGCAGTTGGACAGCCATCTGTCAGGGATGATTCAAGGTGGATTCCTGCATTGAGCAGGGGGTTGGACTCGATGGCCTTATAGGCCCCTTCCAACTCTACTGTTCTATGATTCTATGATTCTAGAACCCAGAAATCCTGACTCCCAATCCGACACTTTAGCCACTACACCACACTGGCTCCCCCCTCTCTCTCTCTCTCTCTCTCACACACACACACACACACACACACACTCTCACAGGCACTCCAGAGCCATGTTTCCATAGCAAGGCCTGGGTGATTATGGAATAGTAAAACAAAACAAACAATAAAAATAAAAAGTAGGAATGTCTAGCCAATAAAGGATTTTTAGTTCTTGGGAACTCCAAGGGTGATCCATCTGGCACCTTGCTTATTCTGTTTTAGGCACCAGGTGAAGTCTGTCCTGTGTACTCAGGCTTTGTGGGGTGGTGGTAGTTGTCATTTAATTTACTGTATGGTTTGGCTTTTGTATCATTCGGTTGGTTGCTTGGTTTGGCTTATTGGTTTGGTTTACTAGCTGATGTTGCTGTTTAACAGTGTCCTTTAGTACTATTTTTTGTGTGTGCATTTTAATCTGTCGTTCTGGGGTTCTGTGCTTATGTATTGTTATAATAAAGTAGTTTTATTGTTGTCTTCAAGCAGTTTCAAATGGTGTTAACTTTTAGTATGTTAGATGTTGTATATGATGTTTGATCACGTTGTGAAACAGCCAGAGAGCTTTGGCCGTTGGACCGTATAGAAATGTATTGAATGAATGTAACAAATGATGAGATCTCATAGTAAATTGTTAAAAATGCCTTTTTATGGCAGATTTTTTAAAAAGTAGCTGATTAATAAGAACATAAGAAGAGTCCTGCAGGATCATACCAAGGGTCCATCTAGTCCAGCACTCTGTTCACATAGTGGCCAACCAGCTGTTGACCAGGGACCCACAAGCAGAACACGGGTGCATCAGCACCCTCCCATCCATGTTCCCCAACAACTAGTGTATACAGGCTTACTGCTGGTAATACTGGGGGTTGCACTTAGCCATCAGGGCAAGTAGCTGTTGATATCCTTCTTCTGCAGGAATTTATCCACACACCCCTTTTAAAGCCATCCAAATTGGTGGCCATCATCACATCTTGTGATAGTGAACTCCAGAGTTTAACTGCGCACTGTATAAAGAAGAAGTATTTCCTTTGATCTGTTCTGAATCTCCCACCAATCAACTTCATGGGATGACCCCGGGTTCTAGTATTTTGAGAGAGGGAGAAAAATGTTTCCCTATCCACATTCTCCACACCATGCATATTTTGTACACCTCTATCATGTCTCCCTTCAGCCTCCTTTTTTCCAAGCTGAACAATCCTAGTTGTTGTAACCTTCCCTCATAGGGGAGATGCTCCAGCCCCTTGATCATTTTATTTGCCCTTTTCTGCACTTTTTCCCCCCCAGCTCTAATAATTGGACTTCTCACTAGGGATCCAAAATTTTGCTCGCCGTGCTCATGCTTGAGTGCCCTCCGAGCGTGGCAACTGGAGCCCCATCATTCCCCTCTAGGTTGGAGGTTAGGAGGAAGCAGTGATCATCCCTGGAGCTGCGCTTTGTTCAAATCACAGCACAACTTTGGTGACTGCACACACTCAAATCCTCAAGCTGGAGAGGAAGAGGTGGGCTTGTTGTTTTGGTAGAGGATTGCCAAGGTGCCTTCGTAGCCTATTTCCAGTACACCTGGCCTAGTGCAATTGCGCAGGTGAGTGCCCCTTTCCAGTTCTAAATTTGGAGCTGGGAAGGGGAGCAATTGGACCTGGTGCAGAGGCATAGCATGAAGTGAGAATCAGGGGCAAGATCCTGGTGAGCACAAATTTTGGATTGGCTACTAAAGCCAGCCAAAATTTTGGAGCCTTAGTTCTGAGAGTCAGTGACTGGCCCAAAGTAAGCTTCATGGCCAAGTGGGGACTTGAACCAGGGTCTCTCCTGTCCCCATCCAACACTCTAACCACTACACCTCACTGGTTTAAATAGTAGACGGTTGGTTATTTATTCATCAGGCCTACCTGGATGAATTTTAAGCGTTTTTATTGGTGTTTTATTGGTATTTTAATGATGTATTGGTTTTATGTGCTTTTAATTAGTTTTGTGTATTTGTGTTTGATGTTGTTCCCTGCCTCCATCCGGAGGGAGATGCGGGTAATAAATATATTATTGTTGTTGTTGTTATTATTATTATTAACCCACCATGGGCTATCATGTTGTGTGGAGGGAGTTTTTAACCAACGGCTGGTTATTTGGCTGAAATAACCAACACAAATAACCAACATTGTGCAGACTGAACCACAATATGAACCACAATTGGTTATTGTGTTGTGTGGAGGACACCGTTGGTTATTTCCTCGGACACCATTGGTTATTTCGTCAGCCATAGAGTCGCAATACAAGAGAGGTCAAAGTGGTGGCTATTGCTCCAGTCCAGCCAGCAGGATAGATTTTCGGCAGCAATGGCTGATGGGATACTGGAGCGGGAGAACTGAAGGGGGAGAGAGGGCGGGGGATGAGTGAGTCAATTCAGCATGGACTAATAGTCAACTCAGTACTGATCCTAATCCACACCATAGTTGATTATTATCATGTTGTGTGCGGAGTTCCCCCTAGATAAACAACTGTCGTGTTGTCTGAACGCAGTCATTGTTAGAAACGAAAATGCCATCCTTAATATTTACTATTTTCTGTTAATTTCTCTGATATATTGGCATGCCAGAACTGAAATTCTCACAAAATAGACACCCTCTTTCAACCCCACTGATCAGTAATACTTAACATTTATATAGCTCTTTCAAGAGTTCAGAGTGCTTCTCTTGTGCTGTAACCATTACAGTAACCCTTTAAAGTAGGTCAGTATTATCCCCATATTGCAGATGGAAGGATTAGGGCAAGAGAGACTGCCTTACCTAAGGCTGCTTAGTGGGTTCAGTACAGGAATTAGATTTCTAATCAAGGATGTCCTGATTCGTAGCTCACTCTCTTTATCCCACTCTATGAGCATTAAAGTTCTGTAGGTGTAAACAAAATATAAGATGGTGCCCAAAATTTGCTTTTTGGTTTTCCAATTCTTCTTACAAAAGATCTTTGCAAAACTCAGAACTTCACCAACAGCTAGCTCTGTAGAATGGCAATTCCCAGATCTGAACCACTGATGAATAAAGGGGTCCCAGGGGCACCTTTGTACTGAGTCAGACCATTGGTATATCTAGCCCAAATCTGACAGCAGCTCTCCAAGGTTAAGGTTTCAGGTAGATGCAGGGATTCCCCCCTGGTTCTGCTACCTGAGATCCGTTTAATTGGTGATGCCAGGAACATAAGTTGTGTGCCCTGATATAACAGACCAAGGGCTGTAGCTTAGTGGTAGAGGCCATGCTTTGCATGGAGAAGGTCCCCTAGCAACCCCAAGTAGGACTAGGAAAGACCTCTGTCTTGAGCTACTACCAGTCAGTGTTTGGGATGGGCGAACAAGTGATGTTCAAGATTGCTAGGAATCTCCAAATGTCGTCTCACTGCTTGTTTGGGGCCCGATTCCTGTGTGGGCTTTCAGTCGCTGCTTGCTGTGCTCAAATGGGACAATTGCGAAAACTGAGGAGCGATCAAATGTGAGATTTGTGTAGCTTTCCTCCATAGAGTAAAGCGGGGCTTTTCTGTTGCAGGGGGAAACCTGCGCAAATTAGCAATTTTTACACAAAGTTGACCTGGGAAAGCTGAGCAAATCGAATGCAAGCATTTGTCTGGCAATTTGCAAACATTTTCCGCAGACCCATGCTTGCGATTGCATTCGGGGCTTCGAGCGGGGCACGCTCACAAAATAAAATCCTCGTACATCTGTAACCAGTGTAGATCAGCAGCTGTTAGGGCTGTACCCCCTCCCCTCATGGACCACTTGAAGATTGCTGGGCATCTCTGCAGACCTTGTAATAAACTTTCTTTGGTTTTATATTATGGTTTTATATTATGGTGATGCCAATTTCCTGACAGTGCACACTTTGTTTCTGGATTAAATTTGAAGATTTGCTTCTAGATTAAATTTGCTTCAGGATTAAACATTTCAGTGCAGTTTTTGGGCACAGCCCAGGGAGCTTCGGCTATTGGGCAGTATAGAAATGTAATAAATAAATAAATTAGGCCAAGGCCATGTTCTACTATTTGATAATTTAGCTCTACTCAAAACAGCCTTGATCTGTGCTGTCAGAAAAAAATGAAGTGACTACAGGGCAAAAGTCAAATATTCTCAACGGTTCCGCAACTTTTCTGTAGACCGCCTGAATGGAGCTCATGGGCCACCAGTGGTCTGTGGACCACAGTTTGAGAACCCCTGATATATACAATACTCAGCTAGATGGATCAATGGTCTGACATGGTATCAGGCAGTTTCCTATGTTCTAGGTTCATACTGGCCCTGTATCCTGTTTCCAAGAGTGGCTAGCCAGTTGCTTTCGAGCATCTCATGAGCAGGGCACAAAGGCAATAGCTCATATCTGTTGGCGTTCTGTACCCAACAATTGATATTTAGAGAGAGAGATTGCTTGTGCACATGGGGTTGCGATATAAGCCAGGAGAAGGCAACCTTGTGCCTTCCAAATTGGTTATGCTGGCTAGGGCTTATGGGAGTTGTAGTCCAAAACATCTGGAGGGCACTATATTACGTACCTCTAATTACCCAGGTAAGTTTATGGCTAATAGATTGAATGAGGGCCGTCCTGTACTGAGCTAAGGCCTCTCTTGTGTGTGAGTCTTCAGGATGGTGATTTTGGGATATTGGCAGGAACAAAGGTGTGCAGGGAGCCAAAGTGGGAAATGATTCTTAGTTTGGAGAATGGAACCTGCAGGTGTATTTTGAACAAAAAAAGATGGTAACGAAACAATTGTTATCTGTGTGGAATGTCTAAGTAGCGTGCGGCTCATTCTTCAGTGTGATGTGCAAACTAGCCCAGAGCTAGTCAGCAAAATTTAAGATGAAAAAGCAACAGACTGACACAGCGGGGGTGGGAAGTATTCAGGAGATGACAGAATACCAACAAGGAAGATGCCAAATTAATCTCCTCGGCTAGCAAGGCCCAAGGACACTGAGTAGTGCAAGTGAGAAAGCCCCATGGCCCCACCAACTACACCTCGCATGGGGCAAAACAATGAAGAGGGCCCCTCTAGATGACCTCAGTGGGCAGACAGGCTCATATGGGAGGAGATAGATCATCACCAGTGCCTTGAAAGAGAATGGAGAATCAGTACAGACCTTGGAGCACTGAAGTTGTGATGTGAATTGTTGTGCCCTATCCAGTGAAATAAATAAATGTCTCAACCGCTCAAGCCCAAGGTGGGCCGATGATAATTCAGTGTTAGGATGGAGAGTACGCCACCCTGGTTGAGAAGACTACCTTTCACCCAGCATAGCTCCTGATGAGTCTTTGCACCAGTGAGGTGATGACAGGTTTCCTAGTCATGGAAGGAGAATCATATGCCAGTTAAACCAACTGTCTGCGGGTGACTTTAGGTCCTTAGCTTTCCTGCTAATTTCATACGCCAACCTCACGGCTTTTTCCATGCGATGGAACCAGCGGTAAGTTTTCTATTTGGCATTGGAAATCCACAAAACTTCCAACGCAGGACTTCTTGCTCTTCCACCTTCTCTTTCTCTGTCAGGTTCATGGTATTATCCTTCTTCCTGCTTTGTCACTTTCACAACATCCTCTGATTCACTCCAATGTTGTCTTTTTCAGATACGTTGTGTGTTTGACGCAATTTGTACAACACTTCCTCCCCAACGCGAACATTGGCAGGAGGCATAGGTTTTTCTGGAGACGACATCCATTCATGTGCTTAGAAGGTAAATGTGATATTCATTACACCATCTCCTTTCCTTATTTATCCCAGCTCACATGCTGTGGCAGTTACCATGCTCTCAATCTCCTTTTCCTGTTTCTCTCAAAAAGATACAAAGAGCTGCCTTGTGGTTTTCTTATCTCAGGATTGGGTTTTGCGCCCCCCTGATAGGCTGCGCTGGGCTGCACTCTGAGAGCATTTGCTTCCAATTGCAACCCTACCAGCTTCTTGTAGGAAAGGAAGAGTGCCTGCCGATTGGGTGGCAGAATCAACAACATGCAGTTGTCTGTGTCAATGTGGAAATACTTGGCAGCTCAGTTCAGTGTGAATAGCACAAGGCTCTGTGATAATGCCAGTTCCAAACTGAATACCACCTACTTTCCTTCGCAGGTGTGTGTCCTGAACAAGGCGGACGGTTTGCAAAAATGTTACAAAAGGGCAAGCAGCAACTTCATTGTGCAAACTGTTGCACAGTGAAGCCCATTGCACATGCTGCGGGCAACAGTTGTTCAGGGGCCAGACTATACGAGCAATTTCTCGTGCTACTGTAACATCAAACTCACATGCGAGGCACGTAACACACTCCCCAAAAGTTGTCCTGGCACTATTTTTCTTTCAATATTTTGGTTTTCCCCAGACGGCGTTTATGATGTTTCTTTTGGTGTTTACTGTTTCTGTGTGCTACAAAGATGTGTCTTCCAATGTAGCGGCATTGTAACTCTTACCAGTGGGGGTGGCTTTAAAGCTATAGAACCTGTTTTGCAACTCGCCCCCCCCCCCACTCCCATAGTAAGATTTAGGCCTGATCCACACCAAGCAGGATATAGCACTATGGAAGTGGTATGAAAGAGGTATATAAGAGGCAGGAGCCACACTACTGCTTTATAGCGGTATTGAAGGGCACTGACAACTGTCTGGGCCCATTGACACATGCCATATACCGCTTTCATACCACTTTCATATTGCTATATCCTGTTTGGTGTAGATCTGGCCCTACACTTCCTTTCTTCTCCTTCCATCCCCTGCTCTTTCCTTGCAGTGATATTCATGGCATTTGCGGGCAGGAAATCTGTAAGTTTTGTGTGCTGTTTTTCAGTGCGCAGGACAAACTGCGCAACTATGAACAACCACACAATTTATTTTCACGCCATTTCTTCACCGCTGCAAAGGTGCGCATGCGCTTGATTTCCTCCTCCACCCCAGCTATTTCTAATGTGCACCTATAGAACTGTGCTGCATTGAATAACGACACACTTTATTTTTAAACCTCCATTCCTGTGCAGCAGTGAAGGTACACATGCAGTCAGCAGACTCAAAAAAGAAAATAAAAGAAGAAAAGCAAACTGAAATGGCAGAATGCCTTCCCATTTCTCCTACAACTGCAGCTCTGTATTTTGACTTATTTTTTTTTATTTGTTAAAACATTTCTATCCCGCCCTATATCACAAGGATCTCAGGGTTGTATAAATAGGCTGACCATATGAAAAGGAGGACAGGGCTCATGTAACTTTAACAGTTGTAGAGAAAAGGGAATTTCAGCCAGTGTCATTTGTATGCAATTAGTTCCTGGTGAAATTCCCTCTTCATCACAACAGTTAAAGTTGCAGGCTCTATACTAGAGTGACCATATACAAAAGAAGGCAGGGCCCCTGCAACTTTAACAGTTGTGATGAAGAGGGAATTCCACCAGGAACTAATTGCGTACAAATGACACTGGCTGAAATTCCCTTTTCTCTACAACTGTTAAAGTTACATGAGCCCTGTCCTCCTTTTCATATGGTCAGCCTAGGCATAAAGATAAAACCATACATATAGAATAGAACAATAAATATACAATGCTAAAACAAATTTAAACCATTAATGTTGTAAAACCAATACGAAATTTTAAAACAGTAAAATCCAATCAGAACAAGACAGTGTGCAGGCTGGTGGATTTAGCCATTAAAGGCTTTATGTAAAAAACCATGTCTTAACCTGGCGCCGAAATGAAGCCAGTGCTGGCGCCAGCCGAGCCTGCAGGGGGAGGGCATTCCATAGCCGCGGTGCCACAACAGAGACAGCTCTCTCTCATGTCCCTCCATAGCATATATCTTGCATTGGTGGGGCATGGAAGAGGGCTCCTCTGACAGATCTCAGGTCTCGGGCTGGCAGATATAGGGAGAGGTGCTCCCTCAAGTATCAAGGTCAAAAGCCGTTTAGGGCTTTAAACATCATTACCAACACCTTGAATTCCAACCAGAAATGTAGTGCAATTCCTTTAAGACCGGAGTTTTATGGTCTCTATGAGATGTTCCAGTCAGCAGTCTAGCTGCTGCATTTGTGGCATGTGCTTGCACTGTAGGCAGAAATGATAAATGCACGGGACCATTCAAACTTGTACTTCTCCCAGAATTACAATGCTATGCAGTCACGCATGGCACTTGATTGCGTTATAAAGATGATTGATACTGTGCTGTATTCGTCAGTGTCTGCCCTACAGCATTTTGAAAAGGTACCAGCCCAGCAGTGCCTCACAAACATAACAGACTGTAGTGTAGATCCCCCCCTCCCGGTCTGTATTAATTTATACCGCTATTGGTGCATTTAAATTGGGAACACGATGCACAATTGAGCCAATTAGATCGGTATCGCTGTTTGCACACTTGATTGGGGAATATCATGTGCAATCACAGATAATACGAATGCCTTACGTAGCAATGATGTCGAGCTGGTTTTACAAAAATCACGTATCTACTTTTGCGGATAAGTGGCCTAGGTACCCTGCAATTCCAGGGTACAGAAAAGCAAAAGTGTATGCAGGAAATAAAAGGCATATCTCTGCAGTCCAGTTGAGAGAGGAGACAAATGTTCATGACCACTCTCTACAGATCCCTTACCTATGAGTGACACAGTTTTCCTGTTCCATAATACCTGTGTAGCAGTGTAGGCGGGGGGGGGGGGGGAACCCATCACACAAGGTGAACAGGCAGGAAATCCAGACTGAATTTCAAACAAACGTAAATCCCCTATTTAAACAAGGCAACCCAACAAGATCGATGCAAATGTGCTTTTTACCACACGTAGTTAGCTAATGTGCATGCTTTATAGTTTATACACAACCCAATATTTAGCTTTTTTTAGGCCAAATTAGGTTTTTTTTTCTCAAAGAGCAGTGTAATGACTGTAGGATAGGTATGGTTGTTCCTAGATGCAGAGCACCCTGGTTAAGGAGTGCCTTCAACACCTGCCACCTCAATCAGTTTTGCAATGTTGCCACAGAATTGTACATTGAGCAAAATAAAGCTGTGGCTTTAAATTTAAAAATCCACTGCTTTGTGTCTAGAACAAGTGGCATCAAACTAAAAATCAGGAGGAAATACTATAAAGCTAATTGATGGAAGTTCATTTTGTGCTTAGTACCCAAACAAGCTGTAGAACTTTGAAAAAACAGGTAAAGATGCTTACTACTTTCTTTCACCCTAGCTTCTGCACTCAACAAACACTAAGCTAACCTTCCCCAACCTGGTGCCGTCCAGATGTGAGGCAAGGGGGCCATAGCTCAGTTGGTAGAGCACCTTGCTTTGTGTGAAGAAGGTCCCAGGTTCAATCCAGATAGGGGTAGGGAAGAATCCTGCCGAAACCCTGGATCGCTGCTGCCAGTCAGTGTCGGCAATATTGAGCTCCCTGAAGTTCCCTCAATTCCATCTCAAAGCTCATTCCTGCTCAAATCCGTATCAGATTGTGAGCTTTTTTTTTTTTCTTTTCGCATGAGAATCCATGTGTATTTTCATGCTTATTTTGCCAGGTGTAAGCATCAATTGTGCACTGTGATGCCTGGTTATGTGATATAATGTATTTTATGGGTTGGTGTGTGTGTGTGTGTGTGTGTGTGTGTGTATATATATATATATATATATATATATGGTAATGTTGTCAAGGTCAATTATACAGAGTGAATATAGTGAGTTAAGTAACGTGGGAGTGTGGGGAGAGTGAATGAAATGTTGGTGTGCTGGTGATTGATTGAAGGAGAGCGTAAGGTGACAGAGGCCAAATCTACACCAAGCAGGATATAGTGGTATGAAAGGGGTATATAAAAGACAGGAGCCACACCAAGCAGGATATAGCAGTATGTGGTCTGTGTCAATGGGCCCCAACAGTTGTCAGTGCACTTCAATACTGCTATAAAGCAGTAGTGTGGCTCCTGCCTTTTATATACTGCTATATCCTGCTTGGTGTAGATCTGGCCAGAGTTTTAAAAAAGAGGAGACTATAGTCAGGGAAGTTAGTGTCAGGAAGTGCAGGGATGGGCTGTTTATTTTGGGGTTAGAGATTGAGGGAGGAGTTGAGAATAGGCTAGGCATTATAAAAAGGAAACAATTTCAGTGTTTATTTTTGAACACACACAAATACATCTTACCTACTGTTTAAAAGTGTTAATAGAAAAACCATTTATTTTTGTTCATCAATCTACTTGTTGCAGTATCATTCAAGATAGTCTCAAAATGAGACAAAAGGTATATGATTGGGAATATGGTCATAGAATGGTAGGAAAAGCTTATTTCCTTGAACTGGGCTTTAAGTGTATGAGAGCTAAGGTTTGAAGCGAAAGAATAAATTTCATCTTATACATGTATTCATAGCCTCTGGGAAGGGATATCGGGAGGTATATGACATGCACGCCTTTGAAATGTATGCATTATTCTCCCATTGATTACAGGGTATTTGTGTACATTTTTTTCAAATGTACACACTTTTTCATGCACTTTTTTCAAGTGTACACATGCTGTTGAACACTTTTTTTTGTTTCCACAAATCACATGGCAAGCATGGAAATATAAGACCATTGACCACAGATTGCATCCAAGTCCATCTTTGATCCGGAAAGTGTGAACTGGGTAACTCCTGGGGGGAAACGTACTGAGACTAATTTCACATACACCCTTACCCATACCTAAGGCCAGCCCTGTGAACACTGAGACAGTATGGGGTGTATGAATAGTGGACTATGACTAGGGGACCACATGAGAAGAGCTTGCTAAATCTGTAAGACGAAGCCAGTCACTGGCTGCATTCAGACAACACGATAGTCGATGGTGGGGTAATAATCAACTTTACAGTTGTTCATCTAGGGGGTACTCCCCACACAACATGGTAATAAATAATCAACTGTGGTGTGGATTAGGATCAGCGCTGAGTTATTATTATTATTATTATTATTATTATTATTATTATTATTAATTACATTTATATACCGCCCCATAGGCGAAGCTCTCTGGGCGGTTTACAAAAATTAAAAGACTGAACACTAAAAAGACAATATACAAAATTTAAAACCATAAACATAAAACAACTGACATTTAAAACATTTTAAACTGTTAAGCCTGGCCACACTGTCAATCATAACCTCAACTTCAGCTGTTAAAATGCCTGGGAGAAAAGTTTTGACAGTTGCTTATTGTGTCATCTGAATTCAGCCTCTGAGTACTTTTGCCTGGTCACCGTTTGCACCTTTTTGACCTGTCTTCGCAACCATTAAACCTGGGCACTAGCATTTAAAGCAAAATGACAACTTGGGAGTCTCATGCCCGGTTTGCATATTCACCCCCTAATGAGGGAACATGTACATTTGAATTCCCTTCTGTCTTTTTTGGCATGTTGGAGAAAGGACCTGGACAGGGTTCTACCTCACCCAGCTCCTATTCAGCTGAGGATGAGATACAAGGAGAGTCCTGCTGGATCAGACCAACGGTTCATCTGGTCCGCCTTACTGTTTCCCACTGCGGCCAATCAAATGTCATGAATAAAACAAGTTTGAGAGCCAGTGTGATGTAGCGTCTACAGTGTTGGATTGGGAGTCAAGAGATCTGGGTTCTAGTCCCCACTCGGCCGTGGCAACCCACTAGGTGACTTTGGGCCAGTCACAGACTCTCAGCCCAACCTACCTCACAGGGTTGTTGTTGTGAGGATAAAATGGAGAGGAGGATTATGTACGCCACCTTGGGTTCCTTGGAGGAAAAAAGGCAGGATACAAATGTAATAAATAAATAAGTCACAAATTTGGGAATCACCTTTCTGCCCTAAAGGGCCCCTGAGTCAACATACATCTTTAAAAACCATCTCATAATTAAAACAACATTAAGAACAGCACAAACCATCAGGAGAGCAGAATCAAGCTATTGAGAACCCATCAAAAGCCATCCTGAACAATCAGTTTTTACATCCACTTAAAGCTAGGCAAAGATGAGGCCAATCTGACCTCCTTAGTGAGGGAGTTTCAGAATTGGTGTGCTGCCACAGAAAAGGCCCTGTCCCATGTCCCCACCAATCTAACCTCTCCCAGTGGTGGGAGTCTGAAGAAGAAGGATTAGTTGAGGCAGGTTCATTCAGGAAGAGGTAGGTTCATACTGGAGGAGACAGAAGTCTTTGCGAAGTTCAGAAGCACAACTTAAAGGCAATAGCCTTCTCCAACTATTGCTTCCCAGCAACTGTTACTGATCAGCACACTACCTCTGAACCTAGAATCTGACTTTATTCCCTCAATTTCAGCATATAAAGCTGGTTTATGCTGAAGCAGATTGTTGGTCTGCATTGTCCAATACTGTCTATTCCAACTGATAGTAGCTCTTCATGTACTCATCCAGAAATCTTCCCTCATTCTGCAACCCAAGATCTTGTTTTATTGGGAGATGTCAGGGAATGAGCCTGGCACCTTTTGCGTACAAGGGCATCACTGAACAAAAAGGCATTCAGTTCTTCAGTGGATATCATTTGGAAATTTACTGGTAGAAGAACGTTACGGCTGCAGTTAAGGAATTCATCTGCAAAAAGAGAAGTGATTCCTTTGTTTTTTTTAAACACTGTTTATTGCTTTACTTTCCATTGCTATGGCTACTATTAAGCATTGGCAATATTTGTATGTAAAGTGAAGGAAATAGCCATTGAAAAGAAATGTCACTGAAAATAGGAAATATTTTATTGTGGAAGAGCAATTCGTGTTTAATTTTTTTTAAAAAAGTGCTAAAAGAAATGGAAATCACCTCTGAACAACATTCTCCGTGTCTGATCTGTGGCAAGACAAGGAGAAATTTGCACAATATTAGACCATGAAATAAGGACTGGGTGATACATTAATCATCCAATATAATAAATGAGCCATCTTAATTTGACTGGGTTTGATGCGGATGTAATCCGATGGTCGTTCTATGTTGCTTGATTATAATTTCTAAATATCCAATTTGCTGAATTAAACACATACACAGTCGGTGAACATGCTGGTTAGAGTGTTATACTGGGACTTGGAAAATTTGGGTTCTAATCCCCACTCAGTCATAAAGCTCACTGGGTGACTTTGAACCAATCATTGAATTTCAGCCTAACCTACCTCACAGGGTTGTTGTGAAGATAAAATGGAGAGGAGGAAGATCATATACACTGCCTTGAGCTTCTTGGAGAAAAGTCAGGATATAAATAGAATAAATAAATACTTATGAAGGTCAGAATCTCCACTTTTCTTATAATCATCCATCAGTGGAGGAGTCTTTTCCTTTTTTTTAACCCCCCCCCCCTTCCCGGTGTGTGTGTAAAATTTCAGGATGAATAAAAGTGGGTGGAAGTTTAACACACACACACACACACACACACACACACACACACATCCCCAGAGCACCTCTCCTTATCTGAATTGGGACTGCACACGCTTAATCTGAAGTAAATAAAACAATCACGCATTGCTCAGCTCTGCATGATTTCAAGAACATTTAATTTTGCCCTTTCAGGATGGCTAAAGTGTAATTTTGGCCTAAATGGATTTGGAAGTATTAATTGCCAAAAAAGATTGGGTGCTTGGATTAAAAGTAGAAGTTACTAATTTACACTGAAATCCCTAATTATCTTAACTCTGGAGGAAATGCCTGGAAATCAGTGCAGAATCACAGAATAGTAAAGTTAGAAAGGGCCTATAAGTCCATCGAGTCCAACTCCCTGCTCAATGCGGGAATTCACAAAGCATCCCTGACAGATGGTTGTCCAGCTGCCTCTTGAATGCCTCTAATGTGGGAGAGCCCATGGCCTCCCTAGGTCATTGGTTCCATCGTCATATTGCTCTAACAGTCAGGAAGCTTTTCCTGATGTCCAGCCGGAATCTGGCTTCCTGTAACTTGAGCCCATTATTCCACGCCCTGCACTCTTGGATGATCGAGAAGAGATCCTGGCCCTCCTCTGTGAGACAACCTTTCACGTATTTGAAGAGTGCTATCATGTCTCCCTTCAATCTTCATTCTCCAGGCTAAACATGCCCAGTTCTTTCAGTCTCTTCTCATAGGGCTTTGTAAGGAGCATATGGGATTGACCTCTTAGGTTACCATGCCTCTCTCTGAAGTGGATTCAAATCTGCACAAACAGCATGTGATATTGTCCCTTAATGGACTGTGCAACTTTAGACTGAAGAGAGAGTATTGCACATTTGAGAGTATTGCACAACAGCCTCTTCCCCTGAAAAACGTGTATGCTAACTGCCTTGCTAACTTTCTAACATTCCATGTGCTCTCTTTTAACATGGGGTGGTGACCCCACCCTTACCTTGCTATTTCTGCAAGATTGCATCAACCTTCAAGTCCAAAGAGATCAAGTGGTGCTATAGCCTATGCAGGTTTTCCTCTGCAGTCTCCCTGAAGGCAGAGACCTGCTCAACATACACACTTTGCTTGCAGAAATAACATATTTACCCGTCTCCGGGTTCCTATTTGCCAAAACTCGGGTTTGGTCACTGTTTTTGAAAGTCAGCCCTTAGCCCTGGAACATGTTAAAGAAACGATAAAGAAAAGACAGCCTCTGTACATGTGCCGAGTGACTTCTTGTCACCACGTAGAAGCTACAGTTCAACCTGAACATCTGTTAGTGGGAAATCAGGCTTCCAGGAAGACCATCACTTCGTATTTATAAAGAGCCACATTTTTTTTAAAAAAACACTTTTACAAAGAAACTCAACACTTCCATTATTGCCGCTGCTATGCGTGCCACATTTCGCTGCTCCTGAAGCAATTAAATTCTCCATGTCTATTTTTTGCACCAAGACCTATGCCACGTTACAACAATCTTTTATTTCCTGGAGGTTACACTAGCCAGAAACTGTCAGTTCCTGAGCATTCTGCACTCCCCAATCCTCTATTTTTAAAAAAAATTACTTTGCCAGTTGCTCAACAGCTCTGGTCCCATCAGCGCACAGCACCCTCCTGGAATAATGGAAGCATCTTACAGCTGACCTCGGTCTGGACATCACATTGTGTATCTTAAATAACTAGTCTTTCAGTCCTTCCTCCTGCTTCATCTACTACATGGCTCAGGACCGCAATACCTGAAGAAACGCCTCTCTCAACCTGAACACTACGATCAACATCTGGACCCCCTCTGAGTGCAACCTCCGAGGGAGGCTCGGAGGGTGGTAACAAGGGAGAGGGCCATTTCGGTGGTGGCCCCTCAACTGTGGAATGAGCTCCCCACTCAGGCCTACCTGGCGCCAACACTGTCATCTTTTCAGTGCCAGGTTAAGACTGTCCTCTACTCCTAGGCATTTAATGGCATATGATGGGACATTTATTCCATCCATCTAATAGGTCTAGTATTCCGTTGAAACTAGTTTTAGCTGTCTAAATTTTGTATATTTATGTTTTTATGCTGCATTTTATTATCGTGTGAATTGTAAGCCGCCCAGAGAGTTTTGGCTATTTGGCAGTATAGAAAATAATAATAATAATAATAATAATAATAATAATAATAATAATATGCAATTAACCAGACATGTAGAAAAGGGAGAGGAAAAAGAGAGAAAAATATATACCACTGGCTATGGAAGTTAAAGAACTATGGCAATGGGAAGGAACTACACTTATTCTGTTACTCACATGAGTCACCAGCATCACATCAACATTTTTTTAAACAGAAAACCTTCAGAAACTGGGCCTACCAAAATACATCCGCACCAACATCCAGAAAACAGTCACAGTTAAAACATGCTCAATGGTCAGGAAATTCCTGAATCTGTAAAAGACAGCATGACTTGGCAAAGCCCGTCATGTTCATCTAGAAAAACTGCCACGAACGAGAAAAGAGAGATGATAATAATAATAATAATAATAATAATAATAATAAGTAGTAGTAGTAGTAGTAGTAGTAGTAGTTTGCTCCTCAGCCTAACTAACTTAATTTTTACTGACTTTAATTAATTTCCCTTGGACCTTGCTGTTTATACTGCCCCCTTACAGTACAGGATAACACTTTGTTCATCTCATGAAGTGGACTCTAGTCCACAAAAGCTTATGCCGTAACGAACGTGTTAGTCTTTTAAGGGACCACAAGGCTTTGTGTTGTTTTCGCTACAACACAATAGCTTCGATCCCTGCACACTTCCCACTCCAGTTCTGCGGTCCGGGATTTTGAATCTCCTGGTGATTGACATTCAGCCGCAAAGAATTCTTAACGTGCCCTAAAACCATTAGTTATCTTTCAGTCGCATGGATGGGCAGCTGCACTTCCCCAGTTATTTTATTTCTGCACAGCAATTTTCTGGAGATACCTAGATATTTAAGCCTCACTGGTTCTGCGGATGGCGTTATCTTTTCCCGGCCTCGGCCAGTCTCCCCAGTTCCCTCGAGGAAGCCTTTCTCTGTGGAATTGGAGAGCGACGTTAATCCATTTCAGCACAAACCTGGTTCTCTGCCATATATCTGGTTCTCTGTTCTTTTTCTGGAATGGCATAAAGTACAATCCGTGCTGCCACCCTTGTGCCACAACCCCCCCCCCTTCTGCATGCAGTGTGAGCATACAGGGAGGGATGGTCTGATTTTTTCAGCCTAGACACTGATTCATTCAGACATCTGTTGTGACATTCTTCACCTTTTTTCCAGCCAGAGCTGCTTGTCCTTCTAATTCTGGGGATCTCTACACCAGCTTTTTCTTAAGGGATAGGGCCCACTGCAAACAGATGGTGTAGACAACATTGCATTGAGATCATAAGAAGAGCCATGCTGGATCAGACCAAGGGTCCATCTAGTCCAGCTGAGCAGCAACTCCCAAGCAGGACACAGGTACAACAGTACCCTCCACGTTCCCCAGCAACTGGTGTACATAAGCTAACTGCCTCTCATACTGGAGGTAGCACATAGCCATCAGAACTAGTAGCCATTGATAGCCTTCTCCAGGAATTTAGCCAATCCCCTTTTACAGCCATCCAAATTAGTGGCCATCACTACACCTTGTGGTAACAAATTACATAGCTTAACTATGCACTGTGTGAAGAGGTGCTTCATGTTATCCGTCCTGAATCTCCCACCAATCAACTTCATGGGATGACTCTGGGTTCTAGTATTATGAGAGAAAGAGAGAGAGAGAGAGAGAGAGAGAGAGAGAGAGAGAGAGAGATGTCAGGATGTAGCCCTCATCTGGTCTGCTTCTAGTCAATATCATAATATCATATTCCCCTTATACAAATCTATGGTGCAACCACACTTGGAATACTGTGTATATTTCTGGTCACCGCACCTAAAAAAGGATATTGTAGGGTTGGAAGAAGTGCAGAAAAAGGCAACTAAAATGATCAAGGGGTTGGAGCAACTCCCTTTGAGGAAAGATTACAACATCTGGGACTGTTTAGCTTAGATAACAGGTGAGGAAAGGGAGACATGATAGAAATGTGCAAAATTATGCACGGGGCGGAGAAAGTGGATAGGAAGACATTTTTCTCTCAGGGTGCATTTGCATGATCACTGCAGCAATGGTGGTGTGGAGCCATGCTGCGGTAAGGGTTACTGAAAGAACAAGCCATCCTCCAGACACATGCCTGCACAACCAAGCTGGTGAGCATGGTTCATTCACTGTTCCCGAGACACACTCCTGCCAGAGTCCTCCAGGCCTGGCAGCCTCACATTCCAGTGTCCTCCGTAGCGGAAAAGGGTTACTGGTGGCCATACCGGCTGTTGCTGGGCAGATCATGGCCATAGAGATCAGTGAGGCAGAGCGGTGGTGGTGTTTTCGGCTGCTCTACGTTCGCATCCCTCATGGGTGGGGAGAATGCTCCCCCATGGAACATGCTAATGCCTGGTGGATCGCTCCCAGAGGTTACCCATCATGACTCGGCATGTTGTGTGAACTCAGCTTCTGTCTCATCGTACTAAAACCCAGGGTCATCCCATGAATCTGATTGGTGGGAGATTCAGGATAGATAAATGGAAGAACTTCTTCACACAGCGCATAGTTTAACTATGGAATTCACTTCCACAAGATGTAGTGATGGCCACCAATTTGGACGTCTTTAAAAAGAGATTGGACACATTCCTGGAGGAGAAGGCTGTCAATGGCTACTAGTCTTGATGGCTGTATGCTACCTCCAGTATCAGAGGCATTACCTATGTGCACGAGTTACTGGGGAACATGGGCAGGAGGGTGCTTTAGGTTCAGCACCTTGGATAGCTCCTTTAGAGTTCTGACTCGTTCTGACCAAAACCTAGAATGGATTCAGAGACCCACTGAAATCAGAGCCACCAACCTCCACTGCTCTAACCTAGTATAAGGTAACAGCCTGCTATGTGATGTTGTGCCTTGTCACTTTGCAAAGAACTTTCCCAGGAGGACAGGAAAGGGTTGATCTGAACATTGCGCTGAGTACGATGTTGCACATCACCACTGCTGAAATTAGTACCTGCAGCCCAAGACTGGGGAAGAGTTTGTGTTTTTAGTTGCTTGCTTTAAGATGGCAGCTGGCCCTTTAAGGAGATCTTCCATGGCGCGATCCACAACACAATTTCCCAAGAGAGGACGAGGAATTGTACTGTGCATCATGCTGTGGACCAATCTTGTTTGGGCCATAGCATTTAATTTATTTATTCAAAACATTTCTTGGCCACCTTCCCAGGCAGAAGCCCTCACAAGGCGGCTTTCAACAATAAAATACATAAAAACAGTTTAAAACATTAAAAGCAATGAAAACATACACAATTCAGAATAAGTCCCTTTGAACTCAGTTGGGTTTACTTCTGAGTGTAGGATTGCACCATATGTTAGTTTGTTGACAGTACAATCCTACGTGTGTCTGTTCAGAAATAAGTCCCCGAATTAAATGGATCTTACTCCTAAGTAAGTGTGTACAGGGTTGCAGACTAAGTTAGTTAGCTTGCAGAAGCGTAGTGTTGGCAGAAGGTGTGGGTATGTGATGGATAATTGGGATGTAGAGGAAGAGTGAAGTCTGGGCCAAGTATTAGATTCTCCATATAAATCCACACGGAGAGAAATGCAGAAATGTACAATCCAGGAGATATTCTCCACAGAGCCTGTGGGGATGAACTGGATGCATGTCAATGCAGCGAAAAGCCCAGTAGGCATGGTTGTAATTATTATTTGTACTGACATTTTGCCATTGGAATTAAAATTATTTGCTATGCTAGAATCGCACAAATGCAGAATGTTGCTTGGAAAACTTAGAGCATCGTCAGACAAGATTTATGGCACACTTGCAACTGGCCACTCACGGTTCTTCACAGCACATTTTGACGATGCAGCATTCCTCCCACGCGTCTCCCGCTCCTTCTGCTCTTTTTTCCATCACAAAAAAAGGCCTGGAAAATATGGTGGGTTTTTTTTTGGCGATAACGATACGTACCACCATTTCCTGCTGTGTGCAGGAGAAGCTGTGTGATAAAAATGCCCACTGAATGGGTCACGTGGTCACTGTTTGCTTCCTCTTTCTTCCCTTTGTGAGGAAAGAGGAAGTTGCTCGTCCCTATTGTGGGACAGAAGCAGGAGGAAAAGCGACAGTAGGAAACATGATTCTTCCTCCCTTCTGATGAGGCTCTTAAGCGCTGGGGTAGATGGATGAGAAGGGAAATGAAACTCGTGGGTGTTGGTAACAATCTGAAGATGCGTACACAGAAACTTATGTTATTTTCATGATGAACGAGGGACACTTTAAGGCTTCCAGTAGTGATGGGGAATGGTTGTCATACCATCTGGGGTCTGGAGTCCTTAGATTCAGCTATTGCACTAGGATTTCAATCCATTTTGAGGCTCCCAAATTCAAGAAAACCATGGTGTTTTTTTCTCCCTCACACCAACCATATCTCCCCAAATGTCACTAAGGACACAATCCTATGCAAGTTTAGACAGAATGTGGAGAGGGAGACATTTTCCTCCTTCTCTCATAATACTAGAACCTGGGTTCATCCCATGACACTTATTGGTGGGAGGTTCAGGACAGATCAAAGGAAGGACTTCTTCACACAACGCATAGTTAAACTGTGGAATTCTTTGCCACACGTTGTAGTGTTGGCCACCAATTCGGATGGCTTTAAAAGGGGATTGGATAAATTCCTGGAGAAGGCCATCAATGGCTCCTAGTCCTGATGGCTATGTGCTGCCTCCAGTATCAGAGGCAGTAACCTATATGAAGCAGTTGCTGGGGAACATGGGTGGGAGGATGCTATTGCACCCATGTCCTGCTTCTGAGTTCCTGGTCAACAGCTGGTTGGCCATTGTGTGAACAGAATGCTGGACTAGGTGGACCCTTGGTCTGATCCAGCATGGCTCTTCTTATGTTCTTAGAAAAAAGTATCCCAGCATTCCCCAGCAAGCCATTAGGCTGAAGTTCTGCACTCCTGCTGTATATATTAGCCACACTACTAAAAAAAAAACCATGAGCTTGGCTCACATTAAGCCCTCACGGGGCATGTACAATTGTCATTAACACAGTCAGAATCCACCTTTCTCGAAGATCATTAGCACTTCATGAAAGGGTGTCAGAGCGAGCGAGGAAGGAGACAGGTGATGGCAACTGGTGTTCCCTCATAATGAGGCCAGTGGGAGAAGTGCCAGATCGACCATAAAATGGCCGCTCCAGGCTCTTCTATTGGGCAGAGCCTCAAATCCCCCTGAATAACTTCCATGCTCTTGTGAATTCCAAACGTACCTCGTAACAGTTGGATCCTTACGGCCTAGACAGGCATCTGATTGAGCTGTGGTAGGGTGGCTGAAGTGTGTTATTATGGGATCGCTGATTTGCACTACATCTTCCTCTGACGTTCCAATAAATGGGCATACTGTCTAATCTTTGCAGCATGACAGAGGTGATGAACACACGTGAACCTGTGATGGAGGAATTTACCTTGAGCCAGCCTGAGGAAGAAGGGGGCAGCACCAGCCAGGTAAATGCCGGCCACTCATATACGATGCAACAGACAAGTAATATTATCTCTTTAGTATGTGTCAGGACTATTTATTGCCGTCGATCATGCGAGAGTGGTGCACCGCAGCTGTGCAGTATATATAAACTGGATTCGGTGGTTTGTTTTTATATGAATCGCAAGGATTAGGAGCGTTTTTTTAAAAAAAATTGTCCATTCCTGTGACGCCTGAAGCTAAATTCCTTTCGACTTGGATGAAAGCAAACAGTGTTTCATGCAACACCGCACAGGTGGAGCCGTCATGTGCACAAGCATTGGGTTTTAGCATCAACCAAGTGGTAGATTTAAAACAGCCTTCCCCCAACCTGGTGCCCTCCAGATGTGTTGGACTGTGCCTCCCATCATTCCCAGCCAGCCATGCTGACTGGGAATGATGGGAGGCACAGTCCATCACATTTGAAGGGCACCAGCTTGGGGAGGTCTGCTTGAAAGTATACATTCAGGATCTTGGGATTGAACAGACAATATTTGAGATTTGCAGGCCATTACGGCTGCAATTATTTTGGACCGCCATGTCAAAGTGGTGATTTGCTCCAATCATAGCATCGGTCAATCATGCTAGGTTGCCTTTTAAATATATGTTTTACAGTGATTGTCCCTGGCAGTTTTGAGTTGATTGATAGATATTTATCTGGAATAGCATTTCTCTTGAGGGCTATTAATTCTCTGAGTGCAACCATATTGTCTACAGGGAGCTTTTTTTACTTCTTGATTTGTATGTTTGTGGCCCATAATTCACACACACACACACACACAAGTCTCCAGTAATGGACCTCAGATAGCGAAGCTGGGAAAGTCCTCTGCTGTACACCATGAAGAATTGCTTTCTGTTCTGGTTGACACCAAATTATGAGTACAGTAGAGTGATCATATGGAAAGGAGGACAGGGCTCCTGTACCTTTAATAGTTGTACAGAAAAGGGAATTTCAGTGGGTGTTATTTGTATGCATGCAGCACCTGGTGAAATTCCCTCTTCATCACAACAGTTAAAGCTGCAGAAGCCCTGCCCTCTTGACTAAATACAAAAGAGGGCAGGGCTCCTGCAGTTTAACTATTGTGATGAAGAGGGAATTTCTGCAGGTGCTGCATGTGTACAAGTGAAACCTGCTGAAATTCCCTTTTCTATACAACTGTTAAAGATACAGGAGCTCTGTCCTCCCATCCATTTGGTCACCCTAGCAGTAATGGATGTTGAGATTTGCCACCAAAGCTTAGAATTTTCTGGCATTTCCTTGAGGCCTTTTAAAGGCTTAAGAATTACTGGTAAATAACAACATCCACCAAATTTCTGAAACTTAATGCAACGTAACATGCTTGTGCAGACAGTTACATATGTATTAACTTCACGACTCTTTTCCTTCCAGCGCTTCAATTCAGTGGCCCTGAGTTGCGGAAGGATTAAAACAGCGACACCCTTTATCATTTTGAATATTATACTTTTAAAAATCTGGATCTGTTCTTACTGTAGAGCTGTGAGGTTGAGAATTGCTGTCATTGCCGCCGAACAGGTGGTCAGACAGACTACACATACTTATTTACACTGGGCTGAGGCCAAAGATGTGCTCAATGCTTTTCAGTCACACTGAACGAGGCATCCTCTCTCTGGCAGAGCAGCGTGCGTGCGCTCTCCAGATTAATGTGATCTGACAAGAGAGAGTGGCAGCAAGAAATAGAATAAAGGAGCACATAGCGGTGCTCACTGGATGGAGCAATTTGGAGGCTCTGCCCCTCGGCACCAACTTTCTGGTGCCCTTTTGAACATAGGATAACCAGCATGCTTCGTTAAATGCGTAGCATGTGATTATAACTTTTAATTTTGCTTTTGTGTAAGCACACGGGGGTTCCCACAACACACTAACCCACACTCAGAGGTTGGGTGTGCGTTGTTTTGAACAATGGATTAGCGTGCTGTCTGAACGCAGCACGTTTTCCACAGGGTGGGTTATTATGTTGTCTGAATGCAGCCAGGGAGGTTTGTTGATCATGCAATGTGGCTTGTTAACCACCCTGAACAGCCCAAACATCAGACCATGGGTTCTCAAGGTGGCTTGTTCGAGAAAATAAGTCACATTGCATGGTTAACAAGCCACCCTGGCTGTTTCAGATAAGGCTAGGATGGCGATATGAAAAGGACAGGGCTCCTGTATCTTTAACAGTTGCATAGAAAAGGGAATTTCAACAGGTGTCATTTGTATGCATGCAGCACCTGGTGAAATTCCCTCTTCATCACAACAGTTAAAGCTGCAGGAGCCCAGTTACAAAAGAGGACAGGGTTCCTGCAGCTTTAACTGTTGTGAAGAAGAGAGAATTTTAACTGTTGTAATGAAGAGGACATACAAATTCCCTTTTCTATGCAACTGTTAAAGATACAGGAGCCCTGTCCTCCTTTCCATATGGTCACCCTAGATAAGATGATAGCCTATGCTTCAACAAACAACTCACACTCAACCATTGAGTGTGGGTTAACATATTGTGTGAATAGACCCAAATAATTTGCTGCCATTTCAAGACACCCAAAATCAGTTCCCTGAGGTGGCCTAATGGTAGAGGCCAGCTTTGTATTCATTTACTAGCAGCAGCTCTCTAGAGTTTTAGACAAGGGTCTTTCGTGAAGATACTTTAATTGGATCTTCTGCATGCAAAGCTTGTGCTCTATGACTGAGCTATAACTCCTCCTTTTGGTTTTGCCTATATCATCTCTGCCTCCCCTTGCCTTATCCTGGCTTCACTGAAGCCAAGTCTAACTGTGCTATCTCTAATATCAGAGGCAGTCTACCTATATACACCAGTTGCTTGGGAACATAAGTGGTAGGGTGCTTTGTGGGTCCCTGGTTGACAGCTGGTTGGCCATTGTGTGAACAGAGTGCTGGACTAGATGGACCCTTGATCTGATCCAGCAGGACTCTTCTTACGTTCTTAACTGCCAAAAGCTGATCTGCGTGTTCTCCCAGTGTTAATTGTTTTGGTATCGTTTTAATTTAATTTAATTTAATTTAATTTTAAATGTTATAAACTGCCCTTTATCCACAAGGGATCCCAGGCTGGTGTACCTAAAATGATAGAAAAACGAATAGAAAACACTAACAATGATAAATTGTTACAAGATAAAGGGCATAAAAGCTATTAAGACAGCAAGCAAACTAATCTTATTTAAAGCTTATGACGTCAACATTTTGAGTTGGCATTTAACAAAAGCCAGGATAGCACCAATCATATCTTCATCCAAAGGGCATTCCAAAGTCAGTGTGCCACCACCTATTTTTCCCACTGTTGGTACTCAGTGAGAGTACCATCCCATTGATGGACTACAGCTCCCGGTTTTCCTGACCTCTAGTCATGCTGGCTGGGGCGGATGGGAGTTGGAAATCCACAACATTTTGAGGGTTCCAGATTTATAAGCTGTCCTCTTTTACATAGGATCATCCTCTATTTGAAGACATGCTCTATTTGAAGGGCTGTCTTGTTGAATTCAAGTTTAAAGGTAAAGAACCATAAGAAATGTTGCCCATCAACAGCTAGCACCTTTTTTCTCTCTCTGACAACCCCTTCTCTCTCTCTCTCTCTCTCTCTCTCTCTCTCTCTCTCTCTCTGACTATCCCTTTTCTCTTTTTTGGACAGCCCTTTTCTCTCTCTCTCTCTCTGACAAACTCAATCTCTTTTTCTGATGACTCCTTTTCTTTCTGACCTCGCCTTTTTCTCTTTTTCAGACAGCCGTTTTCTCTCTCTGACAACCCATTTTCTTTCTTTCTTTCTTTCTTTCTTTCTTTCTTTCTTTCTGATAACTGCTTTTCTCTCTTTCTGACAACCCTCTCTCTCTGTCATTCCCCCTCTTCTTCCATGCACAGCAGGCTGCTGGAAGAGAGGCAGATCAATCTTGCAGGAGATCTGAACTCCAGCTCTGGAGGTTCAGTAGCTTTTGAAATTAAGCCAAGGGACTACAACCACAGGTTGTCTGCTGTACCTGTCAGTGGCTGTCCAAGGCCTCAAACTTTACCTACCTGGGTCTTGGCCATTTGCAGTCCTGGTTTTTGAGATCCTCTAATAGGAGATGCCCAGTCAGCTTTCAACGTGCTCTCGCTTTCTAACAAGAGTGTTTTATTCCGTTGTTTCCTTGAGAATCACACACTGGCCAAATGTATTAAACTACTGAAAAGAAAAGAGTTATTTCTGCCAAAAGTGATCTGGTGAACGTTATATTGAAAGCTTTCCAGTGTTAGGCTCCAGCAACCGTGCGAAGTATCTTTGTCAATTGAGAATAATAGTTGACACTTTGCTTTGGGCTGAGGCTGTCACCCATTTTCACAGATGGTTATTAAATATTGGATTTTTGCATTGCACAATATTATTCAGCAGGATGATGGGCCATAGATAACAGCATGTCATAGCTATTTACCACTGGCCCAAAGAGAGCATGAATAAATCGTAGCACAGCACTGCCAGGAGACTACAAAGGGTTGAAGATGAAGGTCCTGATTTAGCAGCACAAATGTTGCCTTTTGTTTCCAGAGATTGACTATGAATTTGAAACCATTTTACTCTTTCGGTTGCCTCCATAGCAACCGTGTCTGGTCGTCAACTACTTAGCCAGCAGGCCATGCTGAGCAGGCAGTGG
Organism: Anniella stebbinsi; assembly: GCA_029215795.1. Classification (NCBI taxonomy): domain Eukaryota; kingdom Metazoa; phylum Chordata; class Lepidosauria; order Squamata; family Anniellidae; genus Anniella; species Anniella stebbinsi. Next base: position 356,809,545 of record JARDYH010000001.1, read on the forward strand.
ATATAGTGGGCCAGGTTTCCTATTCTTTTGAGGATGGCTTCAATTTTTTTAAAAAAAAAATGATTTCCAAATGTTCTGATCTGTTTCAAGCATTTTAAAGTGTTTTATTGGTGTTTTATTGGTGTTTTAATGATGTACTGGTTTTATCTGCTTTTAATCAGTTTTTGTATTTTGTGTTTGGTGTTGTTCCCCGCCTCGATCCGTTGGGAGAGGCAGGTGATAAATAAATATATTATTATTATTATTATTATTATTATTACATGTTCTTCCTCGTACGTAAATTAGGAAAACAAATCTTCTGATTTAATTCAAACCCCTCCAAGTTACGCCTGAATAACTTAGTGAATCGGTACAGGGCCGGAAGAAAACATTGCATTCATGTTTCCTGGTTGTACATGAAGAAGCTGCTTTTTCCACAATCATAATCAGAATAATCCTTAGGGGAAAAAAAAAGAGAGACGTTAGGAGGGAAATCAGCTTGTGAAATGTTTCTGGCATTGACTGGTTTTGGCTTCTGATCATGTTGGCATCAGTTGGTTTTGTCTTTGATCATTTTGGTGCATGGTACTGAAAATGAAAATGGTACCCCCTTTCCAGTTATCAATTTGGGACACAACCCACAAGAGGTTCTCCTGCAGAAGCCTCATTGAAGTGAACAGGAGCTACACGAGAACAGTCCTGCCGTTGCTTTTGCGCGGTTCACATTTGTGCCTGTGGTGCTTCGGCCTGAGAATTTCCCAGTTGATTGGCGCCCCCTGTGGGCTAGATCTGTCTGCCTCCCTCTCTCAGCTGTCTTTAATGGTGCCCAAATTCAGACACCTGAGGAGGCCCCCCTCACCTTGCCTCAGAGTGACAGCTTCTGAGCAGGCCTGGGGGAAACTGTTACCATGAATTGTTAGAGGGAGAGAGGCAGGTGAAGAAGGCGTCAGGGTCCATTCCATCAGAACTTTCCAATCCCCCACAGGGCCATCTTCCACCAACTGCCCTGAAGGAAGGATCCTAATTTTTTTAAAAAAAAAAAACACCAAAAAAAAATCCACGAGATTTTATTTTGTTTATTGTGATTCTGTTATTTTTATGTCATATGTAAACCATAACAACAACTTGGAATTTTGGAGAAGTTGTGTGTGCGACACCATTCTCTACACAGCATGAAGCTGAACGGCAAGTTGGCTTTCCACATGGGTAGAGGAGCCACATAGTGTTGTTTTTTATAAAAGGCCCTTGATCCACAAATCTGAAACCATTCAGAAGAGCCTTTAAAAGGAAACTTTGGGGGGGGGGGGTGTAACCATGAGGTTTCTCTCATTTTAATTCAGAAAAAAGTATGTCTTGGCTTTGAGAGTACACTTGGGGAAGCCATTACATAAGAGCAGAAGCAGAGCGCTGCTGGATCAGATCTGTTGCCCATTGAGCTCAGCATCCAGTTTCCAACAATGATCAGCCCAGATGCTTCCAGGAAGCCCAAAAGCAGGACATAAAGGCCATATATAGCCTAGGGCTGTTTCTACATCAGTTGCTGTCTGTGGCATTCCTGCCCCTATCCTAGTGAGAATTCCTCTCCTCTAAGGCCTTTCTCACCCCCAGGAGGAATCACCTCCCCCACACACTTGATTTTGCTGCCACCAGGACTTTTAAGACTCAGGCCCAACCCTTACTCAGTCCTCTCTCTGTGAGGACACACAGACGTTATGCTTTGTGGAAATAATAAAAATATTTAAATATCATCTTAGGCTTTTCCAGATGCACATGAAAAGTATCCAAAGTTGTCGAAAAGGTTACCATCCATCGTGGTAGAGCCATCCGAGACAGGGGATGTCGAAAGTGGAGAGCTTCGTTGGCCACCAGATGATCTGAAATCGATGGAGGATAAGAAGGCACTGGCTGCTCAGAGGGTTTGTGCTCAACAGCAGCAAATGGATCTTGAAAGTATGAAAAATTTAAACTAACAGTTACAGCGGGTGGGGCGTCTTTTTCAAAATAGTGCAAGAGTATACCTGTATCAGCTCACTGTTGTGTGATCTGTTCCTGAAAAGAATATTACAAACTGGTGCTTCCTCAACACTTCACCAAGGCCAGCTTCAGATGTCACAGTAAACTATGGTGATGGAAAGGAGCCTTCAGATGTCACAGTAAACCATGGTTATAGGAATGATCCTTCAGATGTCACTGTAAACCATGGTTATAGGAATGATCCTTTAGTTATCTCAGTAAACCATGATGATAGGAATGAGCCTTCAGATATCACAGTAAATCATGGTGATGGGAATGAACCTACCCTTCCTCTGGACATGCGCACTTCCCCCCTCCCTCCGACGATGATGACTTGTGTAATCCAAACCCTAATAGCAGTTAATCTTAACTATGGTTTGTTGAAACATGGCAGCTTCATAAAACATGGTGGCTTGTTTTAAACAAAGCATAGTTTAGATTAATCACTATTTGTAAAGATTCAACAAAACAGCAAACCACAGTGATTAAAAAAACAGAAGTAACACTTCTGATCTCCTTGCGGCCATGCTGGAAGAGGGGAGGGGAGGAGGAAGCATGTGAGTCTGGTGTAAAGCTGGGCTCATTCCCATCATGGTAAACCATGGCTTATTGTGACATTCAAACGCAGCCTAAAGGTCCCTGATTGGTACTCTGTTTTCTGCTCATTAGTACTCTATTTTTCAGAGGCATGTTTGGGGAAGACGCAAGAGAGGGCCGCCTTGGTGGCTGCTCCCAGGCTGTGGATGTTCCCGCCAAGGGAGGGTACTTTGGCTCCCTCTCTTTCAGCAGACCTTCCTTCAGCAAATAAAGATATTTGCAGTCAGGCAGCTCTTTGTCATGTATGCTGGTCTGCTGCTGAAGTGGGTTCTATTGGGTTGGGTTCTTTTATTCTTGTATTTTGGGAAGAGCAATCCCTATTGCTCCTATGCAGTATCTGGGGAGCCATAGGACAGTTTGGATTCCTGAATCTGAAGCTTCTCTCTCCCTTGCAACCGGTACAAAGACAAACACACCGGCTGCCTCTCCGAAGTCGCAAAGGCATCTTGAGCGAGAAGGGAAAGAGGCCGGTTCTGTGGGTGGGGAGGGGACTGGGGAAAGCGGGGATACAACCTATCCCCAATCCCCTTCCCTCCACAGAACTCTAGCTAGCAATATGTATGGTCACCTCCATGCTCCTCCCGACGGGCATAGGATGCCCATCAACTTCCAAGTTTGCAGGCTGATGGGCATCTGGATGGGACTGCACCCTAAATTATATATTTAATCTGCTAGTTTTTAAGGAGGTTAAATTTAATTGTGGTTATGTTATTGTTTAGCCACTGTGAGCGCCATTTGTTTGGTGGAAGGGCGGGGTATAAATCAAATAAATAATAAATAAAACAACGAATAAAATCAAAATCAATCAACCAATCAATCAAAATCTTAAATACATCCCAGGGCTGGCCCTTCTATGCGGCAAGGTGAAACAACCTACTCACACCATGAAAGGGCAAGTGGAGAGATCAGGTAGGCAACCCAGCACCTTCCAGATATTTGGACTACTCCCGTACCCTAATTCTGAGCCTTGCTAGCTCGGGCTGATGGGAGTTGTAGTTGGGATAGTTGGGGATAGTTGAAGGCCAGATTGAATGTCTGAATGGTGCAGCAAGACCTTTGAAGTGTTCGCCTGACCAAAAGGAAGGTGTCTTGCGCCGGCACTGATATGAAAGTAAATGCACAGAGACTTGTTTCTCTCCAGGTGCTCCGCCACATCAAGATATGGGAGAGAGTACAGAATCCACCAAAACCAGAACTGAGGAAGACGACTAAGGAACTTTGTTGGACGGGCCAGAGGTTCGAGCTTTGGTGTGAGCCTAATTGGATAGCCAGCACATTCCGAAGACATGTCAAAGTGATCTATTTTAAAAACGCGAAAGGTTTTCCCTTTATTTGCATTATCAAGTTAATACGCAATGAGGAATTTACGGGCTTTAGAACTGTTCCTTTACCTTTACAGGCTGGGATTCATACCATTTAAATTTCCTTTGGGGGGAAATGGAGCACATTAGGAAATACATTCCAGTTACTATTACAAAAACCACAAAGGAAGTAAATTAACACACGCAGAGACTAAACAAGAACACACTCAAGTAGTTGCAATTAGCACTTTTAAATGGAATTGCCTTATTAAAGGTAAGGCTGCCTTTTAGGTGGCAATACAAAGGGTTAGCTTTGCTATAGAACACCTTAAATCTATTCAACCTCTCTTGTTTTAGCCATTTTAAAAACTAGCACTGTGATATTATGGATAATAGATGTAATATAATGTCACCATCTGACTTTGTACCTTTTTTTTGTATAGAGACACAAGTTTAACTTTTGAATCCAGGCTATATGGAAATTTAGGACTGCCTTTTAGTAGTGTAGAACAGGGACCTATATTTATCCCTTAGCCCTATCTCTTCTTTTTTGTGCAAATTCAGATGAAACCAGCCTTTTGTTAATACTCAGTGTGTATTTTAAAGAAAATGGGTCAAATTTTGAAGAGCTCTTTATTGATGTACATTTCTTGGATCGAAATAGCTATTCATCAGTGTTTGTGAATTGAATCAGTTTTGTGTAACATTAATTGGCTGGGCATTGCTTATATTTGTGTACATGATCTGCGTTCCAAATTCCACCCTGTTATAATTTGGCGTTGTCTTGTAAAAGGTGAGGGGGGGGGGGGAAAGAGAGATTTTTGCTCTTTACATCAAGCCTGAATATGCTATGAGTCATTAATAGGAAATATTGTTGCTATTTTTAATATATATATATATATATATATATATATATATATATCCTGCTGAATTTTTTTTACATATAGTTTTGGCTCTGAAGACTGAGCAGAAACTGTGTGGAACAGAGTTTGGGGGGGCATCTTTTACTTAATTAATATTGCGCCTCACACCATAATGTCTTATTTTGACTACTTAGCCTACCAAGATTTTTTATGTAGTGGTTATAGATATTTGAGGCACCAGCAGATGATGTAAATAGAGCCACAAAATGCTCAATGGCCTTATCTACATTAAACTGCTACAATGGTCATTGCAGGAGTCCTGCCTGCCCTCTTTTGTATCTGGTCAAGAGGGCAGGGCTCCTGCAGCTATAACTGTTGTGATGAAGAGGGAATTTCACCAGGTGCTGCATGCCTACAAATGGCACCTGCTGAAATTCCCTTTTCTCTACAACCGTTAAAAGATACAGGAGCCCGGTCCTCTTTTCTATATGGTCACCCTACAAACCCATGGAAATACTAAAGAGCTCCAGGACCTGTCAAAACGCCAAAGAACACTTTGGTGGTGGTGGGGTCATATTCTGAAGAAAAGTTCACCACACACAAAAAAATGGGAGAAGGGGATGAATATAAACTGATGGCACTATAGAAATAAAAATAATAACATTGTGAGGGCCGGGCCTTTATCTGCTTGCACAACAGTTAAGGTGATTTGTAGGAGTTTTAAATAGTTATTTTCTTACTCAAAATTTCCATGCTTGCTTAAAAATTGATATATCCCTACACTAAGGGGCAGCTGTACCCAAATCCCAACCTGCAGTAAGTGTCCCCCATCCCAGGTCAGGAGATGGAGCTTGCAAGTCAGCTGGCAGAAACTTAGAGTGACCATATGAAAAGGAAGACAGGGCACCTGTATCTTTAACAATTGCATAGAAGAGAATTTCATCAGCTGTTATTTGTATGCATGCAGCACCTGGTGAAATTCCCTCTTCATCTGCCAAAGCCCTACCCTCTGGCTCCTCTTTTGTTTCTGGTCAATAGGGCAGGGCTCATGCAATTTTAACTGTTGTGATGAAGGAATTTCACCAGGTGCTTCATGCCTTCAAATGAGACCTGCAGAAATTCCCTTTTCAATACAACTGTTAAAGATACAGGAGCCCTGTCCTCCTTTCCATATGGTCACTCTAAGAAAGTAGTGCTCTGTTTCCCAGCCCAGGACAGAAGGCCAAGTTCTCTGTATTTATACCTGTCCTGGACAATCCGAAAGCTTCATGCCACCTCCCAATTGCAGGGGGTGATATTTTACCCCCTTCTGTGCCACAAGAGGACCCTACAGTTTAGGCAAGCATAATCCCAGACAGAAATATATAGAGTTGCCTTAAATCAGCCCACAAGTCCATCTTGCCCAATATTGTCTGCACTAGGGGTGTTGAACCTCTTCCAGCCCAAGGGCCAAATTCAATTTCAAAGAAGGTTTTAGGGGCCACATTCCAGTGGTGGGTGGGGCCCAAGGCAAAACAGAGCCAAAGGCAGCCAAATACCAAAAATACCAGCATATTTTAGCTTAAAGCTCTTACTGCCGGTAACAAAGCCTTAGGAGAGGCATTTCAGTCTTTTAGAATGGGGAAAAGTGGGGAAACCATGAAAAAATTGGTGGTTATGGAAAGGGAGTGAGGTCAGGAAAAGGGCCAGAGCCATTTGGGTAACCCCTAAAGACCAGACTGGGACTGCGGGTGGGCCTGCGGGTCTGCCAAGGATTGAACCTGGGACCTTCTGCATGCAAAGCAGGTGCTGTAACAGTGTTGTGGTTCTAAGAGGTCTGCCATGCAATCCACAAAGCTTTATTCAGTAAATAGACATTTCTTCACACCTAAGGGGAGTGTGAATGTTAGGAGCTGTCCTCGAAGCTTAATTAGCCTAGCAAAGCATGGCTGTTGCCTATCAACTAAATGAACATGCCAGCAGGCTTTTACCAAACCCGTCTTTCAGGGAGGGTCTTCAAGATGAAACCTTTGGCGAGTGGCTAGCCTAGCGGACTGCCTCCCACCTCCTCTCAACCCTGTGGCGTGTTCTGGGATCTGTCAGTTCCAAGGCTCTCTCCCCCTCCAAGAAAGACTGAGTTCCCAGGGGTGGGGAGGATGATTTCTGAGCCTGGGCTTCCTGTCCGATAAGTTCCTGGGAAGATTCTTCCTTTACTCCTGGAGAGTCTTGGAGAATTTCCTCCCCCGTTTTCTGTCTTGGCTGGTCTTCCTCTTCAGCGTCCAAGTCCGATTTGGGTAGGCTGACCATCTGAAAATGAGGACAGGGCTCCTGTAACTTTAACTGTTGTAGAGAAAAGGGAATTTCAGCCAGTGTCATTTGTATGCAATTAGTTCCTGGTGATATTCCCTCTTCATCACAACTGTTAAAGTTGCAGGGGCCCTGCCTTCTTTTGTATATGGTCACTCTAGTATAGTGCCTGTACCTTTAACTGTTGTGATGAAGAGGGAAGTTCACCAGGAACTAATTGCATACAAATGACTCTGGCTGAAATTCCCTTTTCTCTACAACTGTTAAAGTTACAGGAGCCCTGACCTGGATTTTATCTGGTCAGCCTAGATTTGGGATACACACCAGGGAGACAAGGCCTGATCCTGACAACCACCATGACACTTCCCCACAAGGCCACATCTCAGCCTGAAGTATTCCAAGTTCTGGAAGCCTTGTGAGTGAGCTTTCTATTAGAGGTCATCATTATAGCCATCGTGATCTCCAGCAAAGATCATGTTACAAAGCTGGGCTCACTCTGCTGTGACTGCTGTTAAAATCCACCCTAAATTCCACCCTAAATTCAGTACACAATGCCAGATTCTGCAAGACACTGTGCAATAAAATAAAGCAGGCAGGTTGAAAACACTGATAGAATCAGGAGTTTGGGGACCCAGAACTGTGTACGTGCAAAATTCCATATTTTTCTTCCTGTCAAATAGAATTCGTTCTGGCTTCCTTTCAAGTACACCTGATATTCTTGAAATTTTCTTTCCCGAATCCTTTTCAGTGCATGGGGATCACCAACAATGTATTGGGCAAATGTTTCAATAAGACAGTTTTTATATATATCTATATTTAGTAACCAAATTTTAATATACTTATTTAAGGATGTTTGTGCAGTAGATGTTTAGTAGTACAGTGAAATTAACCTTTCTTCTTCAGTTTAAACAACCTTAAGGTATGTATAAAGTTGTAATTCATTATTTGGGGCACTGGAGATTGGTGTCAGTGTCCCTTTTTGATAAGTTATTACATTGGAATAGAACATGTTATGTTAAGTTGGACTTTGCTTTTTTCACTTGGGAGTCTTAACTTCTCTGTCACTCTGGCTGAATGTCTTTAGCCAAAGAATATCTGGAATTCCCAGCTACAATGATATACTTCACAAGTGTCTCAACGCCCTCGCAGATCCCTGGCAGAGTTCTCTTGTCTCTCTTTTGCTGTGAATAACATTGCACTAGCAATGTCAAAGCAGGGGGAAAGAAAATATACCAGTACAATGGGTGTAAATTACAGCTACCTAGATTTTTATTAAATATAAAGAAAAACTTCCTAACAGTAGAATAGTTGTACAACAGTAGAATAGTCTACCTGCAGGAGGTTGTGGGTTCTCCATCTATGGAGGTTTTAAGAAGAGGCTGGGGGGTTAAATTGGTTTTCCTGCACATGCAGAGGGCTGGGCTAGATGATCTTTGTGGTCCCTTCCAACTCCACATTTCTGTGATTCAATATCCCTTCAGCTACCAAAGCAGTGGTGGGAAAAGTGTGGTGCTCCCAGCAGGCCAAAGGGACAAGTCCTCTGACAAAGGGTATTCTCCCTTGGTAGGCACCCTTCCATGTTCATGCAGATATACAGAATGTAGAGCAGGGTTGGGCAACTTGTAGGCATCTGGATGTTTTGGCCTACAACTCTCATGATCCTTTACCATTGACTATGTTGGTTAGGACTGATAGGAGTTGTAGGCCAAAACAACTGGAGGGGCCAGATGTTGCCCACCCCTGGTGTAGAGCATACACCCCCACCATGTTGCCTTGAATGACAAAAAGAATGCTCCATGTTACCTGGGAATTGGCTGGGAGGTGTGTTTATCTTAGGAATGTCCATCATTTGCAAATCTGGCCCTTTTAGGGCTCGACGGATTTCTGCTGCCTACCCAGCTTGGTTTGCATTTGCAAGCCAAGATGTGGGTTTCCTCCAAAATCCAGGGACTTTTTCCATTTTCCCCTCTTGTAAATGTGTAATTTGTGCAGATTTTGGCCATATTTTTCACAGATTCCAACTGAAATTTGTGCAAATTATGCCATTTGCAATTTGCACAACTTCCTATTTGTGAGGAACCCCCCACCCAGAAAATCCATGAGCTGGCCACACTCAATGCTGATTAAGTCAGGCTGGCTCCTGGGAAGCAAGTTGAATTTCAGGGGTTTGAGCTGATAAAAGGTTAGCGAGGTCTACCCCTTGGATGGATTCCCCCAATATCCCTAATTCTAACATAGATGAGCTTCCTGTGCTTAGGGAAAGTTGAGAGATCTACCTTCTTAATATGTATGTCTCAGACATCCATTTGACACACTGAGATGATACCCAAGATTCTGATCTGACCATATGATCTCAGCATCCCTTTCCGTGGACTTTTCTGATATTGTTCCTTCCATCTGAAGCCTCTTTTTCAAGGGGTTGTGGGGAAGGAGGGCATGCAGGCAAGCCATCTTTAAACTGGAAAGCATGGAACTTTTTCCCGGATTTGCATGCTACAGCTTTTGCGTATTTTTAGTGTGTGTGTGTGGGGGGGGGGGGGGGGTTAGAAGAAAAACATCCAGGACGAAATGCAGGCTATCCCGGGCCATGCTTGCCAAATGGGAGAGTAGCTCAGCACAGCCTCAGCAAGTCGGGCGCTTTTGTGTGCTCAGGCTTGGAGCTGCTTAGTTTTCTGGAAAGCAATATCTTGAAAGCTCCACAGCTCTCCCCGTGTGTTCTGCCCTCCTCCTTTGACCCTTGTTTATCCAAGGAGGCAATACTATCAAGTTTGGAATTAACACATCATTAAGAAGAGGGCAGCCGGTTCCCTGGCTTAGGTTAATTTCATAAGCAAGTGAAAAGCTTACCATTAGCAATATGAGCAGTGGGAGGACAGCCTAGTGCGTGTGAAGATGTTCTCTAGATAGCCTTCATTTCATTCTTTTTAAAATAAATGCTGCAAGTATATAATAAACTGATAACTTTTGGTCCTGGTCTAGTTCAAATACGTCGTGACTAATGCAGTCCTATGCGTGTTTACTCAGATGGTAAGTGCACACAGGATTGCAGCTTAATTCCCATGGAAACCAGTAGGACAGCTTTCACCAACCTGATGCCCTCCAGTTGTTTTGGATGTCAACTCCCATCAGCCCCTACCAACATGTCCAATATTCAGGAATGCTGGGTGTTGTAGTCAAAACATCTGAAGACATCAGGGTGGGAAAGGCTGCAATAGGGTTTAAATTAGTCATTAGAGTAAGTGTCGGATCAAACAAGACATTTTCTGAAAAATTCCAAAATCCATATCGTGTAATACCTTTCTTAAACCGCCAAAGAATGTGCAAGCTTTTGAGATTTCCAGATCAGGCCAGATATTACAAAAATCAGGTTGGTTGTGGTGGAGAGAAATAGCAGGGAAAAGGATGACTGGATATTGGATGTTGTGATCAGAATGCCTCCATGGTTAGAGTCTTAAGATGATATGGAGGAAGAGGGGTTGCAGGCATTCAAATTGGGCTCTGTGAAGTGCCATGATGGTTTCAGGTTTCAATGCCCCCTAAGTAGAAGAACGTCTCAGTCAATTACAGATC